>OY728128.1:1925113487-1926317653 GCA_963277665.1 Viscum album | reverse complement strand
TCGACATTGGATAATTAAAGAATATAGATTTTACATTAGTGTGTGAATTATTATTAATTTTTATGTCCTTATATTATTTATATATTTAATAGTAAATATTATACTTATTAGTTTTTTATTATAAAAAAACATTAAATGTATTTCATAATGAAATACTCATTATGAAACAAGAGTTATTTTACTAATAAGTGAATGAAATTTTGAGTTGTTACACCCCCCAGGAAATTTCATCCTTGAAATTTTTTTCCTTTATAAAAAAGGTTGGTATTTATGCTTCATCACTTACTCATGATCCCATGTAACTTATTCAAGCTTTTTTTTCTACATAACTCTTTATTGATAAATGATGAAATGTTCTTCAATATTTTTTCCCTTTCATCAAGAATCGGGCTCAGTTCTTCTTGTTATGAATTAATAGTTTCTAATTCCTTTGAATTTATTTCTAGTATAATTATTGATCTTACCCTATAATTTCTGAGAATGTACATGTTGAATATGTCCCAAACATTAGTAACAATATGACGTATTATAAACTAATAGACAACTAATCCAAAATGATCTATAATATCATATAGACTAATTTATCTTGGGATCTATTTTTATTTATTTCCAAATTATAATACTCGTGTCCATAGTGATATTGATTATAACAGTCATAGTCCTTAATACATTTTCACCATCACATTTTTCTCATATTCAATTTTTTTTCAATATATATACTTAATTGGGTGGTGGTTGGTGTATATATCACACCTATCTAAAAAAATTTATTCTTTATATATTTAATTAAATCATAATTATAGTCAAAATAAAATCATGGGTATGATAATTATATTCAATAAGTATTAATCTTAATGAAAATATTATATCACCTTATAATTTTGTATGTGTACACATTCAATCCCTTTTAAGGATGAATACCTATAAATGAAAAAATATTCCCTATCCATGGGTAATGTGCATATAAGGGAACTAAATACCATCTTCTCCAGTTCATGAAATCTTTCATGACACTCCATTATATAGATCAATATAACACTATTTTGAGATTACTTGTTTATTTGAAAATAAATCCATGAAAATATCTTTGGAAACATTTTATAGTATACTTATACACTAATGTAACTATGTATTTTTTTCACTGTTATGGGATATAGACACTTCTCTATGAAATTTTTCATTATAGTATCAACCATGTTCCCCTCACTAGTAACAATGTGTACCAAGAAAATAAATTTTTCTAGCCAGATTCTATATTTTTTGAATTTACAAAAATAAACTTATTTATTTAGAGATTTTAATATTATCATTATATGATCCTTATTCTCCACACAACATTTGAATAAATTTTAATAAAATAATTTATTACAAAAATGAATTTATTAATGTAGAGATGGAATAAACTATTCATTAAATTAATAAAATTGGTAGGATAATATTTAAATTAAAAGGGATAAAAAATACTCATAGTGTCAATATTTTTGTAGAAGTATGTTGTTGATATATATTAATTCTTCACCCTTATATGATAAAACATCAATCAAATGTCATCCTTGGGGAATAATTGAGCCCTAAGAAGCTGGTTAAACAGATTATCAATCCATGGTAGAATAATTTTCAATCCCTAAGGAGAGACACATGGTTTAGTAATACCCTTTTAAAAATGATCTTGAATTTTCCACTTCAATTCATCGAACTTTACAGGTTTTATTCTATATGGGGTCTTTCGTACTATCTTAGATCTTGGAATGAGTTAAATTGAGAACTCCAACTCTATTTTTCGGGATTTCTAGGGAATTAATTAGAAGATTAATAAATTTTTTTTAAAAATATTAGCTATATATAATATCCTTATTCTTTAACTTTCGTGAACATCTTCGCCAACCATTTATATAACTAATGTAGTGGGAGGAGGTTCTCAACAAGAACCTAGATGAGAAATCACTCCTTTGAAGATAACTACAGTCTATCCTATAAATAACAATGGAATTTCAACTATTCTATATTTGATTATGTAATTATAGTTTTACATGAAATCCATCCATAGTATTATTTCAAATTCCACAATTTTAGTGGAAAATGGTTTCTAGAGAGATTTTATCCACCAATATTAATATGGGAATCCCTATATATTTTTAATTATTCAATAGATTATTTATTAGTCTTAATTGAAAAATATTCCATAAGACGTTTAGGGATAACATGATGTTTTTTTAAAAAATGAATAAAATAAATGATTTTGATAAACATGAATAATACATTTTACTTTCAGGATTTGAGTGTATAATTAGTGTACCTACCCCTAAATTATTTAAAACCATCAATTCATCCATTTTTATTGAAGAATCATGAATTTATTACCTTTACCCCTATTGGGGTGGATGGTGGTTTTCATCTAATATATTCTGATTTGATCGTTAATTGTAAATATATTCATCTACCCCTAAAATGATGCATTGTATTATCGGTTGTACATGAATCATATTCTCTTTCACGTCAACATGCATATAATGATGGTTTACATCTCTATGATAGTTTCTTTTTATATTTCTATATCCACCCTTCTTTTAACATTTTACACTACTCTGTAAAAAAATACCTCAAATGTCTCTTCACACACATGTTTCACATAGTTTTTTTATGTCTCATTTATTATCTATTATACTGACAATTAATTAATTAATTTTTTTCTATCATCATATTATTTTGATTGAATAGAAAAGGATACCATCCATCCACAAAATATATTTCCACTTTGATATAACAATGTATTATCTCTTCATAACCATCAATCTCTTATATTGTATGAGAATTCCAAAGATGTTGTCTTCACTCTCTAAATAATCAATCTATCTTCCCATAAAAATCAATGAAAATGTTGGAAGTGTATTGATAAATCCTTGTAAATTTGAACATATAATTATATATTAATTTATTATCCTTTTATTTCAATTCATGTAATTACCATTATGTTGTTATTAAAAGGTTACATTTAAAATAATTATTTTAAAATATTTTTTTAATTCACCCCACAATTTAGCATCCACCTCATCCGTTGGTTATATATTCAATATATTTTTCCACCAATGATCATCTTATCCTTTAAATGTTATAATTATGGTGTAGAATTAAATTTCATTAAAAAATGGTGCATATAAAATATATTTTAAATGTTATTAATAAATATATCTTTAAATACTTAAAAACAAGTTTCCCTAAAAAATATTGTTCATTGAAAAATAAAGGATTAAACCACTATTTATTCCATTATTGGTTATTATGGAAGCCCATTATAGTTTAGGTTATTATTTATGACCTAATTGAACTAATTCCTCGTTATCATGAAGCTTTCAACTCCATATTAATTCATATTAGGAATACTTCGGTTTCATTTTCCATCACATCACTTATTTACCAAACTCATTATTTTTTCATTAATTTTTATTGAAGAAGAAATAATTATTATTATTTTTTAAAATTTGAATATGTTTTATAAATTTTATAAAGGAATTCTTAATACAACTTTTTAATAAATTTATTCTAGAATTTCATACTTAATTTTCTGAATATTTATACTGTTTATACATCCTTTATAATAGTTGATAAAATGAACGTGATTAACTAATGAAAATATAACATGTGTATAGAAACAAGTGAGAAATAAACCATCTCTATAATGTACCAAGTACAGGTTTAGTTAATACCCAATGACCTCTTTTTGGGTTCTTTCCCCAAGGAACAACTTTTTATATCAACATCCACTTTTAGTATGCAGTGAAGGATTTCATTTCATAGAAACCAATCACTCTATACTATAAAAAAATTATGGTTGTTTTTCTATAGTTATACTTATCCATTGGTTTTTTAATAAATTGTGTTCTTCCGATTTAAAAAAATATCTAAACATTTAATTTTAAATAAACTATGGTTTCTTTCATTTTCATAAATTATTTTTGACTTAATTAGATAACAAAATATTAAATTAATATATATAAAGGATATTTTGTGTTTTATCCCCATTTAAACATGGTACAAAATACATGAATTATATAATGAATACATACACATAATCATTACTTAATAAATTGAAATACTCTTTTATTGTCACATCTTCTCTCAACTCACTAAAATTTATTTACTAGGGACAATCATAAATGGAAAAGTGTAAGAGTAAATCACAATATGTGATAAAAAAGATAATCTCAAATCATCAGGTATAAGAGATCGAGAATGATGTGAAAGGATATTCATAATTATACAATAAATAACATGTAAATTTGGTTAAAACAAAAAAAAATTAATTCATAAGAATATCATAATGGTTCATCTAAAATGTGTTGTAAAATTTACTACCATGGTTATTGTCCATGGTATCATAAACATGTTATCTGAAGTGTTTAATTCTTTATCCAATTCTTCGTAGTGCTATCAAGGTTCACTATTTAAATGTCTTAATTAATATGTATCACATAGTTCAATTATCACTGAAATCACTTCATCAATAATATATGGGAAATAACGAAATGGTTTCCTATTAAATCATTTGAACATTATTATATTTTACAAATTATAATGTAATGGGGGTTTCATAAATTATAATCCTTAATTAATAAGTGATATTTAAATATGTTGAATAATATATAACGAAAATAGTTTTTGTTATTCAAGGAAATATGGTGTGGGAAATCAAGGGATAAATTCAATAGTGAAATAGGTGTACTAAATAGATAATGTAATTGTTTAATTATAGAGGGATGAGGTTTCTTATTTTTTGGGAAGTAAGAGATTTATAAAAATATTGTAAACTATACATTAAAAAATAATATTACTATAATGACCCTGACTTATTATATTAAAAATCATCAAATTAGACTAGAAAACACTTCCTTTTACATTGAGGATCATTTCAAGTTTATATCCTTAGAGAATTGGGAAAATACGTTCATAACATTACACATTATTACCAAGTGGATACAAAAAAAATAGTTTCCTTTTTTTTCAAAATATAAAACATTAAAACATGAACACTAATCCTTGATAATTTATCAACATTTAACATGGCTTAATTCTTCTTCTTACACATCCATTAACCTATGAAAATCATTAAAAATCTTGGGATGAGCACAAAAGCTCAGTAAGGAGTGTAAATGAAGGAAATAGAACATTAGTCCACGAATACTCATAATGTATGCAAGCATTTAAAAAAGACATTATTGTCACCCATATATACATACTTTGTGTAACATGAAATTAAAAAGTGATACACATTAAACATGAGAACATAAATATAATCCTAGGGGTTCGTTGGGGCATTACATACATAATCTTATAACCATTCTTGGTTAACTTATAATTTGTAACCCTCATGAATACCTTACATTGTCTAACTATCATAGTTACACTTGGAGCAACCATACAAATGACCTACAACATACACATACCCAATGAATTGGAGGGTGATACAGGTCCCACCATTCATCATAATTAATTCCCATTAAACAAAAAATAATCATAAAATAGGAATAATTCCATACAAACATGGCTTTTAATTTGGTAGAACTGAATTTAAAAAGAGGATTTTAAAGGAAAGCCCCTTATAAATATCATAAAATTGAAGAGAGACTTAATAGAGTAGATAGAGTATATATATATAATATAAATAAACATAATAAACCAAAATATAAATATAACCCATCACACAAATAATTTTAATAGCACATAAATAGTGAAGTAGAAGGTTAATCCAAAGAATTGGAATCTGGATAAAAATTCCCTTACATTGGGTTTTTATTAATTCAAACATTTTTAAACTTCCAGTATAATGGTTAAAATAGTGTTATTATTATTATACAGAAACAGTTAAATGTTTATAACATCTTATATTATCATTTCATAACATCATTTGACCATTTAATTGTTAGTATTTTTCTCCTTCGACTGTTTTTTGGTGAGTTCTTTACATGATTTCAATGATTGGTTCATGGTGGACGTTCTTGTCAATTGGAAGTGAAACTCCAGAATTGGAAGGGAGTAGTATTTACATATATCCAGTGATATAAATTATACTATTTATCTTTTTTAATTCATAAATTAGGATGATTCATAAGTTAGAACATTAATGATGTTTGTTTAGATCATTTTAGTGGGTTTTTGTTCATAATGACCTCATTTCATTTTATAAATTAAAACCATGATTACAAAATAATTACAGAACCATGAATGAGAAATAATACATATAATATAACTTTGTTCAACAATAATTTTTTTTTCTTAATCATACATGAAAGAGTTAATGAAAATTGAAATCACATTATCCACGATGTCGGTAATTCAACACATCATAGACAATGTTTTTATTCCTTGAATAAGTTTGACAGGAGAAAAATAATGATGATTAATTTTTCATGAACATGAGAAAATCTATAATATATATTATTTTTGGAGATTTCATGAGTTTTGGGTAAGAAGATATGATGAATTAATGAGAAAGGAACTCAAAATAAAATAATAATTGTGAAATCCCTTACAAAAATTCGACAGGCAAACGGCTTCGCACTATGGTTTTAGAAAATATTAAAAAGACAGGGGACTAGGGTCACCCATACAGAAATGAATCTTAATATGTATTAGATCAATAATAAGAAGAAAATAAGAACATGGTTTGGAAACATGAAAGTTATACCACATAAAAGAGAACTTGAATGGAAAAAAAATTGGGAATTTTCTTACCTTGTGGAGTTACCATTATAACATGAATGTTGGGACCATGGGGCTTAGAAATACCTTGGGAGGACTACTAGGAAGTTAAGGAGGCAAGATCTTCATTGAGGAGGAATTTGGAATGATGTTAATGCAGGAATGGGTTTGGAATTATAGGAAAAATAACGGAATATTTTATTAATTTCCAAGGGACACCTCATGAGTGGTATTTGCAAAACCATGGGATTGTGCATGGTATTTTCCAATGGTATAAGCCACTTGGGACACCTCAAATATTATTTAACTATACATAAATCTACCAAATTTAGGAAATCATTATTATATCATTATTGATGTCATCAACACACAGAAACTAAAAACTGTATTTTTTTTCTATTCACCGAATAATCATGTGTTTCAAAAAAATTCCCAATATTCACCCCAACAAATTATCAACTTGTAGATTTCAAAAATGAAGTCCATTTTTTTAAAATATTTTTCGAAATATTTTTAATTTAAATTTTAAATAAAATGTTTCTAATTTCAAAAAATAATTATTTGAAAACTATAACTACTTTTATATCACATTGAAAAATTAATGAAAATGTCATTATCTTAAAGCCTTAAGAAAATAAAATAATAATTCAATTTACTATTCATTAGGGTCATATTACTATTCATATTAATATTCATAAGGGTATGTTACAATTCACCAAAAGACAAGTTTATTCCAATAGAATCAAAATAATATAATGAATACAATTGTAGATGACAGTTTCATGAAATTCAAAACATAGAACTGTAAAAGTTTTGTTTTAAACGATAGTAATAAATTTCTACATAAATAATAGTACCATGAATTTCTATTTATTTTTAGAAAAACATGGGGTGTTACATTATCCTCACCTTCTGTATATTTCATCCTCATGATTTTATTTACTTATTAAACAAGTGACAGTGCTTTTCCCTCATAGAATTTTCAGACTCCCATGTTTCTTTTTCAACATTGTGGATTCTGCACAAAACCATTACCTAGTGGATTACCTTATTCTTCAATTCCTGGTCATTTAGATCAAGAATCTGAACTTGTTTTTCTTGAGAAGAAATATTCTCTTCCTGCTACACTACTTCGGTGCTCAAGACATGTGATGAATCTGGCACATACATTCTCAACATCAAAACATTAAAACATTTTGTACCTAAAACAAAAATGTAGGAAATCTGTGTGTTATTCAACTATTCCAACTTTCTCTAAGATTTCAAAAGGACTGATGAACCATGAACATAGCTTCCCTTTCATACTAAAACACATCACACTTTTACAAGGAGATATTTAATGGAAAACATGGTCACCTACCTCTAAAGAGAAGTCTTTCCTTCTGTTATCTACATAACCATTCAACCTGCTTTGAGTTGTCCCCATGTTCTACTGGATCATCCTCACTTTCTCAGCCACTTATTTTATAAATTCTTCCCCCGTCAAATTTATTTCACCGACTTCACCCCAAAACTCTAGAGTCCAACACTGCTTCCCATACACGGCCTCAAAAGAATCCATCTGAATACTGGAATGAAAACTGTTATTATAAGAAAACTCAACTAATGAAAGTTGTTGATCACAATATCCATGATAGTCCATTGAAAAAGCTCGAAAGAATATCCTCCAATTTTTAAATCATTTGTTCTGACATCCAATCTGAGTGAGGATGAAATGTTGTAATGAAATTTAACTCCATTCCCAATGACTTTTGAAGTACCTTATAAAAGTTATAAGTGAACCTGGGATCTCGGTCAGATACAATGGAAAGAGGAACTCAATGTAACCTGACAATCTCCTTGAGTTAAAATTTTGAAACTGATCCAAATACATTATATATCTGATAGAATGAAACTGTGAAGACTTTGTTAGTCGATCAACAATAAACCAAATTACATTGTTACCTTGAGAATTATTTCGTAGTCATAGCACAATTTCCATGGATTCATTCTCGAATTTCAACTCTAGCACTGGAAAAGGATGAAGAATCCCCATCAATAATAGTTGTTTTTATTTAAGATATTGACATGTCAATCATTTCATGGTAAAATCAGAAATATCTCTTTTCATTTCATCCCACCAATATTACTCCTGAAGGTCTTTGTACATCTTAGTACTATCAGGATGAATAGAAAACGGAGAACTATGAGCTTCAAAAAACAATTCATTCTTCAACTGGGAATCACAAGGCACACATAACCTTTTACAAAATCTCAAAACACAATTTTTAATAAGATTACATTCTAGTAACTTACCCATTTTAACAAATTCTACCTTTTTTGTAGTTTATGGTCTTTTTTCTGTGATTTCTTAATTCCGTCTGACAATGAATACTATACTAAAACCTGAAACAAAACAGAGGTATTCACAGCACCAAAAACGTCTAATCCAAAATTGACCATATCATTAATCAAGGGATTATATTCCATATGTATCATGGTTAATGATTCATGATGTTTCCAACTTATGGCTTCTGCCTCTTTGTTTTCTTTTCCAGAATGGTAATTGATTGTGAAGTTATAATCCTTTATTAGTTCTAGCCATCTTGTCTACCTAATGTTTAATTCCATCTGAGTGAATATATACTTTAGACATTTATGGTTTGTATATAATTGAAATTTGGTTCGGTATAAATGATGCCTCCATATTTTCAAATAAAAAACCACAAATTCCAATTCCAAATCATGTGTGGGATAATTTATCTCATGGGGTTTAAGTTGTCTTTAAGCATAGGCAATTGCCTGATCATTCTGCATCAAAACACAACCAAGTCCCTTAAATGAAGCATCGTGGTAGATGAAAAACTCACCATTCCAGGAATGTTTGCCCATAATTAGAGCATTCCCCAATCTCTTTTTCAATTCCTAAAAACAAACATCACATTCCTATGTCAAAAAATTTAACCCCTTTCCACATTAACTTAGATATCAGGATAGATAACTGTGCAAAGTTTTTAACAAACCGTCAGTAATAACCCACTAACCCAATAAAACTATGAATCTATGTAACATTTGTATGTTTTGTCCATTCATTAACTACTTTTGTTTTGGAAGGATCAACTATTATTCCATATTTATTTACAATGTGCCCAAGAAAAGAAATCTATTGCAACCAAAATTCACACTTTCTGAATTTCCCATATAGTTTCTTCTTTTCTGTTTGTAAAAAAACCCTTAGATGTTTTTCTTGCTCCACTTTAATTTTTAAAAATACCAGAATGTCATCAATAAATAAAGCCACAAACTTATCCAAGAACTCATTAATAATCTATTCATATGATTCATGAATACAGCAGGTGCATTAGTTAATACAAAAGGCATAACAACAAATTCATAATGCCCATGTCTAGTATGAATCACTATTTTTAGGATGTCATCCTCCTTCACCATCAGCTTATGGTATCCGGATCTCATGTCAATCTTGGGATAGTACTGAGCTCCCTAGAGATGATCAAACAAGTCATCGATAAGAGGAAAAGGATACTTATTTTTAATAGTGATGTTATTCAAAGCTCTATAATCAATGAAAATTATCATGGAACCATCTTTATTTTTAACAAAAAAATAGGATCTCCCCATGGTGAAGTGCTATGACGAATGAAGCCTTTTTCAAGAAAACTCGGAAACTGATTTTTCAATTCCAGAAGTTCTATTGGTGCCATTAGATATGTAGGTTTTGAAATTTTCTTATCATCAGGAACTAAGTAAATTTTGAATTCGACTTCTCGATCAGGTATGGAATTGAGTAACTCATCAGAAAAAACATCAAGGTATTCATTTACCACTAGTTAATCATTAATTTAAATAGTTACCTTGTTTTCAACAATACGAGCATGATAACATTCATTTCTATCATTCAATAGTTTCTTAGCTTCTTAAAAAGTTATCAATTGTATAGGTTCATTTCTATATACAAAATTAAACTCTTTCTGAAAAACAACTTTATTACCTCTACTGTCATTCTTAACATGATAACTGAAAAGCCAGCCCATTCCCAGAATCACACAAAACTCAACTAAGGTTAAAACAATAATAATTGTAGGTAAAGTCCTTCCATAGTCTATAATATAAAGATTTTTATCATTCTTATTTTCTATAAAATTTCCTCCTATTGTTTTCACAACACATTCGGGTCTCATTTGTAGAGGTGATATTTCTAATTTCCCCAAACAATTCTCATATATGAAGGAATTTGTAGACCCCGTATAAAAAAACATTAGAAAAATCTGAGTGAACAAACAAAGTATGTGATACAACGTCGTTGGATGGCCCGAAATCTGATGACATACTCGCAAAGGACCGTACTACACCATTCTGCATGTAGTCTGGCTTCTTTGCATCATTAAGATCTCTCTTTGGGAGGGAATTTTCATAATCACCCATTTAACCTCATTTAAAAAACTTTACAGTCTTAGGATCATTTTCATTACAATCTCGAGCAATATTTCCAAACATACCACATTTAAAACACTTTTTAGTTTTACTAAGACATTCACCAGGGTGCTTCTTGCCACACATCTCACAAAGTAGAAATTTTATTTTCTTACCATCAGATTTCATTGGTTGATTCTTACAAATTTCTTTCCATATGGACCTCTTCTTCTCTTTGTTTCCAAAATACATGTGATCATATGCAGGCTCCATCTCTACCTTCTCAGCACATCAGACAAGTTCTCTTAACTTTTGAATTCACGGGAGGCCAATTTTCTCTGATAGCTTGGATTCAGTCACGAGAAAAGGCGGTTTATTTTTCTATCAAGATCTAGAATAATATATAGAGAATTCCTCACCAGTCAGGTGAAGTTTTCTTCATACACAGCAACATAATCTTCCTCCTTCCATTTCAAATCAAGGAATTTCTTCTAAATTATAAGTCCCACCACTTCAGGAAAATATTTTTCATGGAAAATATTTTTAAATTCATCCCACTATAAGGTATCAAAATATTCTCTAACCCTGATATTATTTACCATTGAACGCCACTGATCAGATTCCCCTTCAAAATGTTAAATGGAAAGACTTACCTTTTAATTGTCTGAAAATCCCCGAACATCGAATATATTTTCAATGGCATTGATCCATCCTTCAACTGCTATTGTTTCAGAAGATCCATTGAATATAGGATGATGTTGTCTCATAAAATGTTCCACTACTATCATGTTCGGTTGTGGTACCTCTATTGTTTCTCTTTCATGGATGCCACCAACATTTATTGTCTACATTATCTGAGCTATTACTATCACAAACTACTCAGTTCCAATCCATACCATTTTGGGCTATAGTTCTGGAAGGATGTCATTCTGTCGATTGATCTTATTTTTGGAATCCCCGTTCCTTCCAAGGACAACCATTCAGTACAAAAAATGTCTTATATTAAGTAACATTGTAATATTAAAATCCTATATCATTTCAAATTAAACATATAGTGACAATCTTTTATCATTTTCTTTTAACATCATCCTATCCCCAAAAATTATCGAAACCATCCTCTGATACCACATATAAGGACCAATCCTTATTAAAAAAATAATATTGAGATTAGTCAAGAAAACACTTCCTTGTACATTGAGGATCTTTTCATTTTTATAGATTTATAGAATTGGGACAATACATTCATAACGATACCTATTATTACAGATTGGATACCATTAAAACAATTTCCATTTTTTCGAAATATAAAACATTAAAATTTAACACGCCTCCTTGACAATTATTCAACATTTAAAATGGATTACTTCCTTGTATTACACATCCATTAACCTTTGAAAATCATTAAAAAAACTTGGGATGAGAACAAAAGCTCAGTAAGAAATGGAAATGAAGGAAAGATCATATTAGTCCATCAATACTCATAATGTATGAAAGCATTTACAATAGACATTCTTGTCACCCATATATACTTACTTTGTGTAACATGAGATTTACACATGATCCACAGAAAACATGAGAATATAAATGTAATGATAGAGGTATCTTGGGGAATTACATACATAATCTTGTAACTATTCTTGGGTACCTTATAATTTGTAACCCTCACAGCTACCTTACTTTGTGTAACCATCATAGTTACACATGGAGTAACTATACGACTGACCTCCAACATACACATACCCAATACATTGGGGGGACATATTGGTCCCACCCTTAATCATAAACAATTCCAAAGAACCAAAACATAATTATACAACATGAATAATTCCATAAAAACATTGCTTTTGAATTTCATAAAACCGAATTTAAAAAGAGGGTTTTAAAGGAAAGCCCGTTATAAATATCATACAATTGAAGAGAGACATAATATAGTTGATGGAGTATGCATATATATTGTAAATAAACATAATAAAACTTAATATAAATAGAACTGATCACACAAACAATTTAAATAGAACATAAATAATGAAGTAAAAGGTTATCCCAATGAATGGAAATCGTGTTATGAATTCCCTAACCTCGGATTTATGTTACTTTAATCTTGTTTAAAGATCCTATCTAATGGATAAAAGAGTGTTATTAGTATTTTACAGAAAAATTTCATGTTTTTCACATCTTATATTATAATTTCGTAACATTAGTTCACCCTTTAATTGTTAGTATTTTTCTTATAGCACTGTTTTTGGGTGAGTTCTTTACATGATTTCTATGATTGGTTCACAGTGGATGTTCTTGTCAATTGGAAGTGAAACTCTAGAATTGGAATGGAGTAGTATTTTCATATATCCAGAAAGATAAGTTATACCAATTATCATTTTTAATTCTTACATGAGGATTGTTCATAACTTATAACATTAATGTTTTTCGTTTAGATCATTTTAGTGGTTTTTTGTAATAATGACTTCATTTCATTTTATAAATTAAACAAAATGATTACAAAAGAATTATAGAACCATGGATGAGAAATAATACATATATTATAACTTGGTTCAACCTTAAAAATGGTTTCATAACCATACCTTAAAGAGTTAAAGAAAATTGAAATCACATTATCCATGATGTCGGTAATTCGACACATCACGGACAATGATTTTATTCCTTGAATTAGTGGGAGAGGAGAAAAATAATGATGATGAATTTTCCATAAAAATGAGAAAATACACAATATACATTATTTATGGAGATTTAATTCCTATTGGGTAATAAGATATGAAGAATGAATGAGAAAGGAACTCAAAATAAAATAATAATTGAGAAATACCTTACAAAAATTCGACAGCCTAATGGCTACACAATATGGTTTTAGAAAATATTAAAAACAGAGGGGACATGGGTCACCAATCCAGAAATGAATATTAATATAGATTATATCAATAACAAGAATAAAATAAGAACATGGTATAGAAATTTTAATGTTTTACTACATAGAAGAGAACATGAATGGAGAAAGAAAGAAATTTAGAATTTTCAAACCTTGTCGAGTAACACTTAGAACATGAAGATTGGGTCCTTGGGGCTTGGGAAAATCTTGGGAGGACTACTAGGAAGGTATGTAGGAAATATCCTTGTTGAGGAGGAATTGGGAATGATGTTAATGAAATAATGAGTTGGCCTTTATAAGAAAAGTAAGGGAATATTTTAATAATTTCCACGCGACGCCTCATGAGTGGTATTTGAAAAACAATGGGCTTGGCCGGGATATTTACCCATGGTATAAGCCTCTTAGGACGCATAATATCTTATTTAACTAAAAATAATTCTACCAGATTTATGACACCATTATTAACACATTAATGATGACATTAACACAAGAAAACTAAAAATAGTATTTTTTTACAATTCACCAAATAATCAAATGTTTTAGAAAAATTCCCAAAATTCTCCCTAACCATTTATCAACGTTTAGATTTCAAATATTATTTACATTTTTTGAAAATAAGTTTCTAAATATTTTTAATTTAATTTTTAAACAAAATCATACTTAATTCAAAAATTAATTATTTTAAAAAATATAATTGCTTTTATATCACATTGAAAAATTAATCAAGATGTCATTATCTTAAAGCCTTAAGAAAAAAATAATAATAATACAATTTACTATTAATTAGAGTCATATTACTATTCATATTACTATTATTAAGCGTATGCTACTATTCAACCAAAAAAAGTTGGTTCCAATATACTCCAAATAACATACTGAACACAATTGTAGAAGACAGATTCTTGAAATTCGAAACATAGAAGTCGAAAAGTTTTGTTTTAAAGGCTAGTTATAAATATCTACTTAAAATAAAGTTCCATGCATTTCTATTTATTTTTAGAAAAACTTGGGGTGTTACAATTACAACATTTTAGATGAATATTTAATACATTTCAAAATAATAATTTCATTAGGACCATAGTGGTTTAATGTCAATGGGTACATGGAAATGTAAACAAATTATACATAAAATAGGTTCAAATCTTCACATTTAGTTCTTCATAATTACCACCTTTATTAGAAATAACATACACAAAACAATTCTCAAGAACATGTGGATGGAAAACATAAGAAAGGGTGAGATTGTATTCATTCTATGGGAAAACATAAGAGATATCAAAAATTATAATAAGTGAGCATAAGAATATAATTAGGATATGAGAAACAGAATGAAAACATTATAAAATTATACACATAAATTTATATGCCATAACTATGAATCAGGGAATAATTATTTATCAAATAAATAAAATAATAAATAATAGTGTGGAATCATTAATAATAAATCATGATCCTAGAAAACATATCATAAGAATAAGAAATATGTTTTTGGGATTAACATAACTGGAGATAATTGTATCCTTACTTAATGCTCAATGCCAATAACATTATTGTGGATTGGGTTAACTACCCATTCCATCAGTTCCTTAGTCATAGTTCAGTACCAAGACTATCCTATTTGAAAACATTCCATTCTAAAATGGGTTGACTCCCCAATTTATTACTTATTATATAATGAGACAAAATTCTTTACCAAATTAATTTTTGTATAATATAATCATGGTCCCACCTTTCATACATGGAAAACCATATATATGTGTGCTAGAAGACCATAAAATATTCATTATATCATAAAGTCAAACCCCATGGAAGGGATACAAGATTCATAAAAATTTATTTATCAAAATAATAGACCATAAATAAATAAAGATGGTAATATTCTATCATAACCATATTAGATCATAAAATGAAATAACGATATTTTTATAGATAATAATACAGCTAATAACCCATTAAAATATTTTTTGATGGAAAAATAATTTTATTTTAAATTCATTATATATAATCATTATGTTTCCAAAATATTGTGGGGGAAATACCTTATATACGAATGATGGAAACATATGACATAATGTCTCAATAAAATATTATTCACAGTGTTTGGGAAAGCCGTTCATGTGGTGTATATAAAATTAATTCCTTTCACTTTTTTGGTAAAAAGGATACAGTGCAATGTTTGGAAAATGGAAAGGAGGTTATGTTTAGATAATGGAATGAAAAGTAAAATATATTCAAAATGAAATTAAGTAATAATTGAAAAATAGTTGAATAATTTTTGAAAACATTTTAAATAATAATATTGAAATTGAATAAAAGATTTTTGAATGAATATATTAACAATGCGTGTTTATGTTAAAAATATTTTGTCAATATCCTAGGTAGCCAAATGAATGAAAGTATCAGGAAAAAAATTGAATCTAAAAAAATAACCAATATATATTAAAATAAAATATATTTGAGAGAGATATATCATAAAATTTAATCATATAAATATGTAAGAATAAACAAGCCTAGTAACAATTAGCTTCTATAAAAAATCCCTTACAAAAAATATGTCTTAATTCATAAGAACTATAACCTCCTATAAAATAAATATAAATTTATTTATTTTGATTAAATAATTTTAATTATACCTATAACACCACACATATCTTTCTAATAACATCATATGACACAATCATTAAAAATCATTCATTTTATCATCATTTCGGGTGCTAATTGCTTCGTTTCTCATGTAGGATTTGGTCTATCGGTTATGGACCATGAACATTGATCATGGTTAACTTATATAAATATATTTAACTACAATATATTTAGAATATATATTGATTATATATATTTATAACCATTGAAAAAATGTATTGATGTAAAATGATTGACATCATTAGGTAGGGATGATAGTCCATACGTAAACACAAGTGATGTTTTCATTTTTTGAATGATAAAATGAAAAAGTCATATATTAAAGAATAAATATTATAAAATAGATAAAATATATAAAAATTAAATATATCATAATAACCAAACCATGAATGATGTTGGTGGAAAATGAGTTATATCGCTTTGGGGTGGCGGTGGTCCAATCGTTTCAACAAGTGATACATTCATCTCCCATTGGATTAATATGTGGTTGTAAATGGTTGTTCAATCATCCTAATAAAATATATTTATATTTAAGAAACATTATTAATCATTATTGTTTGGATAAAATATCTATATAGGAACTATAATATTAAATAAATTTGAAATATCTTAGTTAAGATCAATACCTCTTATTTGAGAGATCTAATTTGGATTTCTCCTTCATCATTGAAATATTTTTTTTAAGAGAATATCAAAAGTAATATTATGAAGGGATGGTTTTTGGGATGGATTGTTATCTGATATTTTGTAAGATATAATTCTATAATTTTTTGAATAAGGGAGAGTAATCGATTACATTTATAATTGAGGAGAGGGACACAAATTATTTTTTTAAACGATTTAAATGATTTTTTTTCACATTGATATAAAATTGGATTCATACATATAAGTATTTTATGTTATTATGACATAAGGTTAAAATATATTCAACAAATATGATTTTTTGAACATTTTTTGTAGAAATCCTACCATACTCTCATGGTTTAATCCTATATAAACTTGTTTTTACATTAACTATCAAAACAAAATTTTAAAATTTTTTCCATTCCCTATGACTATAAAATATTATAAACCTATGAAATTATATTAATTATGAAAATTAAAAATATTTAATCCATTTTAATATATTCAATTTCTATATGAAGAAAATTTTAATTTTAATTTTGTTTATAAATAATAATGAAAAACTATTTTCAAAAACTATTTTTTAAAGTATAAAAAAATTTACTTCAATAAAAATGTACGTTAAAAAACATACGATTAATTTTAAAATATTATATTGAATAAATATTCCATTAATTTCATTAAATTTATTATTCAATAAAGATTAAATTTATTTATTATGATAATAATACATTTCTCATATAAAAATAGATTTTTTATAAAAAGGTGTTTTAAGACTCAAAATTAACTTCTAAAACAATAACATATAATAAGGATTAATATATAATTATTTAAATAAATAAAAATTAAATTAAACATAAGGTTATTTAAGAAAAAAATAAAAAAATAATGGGACAAATTATTTAAATGAAGTGATATTTCATACAAAAATATTGATTTTAAATTATCCACTAAAATTAAAATATTTTTTTCCAAATAAAATCAATTTTCCCTAAAATATTTATTAAATATTGATTTAGAAAAATGAAATTCATTCACAGAAATCAAAATTATAAAAATTGGAAGAAATTAATTATAATTATTCCATGTAAAAATTAAATAAAAAATGTTGAATAAAAAATATTTTTGAAGCATAAAATGACGTTATAGAAAATTTAGTACTAATTTATTATTAATTAATCAAATAAATATTAGTTAATTCAAACCATTATATAGTTTTTTATAAATTGTTTATTATTATTCGTACATGTAAATTTAGTTACATGGTTATAGTAGTATAATATATTGTAGTTAAAAAAGAATCTATTACACATTTGAGGTAAGCTGTCGAATAGTTAATGTTTTATTTCAAAGGAAGTAAATATAAAATCACAGGGTTTAACATTATACCCTCAAAAAAAATTAAATTTTCCCTTGAAATTAATCCAATACGGCATAAAAAAAATAATATATCTCAACTTCATAAAATCCTTAGGTTACCTTCCTCTGTTATCTGATTCATCAATTAAAATTTATCCAGGTGAGTAACCTTGTTCCATATAGATTTATCTCCATGATCCTATATTTCGATATGCTTTTATTTATATTCAATATCGTTACAAAATTTTTTAACATATGAGCATAGTACATGTGTTGGATGAGGCTTATATGCCCTTAAGAGAGATACAAGGAACACAATATAAACCTGATAGAGGTTTCATGGGAGTGTAAGTTGATAAATTGTAGACCGTACAAGATCAGAAATCTAAAAAGTTAACATTATACATTTGTCTTATCTTTACCATTAATCTAAATCACATATCCTTTTTCCCTGTAGAAAATCATAGGATAACCATGTCATGAACCGAATATGTTCGCCACCAATTCCGGCACCCAAACTGACCCGTGGAAAGTCCCAAAGGGCGTTCCCGATCCCCACGAGCTGGCACATGTTCCCGGGTATCAAAAACTGAAAATTGGGAATGATTTACCTAAATTTGTATACTTAAAACAACAAATGAATCCATGAAATCAAATATGGATTTTTCATACCAAAACTTCTTTTATTAAAATTCAGAACTAAAATAAACAATTTTAAACAATGTTTTAAGACCATTAAAAAGTTAAAAACCAAAGAAATGATATCCCAAGAACCTCCACATTGAAAGAGGCACCGCCCTCAAGCCATCTCCATGACACTACATCACTATGGACCGCTAAAACCCTGAACCAAAGGCATAAAACATGTACCCAAACATGTGACATAAAATAAGCATGTCTACTTACACCCAAAGGTGTATGTAGGGTGTGAGAGAAATCCCAGTAGGATTCCACCACTAAGAGATTCCCGGTGATAAAAATTTCATGACAAAAATCATTGCATGTTTTGTAAATAAAAAATGCTTGTTACAATTTTATTAAATATGTAATAATAAATGAAAACATTTTTCATGAGGGAAAATTTTAATAGAACAACTATTTTAAAATAAATACCAAATATAGATCATTTTCCAGTCAAAAATACAGTATGTCGATGGTACGTACAAAGGATTTAATGACTACATGAAATGGGAAATAACCCATAGGAACTAGCTCATTGTGGGTCCCAGGTACCTCGTATCTCGGTAAAAGTAACAGTCACAAATATCTATTCTTGTGCACGAGCCACTAGTAGGGAACATACCCATAACCTACTGGTCCCCAATAATCACCATCATCATAGTTTAGTTAGAGTTTTAAGTGTCAATATTTCTAAGTGAAACTGAGGCCAACCCCCACGGGATCATTAGCATACTAGTACCCGTCCACCCACCTAGATACTAAGGTTTTCCTCTTGTTCTCAAACAAGTTTGACAAGATAAGAAATATTATTTTCACATGAAAATATCACTTACACATCAAACATTCATTAAACATCCCACACGTACATCACAAAAGTCACAAAATCCATTTTTTCATTCAAATGCATTTTGAAATCATTCTCACACAAAAGTTTCCCACAACACTTTTCACATTTCTTTAGCACATCCACAAATACATTAAACAATTTTATAGAACTATTACAAGATATTAAACTCAAATGAAATCCCAAAGACATGTAACATAATACCCTTCTCGCCTTCAAAATTCATTTTATCAATAAACTAACATGAAACATCTCACACCCGTGTTTCGCACACAAAACACAATTTAGTGAAACATTTCAGAAATTTATACAACATTGAAAATAATGTTTGACATCTCAAATCACAAATTTACCATTCAAAAACCCAAATTAGGTGAACACACTCACATAAACAGTACATATACACCCTATTCCAACTTAGTTTAACCAAATAAAACATTTTCAATTTTTATAAAATGTACCCAATAGGTGTAACCATTGTTTCTACACTAAACCTATTTCAAAACCCTCATTCAAGACCAAAATCATACCAATACCATTCCAAAATAGAATTTCCATCCCAACAACAATTATTAAACCATCCCAAACTATTATAAATATACATCGAATAATACCACAAAGATACACATGTCAAACACACGTTTTCACAAATCACCTTCAAGAAGTACAACACGGTTTTACACCTTAAACTCATTCAAAAACCTCCTTCCAAGGCCCACATGACAATAATGAATTAACAAACCATAATATTCATACCCTTTAATGACTAATAAATCACTTTCATATGTTATAAACTAAACCCAAACATTACCCCAAGAGTCACACATGAAAAGTACCCAATTTCAATTGAAAATGCAACTAAAAATTAAATGTTTAACCAAATCCATCAAAAACAGTTTTCAAATCACAAAAAAACCGAGTATAATTAAGCTAAATTAATAAACCAAGCATGATAACTCATAATAAAATGGCTACACATGGAATCACCTACCTTTTGAGTCAAAACCCTAAAAACAAGATGTGAAACATTAAGCATACCACCGCCGCACCACAAGGAATATAAATCCAGACCTAGACCACCAAAAATTGACCCAAAAGATACCAAATCAGACCTTAGGATAAAACCCAAACTTCGGTACATGAGGAACTTCATGAAAGAGGAAATAAAAATAAAAGAGGATGGAATGAACTAAGAAGGAATTCCCTTACATGAACTTTCTTAAAGAAATCAGCCCCAATCTACCACTATATGAATATCCATGTATCCAAAACTGGTATGGCGGTATGCAGGAGTCAAATTAGGTCATGTGGGGACTGAAATGTGGGAAAAAGGATGAAAATTGATGGAGTTATGAAAAATTCATTTTACCTCGTCAAATCTGGTCGATTTGAGAGAGTATGAATGATCTCCCTAATTCAAGATTCACATGAGCTCAAAATTGCGAAAACGATAATGTTGATGATCCTAGGGATATTTAATTTTAGAGGTAGTTAGAATCATGAGAAATAAGTAAAAAATGAATGAGATATGGAAAATGTAAAAAAATAATTTAAAGTAGGAAACGGGATTATGGGTAGGCCCATTACCTTAATCAAAAACCCAAATCCATCATGATTTCGGATTTCTATGTAGTCCAAAGGGATATGGTGATTTAAATGTATCTGGGTATGCCAATTGGGAAGTGGAATTGGTATAAAATAGTAAAAATTGAAGGAGTTATAGAAGAAATGATTGTTTTTAAAATTATTAATTGGGCTCACAGTTAGGCCCAAATTTTGAAAAGCCACCATTTTCACCAAAATGTGTGGTAAACCCCCAAAACAAATCAGTAATGGAAATAAAATGAATAATAAATTTTAAAAAATATCATGGGTGTGACAATTCTTCCCACCATAATACTTTCTGCCCTCTGAAAGCCACATCACGGACAAAGCAAAAACCAAACCCAACCGAAAGGCAGAAATGGACTTCTTTGCTAATCTTCACCACAAAGGGCCAAAACACATCCATTGATCAATTAAGGAAGGGATACTTCACAACCAAAACATACACCTATTTACTAAAATGATCAAGCACATTTAGGATTTATCCTAAAATAAAACTCCTCAAACACTATCTGAACAAGGCTTAAGCAATTTACCCAAACAAACAGGAACATCGAACAAGGTTACACTTACCTTGATATAACTAAACCATTAGGAACTCTTCAATCCCAACGTTTACCCAAGGAAGATGTAGGTTGTTATATAGCTCCAAATGACGCTACCCACTTCCATGGAAAGTCCAAGTACAAAAGTGAGTTACTATTATAAGGATACACAAATGGGCTCCCCAACCATAAGAGACAACTTAATGTTTTTTCCGAGATAGAATCAAGACACTAACCGGGAAGCCCCAAACAAACTCCCCGGTACAAGGGGTAGAATCCCATTAGGAATTTTCAAAATAATATACATGATACTCATAGTGGGTCTCCCCACAATAAGAACCAACCATCTTAACTGGCAAATATAGGCCAGCACAGAAAAACCCCAATATTTAAAAAGTTGGTACGACCGCACGGTTAGCCCGCACAGTTTGGGAAACTGTGCGCTAACCCTGTGGATCCTTATACCTACATGTTTTTATGGGGCATGGTTACTACTAAATGTTCACTAAACATGTCTAGACAAATATAAAACATTTCCCTCGAACCCAATGGAAACCAATGGGGAGAAGAATGTCATTGGGAGAAAACATGGGGATGCGGCCCTCCACCTCTTTCCACCGGAACAAAAGAAGCAAGATGACAACACCAAATGTTTAAACTATTCCCATCTCTCATACTGAGACAATTTCTTTGTACATGGCTAAAAACTACCCTGTGATTTCCTCTGAATACATTCCAGATTCTCTCCGGGACCTATGGCTAGAGCTGGAATGAATAAAGCATCATCATCCTCGCAGTTAGGATTTGGAAACACCTGAATATAATTTCTTCTTTCGATGCTAAAAAACTACATGAAATCCCAGATTGGTTCCCCAAGACAAAACACACTCCAGAACTCACTTTAACCTAACATGGAATTTCACTGAAATATGGGTTTAGAGGATGCACTCACATCACACCTTGTTTCTTTGGGTGAGAAACAACAGAAATAAAAGACACATTTAAACACCTTCCTCTATAACAGAGGATGTTGAGATCTCCCAAAATGAGAAACACTTCTGAAAATAAAAAGACTCACCAAATATTGTACAATTTCACCTTTAAAATCAAATGAGCATGCAACATCACAATGCATCACTGAACATTACCAAATCTACTCATAGAAATGATATAAGGAGGGGGGATTATACGACATCCCCAAATATCACAGCATTCCAGAAAGTTCCCATAACAGCCTCTCATGGCCAGATTTCCCATTCGGGAGGTCTAACATAATACCCTACTTCGAAGAGACTATGACGAACTCAAAGACCCTCCTAGACACAATCCATACTAACAACCCCAGACAACTTCCACCTTTGATGAAACATGTAGCTTAAGAAACTAAGGTCTCATTCAACCATCCACGAGCACTCTTCTGCAACAAGAGGATCTGAAAAAAACCAAGAATGTAAATGGTGTAGAATCATTCTAAAAAGATCATGAAAAGTTTCCTTACATTGATCAATTGGAGGATTTTCTAATGGTGAAACAATCCATGTTGCACATTAGTTGTGCACTAAGCCTTAATGGGGTTGTACCCTATCAAACCGGAGAACTCAAAGACCCAACCAAGCTGGTCCATTGGTAAAAACATTCCAAAAAACAGATCCAAACACATTAATGGAACCACAAAAAAGGTGTCCAGAAACATATCTCATAGGAGACTACTAACCGGTCCTTCTACCCAACATAGCAACCAAACACAAACCCAAAATACAACTCGAACAGGAGGGTTTCTTGGACTCAAAACATCCCAAAACATCAACATATTCCAGAAACACACAATATAATCCATCCAAAAAAAATTCTCCAAGATTTCATGTTTTTCTTTTAAAAAAAATTCTTTGAAAACCCACGGTTTAGCGGTTAGCCTATCCACCAATGGTACCCCATGGGCCTCACACATGCATGTTTTTGTGCCACACCAGGCACCATATTCATATTCATCCCGGCACTCATCCAGTCTTTCCATTAACCATACATAATCCCATATAACCCCAAGTATGTGGTCTATAATTGAAATACCAAAGGATAAAACTAAAATTATTTCCACTTTTCAAAAACAAAACGGTCAACCAACCCGTCCTTTTTCTCAAAACTCCTAACAATGTGATCAAAGTCCTAATTCACATCATACAAAACTTTTCATAAGGACACAAACATTTAGAAAAGTACTCACTTTCAGGTTATTCACATCAATTTGAAAACACCTCATCCCATTAAAACACCATTTAATTGTTTATAAAACTATATTGGAAACACATTTGAAAACCAACATCAATATGGTTCCTGATTTCAAAAGAGGTGTAAGAACACTAAAAATTCTGAAAATTTAGTTCCACCAATTCATAAATCAAACCATTACCTCTTTATTTTAAAACAATTTCACAAAAACGTTATGCTTTATAAAACCAAGTCACTTTAAAACAAAAGTTCTATGATTTCAAAACTGAATCACAAAACAATGTGATGGGAAACTAGTTTTAGTGGGTGGCTTGGACATATGGTTGACATGCATATTCTAATCACTTCACTATCACAGAGTGTGTTTTAGGGAATATCCCCAGCTCCACATGGCATGCCATACCCTGCGAGCTCACTGAGACCATTAACCCAACTCTCTTTTCATTTCCCATAATCATCATCAGACCAAGAAAACCAAAAGACAGAGATAAATCACGACTTACCCTGGTGACTTTAATCCTGACATGAGGTGTGGTGATCATTCAAAATACCCATAATCGGAATTTCATGTCCCGAAAATCATAAATCAAGAATATCCCGACTATTTCCCAAATAACATGACTCAAAAAGAGAAAACCTCCTCTGATACCATTTTTTCACAAACGGAATCTGGTCACCGACAAAACCAGCACCCAACCCGACCTGTGGAAAGTCCCGAAGGGCATTCCCGATCCCCACGGGATGGTAAAAGTTCCCAGATATCAAAAAATGATAATTGGGAATGATTTACCTGATTTTTTATCCTCAAAACAACAACTGAATCCAAGAAATCAAATCTAGATTTTTCAAACCAAAACATATTTTACAAAAATTCAGAACAGAATTACACAATTTTAAACAATGTTTTAAGACCATTACATAGGTATACACCCAATAAATTATAGTCGAAGAACCTCCACATGGAAATAGGAACCACCCTCAAGCCATCTCCACGACACTGCATCACTATGGACCGCTAAAACCCCGAACCAACGGCATGAAACCTGTACCCAATCCAATGACATAAAATAAGCAAGTATACATACACCCAATAGAGTAAAAAGGGTGTGGGAGAAATCCCGGTAGGATACCACCACTATGAGATTACATGTGATAAAAATTTTATGACAAAAAGCATTGCATGTTTTGTAAATAAGAAATACTTGTTACAATTTTCTAAAGGATGCAATAATAAATGAAAACATTTTTCGTGTGGTCAAAATTTGAAGGACCAAAAATTTTAAAATAAATACAAAAGCAACAGAATTTTCCAGCCAAAAATCACATATGATGAAGGTATGTACAATGTATCTAATGAGCACAAGAAATGGGAAATAACCCCTAGGAACTAGCTCCTTGTGTGTCCAAGGTACCTCGTATCTCGGTGAAAGTAATTGTCACCAATATCTGTTCTCGTGCACGAGAAACTAGTTGGGAAAATACCCATAACCTAGTGTTCCCCAATAATCACCATCATAATAGTTTAGTTAGAGTTATAAGCATCAATCTTGCTAAGTGAAACTGAGGCCAAACCCCACGGGATCACTAGCATACTAGTACACATCCACCCACCTAGATACTCAGGTTTCCCTCTTCTTCTCAAACAAGTTCGACAAGGGAAGAAATATAATTTTCACCTGAAAATATAACTTCCACATCACATATTAATTAAAAATCACACACATACATCACACAAGTCACAAAATCCACTTTTTCCTTCAAATGCGTTTTGAAACCATACTCACACCAAAGATTCCCAAAACACTTTTCACATTTCTTTAACACTTCAACAAATACTTAAAACAATTTTATAAAACTATTACAAGATATTCAACTCACATAACCTCCCACACACATGTCACATAAAACCTTTCTCACCTTCAAAATTCATTTTATCAATAAAGTACCACGAAACATCCAACACCTGTGTTTCGCACACAAAACACAATTTAGTGAAACATTTCAGCAATTTATACATCATTCAAAAAAAATGTTTGACATCTCAAATAACCACTTTACCATTCAAAAACCCACATTAGTTGAACAGACACACCCAAACAGTACATGTACACCCTTTTCCCACTTTGTTTAACCAAATAAAACATTTCCAATTTTTATAAAACAAACCCAAGAGGTATAACCATTGTTTGCACACTAAAACCATTTCAAAACCCTCATTCAAGACCAAAATCATACCAATACCAGTACAAAACAAAATTTTCATCCCTAAAGCAATTATTATACCACCCCCAAAGTGTTATAAAAATACATTGATTAATACCACAAAGATACACAAGAAAAACACACGTTTTTACAAATCTCCTTTAAGAAGTACAACACAATTTTACACCTTAAACTCATTCAAAAACCTCCTTTCAAGTCCCACGTGAAAATAAGTAATTAAAAAACAAGAATGTTCATCCCATTTAAAGACTAATAAGTCACTTTCATATGTTATAAACTAAACCCAAACATTACCCCATGAGTCACACATGAAAAGTACCCAATTTCAAGCTAAAATGCACTTAAAAATTAAATGTTTATCCAAATTCTTCAAAAACAGTTTTCAAATCGCACAAAACAGAGTATAAGCATTATAAATTAATAAAAAAAGCAAGATAACTATTTGTAAAATGGCTACACATGGAATCACCTACCTTTTCATTCGAATCCCTCAAAACATGGTGCAAAACATTAAGCGCACCACTGCCGCACCACAAGGAATATAAATCTAGACCAAGACCCCCAAAAACTAACCCAAAACATTCCAAACCAGACTTTAGGATCTTACCCCAACTTCGGGACATGAGGAACTTTATGAAATAGGAAATAAAACTAAAAGAGGATGGAAGGAACCAAAAAGGAATTCCCTTACTTGAAATATCTTGAAGAAATCAACCCCAATCCACCACTATATGAATCTCCAAGTACCCGAAACTGGAATGGAGGTTCTAAAGAGTTATATAATTTAATTTGGGGACAGAAATGGGGGTAAAATGATGATAATTGAAGTAGTTATGAAAGATTCATTTTACCTCATCAAATCTGATCGATTTGAGAAAGAGTATGGACGATCTCCCTAATTCGTGATTCACCTGAGCTCTAAAATTGATAAAATGATACTGGTTATGATCCTCGGGATATTGGATTTGTGAGGGAGGTAGAATCAAGGGAAAATAGTAAAATATGAATGAGATATGGAAAATTTAAAAAATAATTTAAAGTAGGAAATGGGCTTACGGGAGGCCGATTACCTTAATCAAAACCCAAATCCATCATGAATTTGGATTTCTATGAGGTCCAAAGGGATATGTTGATTTTAATATATCATGGTACTCAAATTTGGAAGTGGAATGGGTATAAAATAGTAAAAATTGAAGGAGTTAAAAAAGAAATTTTTTTTAATCTAGAATTGGGCTCACGGTTTGGCCCAAAATTTCAAAACCCACCATTTTCACCAAAATGAGTTGTAATCCCACAAAAAAATCAGGAATGGAAATTAAATGAAAAATAAATTTTAAAAAAGGTCATGGCTATGGAAAACCATCTCAAAAACATTGAATTTCAGTCATTTCAATTGATTTTTAGTATAACTCCTATATCAAATCTTATCTTACACGATTTGATGTAAAATGGATGTAACATTGATTGTTATTTTCTTAACTAACTCAGGTCCCAATTTTATCCTACCCAAATTTTATACAATTATTTCAATGTTATATAATTCATTCCATAGAGGGATATATTTGGAGTCATCTAAATAATCAAGTAAAATCTATTGTTGTATGAAAACATTATTTTAGTTAGTTTTTGATATCAACCACATTTGAAATCTATATAACATGATTTAAAATTATATAACCATGTTATAATTTTACTCTCATATTGAAAATTTGTTTGAGGAAGATAATTAGTATTAAAACTCAACTCTGTATCTAAATTTGTAGAATAATTATCCAGAACATCAAGGTAAATATCATATCCAAATTAGATATATTAGAATATAGTATCAGAAGTAACCTTATAAATTGATTAATATCTATCCCAGAAATAAGATCCTTAGAGAATTCATGTATGATGACAATGAAGTGTGCTGACATGATAAAGTGATCAACTAAAACCAAAACAACATATTTTCCTTTGTTTGTTTTGTGGACTCCAATAATGAATTCAAAGGGGAATTTTTTCTATTTACATTATTGTATGGGTAATTTTTGTAACACTCACTTAGAATTTTGTCTCTCATTATTAAAATACTAACATAGAAACCACTTAGATACATACATTATTGAACCAGATTGGGATTCCATCCAACCTGTCAGCTGAACCAAGCCGAGACATGGCCTGAAGGGCTTTCCCGTTACCCATGGGTTGGAAAATAGTTTCGGGCATCAATTCATTAAATATAGGATTTTTTTAAAAGTAAATGGGGATAATTTAAAGAATATGAACAAGAAGAAGAACCAATGGTACGTGAATATAAAATAAATATTGCAAATCGATCAAAATATAATAACTGAAAAAAATAATACCATATCGCACCACATGATCTCCATGTGACCTCTTGGTAAAACCAACTACAATACAACCCTAATTTAATAGAAACCAATCCAAAAACTTAGACGTTTATAATAAATCGGGTCTACCGACACAAAATGGTACATGGACGGTGTTAGTTTGAACAACTCATTAGGTAATCCCAACAGATTTTATACATTTACTTTCCTTAAATAGTCAAAAATTGACTTTGAAAAACATTAACAAATAATCATTTAAAAATTTTAAAAAACATAATAAAACATTTTGAAAAAAATACAATCGTATTCTCTTTTTAAAAATAGTTTCACATTTTCACGGTCTAGTTCAAAACCAAAGAACAGTGTATAGTCTATACCAAGTGTCAAAATATATGGCTAGGTGGAAAGTAAATGAAATGAGATATATAATATAAAATAGCATGTAGAATATCCAAATGTAGTATAGAAATAAGCAAAAAACATAAATATAAAGTCATACGCATTTTGTAAACATCCCTCATGTGATTCCTATTTGTAATGAGATTGGACTCACATGACGACACGCTGTGCATATCCATAGTCAATAAGAAACTGTCCATTTTAACTAGAAAATCAAGTGGGATGTCCGACCAAGACCTATAATTTCAAGGGGGTATCAACCCATCTTATTGGGTCCAATATGTTACAATCACACGACCTTATATATGATTCCATGCGATCCCATTATAATGATAAATAGTGAATAATGGTGGCCCTAGCACGTACGAATTACATTACATGTTGTTGTCATACTTTCCTACCCTAAACACCAACACCACTTATGTGATACCCCTCTCTTAGGGGAATCCACCATAGAGGCACCCATTTCAGAAAAATCCTATCACATGTGCTAAATTTTCCTTTAAATAAG
Organism: Viscum album; assembly: GCA_963277665.1. Taxonomy (NCBI): domain Eukaryota; kingdom Viridiplantae; phylum Streptophyta; class Magnoliopsida; order Santalales; family Viscaceae; genus Viscum; species Viscum album. The sequence continues at coordinate 1,926,287,673 of OY728128.1, read as the reverse complement.
TTATCTTTCAAAATGTTTTCCCAATCATTATAAAACATTAATTCAGACTTCATATCACATCAAATTAAAACTATCCTTTCCAAAATATCACATGTTCCAAATAGAACATTATAAATTATAATACAAATATATTTATAAATCCATTTCCATCTAGAGTAAAACCTAAAAAAAATATGAAATGTGCAAAATGGTCATTTAGGCTATTCATAAACAAAAATATATATCAAAAATTAAAATGGACCAAGAATTAAATCACACATTTGATGCCACATTTAATGTCACATAAAGAAACCAACACACCATTTAGAATCCAAGGAAACATTTTTAAAAAGTTGTTATCACTCTTATGTGTCATCGTCATTTGAATTCACATCCCTGTGTGAACCTCGTGCACCCATTGATTTTACAAAAGCCAATGAAATAGATCATGTTCCAATGAAATAATCTAAAACCCGTTTTCAGGAAAAACCTATTTCGCTTAAAACTACACAATAAGTCACACAATTACAACGTTACCAAAAAGAATTTAATATCTGGTATGATCATTCCAAAACATTTTACCAAAAAACATTATCCCAAAAATAGGCTTTAAAACTACACACCATGGCCCATTTACAATTTCACATAAGATATCAATCATATAAAAGGATAAATAACACCACAGGTTATCAATGTTTTTTAAAAACAAGATCCATTTCATCAAAAACCTTGTTGGAATATATATAAATACATTATTGTTTATAAAAAACAATTTAAGACTATTTCGCACAAATGTTCCATCATTAATATACCCTAACAATTCATACTTACATATTACCAGAAAGACTATCACATTTTAAATGAATTAAATGAATTATAAAGAATATATAGAATGTGTCGAAAGGAAATGGGTGGATAACCCTACCTCAATGAAATTTATATGAAACAAAATGTCACGAGGAGGAGGAATACCCCCCAAAAAGTGATATACACAACCAAAAAATGAAATTAACAAAAAAAAAAGACAACTGTAACCCTAGGGTTTGACCAAGAGATACACCCACCATGAAATAACTAAGAACTGAGATAGAATAGAATGGGGAAGAGTAAAGCAACCAAACACTCAAATAATCTTACCTTGGAAGCTTGGAAGAGAATCAAAGGTGGAACGAGAACAAACAGGAGAGGGGTTTTGGACCCCTTTATGTGCCGAAAATGTCCCAAGGAAAGGGGGGTCAATTTTTGGTAAATAAATGGGTTGATAGATTTGAGAATTAAAGAACAAAATTTTTTATGCAAGTTGCATGGTTTCTGAACATTATTGAAAACCATGCACAACCCATGATCCTTATCCCTAGACCCCAAAACAAAATGCATGGTTATCTGGGTAAGGGTGCATAGTTTTCCTTAACCATGTGGTAACCACGCCCCACTAATTTTCAAGAAAAAAAATTCCACTTCTAAAAAAAATAAAAATTTTAAATTGGGACTCATCCAAAACTTCAAAAGAAACGATCCAAATCCAAGATAATATTAAAATTAAAGTATTTACATTGTCATGGGGTGAAAAGTATCCCAACCATAAACATTTTCACCCCCACAAAATCACCAAATAGAATGGTAAAAAACCCCATCCCAAATCTGGTAATAGTCGAACCAGACCGTGAACCTCAAGGTGACCTTTTACATGAAAATCACCTCTCAACCAATTATAAACAAAAATATAGTGTGAGGAACAATGTGAGAACATGACATGGTTCTCTGTACTATATAATCTCAACTAACACCACATAAAATAAAACTCTTCACATCATAAAACTAAAATGAGGTCTCCAATTTCACTACCCAAGGATGACCAAAAAGGGAATAAGGGAGCTACCAACATGAATCTAGACCTCCCACCATCAAAGGATACTCAATGAAAAGGTCCATACCAGAAAAAAAACATAACTACAATTGTTTAACTCCTTCTATAATTCAAAACCCTCCAATATAAGGGGATACTCCACGATAAGAACTAGAACAAAAAATGACCAATGAATAATAGTTACAATCAATAAATTTTACTAGAATGGGTATCTCTAAATAAGCACAACAGAAAAGTAATAATGATTAATGAAATACTAACCATTAAAACCTCCAAATCTATAGGCCAAAATTAGGTTACATGATAAAAGGACCATATTGTCCCTTATAAGGATATGAGAAACACAAAATGAGCTAGAGAACTAAAAAATGAATCATATATCATCTACACTCTAACGTTGGTGACAAAAGCATGGTCAAGATTCCATGCACCCCTTGATGATTTCTGACTGTGCAAGAGATTCAATCTTGAGCCTATAGAAGGATATGTATGTTTGAAGTAATTAATGTCTTGTATTAAATAGATGTAATCCAATGAACAAGACTCCATCATCAAGAAATGATTCCTGTAGAACTTCTCCAGATGACCCAAATAGACACATGGATGATAAGTCCTTAGAGGATTATGATAAGAAGGATCTCAATGCCTAAAACAACAACACAATCCATCAACTTCTCAAAATGATGATACTTGGAGGAAATGTCTTAATCATTATTCATTGGATGAAGATTCCTGATTTAAATTGAATAATTTAACTGATTATGAGATTGTATATTTTAATAGAAAGTAACTAGAACATTTATGTTGTCAAACTGGGTCTTTACTGTTTGCATGCCTTTCTAAATACTATTGATCTCTTCCACTCTATTCATATTAAACTCCTCATGAATGAACCATCTAATAAAAATTGAATAAAACACTTCTAAAATCATCCTAACATGGATAGATTATGGAGAAAACATCTTACAAAAATCCCAATATAGACCCTCAACCAAACATATAACAAAATTCACCCTCCCATCTTCCAGGGTTATCAACAATCTAATGATATGGACACAATATTCTTTCCATCACATAGTCTCTAAAAATCCAATCTCTATAAATGATATCCAATAATTGAGAAGAATCATAAACTCGGTATGAATCACTAGTAATTTTGTGGACCATTTTCTATGGAATATTATAAACAGAATAAAAATACCAAAATAAATATCCACCTAAAACATAATGAATAAGGGAATATGAAGAAAAACTAATTGGAACATAAACCAAACACATATAGGCCCAACCAAAATCATCTTTTAAAAATCAACATTTTCATTTGAATTTAAATACTTCCTTCTTCCAAGGGAACTATCCAAATACCACAATCCATTTTTCACAAAGCATAAACCATAATATTAAAGAAAAATCATACAAAAAATCAATTGGATTTCAAATACTGACCCATGAAATCATATGAACTATCACATATTTTCCCATCAAACATTCACCAATTTCATCATTCTACTCATTCCAACAAGCACCTTCTATACATACCCACACATATTTAAACATTCATAAGGAATACCATTTTTTGAAAAATCATTTCACTACCAAACCCCAAGCATTTAGAAAAAATTTCGTTCACTTTTCCCCCACATTTTCCTAAACATCTCAAAATTATACATCCCCTTCTATTTTTGTAACTGTTTTTATGATTCAAAAAAATTGCAAATAAATAATTTCCATTTATAATCCATTTTAATTTAAATGAACGCATTCACCAATTGATACCAATAGAAATACTAACTCACAGTAAACTACCTGATTACTGAACTAGTATCCATGCGTAACCTGGAGACATTGTTAGTGGAGCATGCCCTATGAAGGAATCAACAACTAGGAGGAACCTAAACCATTCACTTGGACTCCACATGGGTCACTACTCCATGTGACATAATGAAATAACACTATCTCACCTCTATTTTTGTTCCTCATCCAAAACAATCCAAAAACCTAAACAATGAATCAAAATCCAGACTACCCTTGATAACTTGAGGATGAAAATGAAAAAATGTTTGATGAAGTACTTCACAGACATACCTCCCGAGTCATAAAAATCCTAATATCTAATCTACCTATGACCCAAAAAAGTGTCTACTCTGATACTATTTTGTCTCAAACCAAGCTAGGATGTAGTCAACCCAATATCCAACCTTGTACGAGACATGGACCGAAGGGAATTCCCAATCCTCAGGGTTTGGGAACTAGTGTTGTTCATCAAATTTATCTATTTGGGAACAATTATTTAAAATAAAAAAGGATCAAATAAATAAATTCAACAAGAAGAAGAACCAATGACAGATAAATATCAAACAAAAATAATAAATTTATCCTGGTACAATAGTTGAAAAAACAAAATACATACTAAGAATATATCAAACTACATGTCTCCAATGTGAAGTCTTGGTAAGAACCAACTACAACACCAACCTACTCCAAGGGCATAAAATCCAGAAACAAACACCTGCAAAATTGTTCTGGTCTGTTGACACCAAATGGTGAAAGTAGGTTGTGAGCGTAAAGATCATAATAGGTAATCACAAGAGCTTCCATGTATTTCATTTCCTGAATGATTCCACACAAACTAGTTTGAAATAAATTAAAAAATATAATTTTAATCATATTAAAAATCTCAATAAAACATCCCAATTTTTTTTTAAAACAACTCATACATCATCCTTCCCAAAGTACAATCCATAAAAAGTGACAAAAACTAGGGCAGGAAGAATGTAAATGAAATGAGAAATATAATATAATATAGCTGTCCAAATATCCGTATGTAGTAGGAAAATATATAAAATAATCAAATAGATAGTAATTATAATTTTCTAAACATTCCTTTATATACTATGATCGACCAACCTATAAGCCCATGGTGAAACTCTATAGTCAATAACAAACTGGACATTCTCACTAGCCAATCTATTGGAATGCCCCACCAATCCAAAAAAAAATCAATGGGGGTTATCAACTAATATAATTAGGTATAAAAAGTAACCATCACTCCACCAAATAGATTACTCCTAGGAATCCCTTGATAATAATAAACAGTGAAGGGATGAGGCCCTCCCACACACAACTCTCCTTCCTTTATGCCACAACACTTTCCAACCCCAAACCCTGCCACCACCTATACAATTCCCCTCTTTTGTGAAATCCTATACAGTGGTTCCCATCGCACAACAAGCCATTCAAATGCTACAGCCAAGGATTCACATCATTTAGGATTCAAAATTTTTTCCCAAAAATTTTGAAATACGAACCGAGATTTCACGTCAAATCACATTACAACCAACCATTAAAAAATATCACAGCTTCTAGATGGGACTTTATAATTTCTAATCCAAATACATTTACGAAGCCCAATCCATATTAGAGTGAAACAAAAAACAATAAGAAAATTTCCAAACATTTCTTTATGCTAATCATTCATGAAAATCATTTCTCTAAATTACAAATGATCCATGATTTAAAGAATACATTTGATTCACTTTTAATGTAACAAGGAGAAACCCATACACCAATTTGAAAAAAAATGAATCATTTTGAGAAATAGGGGATCACTATTAAGTGTCATCATCCTTTGAATTCCCATCCATGTGTGAACCTCTTGCACTCATGGATGTTCCAACATCCAATTACACACATCAAGTCTCCATTATATTATCTAAAATCCATTTTATAGAAACACAAAATTACCTTAAACCAATATGACACGTCACCTAATTACAATGACACCAATATGAATTTAAAATCTGGATGTAATATTCCAAAACATTTTACAAAAAAACATTATTACATAAATAGGATACTAAAATACACACCATTCCAAATTTATAATTTCCACCCACCTATCAGACGTAAACAATGAAATATAACACCATAAGTTTTAATTTTCATTTTTTAGAAAACAAGAGGCATTTCATTAAACACCTTGAGTGTATATATAAATATGGATGTTTAAGAAAACCCTTTGAAAACCATTTTGCACAAACTTTTATCATGAAAATACATAAAGAATAATTCCAACATATCACTAGCTTGATTATCACATTTTAAAGAATTAAAGGAAAGAACAAGAATCAAAAGTATGTGCTGAAATGTAAATGGACATAGACACCTACCACAATATATTTAAGATGAAATAAAACATTTGGAGGATTAGGAATACCCCCAAAGGATGATCCACACACCCTAACATCAAGTAAATCAAACAAAGCAGCCAACACTAACCCTAGGGTTTGGAAAATATAGTAACCCGCTAAGAATGAATAATAAACCAAGAGAGAAGAGAGAGAAGAAGACTAATTCAACCAAAAACATAATGAATCCTAAGTTTTAATCTTGGAGGAGTATAAAAAGTGGGAGGATAACTAAAGGGATTTGGGTTTTAGAACCCCATAGTATGCAAAAAATGACCCAATGGAAGGGGATCTATTCCAGGTAAAACGATGGGGGGTAGATTATGAATATTTATATTTAGTATCTATAGGAAAAATTCATGGTTTTAATGTACAATTTTCTTTATATATTTGAAAACCATATGGCCGCCACATTCCAAATATATATAACATTTTTCATAGTCACCCCGTGATTTCTAAAACATTGAACTACTCATGCAACATACCCCTAGACCTCAAAATAAGATACATGTATAAATGTGAATGGGTAAATGGTTTCCCTAAATTGTAAAACATCTTTGCACCACCAACATCCTTGTCCAAAAACCCCACTTTTCAATAAAACTCAGAAATTCATATTTGGACTCAATCTGAAATTCAATGATAGGATCCAAAGCTATGGGAAGAATAAAATAAAAGTATTTCAATGGTCAGGGTGTGAATTATAATCCAAAATATATATCTTCTTGATTCCCCACTATAAATAAACTTTTATATATCTATACATATTATTACATTTAGGATGGATAGATTTTGATGAGATATGATTTTCTTCTAATAGTTCTTTCTTTATGACTTTTAGTGATGGGACATAAAATTGATTCTTGAATCTTATTATTACATTATGATAAATGTATAGCTCATGATTAATTTTCACATTATTTTGTATCTCAAAATATTCCTTCCTCACCTATTTAATATTAACATGGATAAATGGTTTAAAACTCATTTGAGAAAGAAAATATTTATCCCCTTTAATCTTGACTTCTCAGTCCTTGTTTTTAAAATCCATAAATATTCTATCTTCCATGATCCACATCATATATAATATATCATGGTCCTTTTTTATGAAAGCATCATCCAATATGTTCTATTCCCCAGGGTTAGAGTTAATGAAGTAGTCATAATATTTAATAAACTCTAACCATTATCTTTGGTGTGTATTACTCTCTTTTTGGGTGAATATATACATTAATCTTCTATGATCAGTATATATTTCATGAATTTCTGGATAAAGATAATACCACCATATCATCAATGCAATGATTACTACAAATAAATTCAATCTATGAGTTACATTAGTTTTTTCATGTTTCTTTAAATGACATGAGTCATAAGCTATGACCGTATACATGTAATTGTGTAAAATCTTTGTCCATTAATTTAGGAGTGACTATAAATAAAACACCCTTCACCCAAGATGGGTAGTTTTATACTATGTGAACTAGCTAACCTTCTTTTCAATTCCTTGATATTTTATTCACAATCATATGTAAAAAAGAACATAAATCCATTCATAGTGAAATTGGTTATTGGATTATATATACATAATAATACTACTAACCAAGCATCATTAATATATATCCAATCCAAGAAATAATTTACTATTAATTATAGTGGGTTTTTTAGCCCATTGTTCAATAACTATTTCATTTTATGGATCCATATATTTATCCTTTATTGAGATTATATGACCTAAAAATAAAACATTATATAGAAATGAAATTACTTCATAAAATTTCAATACAAGTTATCCACCCGTAGGTCAATTAGTATAATTATCAAGGGATCTTCTTGATCATCCATATACTATAAATATCTAATTACATCATCTATATGGACTACCCAAAATTAATCAATGTACTCAATAAAGAGTCTATTCATGAAAACAATTAATATAGAGGGTGTATTAGTAAGACCAAATGGAATCACTATATATTCATACTTTCTATACCATGAACGTAAAGATATCTTGGGTATGGATTTACTTTTAACCCTCAAATGATATTATAAATATCAATGACGAAAATTGGAAAAAATACCAGCTCCCCATAATTAATCAAAATTGTTATCAATAAAGGTAATAGGTTATGTATTCTTGATCATGATCTTCTTATGTTCTAGATAATCCATATAGAGTTTCACTGATCAATATTTCATCTTCTGAAAATGTAAATGTGTACCCTACAGGAAATAACATGGATGAATGAATAATTTATCAATATTCTCACGGAGTTACTGATTCAACTCTTAAAATTGAATTAAAACCATTATATAAGGATTTATTTATATTGGAGTAGAACCATTTATGATTTCTATTGAAATTCCAAAATCAAAATTTAGAGGAAGACCATGAGACTCTTCTATAGAGACATGAACCAAATCTGGTACAGTATGAATATCATCAATGTTGATTCCCCCAACTATTTGAGACAAATATCCACATTAAATAGGAATAAATACCCTTGAAATGGATTAAATTACCATTGGAAGTTTACATTTATCATCTATCTAATATAAAATCATAGGTTATTTTAAAATATCAAACATGAAATTTGTTCCTTAGAAATTGACATGAGCTCTATATAAATAAATACATTACATTCCCCAAATCACATCAAATTCAACTAAATGTCGAAGATAGATATTCTCAGGATTCGAATTCCATTAAACATCAAATGTGGAAGATTCATAATCATTAGATGTGATCATTCTATAATTAGGAGTTCTTAATTCTATTTTAACATCGATTTTTTAACGCGAGGCCACTACTATAGATTTGGGTTTATTCATTGCCAACATTTATCAATGGTAGAAAAAAGAACTGATAAGGAATTCGTTTATCAGCGGTAAAAATCCCTGATGAATAGACTATTTAATTGGTTCTAAAAATCACTGATATTATAATACATTTATCAACAGTTTTTTATCAATAATAAAGGGTTATATCTATCAGTATTTTCTGTAGCACTATAAAAGTATAAACATTATTTGTGTGTTTTCTAAAAATAATAAAGTCCATCCTAATTAGTATTATTGAAATAACTGATTAATCTAAAGTGTTTGTGAGTGTGAGTTCCGCATCAAACTTTTAGATGTTCAACTCATTCTTTTTATATGATTTTATAGAATCAACACAATAGAATCCTGATGTGGGGTTAAGCTCCGGCATACAGTATCCCCACACATAAATGCAACCGTAGCTATATGCACCGGTCCCTATGGGCCACATACCACTATTTAAACATCATGGTCCACTCACTCAGTAGTGCTTCTATATTGGGTTGCCTAAATGATAGGCCCTTCATGACGGGGCTAGGTGAGTTACTCAATTTATTTATAATTAAATTTAAATTTCATATATCTGTATATATATTGATATATATAAATAATATATATATATATATATATATATATATATTAGTTTTTTGTTACTAATTTTATATTGTTTAATATTTTTTTAAAATTTATTCATTTTAAATATTTATTTTATTTATTGAAATTTTATAATAAAATAATTATTTAAGATTTAGGATTTATATTTATTAAATATTTTTATAAAAAATTGATATATATATTATAATGTATTGATATAAACTAAATATTCATTAATATTAAATATTAATATATATATTAATATATATTAACATATATTAATAAATAAAATATTAATAATTTAGTTATATATAAATATATATTTGTTAAATCTAATATAAATTTATTAATAGTATTAAAATATTTAATTGAAAAATAAAAAAAATTAAAAAAATATTATATATTTCAATAAATAATTAATAAGTTGTTTATTGTTAATAAAAGTGAATAAATTTATTAACTACATATTATACTAATTAATTAATTTTTATAGTATTTATTAATGTGATTATATATATATATATATATATATTAAATTTACTCCTTTTTAAATAAAAAAAATTCATGAATAAGTTTTTTAATATTTTTTTAAACGTTAAATCTGTTTAATAAAGTTGTAATTGACATAATTATCAAATATTCAAATTTATTTAAACATATATTCATGTGGATTCATGGGATGGACTTTTACAACACCCAAATTTTATATAATTAAATTTTTGAGATTAAGTGTATATATATATAGTAATAAAAATAATATTACCTATATATGTATCAAAATAATTAATATTATGACAAAATTAATAAAAAAAATAAAATTTCTAAAAAAGAATAATTTTAATATATATATATATATATAGTTATAAATTTTATATTATATATATTTAGTATATTAAGTGTTTAATAAATTTAGCCAATTCTATTACCTATAATGATTATATTAATTATTTAATATTATAAATATATATTTATATATATTTAAATTTCACCCATTTTGACATACATTTAGATAATATAATTTATTCATTGAGAATGTTAAGTGTGTTCTTACTATTTTAATTTTTATAGTTTTTAAATATTTATCCATTTAATAATTTTGTAGTTTATTTATTTTTAGTGTTATTTGTATAATTATTCAATTTTTTTTTAATTTATCCATTTTAAATTTATCATTATTAAGTATTATTGCAATTTTATACATTCTATTATTGTTATTTCTACATGTTTTTTCATCGACATTTTATTTTTTAATGTGATTTTAATTTATATAATTAATTTGTATTTAATTTTATTTTATCATATATAAATATTTATTTTAATTTTTTTATAAGTATCTACATAATTAATAATAATTATTTATTAATTAAAATTATTCCTTCTTATTATTATTTACTACATTAATAGATGTTACATATTATATAATTTCAATGTTAAATTTAACATATATCAAAATTTTATATATAAATAAAAATTAATTCCAAAAAAGAAAAATCATTATCTAATTAATGGAAAATTATATAGAAACACACACCTATTATTTTTGTAATATATTCAAATTTTAATATTTATTTTTGAATTTTATTTATTAAAATAATATAATTTTTATATTTTAATTTAATTAGTGATTTTTATTTATTTTTTTAATAGTATTTCTGTATGTATTATTTATTCATTTTAAATACTTTTTAGTTTTTAGATTTTTTGGAATTTAGTAATTTACTAATATTTATATATAAATATTTATATACTATAGTTTAATATTTTCAATACGCATTCATATATATTTTAATATATATCAATATTTTAATTTTTTTTGCTTTTAATAATTAATAAAACATATCTATTTTTGAATATTTTCAATTCTACTCAATTTTAATCATTCAATTTCACTCATTTCTAGCATTCATACATTTAATATAATATATTTATTTATAATTTTGAAAAAATATTTTAATATAAATATTTATTAGAAAATAAATTTATAAATTTATATTTAATTTATTTATAAAATTAAATATTTGTAATTATAAATAAATAAATATATTTTTTTAAAAATAATTTATATAATTATAAATAAACAAATATATATTTAAATAATTATAAAATTATAATAGATATATTTAAATAATGAATAAATTAATATTTATATTTATTTATTAAATATATATGTAATTATATATATATAAATATTCATATAAATATATTTATAATTATATTCTAATATTTATAGATATATATTTACAATTATTTTTATTTTGAATTATTAATATAAATATATATTAAAAGTAATATTTTCAAATACAAACTTACAGATCTATTAATATATTTACAATTATATACATTTATATTTATTTATAATTTTGTTAAATTAATTTTTTAATTATATAAGTAATATTATTAAAATTAATTATATAGGTCATTAAAATTACTTTTTTTGGCATTGATAATGATATATTTTTATTAGCGTCAAGAAATTGATGATTAGACATATCTTTATCAGAACTAAAAATTTAGTAATGGTAAAGATGTATTTTATCAGTGATAAAAATGTATAGATAATGATGTATTTAATCTACGCTGCTTATTTTAGTGCTGATTAAACTACTCCTTATGAGACCTTTTTGAAGGTGATGATTAAACCCTTAATGATCTTTTAAATATTACCCTAACCAAACCAACTTCCCTCTTTCTATTTAGGATGTTGCTGAAATTCATCTCTATAGATGCTCCCCCTCGACCTTCTCTTCGATGAATCAACACTCAAATATAAGGAATGTTATTCATTCTCATTCAATATTTTTTTATCAGTATTGTTGACCACCTATCTATCACATACCGAGTCCAATAAATGTTAATTTTTTTTGTCCAATATTAGTTTTATTCTGTTGATCGACTCCCTACCATTGTTTTATTCTGCCTGATCTGACCACCAAGGATTGTGAAGAATACATCTGAAAACAACCATTTCCCTATCATCCAATCACATTACTTATCGACACATTAATAATTCCCCATATTCCTTCCTAAACTCTTCACCAAATTTTTTGTATCACATTTCTTTTTAATTGATAGTTTTGCAAGACAAGCCTCTGGGAGATTGGCTTCATGATTTTACCATTTCACATTAGGTATTGGATGTATGATTTTCCTATTTAATATTTAATTTTCAAAAAAATATTATTAGAACATTTAATGGTTTTTATAAAGGTGATCTCATATGATGATTACGATATAAAAAGTATACATAATCCAAATTATAATGAAGATATAATATGTGTATCTATTACACATATTAAGGAATTGTGATAAATGTGTGGTAAATAGATATCTAATTGATTTAATTTCTATTTTATATAAATTTATTATAATTATTTATGTATTTGTGTCTCATGGATTAAATTAAAAATTTAAATTATAATATATTTACCATAACATGATGAAAGTTATATTTTCCATTTTAGTGATGTGTTTATTAGTTAGTTGTTTGAAAACATTAATGGGAATTTTTTTATTTCAATTAAAGGATTGACAATAATTTTTTTGGGGTGTTTTATTTTTATATGTAATATATGATGGTAGATTATATACTTTTATGAAATTAATTATTTGATTAATTTAGATTCATAACTAAATATATATTTTTTTAACTTTTTATATTTATATTATTTTACAGGGAAGAATAGATTTTAAGGAGTTTGAAATTCAAAAATAGTTTGTAATTAAATATAATTTCTTATGGTAATTTCTATGAAATGGTTTTATAGTTGAATTACTGATTTGGTTTTTCAAATGAATATGAATAGTCAATGATTGTAAAATATTGATTTATAAACGGATTACTTGATTAAATGTGTAAGTGTTCATTTTCGGTGAAAATAAACATTGAATTTATTTTTAGAGTTAACAATAATAATATATTATTTTAAATGTTAAATCATGGTTTTTATTAAGCATATATAAGATTTTAGAGACCTATTAAGTGGGTTTTTGTTGGCATTTTTCTATTAATTATTTAAGGTATTTTGGATATGATCATGTTATTATATAAGGGTTAGGGTATATAATTTCTAATGATATACAATTAGGTTTACATAATGTTTTTATAGAGTTGAAAGAGAATGGGGTTTCCCATAATGTGAGGACACAAAATTGTTTATTGTATTCGACATATGTTCACATTACACTTTAGTAAATAATTATCTAATGGACCAGTCAACTCCGGGGTAGTTTCATGTTGTTCTAGAGTGTTGTATTTTTTTCATAGAATATGAGTCCTAATATTGATTGTGATGTGGGTTTTCCTTGGTGAATATAGATATAATGAAATATATTTTTTAGATTTATTTTCTTATCAATTTACATTAAATATTGAGTGAAATGGAGAATTTAGTAATGGTTTATAAAAATGATCGATATTTAATATTTTCTTATTTTGGAGTGAATCACAGGCGTATTTAACACATTATGTTCTTGCTATGACATGAAATAATATTTTTCAATAAATATTTCATTTTAGTTTAACACGCGTCACATACGTGAAACTGTGAAAATGAACATCTACTATTTTCAAAATTTTAGACAATATTGAATAATTCAGTTTTCATATGTATGAATTGAATACACAACACTCCAATACATGATGTGATTGGTATGGATAAAATTGTGTGTTTTAATCATAAGTGTCATTTTAGTTTAAAATATGTTTCACATTTCCAAAACCATGAAATATATATCATATTGTTTTTATAATTTTGGAAATATATCCATATTTCAATTTTCATATTTAGGAATTGACTAGACATCAATCTGACACATGATGTTGATAGTATAACTCAAAGTTCATGTTTTCAATACAAAAGTGTCATTTTAGTTTAAATATAATCATCAAATATCACAAACAAAGAAAATGCTCTTCGATCGTTTTCATAATTTTTTACCATGATCCATAATTAATTTTTAGCATGTAATAATTTACCACAAAACAATATGACAATAGATGTGGTTGGAATGACACCATGTACCTATTTTCAATATAAAAGCGTCATTTTAGTTTAAAAAATGACTCAGACAAATAATTATAAAAAAAATCAAATTGATTTTATCATTTATCAAAACTATCATTAATGCATTCTTCATGTGATAGAAATGACCTCATTACAATCTAATAAATGATGTGGCTAGTCTGAATCATATGGTGTATGTTAAATAAAAAGTGTCATTTTTTTTAAAATGTATTTCACCTCATATAAATTTTTGAAATAAGATCAAATTGTTTTCAAACATTACAAAAATGATCAATAATTCATTATAACATATAGGAATTGATCTCATATCATTCTGACACATGATGAGGTCAGTATGACTCGAATTGCCTGATTTCATTATAAATTATTCACTTTAGATTAAAAAACATGTTAAATATCCTAAATAATTAAATAAATATCACATTATTTTAAAACATTAGGAAACGAATGAATTAATAGGTTTTGACATTTAAGATTTTACTGCATGAAAATCAGAAACAACATGTCATCAGTATGACTCGATATACATGTTTTTAATATAATATCTACATTTTAGTTTAAAATTCAGCACAAAAGAAACACTAAGAAAATGATATCGGGTTGTTTCCAAACATTAAAACAATAATCCATAATTCATTAGTGTTATGTAATAATTTACCACTTGTAAATATAAAACAAAATGTTGTCATTCAAACTTAAAGAGTGTGTTTTCAGTAAAGAAGTAAAATTTTATGTGTAAAAAACATACCAAATATCCAAAACAATGTAAAAATATCTAATTATTTTTAAATATTTATAATTTATCAATAATTTATATATGAAAAAGTAATAATTAACCATAAATAATTCTGAAAAATCATTTGTTCATTATGACTCATGGTGATAGTTTTAAAAAAAAGATATAGTTTAGTTTAAAACACATGTCACATCATCAAAACCAGGGAAATTAGATTGAATTGTTTTATAACATTCTGAAAATCATCTTTAATTCAATTTCGACATGTATGAATTGACCTCACATCAATCTAACACACTATGTGGTTGATATGACTGGAAGTGTGTGTATTCAATATATATGTCCCATTTTAGTTTAAAATTATGATAACATAAGAAAAACTGAGAATACCAAGATCAAAATGTTTTCTCATAATTTTATCAATAATTAATTAATTAATGAACTTATCATTTTTCTTTTGATACATTTTTAGTTAGTTATCGGGGAGATAATTCTTCAATATGACCAACAAATGGTCTGAATGTTGAAGGTATGTTCTCAAAAACTGAGTGCTCTTGAATTTTATCACATCCATAGTGAGTCTTCTATCTCCAAATATGTGATAATGTTCAATATGACATTCTATATGAAAAACAATAAATTACATGTTGTGTAAGAATCAACCAGGACTCAATATAATACATGGTGTGACTGGTATGAATCAAAGTATTTGTTTTTAGTACAGAATTAAAAAGTTTTTTTAAATATTTTTCATTATTGAATTACTAAAATAATAATTGTTTACTTATATAGGTTCAATTATTTTCTCAATATGTGGTGTTTTGTTTCGAAACTAATAGCATGAATCGGTATCTATGGTCAAACATGTAACGCCCCGACCCCCAGCTACCCAGAGCCGGTGCGTTACTTCGTAACATTGGCATGATCCCAAAAGATCAAGTCTCGAAAGACCGATTAGTTTAGTAGCCTTGGAAACACTAGATACATTCATAAGTCTTTCATTACATCAAAATTAAACAAACTAAAAAAAAACATGGTCTTCATAGTCCACACTCATATCTTCACTGATTATTCTTGCAAGTCAGTCATAAAATACTTCTTCACAACCTGGAAAATTTTTAAACATTGAAAGGGGTGAGCTCAAATGCTCAGTAAGGATAACAATAATGCGGAAGCTTTCATAAATAAACATTAACATTTAAGGCAATGTATAACTAAAACAAAAGCCTCTTAAACATGAACTTCAACATAATATGGCAAAAGTAAAATGAGATAATGCCATTTACTTCTTCACATGGATATTCTACTGGTCGAATAATCACATGTAATATCAATAACCACTTTCATAATGATGGAATGCATAATGCCAGACTATCATAACCACGTAGTCAAGGCCTCGTGCCAAGACCACAAATAAGATTTTGTCAAGGCCTCGTGCCAAGACACTAGTTTGTCTCATGAGACCTGCCGATGCATCGAGGAGCTATAGCGGGCTCCACCCGTCACTTATTAAGTCCAATGCATTCCTCATATGAATAGGTTTAAACATATCATAAACCATAACATAATCATATCACATAAACAATGCATAAAGGAAACATAATATTTCCACATTTCAATCACAAGATATCAATACAAAACATTGATATAATAAAAACGCTTTCAAAACCATTTTCAATACCAAAATAAAAGAATGTTAAAACATTGTATTTATTTTTCTTTTTAAAAAAAGGTATGGCTTGTAAAGGAAGCCGAAACTCAAATAATGTTCACGGCGGCGGAGAAGTCGTTGTCGCCGCATAAGTACGGAATGAAAAACATTCCCTTTTTGTCGTTTAGTAAAATGCTTCGTATAAAAAGATTCCTTTTGAATAAACTTAAAAGTCAAAGGGGTTTATACATCGTATAAAAGAAGGTTGTGTATAAAACCAAATATGCCTCAATGAAAGGAGATTGAGACGAAGTCCTTAAAAAGATCATTTTTAAAATAAAATAGATCTATTATGTGTATTCACTATAGGTACACATAAAGAAAGTAAAAATACAAAATAGGACATAATAACATCATGACATAATTTGAAAGTAGGAGATTAACCCAAAGAGCGAAAATTGGGTTAAGAAGTTCCCTTACCTCGTGTCTGACTTGACTCAACCGTTCTTTAACCTCCTGAATAATAAACTAGAGTTAATATATACCTTATTAAGAACCATTTTCAACTTCATTATCCTTATTATATCACTTATTACAATGATATGAACATTATGTAATTATTTAAGTTAATAATGTTCATTTTGTCGGTATTTGGTTCTTAAGTCAAAAATAGGCTTCTTACACTTACATGTTTTTAATTTGGTCAAAGGTTAATTATATCCAGAATGGTATTCATGATGTAGATATCATATATGTCATATATATCCAGTACATACATTCATTTATAATATTACATCACATTTAGAGGTAAGAAATGAAATGCACCGTTCATGGAGACGGTAAGCCGTACGTACGCATGAACGCTACTTCCATTTCTATTTCATATTTTCTGGAATGGAATCATAATGATATGAGAGTATATTATAATTCCAGTATAATAACATATATAATATCATTAACTTTATCCTTCACACATCCCACATATGGTATTAACGAATCAAATCACTTTCAGGGGGCGGTAGTCCGCGCTTCCTAAAATGAAGATATCGTGTTTTACCCATAATGGAAACCATAAAGGTATGCCCAAAATGAAAAAAACAGAAGCTTAAGGAAAACATAAACATATTATATATCATATATAAAAATAGTGACATCATAATGGCCACCTTTGAAGGTGTTAAATGAGTGTTGAACAATCATCGTTTCGGGAGGCAGAATTTCGCCATCCACGGAAACCTTATGTTCTTTAACCATTTGATGTAGTTGTGTGGAAGTGTAGCTCAAACAAATCTTATAACAACATCCTAGTATATTTAAGATACTGGTGTTGTTACAAAAGAAGTAAATAAAAAGAGTTTAGGGGGTTGGAGAAGCAAAATAAAACAAAAGAACATGAGAGAATGAATTACCTTAAAAAGTGTAACTCCTTTTGAGTTGAGCCTAAAGGCTTCCTTTGAAAGGATTCTGCCCAAAGGGAATCCTCTAGGATGAGGAGAGGGATGTGGAGAGAGCAAATGGGCAGGGGTTGGCCGAGCCAATGGCTTGAAGAGTGTGTGAAATGAGGTAGAGGTGGGGGCCTTTTATAAGAGGAGAGGAGGGGCACTTTTGGAAAGTAAAGGAACATTACATTATTTGAAAATGTGTTTCGGTTTTAAAAGGTCCCACATTGATAGAATTCGTGGATAAGGTGATAAGGCATCGAAATCCACTCATCCAATTGGTTTTGTCCATGTGTAGTTCATAGATTTTATATTATCTTTCCATTTTATTTAAATCGTCAAATAATGATGTCATCGCTGCATCATTATTATGTCATAAATAATTAAATTTATTTAATGTCTAAAAATTATAAAAAAAATACTATGATATAGGAAATCTTTTTATCTTTCCAATGACTATTTATAATCAAAATTTGGACTTGTGTAACCCTACTTAAAAATTGTTTTAGTAAAACACTTTATGTTAGTGTCATTTTCACTTTAACATTAAATAAAAAGTAATTTATGTTATTTCCCAAAAAAAGTGGATCCATGGGGTCCCCAAGTTAGGCCATGGCTTGTCTTGGTCGGCCATGACACAACCAATGTGGTTGGGACATGTGTCTAGGTCATTTAATATTATTAAAGTATTATTTATACCTTAAACTACCCTAATTACCACTAATCGCGATTAAGAACTTAATAAGTTACTATTCACCGAAAAATTATTTTTATCCCATTGAACCACATTTTACTTCTTAATGACAACCATGTATGTAGGATTTTTGAAAATCAAATCACAGAAGTGGTAATATTTCATTTAAACGAAAAATCAGTTATTTAACAACCACTTAGTGGTTTCACTATTCATCAAAAATTGAAGTTTTTCAGAATAAGGCCAAAATTTCACCCTAAGCTATAATTGATATTCCGAATTGAAAAATGATGTCTATTTTACAAAATTCCAAACATATTAGTTGCATTAATTAATTTTATAATTAATTCCCGCTGTCACAACAAATAGCGTGTTTTTAAGAAACAATTTATATCAAAAGATTGGCAATTGTTTATGTCCAATTTCAATGTTAAATTAATTCTAATGACCACCATTGGATAAAATGGTAAAAATATATTCTAATTATACTTTAAAACCATCAAATATTATAATTTATCACTATAAATTATTTTGATTAAAAAAGTTGTTTTAAGTATTTTTCACTATTTATAAAATTTTAGAAGTTCTCAGAAAAATACCAAAAATTCAACATAGGCTAATTTCGATATTACGAATACAAAAATGAAGTCCATTTTGACATATAAAATTTATAATATTTCAAAAATAAGGTATTACTATTCATAACGGCTACTTTGATTTGTCGCGGTGTTTTAGAACTCGAAGTTGCGTACAATGCAAGCTATTGTATTATTGAATGAGAAGCGTATCGTGGAAGCTCGGGGTGTTACATTCTCCCCTCCTTCAATAAATTGCGTCCTCGCAATTTGAAATTT
Source organism: Viscum album (assembly GCA_963277665.1). Classification (NCBI taxonomy): domain Eukaryota; kingdom Viridiplantae; phylum Streptophyta; class Magnoliopsida; order Santalales; family Viscaceae; genus Viscum; species Viscum album. Next base: position 1,926,267,828 of record OY728128.1, on the reverse strand, counting down.
TTCTTTGATAATAAAAGGTTGAAAAGAGAAAATACCTTTGAGGAAAACCCACATCGGAAATAAGGTTAATAAATATATAACATTAAAAGAAAGCAGGATAAGTACAAAGGTCACCCGATATAGCCCATTCTAGGATTATATGAAAATATGGATATGGAGGAGAAACAAACCATCAAGGTCTGATGGAGAGTTATAGAAAACAGGATTAGGAGAAAGTTTAACCACAAGAAAATCACAAACTTGTGATTGGTTAAACGGTCATTGAATCCCCAGTTGGAAAAGTTAACCGACAACATTTTTGTTTTAAGTTACCTTTTATAATGTTAAGGAATTTATTTAGGAGATTTACTAAGAACGTAAGGGAATATACATACTTGTTATGTATACTTTCATTCGTTAAATTTTTTTTTTACCACAACCCCAACTTTTACTCCAAATGGTAACGGAACTCAAAAATATTCTATTTATCCTAATTGTATAAGGTTCAAAATGTTAACACATACCATTTAGATTAGTAAAATTATTTTCTAATAACCAGGGACTTCCTGTAGGCTAGTGGTAGGAAATAAAGGCCTGTCGCACTATGGTTGTGGGTTCGATTCCTGCAGCTTTGTCCGACGCGACGGGTTATTCCCCACCCTACAGGTTGTCCTTTTCCTAAAACTATAGTATTATAATATTCCAAAAATAATCTTCAGAAATGCTTTATCCTTAAATAATAATATCCATGGTTCAACTTAATCCATTCCAACCTTAATAGTTATCCAAAATACCTCCGTCCAGACTTTCTCTAAAAGGCCTCTAAATTCCAAAATCAATTGTAACAGATTCCCCAAACAAAGTAAAGTTTCTTTTATTGTCACATACTAAAAATATAATTACCTTCATCATATTAAAACCTTACTGAAACCAACAAGTACTGCAGTACAATCCTTATATAGATCACATTATTCTAAGATGTTCTTTTATACTAATCCTCAAAGTCTATCTTCGGGCTATGTGCTCTAATCAGAGTTTATCTAAATCTAGCTTCCAAGGTTAGTACTAAACTGCCTCTGATACCAACTGTAACGCCCCGACCCCCAGCTACCCAGAGCCGGTGCGTTACTTCATAACATTGGCATGATCCCAAAAGATCAAGTCTCGAAAGACCGATTAGTTTAGTAGCCTTGGAAACACTAGATACATTCATAAGTCTTTCATTACATCAAAATTAAACAAACTAAAAAAAAACATGGTCTTCATAGTCCACACTCATATCTTCACTGATTATTCTTGCAAGTCAGTCATAAAATACTTCTTCACAACCTGGAAAATTTTTAAACATTGAATGGGGTGAGCTCAAATGCTCAGTAAGGATAACAATAATGCGGAAGCTTTCATAAATAAACATTAACATTTAAGGCAATGTATAACTAAAACAAAAGCCTCTTAAACATGAACTTCAACATAATATGGAAAAAGTAAAATGAGATAATGCCATTTACTTCTTCACATGGATATTCTTCTGGTCGAATAATCACATGTAATATCAATAACCACTTTCATAATGATGGAATGCATAATGCCAGACTATCATAACCACGTAGTCAAGGCCTCGTGCCAAGACCACAAATAAGATTTTGTCAAGGCCTCGTGCCAAGACACTAGTTTGTCTCATGAGACCTGCCGATGCATCGAGGAGCTATAGCGGGCTCCACCCGTCACTTATTAAGTCCAATGCATTCCTCATATGAATAGGTTTAAACATATCATAAACCATAACATAATCATATCACATAAACAATGCATAAAGGAAACATAACATTTCCACATTTCAATCACAAGATATCAATACAAAACATTGATATAATAAAAACGCTTTCAAAACCATTTTCAATACCAAAATAAAAGAATGTTAAAACATTGTATTTATTTTTCTTTTTAAAAAAAGGTATGGCTTGTAAAGGAAGCCGAAACTCAAATAATGTTCACGGCGGCGGAGAAGTCGTTGTCGCCGCATAAGTACGGAATGAAAAACATTCCCTTTTTGTCGTTTAGTAAAATGCTTCGTATAAAAAGATTCTTTTTGAATAAACTTAAAAGTCAAAGGGGTTTATACATCGTATAAAAGAAGGTTGTGTATAAAACCAAATATGCCTCAATGAAAGGAGATTGAGACGAAGTCCTTAAAAAGATCATTTTTAAAATAAAATAGATCTATTATGTGTATTCACTATAGGTACACATAAAGAAAGTAAAAATACAAAATAGGACATAATAACATCATGACATAATTTGAAAGTAGGAGATTAACCCAAAGAGCGAAAATTGGGTTAAGAAGTTCCCTTACCTCGTGTCTGACTTGACTCAACCGTTCTTTAACCTCCTGAATAATAAACTAGAGTTAATATATACCTTATTAAGAACCATTTTCAACTTCATTATCCTTATTATATCACTTATTACAATGATATGAACATTATGTAATTATTTAAGTTAATAATGTTCATTTTGTCGGTATTTGGTTCTTAAGTCAAAAATAGGCTTCTTACACTTACATGTTGTTAATTTGGTCAAAGGTTAATTATATCCAGAATGGTATTCATGATGTAGATATCATATATGTCATATATATCCAGTACATACATTCATTTATAATATTACATCACATTTAGAGGTAAGAAATGAAATGCACCGTTCATGGAGACGGTAAGCCGTACGTACGCATGAACGCTACTTCCATTTCTATTTCATATTTTCTGGAATGGAATCATAATGATATGAGAGTATATTATAATTCCAGTATAATAACATATATAATATCATTAACTTTATCCTTCACACATCCCACATATGGTATTAACGAATCAAATCACTTTCAGGGGGCGGTAGTCCGCGCTTCCTAAAATGAAGATATCGTGTTTTACCCATAATGGAAACCATAAAGGTATGCCCAAAATGAAAAAAACAGAAGCTTAAGGAAAACATAAACATATTATATATCATATATAAAAATAGTGACATCATAATGGCCACCTTTGAAGGTGTTAATTGAGTGTTGAACAATCATCGTTTCGGGAGGCAGAATTTCGCCATCCACGGAAACCTTATGTTCTTTAACCATTTGATGTAGTTGTGTGGAAGTGTAGCTCAAACAAATCTTATAACAACATCCTAGTATATTTAAGATACTGGTGTTGTTACAAAAGAAGTAAATAAAAAGAGTTTAGGGGGTTGGAGAAGCAAAATAAAACAAAAGAACATGAGAGAATGAATTACCTTAAAAAGTGTAACTCCTTTTGAGTTGAGCCTAAAGGCTTCCTTTGAAAGGATTCTGCCCAAAGGGAATCCTCTAGGATGAGGAGAGGGATGTGGAGAGAGCAAATGGTCAGGGGTTGGCCGAGCCAATGGCTTGAAGAGTGTGTGAAATGAGGTAGAGGTGGGGGCCTTTTATAAGAGGAGAGGAGGGGCACTTTTGGAAAGTAAAGGAACATTACATTATTTGAAAATGTGTTTCGGTTTTAAAAGGTCCCACATTGATAGAATTAGTGGATAAGGTGATAAGGCATCGAAATCCACTCATCCAATTGGTTTTGTCCATGTGTAGTTCATAGATTTTATATTATCTTTCCATTTTATTTAAATCGTCAAATAATGATGTCATCGCTGCATCATTATTATGACATAAATAATTAAATTTATTTAATGTCTAAAAATTATAAAAAAAATACTATGATATAGGAAATCTTTTTATATTTCCAATGACTATTTATAATCAAAATTTGGACTTGTGTAACCCTACTTAAAAATTGTTTTAGTAAAACACTTTATGTTAGTGTCATTTTCACTTTAACATTAAATAAAAAGTAATTTATGTTATTTCCCAACAAAAGTGGATCCATGGGGTCCCCAAGTTAGGCCATGGCTTGTATTGGTCGGCCATGACACAACCAATGTGGTTGGGACATGTGTCTAGGTCATTTAATATTATTAAAGTATTATTTATACCTTAAACTACCCTAATTACCACTAATCGCGATTAAGAACTTAATAAGTTACTATTCACCGAAAAATTATTTTTATCCCATTGAACCACATTTTACTTCTTAATGACAACCATGTATGTCGGATTTTTGAAAATCAAATCACAGAAGTGGTAATATTTCATTTAAACGAAAAATCAGTTATTTAACAACCACTTAGTGGTTTCACTATTCATCAAAAATTGAAGTTTTTCAGAATAAGGCCAAAATTTCACCCTAAGCTATAACTGATATTCCGAATTGAAAAATGATGTCTATTTTACAAAATTCCAAACATATTAGTTGCATTAATTAATTTTATAATTAATTCCCGCTGTCACAACAAATAGCGTGTTTTTAAGAAACAATTTATATCAAAAGATTGGCAATTGTTTATGTCCAATTTCAATGTTAAATTAATTCTAATGACCACCATTGGATAAAATGGTAAAAATATATTCTAATTATACTTTAAAACCATCAAATATTATAATTTATCACTATAAATTATTTTGATTAAAAAAGTTGTTTTAAGTATTTTTCACTATTTATAAAATTTTAGAAGTTCTCAGAAAAATACCAAAAATTCAACATAGGCTAATTTCGATATTACAAATACAAAAATGAAGTCCATTTTGACATATAAAATTTATAATATTTCAAAAAGAAGGTATTACTATTCATAACGGCTACTTTGATTAGTCGCGGTGTTTTAGAACTCGAAGTTGCGTACAATGCAAGCTATTGTATTATTGAATGAGAAGCGTATCGTGGAAGCTCGGGGTGTTACAAAACATAAATGAACAATGATATATTTGATAGTCTATGATAAATTTTCATTACTCATGTAATTGTACAAACCAATGATTGAAATGTATATAATATAGTCATTTTAATGTATTTTGTATGTAAATTTTATGTTAATTAAATTATGAATTTTCTCCCAATATTTTTCATTTGTTTTCCACTATTGTGTGGTGTAGTTTTAGCCGAACACTATAGTAGTATTCAACATTATCAATGATACAAAAAGCACTAATAAGGTGATCGATTATCATCATAATAAAAAAACAGATAAAGGGATGATTTATCAATGGTAGGAATAGAACTCATAAAGGGGTCCTTTAGCATCACTTTACTAGTGATGATAAATGAAAACATATATCATAGCATTATTTTCACTGATAAATGATCTATTTAAAACTCTAAATAAAAGAACATAAGAAGGTACACCTTTAGAGATCATAATGAAGTATTAATTAAGGTGGAATTTATCATTTCATTTTTATTGCACTGATAAAGGGACACTTTTTTAGTTCTTTTATAGCAGTGATAAAGGACTAGGAAATTTAAGGTAACACTGATTATCATTACAATTTTTTCACTGATAAATCCATATTATAGAATTTTTAAATGACTAATAAGTATTACATGGATTTGATACTCTAATAAATTTTTTATATATAACTGAGATAGATGATCAAGAATAAAATAAAACATTATTAGTTCAAGAGGTGATGGGACACTAATATAGATTTTAGTTTATTTAGTACCATCATTTATCAATTGTAGAAAAAAATCACTAATAATGTATTCATTTATCAACATTAAAAAATCACTGATAAAGGTCCTTTTAATTGGTGCTAAGAAATCACGGGTAAAGTAATATCTTTATCAACACTTTTTTATCCCTAATAATGGGTTACATCTATCGATGGTTTCTTAAAGCACTACTAAAGGATACCCTTTATCAGTTCTTTTTCTAACATTGATATAGGTCATCCAAATTAGTGATACTAAAATAACTGATTAACCTAAAGCGTTCGTGAGTGTGAGTTCCATGCCAAACTTGTAGACATTCAACTGGTTCTTTTTAAATGATTTGGTGGAATCAAGACAATATAATCTTGCTGCAAGGATGAGATCTGATATACATTATCCCCACACCTAAATGCACGGGCCACTATGGGCCTCAGACCACTCATTGAACACCATGGCCCACTCGCATTGTAGTGCTTAAATATTAGTTTGCTTAAATAGAAGGCCCTTAATGTTGGTGGCTTGGTGAGTTACCCAAATTTTTTTTAATAATTTATAATTTCATATTTAAAAATATATATTGATATATATATATAATATATATATATATATATATTAGTTTTCTGTTTTTAATTTTCATTATGTTTAATATTTTTTAAAATTTATTCATTTAAAAAATTTAGTTATATTTATTGATATTTTGTAATTAAATTATTATTTAAGATATAATTGTTTCTAATTTAATAAATATTGGTATAAAAAATATGGATATATATATTTAAATGCATTGATATATACTAAATGTTGGTATTTATTAAATATTAATATATATTAATATATATTAATATATATTAATATATATTGACATATATAAGAAAATAATAGATTAATAATTTAAATATATATATATACATATATATTTGTTAAATGTAATATATATTAATATACATTATAACAATTATTTAATTAAATATTAATAAATTCCAAAAAAACTATATATATATTTAAATAATTAATACAATGTTTATAGTTAATAAAAGTGAATAAATCTATTAAATAAATAATATACTAATTAAATAATTCATATAGTATTTATTAATGTGATTATTTATAGGTATATATTAAATTTCTTCTTTTTTAATAAAAACTTCATTAATATGTTTTTTAATAATTTTTTAAACATTTAATGTGTTTAATAATGTTGTAATTTACATATTTAATATATATTCAAATTTATTTTAACAAATATGAATGTGGGTTCAAGGTCTGGACTAGTCCAACACCAAAATTTTATATACTTAAATTTATTAGATTAAATTTTTATATATTGTAATAAAAATAATATTAACTATATATATCTAAATAATTAATATTATGTCTAAAATAAATAAAAAGAATAAATTTATAAAAAAAATAATAAATTTATTATATATATAGTAATAAATAGTATATTATATATATAACTATTATGTTATGTAATTTATAAATTTATTCAATTTTATTACCTATAATATATTTATTAATTATTCAATTATATATATATATATATAATTAAATTTCACTCATTTTAACAAGAATTTTTTTAATATAATTTATTAGTCAAGAATATTAAGACTGTGCTTACATTTTTAATGTTTACAGATTTTTTAATATTTATCCATTCAATATTATTTCTAGTTTATTTATTTTTAGTGTTTTTTGCATAATTATTTATTAATATATTTAATATTTTTTAATTTATTCATTTTAAATTTATCAGTATTCAGTATTATTGCAACATTATACATTTTATAATGTTTATTTATAAATATATTTCTATAACATTTTATTTTTTTATTTCTCTGTAATTTATATAATTAATTTATATTTAGTTTCATTTTATCATGTATAACTTTTTAATTTAATTTTTGAAAAATTATCTACCCAATTAATAATAATAATTTATTATTTAAATTTATTCATAATTATTATTATTGATTTCATTAATATATGTTACATTTTATATAATGTTAATGTTCAATTTAATATATATAAAACATATATATATATATATATAAACATTATTTCCACACATTAAAATATATATCTAATTAATGAAAACTTATATAGAAAGGCACACGTAATATTTATGTAAATTATTCAAATTTTAAAATTCATTATTGAATTTTGTTTATTTAGATAATATAATTATAATTATAATATTATATTTTAATTAGTGAATATTATTTACTTTTTATATTATTTCTGTTTGTATTCTTTATTCATTTTAATTTTTTTAGTTTTTTTAGAATTAATAATTTTATATTATTTATATATAAATATTTGTTTACTAAGATTTAATACCATCAATATGGATTCATATCAATTTTAATATATATCAATATTATATTTTTTCATGCTTTTAATTATTAATTAAACTTATATATTATTTGAAATTTTAATTATACTCATTTTTAGTTAGTAAATTTCACTCATTTTCTAAAATTCGTGCATTTCATATAATATATTCATAATAATAGTAAAACTATATTTTCAAATAAATTTTTATTTGTATATAGATTTATAAATCAATATTTATTTATTTATAAAATTATATATTTATAATTATAAATATATAATTATAATTATTCAAGAATAAATTATATAATTATAAAAAAATCAAATATATTGAAATAATTATGATACTACAATAGATATATTTAAACAACGAATGCATTTATATTTATATTTATTTAATTAATATATATTTAATTATTTAAATATGAATATTAATATAACTATAGGTATAATTATATTATAATATTAATAGATATATATTTAAAATTATATTTATTTAGAATTATAAATATAAATATATATAAAAAATAATATTTATAAAAACATATTTAGAGTTCTTTTAATATATTAAAAAGTATATATAATTGTATTTATTTATAATTATGTACATTTATTTTTTAAAATATATAGTTTATATTAGTAAAATTAATTATATTGGTCTTTACCATTACTTTTTTTTGAAGAGAAAAAGATATATTATTTTTAGCATTAAGAAATTGCTGATAAAACATATCATTTTTTGTACTAAAAATATAGCAAAGATAAAAATGTCTTTTATCAGTACTAAAAAAGTGCTGATAATGTTTTCTTTAATCTATGCTTATTATTTTAGTGCTGATTAATCCGCTCATTATGAGACCTTTTTTTGAAAGTACTCATACAACCCTTCACAATAATTTAAATATAAAACTAACCAATCCAATTTCCCCCTTTCTATTTTGGATTTTTCTGAAATTCATCTCTATAGATGTCACCCTCAACCATCTATTTGATGAATCAACTATAAAATATAAGGTATGTTTTTATTTCTCCTTTTATATTGTTTATCAATTTTTTTGACCACCGCTCTCGCCCATGCCCAGTCCAAAAAATGCAATATTTTTGTGTCCTATATTAGTTTTATAATTTTGACAACAACCAAACTATCATTTTCTTCAGCCTAATCTCACTACAATCCATTGTGAATCATACATCTGACAACAACTATTTCCCCATGTTCCACTTACTTAATTAGTCGACACATTAATCCTTCCCCCTCTCCCTTCAAAACCGCCTCACCATAGTTGTTGTATCACATATATTTTGAAAGGATTGTCTTGTAAGGAAAGCCAGTGGAAGATTGGATTTGAGATTTTATCATTTAACATTATGTATTTGATGTATGATTTTACCATTTAATATTTAATATTCTAGAAAATAATATTATATGATTTAATGGAATTTATAAAGGTGATGTCATGTGATGATTATGATATAAAATTATAAGTATTCACAATTATAGATAACATATAATATGTGCATCTATTACTCATCTTAATGTTTTGAGATAAATGTGTGGTAAATAGACATCCAATCGATTTAATTTTTATTTTATATAAATTTATTTTAATTATTTAGGTATTTGATGCTTATGTATTAAATAGAAATTTTCAAATTATAATATATTTACCATCACATAATGAATGTTTAATTTGTGAATGCGAGGAATGATTCATATCGACGTCTATTACTACAGCAGCTAGTAGTTGACACAGACTATCCCTTGAATCATTTCTAGAGCCATTGGGTTACACTCTTTGACCGCATGCAGCCGCATTCTTCCACCGCCCTCCATCTCCCTGAGCTTGGCCAGGATAACTAAGGCGGGTGGTTGTAGCATGCTAAGATGTACAGCACCACATGCTGCTCTCCTAGCTCTGTCTCCACATCTGCCGCTTCGCAGACTCATCTCTATTTAAAGCTTCCTCTTCATGAAACATTTAACACGCTCGAGTCTCTAAGACTGGCACCGGTTCCCTGTTTCATACTGCATTGTGCAGTCTTCATCCGCTCATGGATGAACTGCACCTCCTTTAGTCTCACAAGAGCTGCTATGATTTCTTTTTGCCGATAAGAGAAACCCGGTCTCATCCCCTGGATGAACCACATTTGTTGCCTAATACAGTCAATCCTGACATGAATGATGCATTCATGCCATTGATGACGTTGTAAGGACTCGACGTAACTACTAAGAGATCCAACTATCACTCTCGCCCCCAAGGGTCGAATCACACTGTCGGCATCAATGTGAGGTCACTGGGTCCCCTCCAGTAGAAATCTCGAAAGTGAGGGTCAAGTCAACAGTTTAACCGGGACCACTCAGTATCAACCAAACAAATGGAAAGGAAAGAAAACATCTCAAAGATAAGTGTCTTTTTATTATTGCAGCTCATAGTACAAGACACGAATACAACAGCAAAATGGAACTAGAAGTACAAGGGACGTATCCACTAGTTCCTCTCCTGTCCACCTGTTCCCGGAGCTCTACTGCCTTGTCCACTGCTCGGCTGTTGCTCAAGCACCAGCCACTTCTTCTGTCTCGGTGGCTCCTCTAACACTCGCTGATCAACCATACGAGGAGTCGGACAGTCACGTGCCAGGTGACCCTTCCCGCCGCATGAGTAACATTGTCTGTTTCTATCATGCCTGGATCTGACCCCACCTCGTGTGCCCCGCACCACCGGTCCTAAAATCCGAGATCATCTAACTGCTATTCTGGTCTTCCTGGACCCTTGCATCATCTGTCTACTGCCCACAGATGACTCGGCTACTGATCGAAAAGCACGCGGCAAAGGAAGAAGCTCCTGTACACGCTCGGGGTGTAGAGCTACTGGCACAAACTCCACCCTGAAGAAGGTCTTGAAGTCTTCCCATGTGATGGTCATCCCGTCGTAAAACTGAAACAAGTGGTTCCACCACCTTCCTGCTTCTTCCTGAAGGAGGCTGGCAGCAAAGATCACCATGAAGTCTGTCGGGGTCCCCACTAGCCTGAAGACTCTCACCACAGCCTCCAGCAAAACCTTAGCCGCATGCGGGTCCGTCTCTCCCCGGAACCTGGGTGGCCTCTAGTGCTGGAAATCGTGCAGCGCGCTCAAGCGTTGTGCATCTTCTACTACTGGGGCTGGTGGCATCGGTGTCCCAATGGATAGTAGTACCGTTGGTGCCTCCACTGCAAGACGGCCATGTACCGAATCCTCGTCGCTCGACAGGCTATCAGCACGCACATCCCTCTGGGCTCTAGCTGGTCATCCGTGAAAAGGCATCCTGAAAGAAACATCGTGACATGTTCAAACGTTTATACCTGGTTAGCTGACCTGGTTTGAGCTGTTTTAAGGGAAAACCTTTGAAAACACACACGCAATCAGTGTTTTCATGCACAAAGTCGAAAATCAGTTGTCAGGGTCCTGGTGTATGGATACGTCGGCCGCCCGCACAAACACTGGACTCCCTGAACTGAAATCCACACTCGGTACTCTGAACACTATCGCTTCATAGAAAGAAAATGTCAAAGTCATATGTTCTGCGGTAGAACCGAACTCCTCTGATAACAATTTGTCACGACCCGTCCTCGGGGCCCGTGCCATGACTACCCTAAGCCCGCCTTCCATAGGCCAGGGGCTGGCGACTAGCACCAAGGCGTAAATCCCGGCAAAAATGGAAGGCATTGCCTTTGTAAAGTAAACAATCACACAGAGTACAAGCGGAAGAAGTAAACACTAAGTAAAAACTGAGTACAACAGTAAGTGCGGAAAGTAAAAAGGGGCCTGAAATACAATCCCAACTATAAAGTACAACTCGAAAGGGAAAACAACAACTGAAAAGTAAAGCTGCTACGCCAAGCTTTCCACTGGAAATCCCACCTGAAGGGTGGGTACAGATAGCTCTTCTGCTCCTCGGGTCCCGCCATCCGCTCCGAGTATGTCCCGCCCAGTGGTCCACCTCCGGGTACCGCCTCGTCGTCACATCCACCTCTAGGTACCGTCTCGTCGTGAGGTCCTCCTCCGGGTACCATCTCGTCGTATAGTCCACCTCCAGGTACCGTCCAGTCCTCGAACATTCGGCATCTGTCAGCACTGCCTGTCGTCTGCAACCAACACAACGAGGTACGGGCATAGCCCGTGCAGGGGTGAGTATAACGATAATCAGTAGGGACCCCGAGACCCTCAAGGTCTCACTAAAACCAACAAGGATAACCACATAGAAGATCTCAACAGATAACCTCTACATAGGTATATTCCCATACATATACCTAAGTTATCAAGTAACCCATCTCAATCATGAGGAAACACAAGGATTATGAAATCAACGGATAACTACTACCCAGGTATATTCCCATACATATACCTAAGTTATCAAGTGACCCATCTCAATCATGAGGTAAACACAAAGGTCAAAAGTCTCAACTCAATCCAGGATTTTCATTATCAAAACCGTAACTGCTGAAGAGCTCCGTCTCTGGAGTGTATAGTGGTCCTGTCACGACTCCGAGGTACTGCTCACTAACCTAAGACTGCTGAAGTACTCCTCCTGTCGAGTACCGTGGGTCAGCCACCCAGACACAGTAGTGCTTCCTGCCGAGGTATGACACCCAAACACAGTAGTGCACACCCCCTAGTAGCCTGCTGAGGTACTCTCCGGACGAGTACCGCGGGTCTGCACTGTCACACAGGTAGTGCTCCGTCCGCCATGGGTCTGCACCTCAGAAAGTAGTGCTCCGTCCACTGGGCTAGTCGACTCACTCCAAGTCGAGTCGGTCAAGCAGTCGTCAGGTCTCAACCAGTTACACGGTCTCCGTACTCCGCACGCTCGTCACTGGGAGGGTCCGCTCCACGAGCTATAGGTCGATACTCCAAGTATCTCAAAGTCCCACGAGGAATTATCTCAAAGGACCGCCTCATCATAGGGGTCTCAACACAACAGACGGTGCGTCAATCGGACGCCCGATCTGTGAGTTATTAGCTTTTTCGTCCCAGGGGCCCGGTTGGTTTCGTGGGCGAACCAAACCCGGCCGTATCTCAACTGTACCCCAAACTCTCATGGGGTATACTCATAGGGACAGTTTCTCAACGAGATCACCAACGCCGCTGACGGTTCGTCAAACGGATGTTCTGTCAGAAAGGTATCAGCTTTTCCGTTCCAGGGGCCCGGTTGGATTTCTGTGCGATCCAACCCGGCCACTATCCATCTGCATCCAAATCTCGGGTGGAGAATGTCAAAAGTTCCGTATCGTCAACAGGAACTCAACGCAACAGACGGCGCGTCAATAGGACGCCCGGTCAGAGAGTTATTGGCTTTTTCGTTCCAGGGGCCGGGTTGGTTTTTAAGGCAAAACCAACCCGACCGTAATCCACCTGCGTCCAAACATCGGTCGGAGTATTCCAAAAGATCTGTCTCATCAAGAGAAATTCAACGAAATAGACGGCGCGTAAATCGGACGCCCGGTCTGTTAGTTATTGGCATTTCCGTCTCACACCCACCCTGGGAAACTTCCCAGGAGGTCACCCATCCTGATCACCACTCTTGGCCAAGCACGCTTAACTATGGAGTTTTAACCACGTAGGCTCCCGAAAAGGAAGGTGTACCTTGAGTATAGTATACCGAAACGACCGTCTCGATCCAAGGATCGTGTTGCCGCTGACGGCGAGTCGTTTGAAGGCCCACAGCCCAAGATATGGGCATTTGACCAAAAGTGGTCCGAAACTGGGGGTCTGGGCCCGGTCGCCCGCCCCGGGCGGTGACCCGGCCCGACGACCCGGCCTGGCTCGGAAAACCCGGCCCGGCGCGGCGGCGCGGGCCGGCACAGCAGCGCGGCCTGGGCGCCATTCGTGGGCCGCGCGCGGGGGGAAAAGCCCCCGCCTTTCCTTAGCTGGCGGCGCGGCAACCTGTCGCGCCTAATGAAAAACGGCCCCCCTCACGTGGGGGCCTGCCTTCGAGAAAACGGGGGGCCGCCTGCCCCCCCTTTGTTAAATCGGCCCCCCTCATAATGGGGGGGGGGGCATTAAGGTTGGCCGGGGGAAATTATTTCCCCTGGTTTTCTCCCTTCCGGTCGGCCCGACCTGGCCGGCCCGTTCTTCCTCAACGGGACCGGCAAGGCCGGTCCCCCTTCCGGCTTCCGGCACCGGCGGCCCGGCTGGCTGCCGGTCTTCTCGTTCCGCCGTGGCCCGGAACCGGCCGCGGCCTTCGTTGTCCGGTGCGGTGTGATGACACCGCGCCCCTCCACCGCGGCCCCGCTCCGGCCGCGGCGCCTTCAACTTTCTTCGACGTGGCGCGACGGCGTCGCGTCCTTGCATTATTTAACGACGCGGCGCGACGGCGCCGCACGTTTCTTGCCGCATGATCCTGCGCAGTGCGACGGCACCGCGCCAGACCCGTTTCAATCCACAACAAAATCAACATGAATAGGCCGAGGGTCGGCCGTGTTCGTGCGGTCCGGCCCCCTCGCGTTATTTGCTAACAATCGGCCTTTAATGAATGATAAACTTTCACAATCTTTTAAATTAAATAAAAAGATTTGGAATCAAGGCCCGGCAAATATAAACCTTCATGTTCGAAGGAGAGATCCACATAACTTTAAAAAGTTAAAACCCCTACCTTGATTAAGAGGTGACGAGATTCGGCATCGCGAAAAGAGATGTCGCGGAAGAAGACGTCGTCGGTATTGCGGGTATGGCGTCGCGGAAGACGGTTCCGAAGAACGTGGCGTTCTTCGTCGATGTCCGATTGTTCTTCTCTTTCTTTGTCAAGAGGATGAAGAAACTTCAAGACTTCTAAGCCTTCTTTCCAAAAGCTCTCAAACAACACAACCCAACCAAATGAAATAAGTTCTCTACTTATTTAATTAACTTCACATGGCTTTTGAAATTCAAGTGTTTGAAATTCAAAAGACTCACACAACTCACCACATTAAAATCAACTCATTTAAGACATAAGTTATAACTATGTTAAAATCATTTAAGTGGGAGTTGAGGGGTTTTAGAGGATATGAAGAGGTGGGGATCGTGTGGGCCCCACCATCCTCATAACCTCCAAAGGGAGGTTGGGTGGTTACCCAACTTCCACCATAAGCTAACACTTAAGTTAATAAAAATTGTAGTGTAGTTATAAAATAAACTTCCACAATTTTTATTATCAACACTCGTGTAAACGCAACTCCGGAACAGGAGTTCCTAAGTAATTACCGGGGCTGCGGTTCCATCCGTGCCCTCGGAATTCGATTCCGGGCACCGGTTCAAAAGATAGAAATTCCCGCTCGCTCGTTTACTGAACGTACCCGAGCCAAACTTTGGAAATTAATTCTGGGCACACCGGGCCTCGGAATCAGGTGCCGTCAGAAACTGTGTTCTTGTAAAATTCCAAAGAAAATTAATAAAAAAATTTCCTTGAAATTTCCGGGTCTTTACTTGTAAATAATCATAAAAGAAATTTTGTTACAGAAAGAGTAGAATAATGGATAGTACATACACCACTCAAAAGGAAATATTGTCAAATGTATCATTAATCTCACGAAAACACAAAGTCAGATAAAAAGCCCCTTACGAAATTTCAGCACCCTAACGACACCAATTAAAACATCTAAAATGGATTGATGAGAGAAAATAGGGTCTCTCATCATATGAACATAAAATTTACAGTAATTGTAATTAAAAAGAACATCCCAATCATAATAAATATTAGCTTAAAAGGAATAACATAAAAGAGTGTACTTAAAAAGAAAGAGAGGGGTTGGATCCCTTACCTCAGGTCCGACTTGACTCGATCGTTCTTTAACCTCCTGAATAATAAACATGAGTTAATTTATAATTTCTTAAAAACCTTTTTCATGTTCATTATTCCTTTTATATCACTTACCACCATGCTATGAACACTATGTAATTATTTAAGTTAATAATGGTCGTTTTGTCGATCATTGCTACTTGAGTCAAAAATAAACTCTTTATAATTACAAGTTGTTCATGTAGTAAAATATATATTATATACAGAATTATATTCATTATGTAGATATCATATATATCATATATATCATATATATCCATTATATACATTAATTTATAATATTTCCTAACATTTACAGGTAAGAAATGAAATGCACCGTTCATGGAGACGGTAAGCCGTACGTACGCATGAACGCTACTTCCATTTATATTTCTTATTTAATGGAATTAAAACATTATGATACATAATAGTATTATAATTTCATTATGGTATCATATATAATATCATTATATCTATCCTTTATACATACCACATATGGAATTAATGAATCAAATCACTTTGAGGGGGCGATAGTCCGCATTTTCTAAAATAAAGATATCGCGTTTAACCATAATGGAAACCATAAAGGTTTGACATAAATGAAAAATACATAAGTTTAAGTAAAACATAAACATATTATATATCATATATGAATATAGTGACATCTTAATGGACACATTTGATGGTGTTAAAAGAATATTGAACACTCATCGTTTCGTGAGGCAGAAATTCACCATCCACAGAAACAGTATGTTCTTTAACCATTAGATGTAGGTGTGTGTAAGTGTAGCTCAAATACTTCTTATAAAATCATACTAGTATATTGAAGATACTGTATTTTTTACAAACTAAATTAATAAAAAGAGTTTAGGGGGTTGGATAAGAAAAATAAAACAAAAGAACACAAGTGAAGACATTACCTTAAAATCAGGTATCTCACTTGGATTTGAGCTCAAAGGATTCCTTGGGAAGACTTCTTCTGAAAGTGAGGCTTCTAGGAGTATTAGAAGGATGTGGAGAGACAAAATGAGTAGGGTTTGGCCGAGACAAAGGCTTGAGAGGTGTGGGTATGATGGTAGAGGTGGGGGCCTTTTATAAGAGGAGAAGATGGACACTCTTGGAAAGTTACAAAATGTTACATTATTTTCAAATGAGTTTCGGATTTTAAAGGACCCAAATTTATGTATTTAGATTATAAGGTGTTAAGGGTTCGAAATATACTCATACAATAGGTTTTTTACAAGTTTATGTTATAGTTTTAACATTACATTTTCATTTTATTTAAATCCTTTATTAATGAGGTAATCGCTGCATCATCATGATGTCATAAATAATTTAATTAATATAATATCTAAAAATTATAAAAAAATAACATGATGTAGTAAATATTTTTTTCTTTCTAATGAATATTTATAGTAAAAAAAATGACTTGTATAACTTCATTAAAACATTGATTTAGTAAAACAACTCATGCTTCTGACATTTTTATTTTAACTTTAAATAAAAAGTTATTTATGTCATTTTCCAACCAAAGTGGCTCCATGGGGTCCCCAAGTTGACCCATGGATTTTCTTGGTCGTACATGACACATCCAATGAGGGTAGGACATGTTTTTATGTCATTTCATATTATTAAAACATTATTTTTACCTTTAATTACACTAATTAACTCTAATCGTGATTAAAAACTTAAAAGTTACTATTCACCAAAAAATTATTTTAATCCCATTGAACCACATTTTACATCCTAATTATAACCATGTATGTCAGAATTTTTAAATTCAAATCACATAAGTGGTGAATTTTTATTTAAACAGAAAAAATCAATTTTTAAACTACCACATAGTGGTTTCACTATTAATCAAAAATTGAAGTTTTTCAGAAAAATATCATAAATTCACCCTAAGGTATAGTTGATATTACGAATACAAAATTGATGTATATTTTAAAAAATTCAAAAGTAATAAGTTGCATTAATTAATTTAATAATTAATTCCTACTGTCAAAACCAATAGCGTGTTTTTAAGAAACAATATCTATTAAAAGATTGACCTTAGTTTAAGTCCAATTTCAAAGTGAAATTAATTCCAATGACCACTATTGGATTAAAAGGTAAAAATATATTCTAATTTCACTTTAAAAAAATTTAAAAGATAATATAATCATTTAAATAAATTAGATTAAAAAGAGGTTTTGTATTAAAATACAACATTTTTCACTATTCATTAAAAAATGAACTTTATCGGACAAATACCAAACAATTACACTAAGTAAATTTTGAGGCCTCGATTATAAAGGAGAATTTTATTTTGTCAAATATAACACATAAAATTTTAAAAAAGTGTATTTAAAAGAGGTTCGCCATCAAAAGGCGGTTAATTGACCTTTTAAAGAATATTTGAATGTTTACGCATAAAATTGGATTCATTCGCATTTTTAATCCTATAACATTTATTGTAAAAGGTAAAAATATTTGACAAACATGTATAATCATTTTGTAGTATGTTTTATTCATTCCCACAATTACAATGGCTAGGCGTTAAATACCATTTAAAATAATTTTTTTTATTAGAGTGCAATGTAAGATTCCCAAGAAACTTGTTGTTGCGTATTGGGTACGCCATTGAGAATAGCGTCCCCTTTAAAGTAATATTAATATTTTATTCACAAATATGGATAAATATGAAAATTTCATATTCTTTATTTACCTGGGATGTTACATCCTTCCCCCCTTTTGGGAATTACATCCTTTCAATTTTAAAATTGGGTTTGAAGCTTCATTGAAAATCCCACATCGGAACAAGAGTCAGTAAAACTATCACTTTAAAATAATGGGAGAGAGGTACAAATTTCACCCGAGTTAACCCATACTAGGATTAAAAGTATGAAAATATGGATATGGAGGAAAAAACAAAGGGTCATGTTCTGATTGAGAGTGATAGTAAACATGTCTAGGAGAATGTTAACAACAAGAAAATCACAAACTTGTGATGGGTTAAATAGTATTTGATTCCCCAGTAGGTAAAATTAACAGACAACATTTTTGTTTTAAGTTAATTTTCATTGAAGAATTTATTTATGATCTTAACTAAAACATAAGGAAGCATACTTAATTGTCATGTTGACATTCAACTTTTACTATATTTCTTACACGAACTCATATTTTCTCCAACAAAATGTGTATTTAGGATGACTTTTTCACATTAAGAGAGCTATAATCAACTTCTAGAGAATCACCTAATCAACAAAAGAGAACTATATACTTCCCATGTCTTTAGAACTTAAACAAAAATAAAACCCAAAGTTCAACAATGGCCATTAAATAAACATATATCCATAAAATTCTACAAAGTAAACCAAACTAAGATTGAAACCCAATTCTCTGAAGGATTTAGTCACATAGTCTCCTAAGATAAATTTTAACATTTTTCTCCAAAATAACACCAGTTACTCTTATAGTCTCATACAAAAAAGTAATTAACCTAATAACATATCCTCTATGTTAGGATACTCATTTACATTTATAACAAAAAAATCAACTTACTCTTAATTTATAAAATCATCTAATTAAAAAAGAATCATTCAAACTAACCAGGGACTTCATGTAGTCCAGGGTAGGAGATAAATACCAGTTGCACATTGGTTGTGGGTTCGATTCTCACAGCTTCGTCCGACACGACGGGTTGTCACACGGTCTGCGTGTCGTCCCTTTTCAAATACGAAATAATTTTATAACATTCCTCGAAAAGAGATAAATTCATCAAAAATACCCATAACATATTTTAACCACAAAGGTTATCTGATAACTTCCATTTTGCAACAAAAAAGGTATTAACAAGTAATTGCCTCAAATTCAAGGATCATATAAACCCAAATGGTTCATTATAACTATATCCACAAAAGAAAGGATAATTATTCCTTGAATAAAATTTTCATATATCAAACATCTGGGTTACTATAAAAAGTCTTCTAATGTAACCCCATCATCAAAAGAGACTTAATACATCTAAAAATTTCACCATCCTAAAATCAACGATAACCCTAGAATCCCTTATATGATGACTTCTTACTCATTCAACATTCTTCATGATCCATTAGCCATTCCTTTTAAAGTTAATCTGAAATACTTCTTTCCTACAAACAAAATAATGAATCATATCCTATGATTCCAATAATAGGAAAACATTTATTAAGAAATAATCCATACATTTATTTCTTCATTGTCAGTTTCTTCATCCTCAATCTGAATAGAATTTGGTATTGGTAAATGAATATTTTTATGATATTTGTGACCCCATTCCCAAAACAACTTCGTAGGACATGTGTTTGCATAATGACCATGCACCACAGATTTAAACCATTAAATTGATCATTCAGAAAGAACTTCTTTCCCTTTCCTAGAGTCAACTAGATGCTTCTTTTTTCCATGGAAGGTTATTTCTTTATGACCTTCATTTCCACATCTATAGCATCTTTCTATCCCTTTGAAACATTTTACTACGTGTTTCTTTCCACATATTTGACACATAGGTTTTTGAACAAACATACCTTTATGATTATTACCTGAACATCCGTAGGGATTTTTTTCTCACATATACGATGCCTTATAAAAATTAGTAAGGTTCAGGTGGTCAATCATGAATCCAGATAGTTGGTTGGGGATAACCACAAGAGTTCTCATTGCAGCTCCCATATCATTCAGTTGTTCTTTAATAAAACCGTCACAATTTTCTTCAAATCCAATGTTACATTGGTTCCTGCTAGATCCATCCATTTACTAAAACCAAAAAGGTCAGTGTGAGTATGTCAGTAAAATCCTCAAAGAAAAAAGAGGAAGATAAAAACTGAGATATCCTTATCCAAGTTATCTCAAACTCATTATAACTTTCAAAAAAAAAACGATGACTCCATCTAATATACTAACCATTGTGGTTATACACAACTTGTCACTTTTTCATAAACAAACTCTAACCTCTAAAGTTATCTAAACTGACCTCTGATACCAACTATAAGGCCCCAACCATAAACCATACTAATTCCAGAGTTATTACAAGATTAAACATTGAGGATCTTTTCAGGTTTAGAGTTTTAGAGAATTAGATCATAAAACTTGCATTACATTCCACATTTAAACAAAGTGGTTACATAAAAGATAGTATTCATTTTTCCCATCAATGGAAACATATTTAAAATAAAACATGGATTCTTTCTTGACACTTCCTTGACACTATCATCATATCATGTACCATTCACTTGACCTGCGAAAAACATTTCAAAAACATGGGATTAGCATAAAAATCTCAGTAAGGGTTATAAAAAGTATGGAAAAGAAACATGATTACATATATACATAAGAATGAAATCATTCTTTACCTAGAAAACATAAGCACTTTAACATACCTCATAAATTCATGAATAAATCATAGAAATAATAAGACATAAAGGTAACTTGAGACCTTCATTACATTCTTACATAGGGAGTATCCCTCTTGGTTACATTTGGAGTACCCATCACAGTATATTTCCTAAATCTCTTCGGAGAAACCTTAACGTTTAACTCCTTCACGTTACCCAATTCATTGGAGAGCTATATCGGGCTCACCCGCCATTAGTTTATCACGAAACCACCCATCTTCATAACAATTCCAAAGAACCATTACATAATCATAGCACATAACGTAAGCATAAATGGAAGATAACATTCCCACATTCCAATAACAATATAACATTTTAAGATATTGAAATAATGAACCCATTCTAAAAACCATTTCCAAAACCATTTAAAACATTTAATAAAGAGATTTTTAAATGAAAGTATCTCATACCACATTGAAGCTTTTAAAATTTTAAACCATTAATATCCATATAAATAAATCCATAAAACCATTTTGAAAACATGGATATTAATGAGAAATATTTATAAGATTAAATCATTAAAACATTTAAAACGATATTTTAGTTAAAGGGTTTTTAACAAAATGAGAGACACTTGAATACAATACTAGAGGAATAACATTTAATAAAAAATTTATAATATCACGAGAGTAAAGGGATTCATGATATAATATTCCAAATGACAGTTTATATACCATATATGAGTGAATTTGTGCATAACAAAAATTATTTCTCAATGGAAATGTAAATTGAGATGAAATCCATTATAAAGATGGTATCCTTAAATTAAGGATAAATCAATCTCATAATTATGTGCGAAAAATATAAATACACCCAATATAAGTGGATATTATGTTTAAAATAATCAAAATTCATTCACACATATTCAAAGGATGACATATTCAATAACTACATGTTGAACCCAGAGAAATCAAAATTGGGTTAAGAAGTTCCCTTGACATCCTAACGGCGTCACATCAAATTTTAGAAAAAGGGTTGATGAGAGAGATAAAGGGTATCTAATAACTTGGACATAAAATTTACGGAAATAAGGATATATAAGAACATATCCCCACATAATAAGATGAAAAATTAAAAGACATAACAATAAAGTCTTTTAAAAAGAGGAGGGAGAAAGGTTTCCTTACCGATTTGGGTATCTTTCGAAACGTACTCCCCATGAAAGGATGACTATACAACATTGATGTAAATACTCATAAATGAAAGTATGTTACACAATGAGTAGAATAATGGACAGTACATACACCACTCAAAAGGAAATATTGGCAAATGTAGCATGAATCTCACGAAAACACATAGTGAGATAAAAATCCCCTTACGAAATTTCAGCAGCCTAACGGCGCCAATTAAAACTTCCAAAATGGATTGATGAGAGAAAATAGAGTCTATCATCATATGAACATAAAATAGTACAGTAATAGTAATATAAATGAACAACCCAATCATAATAAATATTAGCTTAAAAGGAATGGCATAAAAGAGTGTACTTAAACAGAAAAAGAGGGTTATGATCCCTTACCTCGGGTCCGACTTGACTTGATCGTTCTTTAACGTCCGGAATAATAAACTTGAGTTAATTTATACTTGCTTAAAAAAATTTTTTCAAGTTCATTATTCCTTTTATATCACTTACTACCATGCTATGAACACTATGTAATTATTTAAGTTAATAATGGTCGTTTTGTAGATCATTGCTACTTGAGTCAAAAATATACTCTTTATAAGTACAAGTTGTTCATGTGGTAAAATATATATTATATAAATAATTATATTCATTATGTAGATATCATATATATCATATATATCCATTATATATATGAATTTATAATATTACATAACATTTAGAGGTAAGAAATGAAATGAATCGTTCATGGAGACGGTAAGCTGTACGTACACATTAACGCTACTTCCATTTCTATTTCTTATTTAATGGAATTAAAACATAATGATACATAATAGTTTTATAATTACAGTATGGTATCATATATAATATCATTAAATATATCCTTTATACGTACCACATATGGTATTAACCAATCAAATCACTTTGAGGGGGCAGTAGTCCGCACTTCCTAAAATAAAGATATCACATTTAACCATAATGGAAACCATAAAGGTATGCCATAAATAGAAAATACAGAAGCTTAAGTAAATAATAAACATATTATATATCATATATAAATATAGTGACATCTTAATGGCCACCTTTGAGGGTGTTCAAGGAATATTGAACAATCATCGTTTCGTGAGGCAGAAATTCACCATCCACTGAAACTGTATGTTCTTTAACAATTAGATGTAGGTGTGTGTAAGTGTATCTCGAATACTTATTATAAAAACATCCTAGTATATTTAAGATACTGTATTTATTACAAAATAAATGAATAAAAAGAGTTTAGGGTTTGGAGAAGAAAAATAAAACAAAAGAACACAAGTGAAGACATTACCTTAAAATCAGGTATCTCTCTTTGATTTGAGCTCAAAGGCTTCCTTGGGAAGACTTATGCCCAAATTGAGGCTTCTAGGAGTAAGAGAGGGATGTGGAGAGATAAAATGAGCAGGTTTTGGCCGAGCCAAAGGCTTGAGATGTGTGGGTAAGGTGGTAGAGGTGGGGGCCTTTTATATGAGGAGAGGAGGGGCACTCTTGGAAAGTTACAAAATGTTACTTTATTTTCAAATGAGTTTCGTATTTTAAAGGTCCCACATTGATGTATTTAGAGGATACGATGGTAAGGGTTTGAAATATATGCATCCAATAGGTTTTTGACACGTTTATGTTATAGTTTTAACATTATCTTTTAATTTTATTTAAATCCTTTATTAATGAGGTAATCGATGCATCATCATGATTTCATAAATAATATAATTTATTTAATGTATAAAAATTATAAAAAAACTATAATGATGTATGATATATTTCTATATTTCTAATGAATATTTATAGTTAAAAATATGACTCTTATAACCCCATTTAAATTTTTTTAGCAAAACAACTCATGCTTGTGACATTTTAATTTTAACTTTAAATAAAAAGATAATTATGTCATTTTCCAACAAAAGTGGCTCCATAGGGTCCCCAAGTTGTCCCATGGATTGTCATGGTCGGCCATGACACATAAAATGAGGGTAGGACATGTGTCTAGGTCATTTCATATTATTAAAACATTATTTTTACTTTGAATTACACTAATTACCTCTAATCGCGATTAAAAACGTAAAAGTTACTATTCACCAAAAAATTATTTAAATCCCATTGAACCACATTTTACATCCTAATGAAAACCATGTATGTCAGATTTTTGAAATTTAAATCACAGAAGTGGTGAAGTTTCATTTAAACAAAAAATCAGTTTTTAAACGACCACTTAGTGGTTTCACTATTCATCAAAAATTGAAGTTTTTCAGAAAAATACCAAAAAATCACCCTTAGCTATATTTGATATTCCGAATTCAAAAATGATGTCTATTTTAAAAAATTCAAAACATATAAGTTTCATTAATTAATTTTATAATTAATTCTCATGTCAATACAAATAGCGTGTTTTTAAGAAAAAATATCTATTAAAAGATTGACACTAGTTTAAGTCCAATTTCAAAGTGAAATTAATTCCAATGACCAACATTGGATTAAATGGTAAAAAAGTATCTAATTTCAATTTAAAAACAATTCAAAAGATAATATAATCATTTAAATAAATTATATTAAAAAGTGGTTTGGAATTAAAATACAATATTTTTCACTATTCATTAAAAATGAACTTTATCGGATAAATACCAAAAATTTACACAAAGTAAATTTTGTTGTCTCGATTATAAAGAAGAATTTTATTTTTTCAAATATAACACATAAAATTGTGAAAAAGTGGATTTAAAATAGTTTCGCCATCAAAAGGCGGTTAATCGACCTTTTAAAGAATATTTGAATGTTTACGCTTAAAATTGGATTCATTCGCATTTTTAATCCTCTAACATTTATTATAAAAAGTAAAAATATTTGGCAAATATATATAATCACTTTTTAATTAGTTCTGTTCATTCCTGCCATTACAACGACTAGGCGTTAACTACCATTTAAAATAATATTATTTTGTTATTAGAGTACAACGTATGATTCCCAAGAAACTCGTAGTTGCGTATTGG
The DNA here is from genome assembly GCA_963277665.1 of Viscum album. Taxonomy (NCBI): domain Eukaryota; kingdom Viridiplantae; phylum Streptophyta; class Magnoliopsida; order Santalales; family Viscaceae; genus Viscum; species Viscum album. The sequence continues at coordinate 1,926,242,603 of OY728128.1, read as the reverse complement.
GTAAGCCATCGAGAATAGTGTCCAATTTAAAGTAATATTAATATTTTATTCAAAAATATGGATAAATATGAAAATGTCATATTCTTTATTTACCTGGGGTGTTACAGTATATTCATGATTTGAGTGTATAATGAGTGTACATACAACGAAATTATTTAAAACCATCTCTTCATCAATCATGATTGAAAAATTATGAACATATTCCCTTACCCTCTATGGTGATGAATAGTGGATTCCATCCAATATATTATAATTTTGTCATTCATTATAAATATTTCCTTGATCCCCCAAAGTGAAGCATTGTATTATCAGTTGTATAGGAATCATCTTTGCTTTCACATCAACATGCAGATAATGAGGGTTTATATCTCTATGAATATTTCACTTTATATTTCCATATCTTCCCTGATGTTCACATTTTACACTTTGCTGTAAAAAATAACATAAATTATTCTTCACACACATGTTGCACATTGATTTTTTATGTTCCATTTATTCTCTATTATGATGACAATTTCTTAATTTGTTTTTATCTATCTTCATATTCTTTTGATTAGATCTATTAGAAAACCATTCATCCATTAAATATATTTCCAGTTCGATATAAGGTTGTATTATATCTTCATAAACACCAAAGTATCATATAGTAAATGATGTCCAAAGATGTTGTATTCTGTCTCTAAATAATCAGTTAATATTCCTATCAGAATCAATGAAAAATATTGAACTGTAACATGAAATCCTTGTAATTTTCAACTCAGATTTCCCCATTGATTTATTATCTCTTTATTTCAATTCTTGTAATTACTATTCTATTATTATTAAAAGGTTACATGTAAAATATTTATATAAAAATATTCTTTTGAAGCCATCCCACTCTATAGATTCCACTTAATCATTTGGTTTTATATTCTATATCAATTTACACCGATGATCATCTTCTCCTTTTAAATTTTATAATTATATTATAAAATTAAATTTCTTTGAAAAATTGAGTTCATAAAATATATTTTTAATATAATTAATCAATATATCTATAATTACTAGAAAAAAGGTCTCCCAAAGAAATAGATGTCATTGATTTTGGGAAGGTTAAATTTCTTATCGGTCCATCATTGGTTAATTTGGATGCTCCTCATGGTTTATGTTTTTAATAATGACCAAATTGGATTAATTCCTCAGTATCATGAAGCTTTCAACAGAATATTCATTCATATTAGGAATAATTCAGTTTCATTTTCCATCACATCACTTTTTTAAAAATATAATTATTTTTTCCATTAAATTTTATAGAAGAAGATATACAATGTATAATTTTTTTACAATTGGAATTATTATTATAAATATTATAAAATAATTCTTAAAAATAATTTTTTTAATAAATTGTTTCCAGAATGTAATACATAATTTTTTTGAAAAAGTTATATTGTTTATATATCCTTTATAATAGTTTATAAAATGAAAACGATTAACTAAATACTATATCATGTTTGTATCAAACCAAGTTTGCAATGAATTCTTTATATCATGTACATAGTATATGTTTAGTTAATACCCAATGCCCCCTTTTGGGGTTTTCCCCCTTGTAAAATCTCTTTTAAATCAACATCCTCATATAGTATGCAGTCAAGGATTTTATATCATCAAAACCAATCACTCTATACTTTAAAAACATTTATTTAAATTTTACTATAGATACACTAATCCACAGGGTTTTTAGTAAATTTTATAGTTCTTATTTCAAAAAATATCTAAACCTTTAATTTTATAGAATCTATGTTTTCTTTCTTTTTCATAGAATATTTTTAACTTAATTACATAACAAAATAATAAATTAATTTGTTTAAAGGATCATTGGGTTTTTTCCAATCCTAAAATGGTACAAAATACAAGAATTATATAAGGAATACATGCACATATACGTTACTTAATTAATTTGAAAGACTCTTTTAATCTCACATCTTCTCATGAATCACTAAAAATTATTTATTAAGGACAAACATCATTAGAAATGTGTGAGAGTAAATACCAATAGGTGATAAATAAAAAAAATATTCAATCATCAAGTATAAGAAATGAAGAATGATCTGAGATGATATTCATAATTATATAATAGAAAACATATCTGGGTTTTTAGAATAAAAAAATATGAAATTTATAAGAATATCCTCATAGTTCATCCACAATGTGTTGTAAAATTTACTACCATGTTTATTCACCAAGGTATCATAAAAATGTTAACTCTAGATATTAATTATCTATCCAATTTATTATAGTGCTATCATGGTACACCCTTTATATGTCTTAATTAATATGTATTACATAGTTCAATTTTCATTGAAATCACATCACCCATAATCTATGGGTATAACGAAAAGGATTCCTATTAAAACAATTGTTCATTATTATTTTAATCAAATGAGAAAGTAATGAGGGTTTTATATATTGGAATCCTCAATTAATAATTAATTTCTAAATCATGGTGACTACTATAGATTGAAAATAGTTTTGGGTATTCAAGGAAATATTGGGTAGGAAATCATGGGATAATTTCCATAGTGAAACAGGTGTACATAAACGATAATGGAATTATCTTATTATATATGAATTTGGTTTCTCATTATTTAGGAAGTAACAGATTTATAATAATAAAGTCAACCATACATTAAATATAATATTACATAATTTTATATGAATATTTATTAAATTTCAAAATAATTATTTCATAAGGGCTATAGAGTATTAATGTCAATGAAAAGATGGAAATGTAAAAAACTGGAACATAAAATATTTATATCATTACCCATTTATTTATTCAAAATTACCATCGTTATTAGACATAACATTCATAAAAAAATTCTCAGGAAAATGGGGAAGGGAAACATAAGAAAGGGTGAGATGCTATTCTTATTATGGGTAAAATTAAGAGATACCAAAAAATTATAATAAGCGATCATAATAAAATAATAAGGGTATGAAAAACATGAAGTAATCATTATAAAATAATACACATAAATTCGTACATCATAACAATGAATTCCAAAAGAATTTTTTATCAAATGAATAAAATAATTAATAATAGGGAGAAATTAGCTAATGAGCATGTACCCAAGTGGTAGAGGCTCTTTCATGGCATAGAAAAACCCAAGATCAAATCCGGGAAGGGATGAATTTCTGGGTATTGTAGTAGTACTGTAGTAGGGTACTGTAGAAATGGCAGAACTGTAGCAACGGAGGCATTATAGAAGAGAAATCACTGTAGCGGAGGAGGCACTATAGTGGTGGTGTTACTGTAGAAATTTCTGTAGAAGATGGGTATTGTAGCAGTACTTTTCACCAAGGGGCCCTTTGGGCCAAAAAAAAGTTCTTTCAATCCTTGTATTCAGGCCACTTAGCCATAGGACTTTGGGCTATGTAATGGGTCTCTCTCTACCTAGTCTTAAAGAGGTATTTGATTTGAAATAATAAATTGAGGCTTCGGCCCCAAACTTGAATAAAATTATTGTGCAAAATCATAAATAATAAATCATGATCCCATAGAACATATCATAATAATGAAATATATATTGTTTTGGATTCACATAACTGGTGAAAACCATATCTTTATTTAAGGATAAATGATGATAATATTATTGTGGATTGGGTTAACTACCCATTCCATCATTTCCTTAGTCAAGGTTCTCTACCAAGAATGTCCAATTGGAAAACATTCCTTTCTAAACTCAGTTCACTGCCAAATTTAGAAATTATTATCTAAGGACAAATAATTATTTACTAAATGAATTTTTGGGATATATAATCCTTGTACCACATGTCATATAATAAAAACCACATATATGTGTGCCGAAAGACCATAAAATATTCATTATATCATAAAGTCATAACACATTGAAGGGATACAACATTTATAAAAATTTCTTTTTCTTAATAATAAACCATAAAAAAATACAGTTGGTAACATTAAATCATAACCACAGTAAATCATAAAAATAAATGAATTTATTGTTCTAAATAAAAATACCAATAAAAATAATTAACATATATCTCCAAGGGAAAATCCTTTTTATTTGAAATTCACTATTTAGAATCAATAAGTTTCCAAAATATTAGGGTTAAATACCATAGAAAATAATTAAGGATTCTTATGTCATAATATTTGAATAAAATATTACTCGTAATGGGTGGGAAAGCTTTTTACGTGGTGAATGTTAAAAAAATTCATTTCACTATTTTTGTAAAAAGGAAATAGTAAAATGTTTGAAAAATAATAAGAAGGTTAATTTTATAACATGGAATGAAAAGTAAAATATTTTCAAAATGATGTTATGTAATATTTTAACAATAGTAAAATAATTTTTGATATCATTTTAAAGGATAATATATATATAGAAAAAAATATTTCTAATTGAAGATATAAACAAGTTGTGTTTTCATTAAAGATATTCTGTCAATATCCTAAAAAAATAATGGGATTAAAATGTCATGATAAAATTTAATCAAAAAAATAACCTATTTATATTAAAATAAAATACATATTTTTATATATATATTAGAAAATTTCATCATTGAACAATGTAAGCATAAAGAATCCAAGTAAAAATGGGCTTGTATCATAAAACCCTTACATCAAATATATCTTAATTATTAAGAAATATAACCTCCTATAAAATAAATTTACATTTATTTAATTAAATATAATAAATCTAATTATACCTACAACACCACACATGGTTTTCTTATAACGTCATATCACACAATAATGAACAATATTTCATTTTCATCATCATTTAGGGTGTTAACAACTTTATTTCTCATGTAGGATTTGGTCCATCGGTTATGGTTCCGGAACATTGATCATGATTAATTTATATATATATATATATATATATATATATTTAACGTTTATATATGTATCATATTTATTAAATATATATATTTATAACTATTCACATAAACGAGTGATATAAAATGATTAACATCATTACGTGGGGATGATAGTCTGTTCGTGCGCACAAGTGATGTTTTCATTTTTTTGAAGGATGAAATGAAAGAAAGGTAAATATTAATGAATAAATATTATAACATATATACAATAATTAAATATTAAATATATCATAATAAAAAACCATGAATTTTATTTATGGAAAAGGATTTGTATCGCTCTATAGTGCTGGTAGTCCAATGGTATGAACTAATGATACATTATTCACCCATTGGATTAATATATGGTTGTAAATTGTTATTCCCTCATCCAAATAAAATATAATTTTATTTATAAAACCATATTAATCAAATTTTATGGATAAAATATTTTTAGAGGAATAATAATATGAAATAAATTTGAAAGATCTTAGTTAAGATCAATACCACTTTTTTGAGAAACCTCATTTGGAATAATCCTACATCATTGAATTATCAATTTTAGTAGCATAGAAAAAGATATTTTATGATGAGAAAGATTTTCGGAAGGATTTTTATCTGATATATTCATATATATAATGCTAAAATATTGTTAATAAGGTTGGAAATGAATATTTCATTTATAATTGAGGGGAGATACATGGATAGATATTTTTAAATGATTTAAATGATGTCTTTTTACATTTATTGGAAATTGGATCCAAAAGGATAGGTATTTCATATTAGGTTGACATAAGGTTGAATTGAATTCAAAAAATATAAATTTTGAAATTTTTTGTGGAAATCCTACCATAATCTCATGGCTTAATCCCATATAAACATGTTATTACAATAACTATCAAAACAATAATTTAAAATATTTACCATTAACTATAACTAAAAAATATTATAAAACTATTAAATTATATTAATTATGAAAATTAAAAATTATTAATCCATTTTAATAGATTCAAATTCTATATGCGGAAAATTTAAATTTTAATAATGTTCATAAATCATAAAGAAAAAAGGTTTTCAAAAAATGACTTTTTAATCATAAAACAAAATTTACTTCAATTAAAAGTCCTATAAAAAAACATAAAATTAATGGTAAAATATTATATTGAATAACCAATCCCTTAATTTCTTTAAATCCATTATTTAATAGAGATTAAATTTATTTATTATGATAATAATACATTTCCTGTATAAAAATTAATTTTTTAATATAAATGTGTTTTTAAGACCAAAACTTATCTTCTAAGAAAATAACATATAATGCGGATTACTATATAATTAATTAAATTAATATAAATTAACGTATACAATAGATTATTTAAGAAAAAAATCAAAAAATAATGGGACACATTCTTGAATTGAAATGGTAATTTTCAAATAAAATATAGATTTTAAATTAATCACTTAAAATAATATATTTTATGTAATATAAAATCTATTAGGCCTAAAATATTATTGACATAATGATTTAAAATAATTAAATTCATTAATTCAGAGAAATTTTCTAAAATTGGAGGAAAATAATTAAAATGATTCCATGTAAAATTGCAATAAAAACATTTTTTGAATAATACATATTTTTTGATCATAAAATGACATTACATGAAATTTAGTACTATTTTATTATAAACTAATCAATAAATATTAAATAATGCAAACCATTATATAGTTTTTTCATTATGTAGATATTTTTATTCATATATCCCAATTTAGCGACCAGGTTATAGAAGTTTACTATATCGTAGTTCATAAAGACTCAGTGTTGCCTGGGAGGCAAACTGTTGAATATTTAATGTTTAATTTAATATTAAATACATATAAAATCTTATGGTGTATCATTATACCATTATAAAAATGAATTTCTCCCATTAAATTAATCACTCGAGCAAAAAAATGAGGACATCTATAATTCGTTATATCCTTAGGTTAGCTTCCTTCAATATCGTATTCCTCCTTTGAACATTATCTAGGTGAGTAACCTTGTTCCATATAAATTTATCTCCATGATCCTATATTTCTATATGTATTTATTTATAGTCAATATCATTAAAAAATGGTATAACCTCTGATCTTAGTACATGTGATGTATGAGGCTTATACTTCATTTCGAGTGATACAAGGAACTATATATGGACCTGATTGAGGATCGATGGGAGTGTAATGTGATAATATGTAGTCACTACTGGATCAAAATTCCCAATGTGACAAATATACATTTGTCATAGATTTACTGTCATTCCAAATCTCATATCCTTCTTCCTTGGGGAAATTAGTAGCAAAACCATATCACCAACATTGAATTTACGACATTTCAATTGATTTTCTATATAACCCCTCTATCAAATATTATCTTACATAATTTGATGTAAAATGGTTGTAACCTTCATTGTTATTTCCTCAATTAACTCATGTCTGAATTTTATTCCTTCCCCTAATTCATCCATGTGTTTATATGTTTTACAATGCATTACATCGAGTGATTCATTTGGAGTCATCTAAATAATCATGTAGAATCTATTGATGTATAAAAACGCTATTAGAGGAATGTGTTGATCTCAACCCCGTTTTAAATCTATATAAAATGATTTCAACATATCCTACATGGTTATAATGGTCTTCCCATATTGATAATTTGTTTGAGTATGATAATTAGTATTAAAATGAAACTCTGTATCTATATTTTTAGAAGACTTATCCAGAACTTCATGGAAAATATAATATATAAATTAGATTCAATAGAATATGGTATCTTATGTAACCTTATAACTAATTTAAAATATATCCTAGAATGATGATCATGGGAGATTTCATGTATGATAGCAATTAAGTGTGCGTACAAGATAAAGTGTTTAACTAAAACCTAAACAACGTTTTCCATTTATAAGTCTTGTGGTCTCCAATAATTAAATCAATGGGAATGGTTTTCTATTTATATTCTAGTATTGGTAATGGTTTTAACATGCCATTATAATTCTCTCTCTAAACCTTAACATGCTGACATAGAAACCACAAAGTTAAATACTTTCATGAACCGGCTCAGGATTTCATCCAACCAGATATCTGAACCATTCTAAGAAATGGACTAAATGGCGTTCCTGTTATCCATTGTCTAGAAACTAGTTTTTTGAATCAAATTAATAAATATAGGAATAATGGGTTTTCCAATAAACTAGGATAATATAACGAATCTTATCATACAGAAGAACCAATGGTATGTGAATATCAAATAAAAATACAAAATCGATCTATATACAACAACAGAATAAAAAATAAAAAAAATTAAAACTAGGACCAAATCGCACAACATGATATCTAAGTGACCTGCTGACCACCCCAAATACATGACCAACATAATCCAAGAGAAACTAAGCCAGAAACCTAAACGTGTAAAATAGATCGGGTCTACCGACACCAAATGGTACATGTATGGTGTTAGTTTATATAACTAATTTGTTAATCACAATATATTATAGGAATTTACATTATTGAAATAGTATGAAAAAACTACTTTGAAATACATTCAAAAATAATATTTTAAACCTTTTAAAAAACAAAAAAAATCATTCCACAAAATCTATTTTTAAAAAAACACAAGTAACTTCCCTTTTTAAAAACGGTTTCACATATTCAAAATACATTTCAAAACCAAATCACGATGTATAATCCATACCTAGTGTCAAAAAATATTTCTAGTTGTAAATTAAATGAAATGAGATAGATAACATAAACTAATTTGTATAATATTTATATGTATTAGAAAAATAAACAGACCAAATAATTAGAAAATCATTGGAATTTTTTAAACATCCCTAGAGTGATTCCTGGATATACTCATATTGGAATCATATGCCGAATTTTTTTCATCTCCATAGTTAATAAGAAACAGATCATTCTATTTATCCAATCATGTGTCATGTCCCACCAAATCCTATAAAGTCAATGGTGGTATCAACCTATCTAATTGGTTCTAATAAGTAGTTATCATATGACCCTAAATATATTTCCATGGAATCCCATTATAATGATATCCATTGAATGGGGGAGGCCCTCACACTTGTGACTCACCTTACCTGGTGCCTCTACAATTTTCTACCCCAAACACTAACACCACCTATGTGATACCCCTATCTTAGGGAATCCTCTATAGAGTATCCCATTTGAAAAAAAATCATTCACATGTGCTAACCTATCATTCACATCATTTTTTGTTTCAAAATATTTTTTCCAAACATTAAAAAATACCAATTTGGCCTTCATATCACATCACATTAAATCCAATTATTACAAAATTTCACAACTTTCAAATGGACCTTTATAATTTTCAATCCAAATACATTAATAAATCACTTTCCAAAGTAGTGTAATACATGAAAAAAATATGAAAATATCCAAATGGGAATTTAGGTCAATCTTTCACAAAAAAATTTCTCAAAATTTCAAATAGAACAAGAATTTAATAGAACATTTGAAGCCTCTTTTAATGTCACAACATGAACGCAACACACTATTTATAAACCAAGGAAACATTTTTAGAAAGTGTATATCGTTTTTAAGTGTTATCATCATTTTAATTCACATCCTTGTCTGAACCTTGAGCACCCATATATTTAAAAAAATCCAATGAAAAATATCATGTTTCAATGAAATCATCTAAACCCCATTTTCATGAAAAACCACATTCCCTTAAAACAACCCAATAAGTCACACAGTTACAAAATCACCAATAAGCATATAATATCTGGTAGGATCATTCCAAAACATTTTACCACAAATCATTATACCATCACTAGGCTTAAAAACTACACACCATGACCAATTTATAATTTCACCCAATATATCAAACATATGCATGGATAAATAACCCCACAAGTGGTCAATTTTAGTTTTTAAAAAACTAGATCCATTTAATCAGAATCCTTGTTAGTGAATATATATATATATATATAATTGTTTATGAAACCCCATTTAAAACTATTTCACACCAACATTCCATCATTAATGTAACCTAAAAATTCAAACATACTTATTAAAAGAAATATTATAACATTTTGAATACATTAAAGGAAAGATAACGTATCTATATAATGTTCCTAAAGGAAATGGATTGATTCCCATACCTAAATGATGTGTGGATAAACAAAACATCATGAGGATGGGGAATAAACTAGAAATAATGCTATACACACCCTATCATGAATGAAATTCACAAAAAATCAAACAACTCTAACCCAAGGGTTCGACCAAGAGAATCACTTGTAGGATCACAATAATGAATGTATATGCTCAATATACAAGAGGGGGAGGGTGAATTGTATACTTTAAAAATTACTTTAGAACATTCAATGATTTTATAAAAAAATCTATTTTTTAACAATGTTAAAAAGGGTAAATTAACAAGACCTCTAGGTTCTATAAACTTCCTAGATTCTGGAAATATGATTCCAGAAAATAAACTTAACAAAAGTTTACAAAAACAAATATTCTACCTTAAAGTGTATAAAATTATTCCAATAAGATTACAAGAATAAAAAAGCTTAAGATAGTTATAATTTCTATAATAATCAAAATATAGCAGAAAACAAACACGAAACAATACAAGTAACAAGTAGAAAATATTTTATCCAAAAGAGTTGGGTATCAGAAAACCCTGGATAAAGGTCCATTAACTTATACTTTCATGAAATTCTATCTTAAATATAAGGCCCCAGCCTTAAACATTACTGAATCTTGAGTTATTACAAGATTACTCAGTGATGATCTTTTTAGGTTTAGAGTTTTAGATAATTAGATCATAAATCATGCATTACATTCTACATTTAATCAAATTGGTTACATAAAAGATAGTACTCATTTTCCCCATCAACGGAAACATATTTAAAATAAAACATGTATTATTTCATGACACTTACTTGACACTATCATCACATCATATACCTTTCCCTTGACCTATGAAAAACAATTCAAAAACATGGGATGAGCATAAAAATCACAGTAAGGGATATAAAAATATGGAAAGAAAACATGAGTACATGTATAAATAAGAATCAATGAAATCATACTTTACTCATAAAACATAACCACTTTAACAAATCTCATCAAATCATGAATAAATAATAGAAATCAGAAGATATAAAGGTTACTTGAGGCATTCATAACATTATTATGTAGGTAGTATCCCTCTTGGTTATGTTTGGAATACCCATCAAAGTATATTCCCTAAATCTCATTGGAGAAACCATAACATTTAACTCAGTGTTACCCAATGCATTTGAGAGCTATATCGGGCTCACCCACCCTTATTTTATCATGGAACCACCCATCTTCATAACAATTCCCAAGAACCATAACATAATCGTATCACATAAAACATACATAAAGGAAGCATAACATTTCCACATTTCAATCACAAGATATCCATACAACACATTAATATACTAAAAACATTATGAAAACATTTTTTCAATACCAAAATAAAAGAAAATTAAAACATGGAATTTATTTTTCATTTTAATGAAATGTTATGGCGTGTAGAGGAAGCCGAAACTCAAATAATGCCCATGGCGGTGGAGAAGTCGTTGTCACAGCATACATACGAAAAAAACATTTCCTTTTTTCGTTTACTAAACACTTTGTATAAAATACATTCCTTTTGAGTAAACGTAAATTTCAAATGGGTTTATACACCCTATAAAAGAAAGGCGTGTATAAAACAAAATATGCCTCAATGAAAGGAGATTGAGACGAAGTCCCATACCTCGGGTCTGACTTGACTTGATCGTTCTTTAATGTCATGAATAATAAACTTGAATTAATTTCTACTTTCTTAAGAACCTTTTTTAATGTCATTATTCCTTTTATATAACTTATTACGATGTCATTAATACTATGTAATTATTTATGTTAATAACGGTTGTTTTAACGATCATTGGTACTTGAGTCAAAAATTAACTCTTTATAATTACAAGTTGTTCATGTATCCATTATACCCAGAGTTATATTCATGATGTAGATATCATATATATCATATATATCCAGTATATACATGTATTTATAATATAACCTAACATTTAGAGGTACGAAATGAAATGCACCGTTCATGGAGACGGTAAGCCGTACGTACGCATGAACGCTACTTTGATTTCTATTTCATATTTTATGGAATAGAATAATAATGATATAAAGGTATATTATAATTCCAGTATAATATCATATATAATATCATTAACTCCATCCTCTATATGTCCCACATATGGCATTAACGAATCAAATCACTTTGATGGGGCGGTTGTCCGCACTTCCTAAAATGAAGATATCGCGTTTACCCATAATGGAAACCCTAAAGGTATGCAAAAAATGAAAAATACAGAAACATAAGGAAAAAATAAACATATTATATATCATATATAAATATAGTGTCATCTTAATGGACACCATTGAAGGTGTTAGAAGAATATTGAACAATCATTGTTTCGTGAGGCAAAAATTCTCCATCCATGGAAACAATATGCTCTTTAAACATTAGATGAATGTGTGTGTATGTGTAGCTAGAATCCTTCTTATAAAAACAACCTAGTATATTGAAGATAATATTTTTGTTACAAAATAAATGAATGAAAAGAGTTTAGATGGTTGGAGAAGAAAAATAAAACAAAAGAACATTAAAGGAGACTTTACCTCTAAATCGGGTAACTCCTCTTGGTTTGAACCAAAATGGTTTATTGAATATCTTTATGCATATGGTTAGGATTCTAGGATGAAGAGAGGGATGTGGAGAGATAAAATGAGAAGGTCTTGGCAGATCCAAATGCTTGAGAGGTGTGGGTAAGTAGGTAGAGGTGGAAGCCTTTTATAAGAGGAGAGGAGGGGCACTCTTGGAAAGGTATAAAATGTTACTTTATTTTCAAATGAGTTTCTTATTTTAAAGGTCCCAAATTGATTTATTTCTAGGATAAGGTGATAAGAGTTCTAAATCCACACATCCAATAGGTTTTTGACATGTTTAGGTCTTAGAGTTATATTATCTATTCATTTTATTTAAATCGATAAATAATGAGGTAATCGTTGTATCATCATGGTGTCATAAATAATTTAATTTATTTAATGTCTAAAAATTATAAAAAAATACTATGATGTAGGAAATAATTTTATCATTACAATGACTATTAATTGTCCAAGAGATCGTTTATGTAGACTAAATTAATAATGTTTTACTCAGGTGATACATTTTTTGTTATATTTACCTTCTTTTAAAAAATAAAAAGATAAAAAGTCATTATCACACAAAAGTGATTCCATGGGGTCCCCACGTTTAGCACAAGGCATACCATGGTCGGCCATGAAACAAACAGTAGTATTAGGATACATAATGGTGTCATTTTTTATTATTATGATGTTATTTTATTATCCTTAACTACCCGATTACCAATTAATCAAGATAATTCAAGATAATTACCGTCGTTACTATTTAAAAAGTATAAAAACAAGAGTCTTAATTACATAATTTGGGCCTTCTTATTCCAAATATGGAATCAATTTTACCAAATTCCAAACACAGAAATTGAAATAATTAATTTCAAAATTATTCCCGTTGTCAAAACAAATAGCGGTTTTTTCGAAACAATGTCTATGAAAAGATTGGCATTAGTTTATGCCGAATTCAAAAGTGAAATTAATTCTAATGACCAATATTGGATTAAATGGTAAAAATATATTCTATTTACAATTTAAAACCAATTATAATGTTAACCTAACAATATAATTAATTTATATGAAAAAACAGTTTTGATGTAAAATGCAGTATTTTTTACTATTCATTAAAAAATGAACATTGTCAGAAAAATACCAAAAAATTATCCAATATAAAATTCAATATCCCAGTCATAGAGAATAAGTTTATTTCGACAAATAGAGATTATTAAATTTTCCAAATATTGATTTAAAAATGGTTCTCCATCAAAAGGCGGTAAAACAATCTTTTAAAAATATTAGATAATTCTATGCTTAAGATTGGATTTATTCCCATTTTAATCCTATAAAACACTATCTAATTCATAAATAGACATTGATATGAATGTATACTATTCATTACTTACTTGGGATGTTACATCCATCCCCCCTTTAGAAAATTTTGTCCCCGCAATTTTTTACTTATCGAATAAGTGGGGGTATTTATCCCTCATTGTATTTTCAGATTCCCATGTTGCCTCTTCACTCATGTGGTTCTTCCACAAAACCTTTACATGATGAATAACCTTATTCCGCAACACTTGATCCCTGTGGTCAAGAATCTGGACCAGTTGTTCCTCAAAAGATAGATTCTCTTTTAGATGAACTACCTCTTGACTCAAAACATGAGATGGATCTGGCATGTAATTTCTTAATATTGAAACATGAAAAACATTGTGCACCTGAGATAAACTTGTAGGTAAAGCCACTCGGTATGAAACTGATCCAACTCTCTCCATATTTTCATGTGGTCCAATGAACCTTGAACTTATCTTTCCTTTCCTACCAAATCTCATAACACTTTTCCAGGGATATACTTTGAGAAAAACATGATCACCTACCTCAAAAGAGAGATCCTTCCTCTTATTATCCGCATAATTCTTCTGCCTGCTCTAAGCTATTCTCAAGTGTTTCTATATTAGATGAACTTTTTCTGTCAACTCTTCTACCAATTTTGGTCCCATCAACTTCCTTTCACCCACTTCATCCCAGAAAACTAGAGTTCGACACCACTTCCCATATAATGCCTCAAATGGTGCCATCTGTATACTAGAATGAAAACAATTATTATAAGAAAACTCAACCACAGAAATATGTTGGTCCCAGATTCCCTGATAATCCATCGAACAAGCACCTAGCATATCCTCCAATGTTTGAATTGTTCATTCTGACTGCCCAACTGATTGAGGATGAAAAGTTGTACTAAAATTTAATTTAGTACCCATCGACTTCTGAAGGCCATTCCAAAAGATAGAAGTGAACCTGGGATCACGTTCAGATACAATGGAGAGAGGAAATCCATGTAACCTGACTATCTCTTTAAGATACAAATGGGAATGTTGATCTAGGGAAAAAGTATCTCGTATAGCAAGGAAATGAGCATATTTAGTCAAGCGATCAACAATAACCCAGATTGCATTATTACCTTGAGGTCTCTTCTGCAATCCCACAACGAAGTCCAGGGATATATTCTCCCATTTCCACTATGGAACTGGTAAAGAATGAAGCATCCCTTTCAGTAACTGCCAGTCTACTTTAACCTATTGACAAGTCAAACACTTCACAGTAAAATCAGAAATATCTATTTTCATTCCATCCCACCAGTAATACTCCTGAAGATCTCTATACTTCTTAGTACTGCCTGGATGAAATGAAAACAAAGAACTATGAGATTCACATAATAACTCTATATTCAACTGTGAATCACATGGAACACACAATCTCTTCCCAAATCTCAAAACAAAATCAGTATCAATGTTTAATTCAGGCAACTTATCCTTCTAAACCGGCTCTACCCTATTCTGCAACTCACTGTCTTGCTTCTATGCTTGCTTAATTCTGTCTGATAAAGAAGATTTCACTGATACCTGAAACAAAACAGAAGAACATCCTTCACAAACAACTTTTATGCCAATGTTCATCAATTCCTTAACCAAAGGATCACGTTCCAACCACAACATTGTTAATGACGCATTTTTTTCGACTCAAAGCATCATCCACTTTATTTTCTTTTCCCGGATGGTAATGAATTGTATAATCATAATCCTTGATTAAATCTAGCCATCTCCTCTGTGTCATGTTCAATTCTTTCTGAGTGAATATATACTTTTAACTTTGGTTATCGGTCTATATTTCACACTTTACTCCATAAAAATGATACCTCTAAATTTTTAAAGCGATAAAAACCACAGATAATTCCAAATCATGTGTAGGGTAATTTACCTCATGAGTTTTCAACTGTCGTGAAACATAAGCAATTACCTGATCATTCTGCATCAGGGCGCAACCAAGTCCTTTCAATGAAGCATCATTGTAGATAACAAACTCCCCATTCCTGGAAGGTAGTGCCAAAACTGGATCATTCACCAATCTTATTTTTAGTTCTTGAAAACAATCATCACATTCTTTTTTCCAGATAAACATAACACCCTTCCGAGTTAGATTTTTCATTGGACTAGATAACGGGGAGAAATTTCTAACAAACCTTCGGTAATAGCCTGCCAAACCCAGGATGCTACGAATCTTAGTAACATTTTTGGGTCTTCTCCATTCTTTAACAACCTTTGTTTTTTCAGGATCAATAGTTATCCCGTCTTTAGAAACAATGTGACCAAGGAAAGAAATTTGTTGTAACCAAAACCCACAATCGCTAAATTTCCCATTCAATTTATTTTCTTTTAAGGTTTGCAAAATAACTCTTAAATATCTTTCATGCTCCTCATTACTTTTAGAAAACACTAAAATATCATCAATGAATACCACCACAAACTTATCCAATAACTCATGGAAAATTATATTCATAAGGTCCATGAATACATTAGATGAATTGGTTAGACCACAAGGCATTACTACAAATTCATAATGGCCATATCTTTTACAAAACGCGGTTTCAGAATATCTGCTTCCTTTACCTTCAACTGATGGTACCCCGATCTCAGGTCAATCTTTGAAAAAAGCTGAGCTCTCTAGAGCTGATCAAACAAATCATTTATATGAGGCAATGGATATTTGTTCATAACAGTGATGTTATTCAAGGATCTATAATCAATGCAAAGTCTCATTGAACCATCTTTCTTTTTTAACAAATAAAAAAGGAGCACCCCACGGTGATGTGCTAGGTCGAATGAAACCTTTATCTAATAAATCTTTCAATTTCTCCTTCAACTCTAAAAGTTCAATTTGAGTCATTCGATAAGGGGGTTTTGAATTTGTCTTAGCATCAGGAACTAAGTCAATAGTAAAATCAACTTTCCGATCTGGTATTATTCCAGGAAAATCATCAGGAAAAACATCACGATACTCATTTACCAATTGCACATCATTAATATGAACAGTTCCCTTTTTTTCAACGATATGTGCAAGGTAACATTCATTTCCGTCTTTTACATGTATTTCGGCCTCTTAATATGTTATCAATAGTAAGGGTTCATTCATGTACACAAACTGAACATCTTTCTGAAAAGAAACTTCTTTAGCACTACAGTCAATATTTTCATGGTAAATAGAGAGCCAGTCCATACCCTGGATAACATCAAAATCTACTATAGGTAAAACAATAAGGTTTGCAAGTAGGTTCTTTCCATGGATAATGATAGGAAGATTCTTATAAATTCTTTTTTCCTCAATATTTCCCCTAGGTGTTTTTACCACAGGTTCAAGAGTCATTTAGTGAGATGGTATTCCCATTTTACTAGAAAAGTTTTCATAGATGAACGAATGTGTAGATCCTAAATCAAAAAACACACTAGCATAATATGAAAAATCAAAAAAAGTACCTGATACAACTTCATTTGATGGCCCAAAATCTGCTGAAAAAGTTGCAAAGAATTTCACCACTCCTTTCTTCTTTTAGTCTAAATGCATTACATCACACAAGCTCTTTGTCGTAAACTCATTTGCATAGTGACCCATCTCATTGCACTTAAAACATTTCACTAACTGTAAATCAAATTTGGTCTTACCATCACATTTATCTTTTGTAGTGCAATCACGAGCCTTATGTCCCATCTTTCTTCATCGGTATCACTTTCCTGAATTTAGATGAAATTCCCCAACATGCATTTTACCACATTTATCACAAACTGGAAACTTAGTTTTCTTACCATCAGACCTTTTTGAAGAATTATTTCCTTTCTTCTGTCACTTTGGTCTCTTCTTCTGCTGGTTGTTATAGAACACTTGATCATCGGAAAACTCTATTTCCACCTTCTCAGCACATCGAACAAGCTTTTCATAAATTATGAACTCCCGATAATCCAATGCCCTTCGATATTTTGGCATTAATCTTGAGTAAAAATGAATGATTTTACTATCAAGGTCTCGGATAAAATTTGGAGCATACCTTTCCAATCGAGTGAACCTTTCTTCATAAGCAGCCACTGCGTCTTCCTCTTGCCTCAATTCCAAGAACTGTTTTTCCATCCTAAGTCGAACAGCCGTAGGAAAATACTTCTCAAGAAATATACCGTTGAATTAATCCCAGTCGAGAAGATCATTCTCATCAGCGTCCCTGATATTTTTAACCATCGACCACCACTGATCTGCTTCACCCTCCAAAGGGTAAATAGAAAGACTAACCTTTTGATTCTCTGACCACCCCATGACATCGAAAATCTTTTCCAGTTCATTAATCCACCCTTCAGCTAGAACATGGTCATATGATCCTCTGAATTATGGGGGATATTGCCTCATGAAATGTTCCACCACTGACCTGTTCCTCTGCGGTTGATCTGGCTGATATTGTGCATGGACACCACCATAGTTTATCACTTGAGTCAACTGCACCATTACTGTAACAAAATGTTCAGTTGCAATTCTGATCATCTCATGATGCTGATTCGGATGGTCATTTACTTCTGTATGCCTTCCTAGCACTGCTTCCCTGTTTCCTCTTTGGAAAACCATTCTGAACAAACATTTCTTAGATGTAGAAACATGGTAATCATCAAATGCTATATCATTCAAAATTGACCAAAATAAATTTTTTTGGATAATCATCTAATCGAATTCTAACTCTTAAAGTTATATAAACCCACCATTGATACCAACTATAAGGCCCCAACCTTAATCATTACTTAATATTGAGTTATTACAAAATTACACATTGAGGATCTTTTTAGGATTAGAGTTTTAGAGAATTAGATCATAAATCATGCATTACATTCCACATTTAAACAAATTGGTTACATGGAATATCGTACTCATTTTTCCCACCAACGGAAACATATTTAAAATAACACATCGATTCTTTCTTTAGACTTCCTTGACACTATCGTCGCATCATGGACCTCTACCTTGACCTGTGAAAAACATTTCAAAAACTTGGGATGAGAATAAAAAGCTCAGTAAGGGATATAAAAATATGGAAAGGAAACATGAGTACATGTATACATAAGAATCAATGAAATCATACTTTACACATAAAACATAAGCACATTAACTTACCTCATCAAATCATGAATAAATCATAGAAATCATAAGACATAAAGGTATCTTGAGGCATTCATAACATTCTTAAGTAGGGAGTAACCCTCTTGGTTACGTTTGGAATACCCATCATAGTATATTCCTCAAATATCTTCGGAGAAACCATAATGTTTAACTATTTCACATTACCCAATGCATTGGAGAGATATATCTGTCTCACCTTCCCTTAGATTATCACGGAACCTCCCGCCTTCATAACAATTCCCAAGAACCATAACATAATCGTATCAAATAAAACATACATAACGGAAACATAATATTTCCACATTTCAATCACAAGATATCAATACAACACATTGATATAACAAAAACATAATGAAATCCATTTTCAATACCAAAATAAAAGACAATTAAAACATGGTATTTATTTTTCTTTTTAAAGAAAAGTTATGGTTGTAGAGGAATATGAAACTCATATAATGGTCATGACGGCGGAGAAGTCGTTGTCGCTGCATACGTACGAAAAAAAACATTCCATCATATCATTTAGTAAACGATTCGTATAAATAATATTCCTTTTGAGTAAACGTAAATGTCAAAGGGGTTTATAAACCATATAAATGAAAGATTTGTATAAAACAAAATATGCCTCAATGAAAAGAGATTGAGACGAAGTCCCATACCTCGGGTCCGACTTGACTCGATCATTCTTTAATGTCCTGAATAATAAATTTGAGTTAATTTCTACTTTCTTAAGAACCTTTTTCAAGATCATTATTCCTTTTATATCACTTATTACCATGTCATGTACACTATGTAATTATTTAAGTTAATAACAGTCGTTTTAACGATAATTGGTACTTGAGTCAAAAATAAACTCTTTATAATTAAAAGTTTTTCATTTATCATATATAAATATATTTTCATCTTAATGGCCACATTTTAAGGTGTTAGAAGAATATTGAACAATCATCGTTTCGTGAGGCAGAAATTCGCCATCCACGGAAATACTATGCTCTTTAACCATTAGATGAAGGTGTGTGTAAGTGTATCTCCAATAATTCTTATAAAAACATCCTAGTGTATTGAAGATACTGGAGTTGTTACAAAAGAAATTAACAAACAGAGTTTAGGGGGTTGGAGAAGCAAAATAAAACAAAAGAACATTAGAGGATACATTACCTTTAAATCGGGTTACTCCTCTTGGTTTGAACCAAAATGGTTTCTTGAAGAGATTTCTGCCTATGGTAAGGATTATAGGATGAAGAGAGGGATGTGGAGAGATAAAATGAGTAGGTATTGGCCGAGCCAAAGGCTTGATAGGTGTGGGTAAGGAGGTAGAGGTTGGGGCCTTTTATAAGAGGGGAGGAGGGGCACTCTTGGAAAGGTATAAAATGTTACTTTATTTTCAAATGAGTTTCGGATTTTAAAAGTCCCACATTGATTTATTTCAAGGATAAGGTGGTAAGAGTTCGAAATAAACCCATCCAATAGGTTTTTGACATGTTCAGGTCTTAGATTTTACGTTATCGTTTCATTTTATTTAAATTGTTAAGTAATGAGGTAATCGCTGCATCATCATGGTGTTATAAATAATTTAATTTATATAATATCTAAAAATTATAAAAAAACACTATGATGTAGGAAATAGTTTTATATTTCCAATGACTATTTATAGTCCAAGAGATAATTTATTTACAAAAAACTAATTTTTTTTACTCAGGTGATACATTCTTTGTTATATTTCTTTCTTTAAAAAATAATAAGATAAAAAGTCATTATCCCACAAAAGTGATTCCATGGGGTCCCCAAGTTTGGCACAAGGCATCCCATAGTCGGCCATGACATAAGAAGTAGTATTATGACACATGTTGGTGTCATTTATTTTATAATTATGATATTATTTTATTATCCTTAACTACCCGATTACTAATTAATCACGATAATTAACGATAATTACCGTCGTTATTATTAACAAATCTGAAAACAAAAGATTCTGAATTACATAATTTGGAACTTCTTATTAAAAATATTCAATCCATTTTAGCAAATTCTACACACAGAAATTGCAATAATTAATCTAAAAATAATTCTCGTTGTCAAAACAAATAGCGGGTTTTTTGAAATAATATCTATACAAAGTTTGGCATTATTTTATGCCCAATTCCAAAGGGAAATTAATTATAATGACCACTATTGTATTAAATGGTAAAAATATATTCTATTTACACTTTAAAACCAATTAAAAAGATAATCTATCCATTTAATTAAATAATATGAAAAAGCAGTTTTGATGTAAAATGCAGAATTTTTCATTATTCATTAAAAAATGAACATTGTCAGAAAAATACCAAAAAAATTTCCAATTTAAATTTAAATGACCCAATCATAAAGAAAATATTTATTTTGACAAATATAGATTATAAAATTGTCAAAATATATATTTAAAAATGGTTCACCATTAAAAGGTGGTAAAATAATCTTTTAAAAATATTTTAAAATTTTCTTCTTATGATTTGATTTATTCCCATTTTAAACCTCTAAAACAATATCTAATTAGTAAATAGACATAGATAAGAATGTCTATTATTCATTACTTACTTGGTATGTTACATTAACCACACTAGGGAAAGCCATCGATACAAATATCTGATTCTATCTTGCTATCCACGCAAGCCCTCTATCTTCAAGGTAGTCAGAACCTCTGTCTTCATATCCCTGGAAGCCATCAATTATACACAAAAAAAATTGGAGTCACAGGAAGAAAATCTAAACAAGGTGTTCAGTACGCAAAAAGTATGAAATTATCACTTTAGAAATTACTTCAATAGCATGTAATCTCTAGAGTCATAGAAGTGTTGTTGAGCTCTTTCAAATGAGCTACTATTTATTGGAACATCTTCAATGGTATGATCCCTCCTCCAACAGTCATACTATTCCCTGGATTTTGGAAGGACCTATACATGTGTCACTCAAACAATGGTTAGTAAATAACAGAATGCATGACATCATTTTATTCCTATAAAAAAGTACGAAAAATAATGTTTCTTAAAAAAATCCAAATATTCGGAGAATAATATTCGAAGTATAAAAACATTCGGATTCTATATTGCATGAATATTCAGATTATTATTTTCACGAAATTTGGAGTCAAAATTTTATAGACTTTGGAGTCTGAAATCTGAGGAATTCGGAACCTAAATTCTAAGGAATTAGGAGTCTGAATTCTGTGGAATTTAGAACCTGAATTCTAGGGAATTTGGAGTCTGAATTATATAAAATTTGAAATCTAAATTCTAAAGAATTCAGAACCAAAATTATAAGGAATTCAGATTCTGAATTCTAAGGAAATTAGAACCTGATTTCTAAGGATTTCAGAATGTGAATTCTATGGAATTCAGAACTTGAATTCTATGGAAATTGGAGTCTAAATTTTATGGAATTAGGATCCTAAATTATAAGGAATGCAGAGTCTGAATTCTAAGGAATTCGGAAGATGTGTTATAAGGAATTCAGAGTCTGAATTCTATTGTATTAGGACCATGAATTCTATGGAAATATGATTATGAATTTCAAAGAATTTGGAGTCTAAATTTCAGAAAATTCAGAACCTGAATTTCATAGAATTATGAGTCTAAATTTCATAGAATTCAGAACCTACATTTCAGAGAATTTGGGGTCTGAATTTCAGAGAATTCAGAGTCATAATTTCAAAGAATTTGGAATCTGAATTCGGATCCTAAAAACAGAATTCTTTATATCAATGTATTTATAGAATTCTGATATTTAGATGTGAAACCAAATTTTAAACATTGGAATAAAAAAATTAGATTTGGAGCAAATAAAATATTAACAATGAAAACATGGTAAGGATAAATTTTCCTTGGGGATGGAATGTTTTCCTTATTAAGGATAATCTTTGGGGAAATGAAATTTTCCTTAAGATATGATGTTTGTGATTTTCAAAACATGAAGGAATGGAAAATTCATATTGAATCCTTATTGACTAAAAAATCTCCCCCAATCATGAAGGAATGGAAAAGTCATAAGGAAACCTTATTGACTCAATAATCTCTCCATTTTTGGAAAGCACAGTCATCCTTTTGAAAAAGAATATAAGGACTTTAGAAATTTTATTGGCTTGTAAATAAAAACATATCTCTTTTTTCTTATGGATCAAATTGAATACGACTAAATCCCCCTTAGGCTTTGAAATATCTAAGGATCATATTCAGAGTCTCCTGAATATGATTTTCCATTTTCATGCAAACATAAATCTTCATAAGTAAAACTCCACCTTAGATGAACTCCCCCAAACATAGGGAGATTTTTTCATTACTACGTACTCTTTATTAGTCATTCATTTATCCCCCTTTGTGATTTTCAAAGATAATATAGATAATGGAAAAGATATTTTGTAGCTGAATGATTATTACTAAATGACCAAAAAATATGAATAGCAACAAAAATTTCATTAGGATTTAATGAATTTTTACAATAGGAAAATACAACAAAAAATCGGATTTGAAATGAATTACCATTCTTTATCCTTTGGAATCAGCTTCTTCACTATGGTTTTCAGCTTCTTAGTCTCCTTGTGGTCCTCCTTCTGAATGCTTGAGAAACTGATTTCAATTTCTCATTTAGATCTTTTACTTCTTGCTTCTGAGAAGTCTGTTCAAGAGTCATCATTTCCTCAAAACTGTTAGTGAGATTCTCAATCTTCACATCTTCGGTAAATTCATCCTTGAAACTATCTTGAAACTCATCAAGGATTATCATCTCTTCTACTATTTTCCTTGACCAACATGTCATCTTCTTACAAGATCTTTTATAAACTTTGTATCCATTGAGAAAAGTATTCAAGTCTGCCCCATGTTTGACACATTTATCCATCACCATGGATACTGAATCTGATTTTTAATATAATGAATGTTTATGCATCTGGTATCTCGATTCTATGTTGTGAATTATAGGAATAGTACAAAGTAGCTACTTCAAAGACTAAACTACAATTTCATGTCCATGAGAGGAAAATTTTGAATCTGAAACATTGGTTGGTGAGGATTCCTTTTCTAATTCAACAGCTTTGCCTTCGATGAACCACCAAATTCTTTTATCTTTACAACAACTTTTCAAAGTGTTTCCACAACCACCTGTTTTCCCATACCATCCTTTAAAATGACTTCTTCTTGATCATGAGATTCATGTTCATGATCCGATAGCTGAATAATTTTTTCTTCATCAACTTCATCCTTTTTAGCTCCTACCACAACATCCTATGGTTGAACGAAATCTTTATTGATGCTTTCTTCCGCTAATAGTTTATTTAATTTATCTTCACCCTTATCTTAAACTTTCCCAATAGTATAAATCTTTGACGATTTATCTAGAGATTTTTGGAATGATAATTTCATAAAGAGGCCTTCCTTCTCATGATATTCCTCTACATTCTTTAACACATCTTTGGTGTCACCACTACCTACTTCTTCTTCTTATACTTCTACATCTTCTTCAACTACTTCTTCATCTTCAACTAATTCATCCTGTTTATTTTAAAGAATTACAAACTTATTTACCAGAGTCTCAAGAAGTGATTCTTTAAGAAATGACTTGGGTACCTAAACTTGGTCAGAAGCATTCTTAGTTTCCTTGAGAATGGATTGGACTATTTCAGCTTCCGACATCTTCTTCTTCTACTTCTTCTCTTTCGGTTTCTTCTCATGAACATCAATAACCTTTTCATTCAATGTCTTTGCTTTAGAAGGATCCATTCCAAACATAGGGTCCCCTTCCTTCATGTTCTTCTTGTCTTCTCTCCACTTATCCACTACTTCATCAAGATATGATTTTTTATTCTTTGCCTTTAAAGGTGATGATTTAGTTTCCTTAGCCACTGGGGTTTTTGCTTTCTCTTCTGGCTCCTTGGATTTCCTCTTCCATTAACCCTTCATAGATGTATCATCTGCTTCCTATTTTTTTGTAAAGGTTTCAACATCCTTTTCTGATAGGTCATAAATTTTCTGGATTGACTATTAAAGCCAATCTTCATTCTCCTTGGAGTATCATCACTTATCAGCATCACATTCGAGTTCATTGTCTTGGAATTTCATGTAATCATTGAATTACAGAAGAATAAGTTCAATGATCTTTGAAGGAATGGCTGCATACATGATAATCTGAGACTTCAGATTCCCATTCTTGATATTTTCAATAGTAACCAAGATATACTTGACCAAGTTAATCTTTCTATGGTTCACCAAGAAATCCAATAAATACAAATCACTCTTCTTTAGAGTATCCTTATCTCATTTTCTTGGTATGATAAACCCTTGATCACACAATTCAAGAATCCACTGGTTTATAGATAGATGTACATTCATAAGATTTTTCACTTCTAAAAGACCAATGCATGATAGTCCTTTTTCTTTATCAAAGGAATCTGAAACATCGGGTAGTTAGTGAGTGTAGAAATCAGCTTCCCCATCATAAAGAATACCAATTAGACTGGGTTTCATGCTATAAGAAGGAGAATGTATCTTCCCGTAACACATAAAATAAAATTTATCTCTTCCTCCATCATTGAAAAAGAATACTATCTTGTAGAATTCAAGCAGCAACTTCGAATACACCAGATACTATGCTTTCAGTTTTGATATTCAAGAACTCTCCCACCCATTTAGCATGATATTAATAGAGATAAAGAAGTCATAATTATCAAAGAAATTCGGCTAAACCAACGTTTCTCTATAAATCATCCAATCATTGATTTCTTTAGCAGATGACATTTCTTTTTGAGACGAGGTTTCATCAGACATTCAGAACTAAGGAAACCTCGAAGATCCAGAGCATTCTTTTGATGGATGGGAAGAGCTTCAGAATCATCCTCTCTTAGACATTACTTTGTAGTTTAGTCTTTGAATAAGTTGGTTGGGACTATTCCAATATTTCCTAGTATAGACTAAAGGTGCCAGATGCTTTAGTGTCCATTATATCAAAAATCTGATCTAGTATACATGGTGATGGTTATATGTGTCAAACTTGTGGCAGACTTAAAGACTTTTCTCATTACATACGAAGCTCAGACAAGATCTTGAAGGAAGATGACAATTTTTTCAAGGAAAAAATTATAACAGATGAGAATCCATGATGAATTTCAAGTTAGTTTCAAGGATTCTTTTGACACCAAAGATGTAAAGATCAAGGATCTCAATAATAGTATTGTGGAAAAGATGACTCTTGAATAAACTTATCAGATGAAGGAAGTGAATGATCTGAATGGCAAATTGAATTCAGTTTCTCAGTGTTGGAAGAGGGAATAAGATCTATGAATTGAGATTGAAGAAATGCTTTCTAATCCGGAAGAAGTTATAAAGGCTCAGGCAGAATCTCTGAAGACCCAGGAAGAGAAAATCAAATCATTAGAGAAGAAAACCGAAGACCATGATCAGTAGATCAAGAGTATAGAGGAGTATCACAAGGAGCATAAGAAGTTGAAAACCACAGTGAAGAAGTATATTCCAAAGGAGAAGGCAGTATAATCCTTTTCCAATATAATTTTTTGTTGTAGATTCTTTTTGTACAAATTCTTTCAATCCTAAGGAAATTTTTTTGTTTCTATTTATATTTTTTGGTCGTTTAGTACTAATCTTTCAGTTACTGACTTTTTTAAAATTACCTATATTTCTTTTTGAAAATAACAAAGTGGGAGAAAGGAATTACTAAAAAAGAAAACATAGTAAATAAGAAATTTTCCTAAGTTAGGTGGTGTTCATCTAAGGGGTAGTTGTCATCATGAATATTTTCGTATGTAAGAATATGAAAAATCTCATCCAGGAAACTCAAAATATTATCCCTAGAGGTTCCAAAGCCTATGGGGCAGTATGTTGTATTCACATTGATCAATATGTAAAGGGAGATATGTTTTTATTTACAAGCTATTAAAATTTATAAAGACCATATATTCATTTTTGTAAGGTTGTTTGTGCTTTCAAAAGGGAATAGATTGTTGAGTCAATAAGGTTTCCTTATGACATTTCCATTCCTTCATGTTTGGGGAGATTTTTGAGTCAATAAGGATTCCTTATGACTTGTCCATTACTTCATGTTTTGAAAATCAAAAACACCCTATATTAAGGAAAATTTCATTTTCCCAATGATTTTCCTTAATAAAGAAAATTTTTGTTCCCCTTGGAAAATATTTCCTTACAATGTTTTCATTGTTCATATATTAATTTCTCTAAATCTAACTATCTTTATTCCTTTGTGTAAAATTTGGTTTTAAATATTAATCCTCAGAATTCTATAAATACTTAGATATAATATATTCAGTTTTGAGGATCTGAATTCAGGTTCCGAATTCTCTGAAATCCAGACTCCAAATTCTCAGAAAATCGGACACCGAATTATCTGAAATTTGGGTTCTGAACTCTCTAAAATTTGGAGTCCGAATTCTATGAAATTTAGACATTGAATTATATGAAACTCATGTTCCAAATTCTCTGAAATTCAAACTCCGAATTCTCTAAAATTCAGACTCTGAATTTGTCAGAATTCAAGTTCCGAATAACTTAGAATTCAGACTCCAAATTCATTAGAATTCTAGTTATGAATTCCTCAGAATTCATTTACTGAATTCCTCAGAATTTAGACTCCAAAGAATATGGAATTATGACTCCGAATTCCTTGAAAAACTGAATCTGGATAGTAATGAAATATGGAATCCGAATGTTTCTAGACCCCAAACATTAGGCTCCAGAAATTTAGATTTGATTAAGAAACAATATTTTTCTTACCTTGGTTATAGGCATAAAATGATGTCATGGATTCTGTTATTTACTAACTGTTGTTTGAGTGACACATGAATAGGTCCTTCCGAAATTCAAAGAATAATATAAATGCTTGTGGAGGGACCAGACCGTTGAATATGTTCCTATAAAAAGGGATCATTTGAATGAGCTCAATAATAGTTCTATGACTATAGAGATTACATGATGCTGATGATATTTCAAGAGAAAGACTCTCATGCTTTGTGCATCCTGAACATCTTGTTCATTATTTCTTAGTGTGACTCCAGTTTTTGTTGTGTAAAATCAAAGGATTTAAGGGATAGGAAGATAGAGGTGCTGACTACCTTAAATTTCGAGGGCTTTCGGGGATAGTAAGACATGATTTTATATTCATATAGAGGGATTACCCTAGTGTGGGTAAGTCATACTTTCCTGAAACTATAAATCAAAGTACCTTTAATCAAATATCTTGGATAGCCAACTCTTTGGGTTAAAAGATTTATTATTTGTTAGTTGTATTATTTCAGGTTTCTTTCACTGAATTTTGATTGTTAAGTAAGGTATAACTATCTAATACTTTCTTATTCTTGTACTCCAATTAGGTATGATTCTATTCTCTATAAGGTAGAATCTTTTTTCTTTTAAACATTTGTTATGTTTTATTTCTGGAACAATATTTTTTGAACCTAGTAAGTTTGTAGAACTAGTTTCATTTCTGGAACCAAATTTCTTGAATCTAGCAGGTTTTTTGAACCAATTGGTTTTGTGAATTTACGTTGTTTAACATTGTTAAACAATAGAATGGCTGATATCAATATTAAATGATCCAAGGGATTTTTGAAGTATACAAGTTTCCAACTCTTGTATGTTGAGAATATACATATATTTTAAGAAAAGATTGATATGTAAGAAGATGTTCTTAAGGCTTGGGAATAATATCTTAAGGAAAAAGAAGAGAAAACCAAATCCTTAGAGAAGAAAACTGAAGATCGAGATTAGTTTATCATGCATGTAGAGGAGGATCACGAGGAACTTAAGATGTTGAAAACATAGTGAAGAAGTTGATGCCAAAGGAGAAGGAAGGACAATTATTTTAAAATCTAAATTTTTGTGGTATTTTCCTGTTGTACGTATTCTTTCAATCCTAATGAAATTTTGGTTTATATTCATAATTTTTGGCAATTTAGTTCTAATCATTCGGGTACCAAATTTCTTTTCCACTCCCAATATATCTTTTTGAAAATCACAAAAGGGGAGAAAGGAATGAATAAAAAAGAATACTTAGTAAAGAAGAAATTTCAGTAAGTAAGGAGGAGTTCATCTAAGGGTAAGATTTCCTCATAGAGATTTTCATATGAAAGAAAATGAAAAATCTCATTCAAGAAACTCTGAATACGATATATAGATATTTCAATGCTTAAGGGGGAGTTAGTCGTATTCACTTTGATCCATAAGTAATGGGAGATAATTTTTTATTTAGAAGCCAATAAAATTTCTAAATTCCTTATATTATTTTTCATAAGGATGTTTGTGCTTTCCTAAAAGGGGGAGATTGTTGAGTCATTAAGGGTTCTTTATGAATTTTTCATTCCTCTATGTTTTGAAAATCACAAACACCCTATCATAAGGAAAATTTCATTTTCCCTAAGATTTTTCTTTAACAAGGAAAATTTTCATTCTCCAATTAAAATTTATCCTTACCATGTTTTCATTGATCATATTTTAGTTTCTCTAAATCTAACTCTTTTTATTTTTATGTGTAAAATTTGGGTTCACAAATAAAACCGCATAATTATATAAATAAATAGATATAACTTATTCTATTTTTAGGTTCCGAATTTAGATTCCAATATTTCTAAAATTCAATCTCTGAATTCTCTGAAATTCGGACTGCGAATTCTATAAAATTCAGGTTCCAAATTCCCTAAAATTGAGACATTGAATTTTCTGAAATTCATGTTCTAAATTCCCTAAAATTTAGACTCGGAATTCTCTGAAATTCTGGCTCTAAATTCCTTAGATTTCAGGTTCCGAATTCCTTAAATTTCTGGCTCTGAATTTCTTAGAATTCATATTATGAATTCCTTAGAATTCAGACTCATAATTCCTTAAAATTCAGGTTCTTAATTCCTTAGAACTCAAACATTGATGTCTATAGATTTTTGACACTGAATTTCATGAAAAACAGAATCCGAATATTCATGAAATATATAATCCAAATGTTCTTAGATGTGAAACTGAATTGTAGACTTTAGAAAAAAAGTGTTATATTTAGAGCAACTAAAATATAAACGATGAAAACATGTTAAGGATAAATTTTCCAAGGGGAAGGTAAATTTTTCTTATTAAGGAAAATCATTGGGAAAATGAAATTTGCCTTGTAATGGGGTGTTTGTAATTTTCAAAACCGGATGGAATGGTAAATTCATAAAGAAATCCATATTGACTCAATAATCTACCCCAAACATGAAGGAATAAAAAAGTAAAAGGAAACCTTATTGACTCAACATCACCCACAGAGAAAAAACTAGGAACCAAGAGAGAATAGATGGTGGAAGAGGAAATCAACCAGAAACTCAAAGAATCTAACCTTGGAAGCTTGGAGGAGTGTCAAAGGAGGCACTAGAACGAACAGAATAGGGGTTTGGGGACCACTTCATGTGCCCAAAATGACCCAAAGGGGGGGGGGAGATCAATTGTTGGTAAAGAGATGGGAGGTTATATGAGGTATTTTGAGATTTAAAATATCTAAGAAAGTCACATGGTTGCTGAATAGTTTCTCAAAACATGTAAAAACCATGTGCCTTATTCCAGGACCCGAAAACATGATGCATGGTTACCTAGGTAAGGGTTCACAGTTTTCCATAACCAATAGGTAAACATGACCCTCTAATTATCAAGACAAAAAATTCCACATTTAAAAAAAATTAAAAATATAAATAGGGACACAACCTAAACCTCAATGAAAGTATCCAAAGCTAAGAGAGGAATATAATAAAAGGATTTCCAAGGTTAGTGTAATAAAATTATCCCTTCCACAAATATTTTCTGCCCCTATATATCCACCCAATAGAAAAGTAAAAAACTCAGACCCAAATATGATAATATTGGAAAAAGACAATAAACCATGGGGTGACCTTTTACATAAAAATCCACCCTCAAACAATTCTAAATAGAACTATAGTTTGAGGAACAACGGGAGAACATGACAGGGTTCTACCAACAATAGGAACTCAACTAAAACCATAAAAAATAATACTCTTCTCATCAGGGCACTAAATTGGGGACACTAATTGCACCACCATAGGTTGACCAACAATGGGATAAGGGAACTACAACCATGAATCTAGACATCCCACCCACAAAAGAGATTCATAGAAAACATTCATACCTAAAAAAAGAACTACAATTGATTAAATCATAAAATAATCCGAAACCCAGTAATATTATGGGAAACCCCACGATAGAAAGTAGTCCAAACAACGATCCCTGAATACCGGTTACAAGAAATATTTTTTACTAGAATGGGTATCTCCAAATAAGCACAACATAAAACTAAAAATGATTCATGAAATACTAACCATTAAAATATATACATATATGGGCCAAAATGGGATTACATGAAAAAATGACCATTAAGTCCCTTATAAGGATATGAGAAACACACAACAAGCAAGAGAAATAAAAAATTAAATATGAATAATCTCCACTCTAAAATTGGTGAAAACAGCTAGGTCATGATTCCATGATCCCCTTGATGATTTATGATAGTGCAAGGTATTCAATCTTGGGATTATGGATATATATTGTATGTTTGAAGCAATTACTACCACATATTCATAAGTTTACTTCCTAAGAACAAGAATAAATTTTAAGGAAATTATTCCAATATAACTTCTCCTGATTACCCAAATGGCCAAAATGATGATAGGTCATCAAGGGATTACGATAAGAAGGATTTCAATGCCCAAAAAACAGCATGTAAAACAATGCTTCATCAAAAAACTTCTCAAAATGATGATACATAAAGGAAATGTCATAATCTTTATTCTTTGGAGGAAGATTCACCATTTAAATAGAATAATTTAACTGATTATTTGATGCTATATTTTAAGAGAACGAAACTAGCTCCATGATGTGGTTAACCTAGACCTTCACTATTTTCTTGACTTGCTAAATAATCATGATCTGTTCCAATTCCTTCATATTCAACTCCACATGAATGAACCATCTATAATAAATGGACTAAAAAATCCCACATCATCCCAACATGCATAGATTATGGAGAAAAAATCTTCCAAAAATCCAAATATAGACCCTTAAACAAACCTAGAAAACAATTCATCCTCACAAAATCAGGATTTCTCAACGATCTAAAGATATGTTCAACATCATCAATCCATCCCATAGCCTCTAACAATCCTTGATCACTATAAATGACATGAAATAACAGAGAAAAATCATAAACTAGGCATGCATCACTAGTAATCTTGTGGGCCTTTCTAGGTGGATTATTATAAACAAAACATAACCTAATAACAAAAAATCAATATCAAACTAAAACCTAATGATGAAGGTAATCTGAAGAAAAAATAATTGGTTTACATGCCAAACACAAACAATCCCAACCAAAATCAGCTTTTAAAAAATCACCAATTTCATTTTTATTTTGAAACTGCATTTTTTCATGGACATTATCCAAATAATGCAAACCATTTTATAAAAAACAAGAACCAAAAATTTAATGAAAACCCAACGTCAAAATCATTTTGATTTCAAATATTGACCCACAAAATATTATGAATTAAAACATATGTGTTCATCCCAATTTCACTAATCTCGTCCTTATACGAATTCCAACAAGAACCATCTATATATAACCACAAATATATAAACATTCATAATGATTACAATGTTTTTCACAAACCATTTGTTTACCAAAACCCAAGCATTTACCAAATTTTTAGTTCGGTTTCCCCCCACATTTTCCCAAATATTTGAGAATTCAAAACCACTTTCGATTTTAAAATCCATTTTTCATATCAAAAAAGATTTCAATGAAATAATTTCTATTTTAAATTCCATTTTCATTAAAAATAACACTTCCACCAACTGATACCAAGACAAAACCTAACTCACAGCAATCTACCAGATTACTGAACTAGTATTTATGCTTAATCTGGAGACATGGTTAGTGGGTAATTCCCCATGTTAGCATCAACAAGTAGGAGGACCATGAACCATGCACTTGGACTCAACAAGGGTCAGTATTCCATGTGATATATCGAAAAGTCTCTATCTCACCTCTATTTTCCTTCCTCATCCAAAACAAACCAAAAACCGAAACAAAGAGTAAAACCCTGGACTACCCCTGACTACTCGAAGATAAAAATGAAATAGGTTTCATTAATTCCATTATGAATATAACACCCATGTCCTAATAGTACTAATCTCCAACACACCTAAGAGCCAATAAAGGGTCTACTCTAAAACAATTTTTTCTCAAACCAAGCATGGATGTAGCTATACCAATATCCAACCCAGTTCGAGACATGGCTATATAGTAATTCTCAATCCCTAGTGTTTTGAAACTAGTGTCGCGCCTCAAATTTATCAATTTGGGAACAATTTTTTCCAATTAAAAATGATCAAATAACAAAATTGAACAAGAAGAAGAACCAATGATAACAGAATCACAAATAAATATAATAAATTGATCCCGATACAACTGCTGATAAAATGGAATGAAAACTGAGAACAAATCACACTACCTGATCACCATGTGACCTATTGGGCATCACCAACCACTAGACCAACCTACTCCAAGGGAAAAAAATCTAGAAACAAAAATATACAAAATTTTTTTGGTCTACTAAAACAGAATGGAGCATGTAGGGTGTGAGGATAAATATCATAGTAGGTAATCACCTTAGAGTCCATGTATTTTTTTTGAGAATTATTTCAAAAACATTTATTTTAAATACATTAATAAATATAATTTTAATCATATAAAACATATCAATAAAACAACCCACAAATTATCTTTTTAGAACAACACATGCAACATAAATTTTTTAAAAGCAGTTTAACACATTCACAGTCTAGTTCAAAACCAAAGCCAAAGTACAATCTGTAAAAAGTGACAAAAATAGGGCTAGGTAGAAAGTAAATTAAATGAGATACATAATATAAAATACTGGACCAAATATCCACATAAAGTAGAAAAATATAATCAAAATTTAAATGGATCATCAATGGAATTTCCTAAACATGACTAGAAGAATCCATTGATGTACTTAGATCGACCTCACCTACCAGCAGATGGTGAAACTCCATATTCAATAACAAACTGGGCACTCTATCTAGCCAATTCATTGGCATACCCCACCAATCCCAATAAAGGAAATGGGGTTATCTACCCAGCAATACATGGCCAATAAGTAACCACCACTCGAAACAATAGATTACTCCCCGGAATCCTATGATAATAATAAATTGTAATTAGAGGAGGCCCTCACACGCATGACTCACCTTCCCTAATACAACCAAACATGCCAACCCAAAACACTAACACCACTGATATAGTACCCCTTTTTGGTAAATCCTTCATAGAGCTACCCATCTCACAACAAGTCATTCACATGTTCAAACCAGGGCTTCACATCATTTTAGTTTCAAAAAATTTTCCCAAACATTATGAAATACCTACCGAGCCATCACGTCACGTCACATTAAAACCATCCTTTCAAAAAAATCAAAACATTCAAATGGGCCCTTATATTTTCCAATACAAATTTATTTACAGAGCCCATTCCAAATTAGATTAAAAAAGGCAACAATTTGAAAAGTTATAATAATCATTTATGTCAATCATTCACCAAAACATATCTCAAAATTCCTAACGATCTAACCCATAAAAAAGACATTTGATGCCACTTTTAATGTCACAAGGAGAACCCAACAGACCAATTAAAAACCAATGAAACATTTTAAGAAATATGAGATCAATTATAAGTATCCTCATCCTTTGAATGAAAATCCCTGTGTGCACATCATGGAACCATGGATGTTCCTACATCCAATGATACACATCAATTGTCAATGAAATAATCTAAAATCAGTTTTCTAGAAAAAATGCCTTTAAACCAACATGACTAGTCACATAATTAAAATGTCACCAATAAGAAGTTAAAATCTATAAGTAATGCTCCAAAAAAAATTTACCAAAAATCATTATAACATAAATAGGATTCTAAAATACACACCATTCCCAATTTATAATTTCAACCTACTGAGCAAACATAAAATGGAAATATAACACCATAAAGTTCAAAATTTTATTCTTTTGAAAATAAGAGGAATTTCATCAATCACCTTGTATGCATAAATATATAAATTATTGTTTATGAAAACCCATTGAAAAACATTTCTCACCAACTTTCTTCATGAAAATAAAAACAAAAATAATAATGACATATCACAAGAATGATTATCTCATTTTGTAAGAATTAAGGGGAAGAACATGCATCAATAAAATGTAATAGAAAGTAAATGGATAGAGACAACTACCTCAATAGCGTGAAGATGAAATAAATCATTGGTAGGATAAATAATAAACCCCCAAAATATTATCTGCAGACTATAACATCAAGGAATTCGACTAGAATTCTGCCAACCCAAAACCTAGGGGCTGGCCAAGATAGTGACCCGACAAGGAAGAACAATGAACCAAGATTGAATAGAGAGAGGGAAAGACTAAATAAACAAAAAAAACATAATGATTAATACATTTTATGCTCGTATAAGTTTCAAAAGAAAGAGGATAATGAAAAGGAGAGGGATTTTCGGACCCTATAGTGTGCATAAAATGACCCATAGGGAGGGGGTCGATTTCTCGTAAATATAGGGGGGTATATTAGGGATTTAGATATTTAGTATTTCTAGGAAACATTCAGGGTTAGGCCGTACAATATTTCTAGCTATGTGCAACCCATGTTGCTGCGACTTCCCAAATATATAGATCATTTTTCACAGTCACCACATGATTTCTCAAACAATGCAGAACCCATGCACCTTACCCATAGACCACAAAATAGGATGAATGGTTACCTGGGTAAGGGTTCATGGTTTCACTTAACTGTACACTAACTTTGTGCCACCACCTTCCAAGCCCAAAAACACTAATTTTCAATAAAAACTCAAAAAATCACAACATCACTCAAGCACGCCCTCAATGATTAGATCCAATGAAAATGGAAGAATAAAATAAAAGTATTTAAAAGGTCATGAAGTGATGTATCATCAAATATATATATCTTTATGTTGTCCCACTAGAAATACACTATTATATATCTATGCATATTATTACATTTAGGATTGATAGAGTATGATGTGATATGAGTTTCTTCTGATAGTTCCATCTTCGTGTCTACAATTGATGTACCATAAAATCTATTCTTGATTATTTTTATTACATTAAGATCAATGTTTAACTCAGGATTATTTTTCAAATTCTTGTTTATATCCCAATATTCCTTCCTCAACTATTTAATATTTACATAGATATATGGTTTAAAACTCATTTGAGAAAGAAAATATTTCTCCCGTTAATCCATGATTTCTCGATTCATCATTTTAAAATCCATAAATATTCGATCTTCTATGATCCACATCATATATAATAGCATGATAATTTTGAATAAAATCATCATCCACTATGGTCTATTCCCTAGGGTGGCTGTGAATTGAGTGTTCATAATCTTTAATAAACTACAACATTCATCTTTGGTGTGTTCTAATCTCTTTTTCAGTGAATATATACATTAAACATCTAGGATCAGTATATATGTAACGCATATCATGATAAAGATAATACCACCATATCATTAATGCATTGATTACAACTAATAAATTAGAACTATGAGTATCATTATTTTTTCTCATGAATATTAAAATGAAATGAGTCATAAGCTACCACCATATAAATATAAATGTGAAAAATCTTTGTCCTTTAATTAAGGCATTAAAATAAATCAAAAACCCCTCACCAATGTTTGGTAGTGTCAGATTAGGTGAAATGACTAACTGTCTCTTCAACTACTTGGTATTTTCTTCAAAATCATCAGTAAAAAATAACCTAACACCATTTAGAGTGAAATGGGTTATTTGATTATATAGAAATAATAATAAAATTATCCAAGAATCATTAATATATATCCAATCCAAGAAAACAATGACTTTAAATCAAAGTGGTTTTTCTATCCCATTTTAAAATAACAATTTCATTTGATGGATCCAGAGATATACCCTATATTGAGATTATATGACCCAAAAATAAAACATTATATAGTATAAAAATTTACTAAGTAAAATTTGAATACAACTTATCCGCCCTTCGGTCAATACGTAAAATTATCAAGTGATCTTCTTGATCTTCCATTTAGTATGAAAGAATAATAATATCATCTATAAGAACTACCAAAAAAATCAATGCAACCTCTAAAGAATCTATTCTTCAAAACAATGATGATAAAGGGTTCATTAGTAATACTAAATGGAATAACAATAAATTCATAATTTTTATACCATGAACATAAAGATATCTTGGGAATGTCTTTACTTTTAACCCTCAAATGATATTATACATGTCATGGATCAATATTGGAAAAAACATCAGCTCCCCATAATTGATCAAACAAGTCTTCAATAAGGGTAATATGATTCTTATTCTTCATCATTATCCTCTTATGTTATAGATAATAAACATAGTGTTTCATTGATCAATATTTCATCTTTTGGAAATGTAAATTTTTACCATATTGGGAAACACATGTATGAATGAATATTTTATCAATATTATCCTGGAGTTATTAATTCATCTTTTAAAAGTCAATTGAATCAAATTTATATGGATTTATTTATATATTTGTAGCACCATGTATAATTTCTATTGAAAGGTAAACTTCAGAATTTTGAAGAAGACAATGAGACTCTTCTAGAGAGTCATTAACCAACTCTGGTATAGTGGGAAAATCTTCAATGTTGATTCCCCCAACCATTTGAGACAAATATCCACATTAAATAGTAAAAATGCCCATGAAATGGATGAAATTACCATTGGATGTTTACAATTATCCTCTTAATAATATAAAATCATTCGTTATTTTGGAATAACAAACATGAATTTTGTTCCTCATGAATTTACATGATCTTTATACGAAGAAATTCACTACATTCTCAAAATCACATCAAATTCAACTAAATTAAGGAGATTTATATTTTCAGGATTATAATTCCCATAAACGTCAAATGTGGAAGATTAATATTCATGAGGTGTGATCATTCTATAATTTGGAGTTCTTACTTCTATTTTAACGTCAATTTATTAAGGTGGGACACTAGTAAAGATTTTTCTTCATTTATTGCCATCATTTATCAACTGTAGAAAAAATAACTTATAATGAATTTATTTATCTGTATTTAAAAAGAACTAGTAATGGGTTATTTTAATAAGTGATAAGAAATAACTGATAAAATAATACCTTTATCAACACCTATTTATACCTACTAAGGGTTACATCTACCTGTGATTTCTTGTTTCACTACTAAATGATAAACTTTATCGGATTGTTTTTTAACATTGTAAAAGGTCATCCTAATTAGTGTAATTAAAATAAATGATTAAAATAAAGTGTTTGTAAGTGCGAGTTCAACGTCAAGCATGTAGATGTTCAATTGGTCATTTTTATATTATTTATAGGCATCAACATAATAGAATCCCACTACCGGGATGAAATCTGACATACAACATCCCCACAGCTAAATGCAACCGTACCTACATGCATGGGCTCCAATGGGCCTCTAACCACTCATTGAACATCGTGGTCCACTCGCATAGCTGTGATTATAACTTGGGTGGCATAAATGGCAGGACCTTTATGTTGAGGGCTAGGCGAGTCACCCAAATTTTTTATAATTAAATTCAAATATCATATATAAAAATATATATTGAAATATATATATATATATATTAAATTAATAAAACTAAATAAATATATATATATATTAGCTTTCTCTTATAAAATTTTTACTGTATAAAATTTTTGTTAAATTTATTCATTTTAAAAATTTAGTTATATATATTTAAATTCTATAATTAAATTAATATTTAAGATATAATTTTTTCCGATTTATTAAATTTTGGTTTAAAAAATATTGATATATATATTTATATGTATTGATATATTCTAAATATTGGTATATACTAAATAGTAATATATATTAATAAATATTAATATATATTATTATATATTAATAAATAATATATTAATAATTTAAATATATATATATATATTGTTAAATATAATATATATTAATAAACTAGATAATAATTATTTAATTGAAAATTTATAAATTTGAAAAAATATTATATATATGATTAAATAATTAATAAAATTTTTGTAGTTAATAAAAGTGAATAAATTTATTAAATACTTAATATACTAATTAAATAATTCTTATAGTATTTGTTAATGTACATTTAAATATATAAATATATGTATATATATATATATATTAAATTTCTTCTTTTATTAATAACAAATTTCATTAGTATGTCTTGTAATAATTTTTTTAAACATTTAATGTGTCTAATGAAGTTGTAATTTACATAATATATGTATATATATATATATATATATATATTCTTATTTATTTAAACATACATGCATGTGGGTTCATGGGGCGGACCGGTCCGACACCCAAATTTTTAATAATTAAATTTATTATATTAAGTATATATATATTGTAAATAAAATAATATTAACTCTATATATATCTATGTAATTAATATTATGTCAAAATTTAATAAAAATAATAAAATTTTAAAAATAGAATAAATTTATTGTATATATTTTAATAAAGAGTATATAATATATATAATTAGTATATTATGTATTTAATAAATTTATTCAATTTTATTAACTATAAAGATTATATTAATTATGTAATTATATATATATATATATAAATTTCACTCATTTTAACATGAAAGTATTAAATATAATTTATTCATCTAGAATATCTAGTGTTTTCTTACATTTTCATTGTTTATAGATTTTAAATATTTAACTATTTAATTTTTTTGTATTTTTTTAGTGTTTTTATATATAACTATTCATTAATATATTTAGTATTTTTGAAATTTATTCATTTTACATTTATCAGTATTCAGTATTATTGAAAATTTATAAATTTATAATTATTATTTAAACTTGTTTGTTCATTAAAATTTTATTTTTTTATGTTCCTCTAATTTATACAAATAATCTATATTCAGATTCATTTTAATATATATAAATATTTATTCTAAAATTTTTAACATTATCTTTATAATTAATAACAATTATTTTTTATTTAAATTTAGTCATTTTTATTATTATTTATTGCATTAATAGATGTTACATATTATATAATTTTAATGTTCAATGTAACATATATCAAATATATATATATATATATATATATACATTATTTTCACACCCAGAAAAATATATCTAATTAATGAAAACTTATATAGAATCACAGACCTAATAGTTTTGTAATTTATTCAAATTGTAATATTCATTATGTAATTATATTTATTAAAATAATATAAGTATTATATTATTTTAGATTAGTAAATATTTTATATTTTTTATATTATTTGTGTTTATATTATTTATTCATTTAAAATATTTATTTATTTTTAGTTAGTTTTTTATTTAGTAATTTTTTAATACTTAAATATAAATATATATTTACTATGATTTAATATTTTCAATATGAATTCATATCTATTTTAATATATGTCGATATTTTATTTTGTCATACTTTTAATAATTAATAAAAGGTATTTATTTTTTTAATATTTTTAATTATACTCATTTTTAATTATTCAATTTCTCTCCGTTCTAAAATTAATGCATTTAATACAATATATTCATTAATAATGGTAGAAAATTATTTTCAAATAAATATTTTTTATTAAATAAAATTATAAAATAATATTTACCTATTTTATAAAATTATTGATTTATAATTATGAATTAATAAATATAATTTTTCGAAAATAATTTATATAATTATAAATAATCAAATATATATTTAAATAATTATGAAATTATAATAGATATATTTAAACAAATAATAAATTTATATTTATAATTATTTATTAAATATATATTTAATTATAAAAATATAAAAATTTATACAAATATAGGTATAATTATATAAAAATATTTATAGATATATATTTACAATTATATTTATTTAGAATTATAAATATAAATTTATATCAAAAATAATATTTCTAAATACATATTTTCAGTTCTTTTAATAAATTAACTATTATATACAATTAATTTTTTTTTTAAATAATCATTGGAGAGTAAAATACATCAGATTTTTGAGAGATAGAAGATAAAATTTCAACATCGACAAATTTAAGCATACAAAATTATGGTAAAATTGAGATTGTAACATAAACCCGTTACATCATGTTCATCCATCCTCTTAATAACTATAACATCCTATATAATAATGTTATATTTATTGAAAATTTATAATACGAATATATTAATAACTATAACTGTTATTTTCTTGTTCTTCCTTTTCATTATGAAACTGGATTGGTTCTTTATCTTATGAATTTTTAGTTTCCAATTCCTTAGAATTTTCTTCTATTACACTTATTTAGATTAACCTCTAATATCCTTGAAGGTATAAGTCAAAGATGTCACAAACACCGGTAATATTACTAGGTAATATAAACATATAAGAAACTAATCCAAAACAATCTATAATATCAAATTGTATGATATATCATGGGATATATTTTCATTTATTTCCAAATCGTATGACTCGTTTCCAGAGAGATATCGAAGATAACATTCATAATCTTTAATATAGTTTGATCATGCCCATTTTCATATATTCAATTAATTTTTTGTGAATATATTTACTTTATAGGAACGGGGTTGGTGTATATATCACACCACTTTTAAAAAATAGAGTCTTTATATATTTAATGAAATCATAATTATAGTCAATATCAAATCTTATGTGGGATAATTATATTCAAGAGTTATTAATCTTCAAGATAAATAGGCTATCACCGGATCATTCTGTATGAGAACACATCCACGAACTTTAAAGGATGATTACCTATAAATGAAAATCCATTCCCCATCGGAGGGTAAAGTGCATATAAGAGCACTAAATACCCTCATCTTCAGTTCATGAAATCTTTCCTGACAATCCATTATATATATTATCTTTACTTATCACATGGTTAGTT
Source organism: Viscum album (assembly GCA_963277665.1). Lineage (NCBI taxonomy): Eukaryota > Viridiplantae > Streptophyta > Magnoliopsida > Santalales > Viscaceae > Viscum > Viscum album. The sequence goes on along the minus strand of OY728128.1, from coordinate 1,926,200,411 downwards.
GATATTAAATCCATGAAAATTTCTTTAAAAAAATTATATAGTATCCTTATACACTAAGGATACTATGTATCTATGTCACTGTTTTGGGATGGGGAAACTCTTCTATAACATTTTTCTCTATAGGATCTACAATTTTCCATTCAATTGTCACAATGTGTCCCAAGAACATGGCTCTTTCCAACCAGATGATATTTTTTTAATTGACCAAAATTAATATATTTATTTATAGATTTTAATATTATCCTTTTATAATCATTATGTTCCACACGACATTTGAAAATTTTTTAATAACAACAAAAAATACCTCCACTAATTTATCAAGGTAGTACCTAAAAAAACTATTCCGTAAATTAATAAATAATATAGGAGTGTTTTTAAATAAAATGGGAACAAAAAATACTCATAGTGTTTATATTTTTTTGTAGAATGTTTTGGAGATATATTCTTTCTTTACCATTATATGATGACACCTCAATCAGAGGTCAAAATTATGGATGAATTGAGCCCCATGAAGCTGGATAAAGAGATTATCAATCCATGGTAGAGGTTAGTTGTTCTTGATAACTTGAATTTTCCTCTTCAATTCCTCTAAATTTAAATGTTTTATTCGATATAGGGTGTTTCGTACTATCTTAGATCTTGGTATGAGTTTAATTGAGAACTCTATCTGTCTTTGTAGGTTATTAAATAAATTTTATTTGAATATAAATAATTGTATTTCAAAATATTAGTTCTTATATCATGTTTTTACACTTTCACTTTCTTCATCATATTCAAAAAGCATTTTTATAAACAATGTAGTGGGAGGAGGTTCTTAACAAGACCATGGCTAGGATATCACCCCTTTGAAGATAACTGTAGTCTGTCCTATAAATAATAATGGAAATTCTATTATTCAATATTTGATAATGGAATTATACTTTTACAACAAATCCATCCATAGTATTATGTCAAATTCTACATTTTTAATGGAAATATGTGTTTTAGAGTGATTGTAATCACAAATATTAATATGGGAATTCCAAATATATCATTTATTCTCAGATAGTTCATGTAGAATTTTTAATTTAAAAATGTACAACTAGATTCTTGGGGATTAACTTGATGTCTTTTTAAAAACATGAATAAAATAAATGATTTTGATAAACATGAATCATACAGTATACTTTCTAAATTGTAGTTTATAATGAGTGTACCTACCACTAAATTATTTAAAAACTTCACTTCATCCATCATGATTGAAAAATCATGAAATTAATCCCTTACCCTCTATTGGGGTGGATTTTGGTTTCCATCCAATATCTTTTGATTTGATCATTCTTTATAAATATTTCCATGATATCCAAAAGTAAAGCATTGGATTAGTAGTTTTACATGAATCATTTTCTATTTCATATCAACAAGAATATAATAAGGGTTTATATATCTATGAATGCTTCAAGTTATATTTCTATATCTTCCCTACTTTTAACATGTTACACTTTTCTGCAAAAAATACCTCAAATGATTCTTTACACACATGTTTCACATAGATTGTTAATGTTTCATTTTTTCTCTATTATACTGACAATTTATTAATTAATTTTCTTTATCTTAACATTATTTAGATTGAATTAATAATACCACCATTCATCCAAAAAATATATTTCCACATTGATATATTGTTGTATTATCTCTTCATAACCACCAAAGTCTCATATTGTAAGTGATTTCCAAATATGCGGTCTTCAGTATCTAAATAATCAATGGATCTTCCCATTATAATAAATGAAAAATATTGAATTGTATCATTAAATACTTTTAATGTTCAACTCATAATTCCCTATTAATTTATTATCTCTTTATTGAAATTCATGAAATTACAATTCCATTATTGCAAAGGATACATGTAAAAGATTTTTTAAAAAATATTCTTTTGAAGTCATCCAATACTATATCTTCCACCTCATCGTTTGGTTTTATATTCTATATCAATGTATTATAATGATCATCTTCTCCTTTTTAATTTTTTAATTCTAGTGTAAAATTCATTTTCATTGAAATATGTATTATATAAAATATATTTGAAATAGCATTAATCAATCTATCTATAATTACTAGAAATAAGGTTTCCCTAAAAAATAATGGACATTGATTTTTGAAAGGTAAAATTAGTAGTCATTAAATCATTGGTTAATATGTATGATCCTCATGGTTTAGGTTTTTAGAAATGATCTAATAGGACAAATTCCACATTATCATGAAGTGTTCAACACAACATTCCTTCATATTAGGTATACATCTGTTTCATTTTCCATCACATCACTTATTTAAAAATCTCATTCTTTTTACATTAATTTTTATATAATAATAAATACTAATTATGATTTTTTTAGAATTGGAATTATTATTATAATTATTATAAATGAATTCTTATAAAACGTTTTTTAATAAATTGATTCTAGAATGTCCTAATTTGTGTTTTTAAAAAGTTTTATTGTTTAAATATTCATTATAATAGTTTATAAAATGAATGTTATTAACTAAATAATATAACTTGTTTTATATCCAACCAACTATGCAATAAATTATTTCTATCTTGTTCTGAGTATAGGTTTAATTATTACCCAATGCCCCATTTGGTGGATTTTTCTCCTAGGAACATCTCTTTTAAATCAACATCCATATTTAGTACATAGTCAGGGATTTAATTTCATTTAAACCAATAACAATATAATTTTTTAAAAAATATGTATGTTTTACTATAGTTACAATAATAGATAGGGTTTTTAGTAAATTTTATAGTCCTTATATTAAATAATATATAAACCTTTCATCTTATGGAAACTATAGTTTCATTCCTTTTCATATGAGTTTTTAACTTAATTATATATCAAAATATTAAATAAATAGATTTTAAAAAATACATGAATTATATAAGGAATACATACACATAAAAATTACTTAATCAAATTGAAATACTCCTTTACTCTCATATATTATCTCACATCGCTAAAAATGATATACTAGAGGGAAAATCTATGAAAATGTGTGACTGTAAATCACAAAATGTTATATATAAAGTAAATATATAATCATCATGTATAAGAAATAAATAATTGTGTGAGTGTATATTAATACTTATATAATGTATAACATGTCTATTTTTTTAGAATAGAACAAATATGTAATTCATAAGAATATCACCTTGGTTCATCAACAATGATTTGTAAAATTTAATACCATGTTTTTCACTAAGGTATCATAAAAATTTTATCTCTAGAAATTAATTCTTTATTAAATACATTGTAGTGCTATCAAGGTACACCCTATATATGTGTTAATTAAAATTTATCACATAGTTCAATTATCATTGAAATCATTTCATCAATAATCTCTGGTAAATAAAAAAATGGTTTCTTATTAAAAAATTTGATCATTATTATTTTTAAAAAATGAGAATGTAATGAAGATTTCATATATCATAATCTTCAATTAATAAGTAATTTTCAAATCATGGTGTCTACTATATAATAAAAATAATTTTCGGTATTGAAAGAAATATGTCGTGGAAAATCATGGGATAATTTTAGTAGCGAAACAGGTGTAGATAAACAATAATTGAATTGTTTTATTCTTGAGGAATGAGGTTTCTCGTTATTTTGGATGTAAGGGATTTCTACTAATATAGTGAACCAATCATTAAAAAAATAATCTTACATAATTTAAGATGAATATTTAATACATTTCAAAATAATCTTTTCATAAGGGCCATAGAAGATTAATTTCAATGAAAACATGGAAACGTAAAGAATTGTACATAAAATATGTACGTCGTTTCCCATTTAGTTCTTTTAAATTACAACCCTTATTATACAAGATATACATAAAACAATTCTCAAGAACATGTGTAAGGGAAACATAAGAAATAGTGAGTGTATATTCTTATTATGGTTAAACAAACGAGATATCAAAAAATTATAAGTAGTGATCATAAGAACATAATAAGGGTATGAATAACATAAAGTAAAAATTATAAAAACATACACGTAAATTAGTATGTCATAACTATGAATCATGGAATAATTTTTTATCAAATGAATACAATAATAAATAAGTGTGTGAAATCATTATTAAAAAATCATGATCCCAGAAAAAATATCATAAGAATAAGATAAATTATTTTTGGGATTGACATAACGGGTGAAATTGATATTCTTAGTTAAGTATAAATTCTAATAATATTATTGTGGATTGTGTTAACTACGCATTCCATCATTACCTTTGTCAAGGTTCACTTTAAATAATATTCTATTGGATAAAATTCCTCTTTGAACTGGGTTCAATCACCAATTTAGTTCATATTATCTAATGAGAAAAAATTCATTACCAAATGAATTATTGGGTTATATAATCCTTTCCTCACATGTCATATTACTAAAACCACATATATGTGTTCCAAAAGACCATAAAATATTAATTTTATCATAAATTCATATCCCATGGACGGGATACAATATTTAAAAAAAAATCATTATCGTAATAATGAACTATAAACAAAATATGGTAAAATTCGATCATAACCATAGGAAATCATAAAAAGAAACAATGTTATTTTAATAGAAAAAAATAACATTAAAATTCTCTTAAGATATTTCTTCAGGGAAAAATAATTTTTATTTGAAATCCATTATTTAGAATCAATATGTTTCCAAAATATTAGGGGGAAAATAACATGGATAATAATGAAGAATTATTATGTCATATTATCTTAATAAAATATTATTCACAATAGTTGGGAAATCCGTTCATGTGGTGTATGTTAAAATTTTTTTTATCTTTATTAATAAAATGGAAATAGTAAAATGTCTGGAAAATGATAAGAAGGTTAATTTTATACCTTGGAATGAAAAGTAACATATATTCAAAATTACATTATTAATATTTTAATAATAGTAAAATAATTTTTGAAAACATTTTAAAGAATAATATAGATATGGAATAAAAGATTTCTGACTGAAGATACAAACAAGGTGTGCTTTCAATACAAATATTCTATCAATATCCTAGGTACATAATGGGAAGGAAAGTTCAGGAAAAATTGAATCTAAAACAATTACCTATTAATATCAAAATAAAATATATATTGAGAGGGATTTGTCATAAAATTTCATCATTGAAAAATGTAAGCATATACAATCCCAGTAAAAATGAGCTTATATCATAAAACCCTTACATAAAATATATCTTAATTCATAATAACTATAACCTCCAATAAAATAAATATAAAAATATTTAATTCAATAAAATAACCATAATGATACATATAACACAGGGAATGGTTTTCTTATAATATTGTATCACACAATTATTACCAATCTTTTATTTTCATCATCATTTGAGGTGTTAACTGCTTTGTTTCTCATGTTAGATTTGGTACATCAGTTATGGACCCTAAACATTGATCATGGTTAATTTATATACATATTTTTATGTATTATATATGTATCATATATATTAATTATATATATTTATAACCATTCAAATAAAGTAGTGATGGAGAATGATTTAAATTATTATGTGTGGATGATAGTCTGTACGTGCGCACAAGTGATGTTTTTATTTTTTGAAGTATGTAATTAATGAATGGTAAAAACTAAATAATAATTATAATTACATAGATAAAATATATAAAATTTAATATTTCATAATAACCAACCATGGATGATGTTGGTGGAAAATGAGTCGTATCACTTTATAGTGGTGGTAGTCTAATCGTATGAACAAGTGATACTTTCATCTCCCATTGGATTAATATGTGGTTTTAAATTGGCGTTCCATTGTCCCAAAAAAATATAATTTTAATTATGAAACTATATTAAACATTTTTTATGGATAACATATTTTTAGACTAATTATAATATGAAATATATTTGAAAGATCATAGTTAAGATCTATACCTCTTATTTGAGAAACCTCATTTCAATTACACCTTCATCATTGAATGATTAATTTTAAGAGCTTACCAAAATCTATTTGATGAAGGGAAGGATTTTGGGATATATTTTTATCTAATATCTTCATATATATGATGCTAAAATTGTGTGTTATAATTAACAGGAGGGACACATATAGATATTTTTAGAAGGGTTATATGATGTTTTGTTTTCATATTCATGGTAAATTCTATCCAAACGGATACGTATTTAATGTTAGCATGACATAAGGTTGATATATCTTAAAGAAATATGAATTTCGGAACTTTTTTTGGGGAAATATTACAATACTCTTAAGGATTAATCCCATATAAACTTGTTTTTACGTTAACTATCAAAACAAAATTTTATAACTATTACCATTCAATATGACTAAAAATATTTTAAACCTATTAAATTATATTAATTATTAAAGTTAACAATAAGTAATCTATTTTAATAGATTCAATTTCTGTATATCAAAAATTTTAAATTTAATTATCTTCATAAATCATAACGAAAACAGTTTTCAAAAAATGAATTTTTAAGAATAAAAAAACAATTACATCAATTAAATGACTTGTAAAAAACATAAAATTAATTTTAAAATATTATATTTAATAGATAATCCATTCATTTCATTAAATCCTTTTTTAATAGAGATTAAATTTATTTATTATGATCATAATACATTTCCTGCATAATAATTGTTTTTTATAAAACTTTCTTTTTATGACTAAAAATTAACTTCAATCAAAATAACATATAATGTGGATTACTATATAAATAAATAAAATAATAAAAATTAAAGTATATATTAGATTATTTATGAAAAAATTCAAAAAATAATGAGACAAAATCTTTAAATGAAATAGTTATTTTTTAAAAAGTATTCATTTTAAATTATTCACTTAAAATAATTTTTTAAATGTAAAATCAATTATCCCTAAAATATTATTGACATATTGATTTATAAAAATAAAATTAATCTATTAAAATAAATTTTCAAAAATTGTAATAAATTATTTAAAATCATTCCATGTAAAAATTCAGTAAATTTTATTTTTGAATAAAACATTTTTTTGAAGCTTAAAATGACTATAGAAAATTGAGTACTAATTTATTATAAATTAATCACTAATTATTACTTAATTTAATCCTTTATAACATTTTTTCATTATGTGGTTGTTATTATTCATACATTCTAATTTAGTGGCAAGGATATAGTAGTATACAAGATCATATTTCACATAGACTCAGAGTTACATGTGAGGAAAAATATAGAATAAATAATGTTTAATTTAAAATTAAATAAATATAAAATCGTAGTGTGTAAAATTCTACATTCATAAAAATGATTTTATCCCCAAAATTAATCCATTCTAGCATAAAAATGTATATATATCTACTTCATCATATCCTTAGGATATCTTACACTATTATCTGATTCCTCAATTGAACATTATCTAGGTGAGTAACCTTGTTCCATATAAATTTATCTCCATGATCCGATAATTCTATATGTTTTTCTTTATATGCAATATCATTACCAAATGTTATAACCACTGATCATAGTTCACGTGAGGGATGAGGCTTATACATCCTTAGGAAAGATACAAGGAACTCAATTTGAACCTGATAGAGGATTTATGGGAGTGTAATGTGATAATCTGTAGTCCCTAAGGGATAAAAAATCAAAAAGTGACTATTATACATTTGACATAGATTTAGCTTCATTCCAAATAACATATCCTTCATCCCTGGTGAAATTCACAGCAAAACCACCTCACCAAAATTTAGTTTCTGACAATTCTATTGATTTATTATATAACACCTCTTTCAACTATTAGCTTACATTATTTGTTGTAAAATGGATATAACCCACATTTTTATTTCCTCAACTAACTCAGGCATTAATTTGTTTCCTTCCCCAAATTCACCCAATTATTTATTAGTTTTACCATTCATTCCATAGAGGGATTCATTTAGAGACTTCTAAATAGTAATGTAAAATCTATTGACGAATGAAACAATTATTAGAAGAATATGTTGATCTCAACCAAATTTTTCATCTATATAATATAATTTCAACATATCCTATATGGTTATAATGGTCTTCTTATATTGAAAATTTGTTTGAGAAAGATAATTAGTATTAAAATGAAACTCTGTATAAACATTTGTAGACGAATGATCCAGAACATCAAGGTAATACTAATATCTAAATTAGATACAATAGAATAAGGTATCAGATGTAACCTTATAAAATACTTATATAATATCCTATAATGATGATCATGGGAGAATTCTTGTACGGTAGCAATGAAGTGTGCGTACATGATAAGGTATTGAAATAAAAACTAAAAACCTTTTTTTACTTTATATGAATTGTGAAATCCATTAATGAAACCAATGGGATTGTTTTTCAATTTACATTCTAGTATTGGTAATGGTTTTTACATCCCCTTAGAATTCTGTCTCTCAGCCTTAACATACTAACATAGAAACCGCCAAGTTACATACTTTCATGAACCGGCTTAGCATTCCATCAAACCCAACATCTGAACATGGACATCAGATAGACTAAAGAGTGTTCTTGTTACCCATTATCAGGAAACTAGTTTTATGCATCAAATAAATAAATCATGGAAATATAGTTTTCAAATAAACAAGGTTAAAATAAATAAACTGAACAAGAAGAAGAACTAATATTAAGTTAATATCTAATAAATTTACAATATCGGTCCAGATACAAGAACTGAAAAAAATAATAATAATAAAAACAAATAATAAATCACACCATAGGATCTCCATGTGTCCTCCTAGCCACCCCAACTACAATACCAACCAATTCCAAGAGAAACCTAGCTAGAACCCCAGATGTGTAAAATAGATTGGGTCTACCAACACCAAATGGAACATGTGTTCTATTAGATTAAATAAATGATTAGGTAATCAAAACAGATAATATGCATTTACATTCTTGAAACAGTCTGAAAAAACAAATTTTAATACATTCAAAAATTATCTTCTAAAGCATTTAAAAAACTAAATAAATCATTCCACAAATTCCATTTTGAAAACAACACAAGTAGCTTCCCTTTTTAAAAATAGTTTCACATTTACAAAATACACTTCAAAACCGAATCACAATGTACAATCCATACCATGTGTCAAAAAATATGTCTAGCTTGAAAGTAAATGAAATAAGATAGATAATATAAAATAACAGCTAAATTATCTATTTGTAGTAGAAAAATAAACAGAACACATAAATAAAAAATCATAGGAATTTTTTAAACATCCCTAGAGTGATTCCAAGTTGTACTCAGATTGGACTCACATACCGACATGTGGTGCATCTCAATTGTCATTAAGAAACTAAGCTTTCTAACTGTCCAATCATGTGGAACGTCCCACAATTCCCTTTAATTTAAATGGGGGTATCAACCCATCTAATTGGTTTCAATATGTAACTATTAGATGACCCTATATATGATGCCATGGAATCCCATTATAATGATACACAGTGAATGGAGGAGGAGGCCCTCACACGTGGCACTCATCTTACCTGTTGCCTCCACAATTTCCTACCACAAACGCTAACACCACATATGTGATACCCACTCTTAGGAAATCCTCCATAGTGGCTCCCATTCCACAAATATCCATTCACATTAGCTGTCCTATCTATCAAATCATTTTTCTTTTCAAAATTATTGTCCAAACATTATAAATTACCAATTCGGTCTTCATATCACATCACATTAAAACCAACCATTCCAAAATATCACAACTTCCAAATGGGAAATTATCATTTCCCATCCATATACATTTATAAATACCTTTACAAAGTAGAGTAAAACATGGAAGAAAATATGAAAAGTTCCAAATGAGAATTTAGTCCAATCATTCATAGAAACATATGTCAAATTTTCAAATGTAACATGAAATAATGAACACATTTGAAGCCACTTTTAAAGTCACAAGGAGAACCCAACACAACATTTATAAACCAATGGAACATTTTTAGAAAGTGGTTATCATTCGTATGTTTCATCATCATTTGAATTCATATCCACGTGTTAGCCTCATGAACCCATTGATTTTAAATAATCTGATGAAACAAATCAAGTGTCAATGAAATCATCTAAACACCATTTTCAAGAAAAATCACTTTCCCTTAAAACAACACAATATGTCACACAATTACAACATCACCAATAATTATTCAATATCCATGGATATTATTCCAAATCATTTTACCACAAACCATTATACAATAAATAGGCTTCAAAACTACACTCCATGCCCAATTAAAAATTTCACCCAAGATATCAAACATATACAAGGACTAATGACCCCATAATTGGTCAATTTTAGTTTTTAGAAAACCAGATCCATTTAATCGAAATATTTGTTGGTCCATATATATACTTATTTCATAAAATGAATTTTATACTATTTTACACCAATAGGATAGGGGTTTTGGGACCCCTTTATGCACCCAAAATGATCCAAAGGGAGGGGCTCAATTTTTGGTAAATAGATGCGAGATTAGATTAGTGATTTAAAGATTTAAAATTTTTTTTCAAGTCACATGGTTGCTGAACAGTTTCTCAAAACATGCACAAACAATTTTCCTTATCCCTAGACCCCAAAAATATCATTACTGATTATCTATTTAAGGGTATATATTTTTCGTTAACCATGATGTAACAACGCCCCACCAATTGTTAGGACAAAAAATTAAAACCTTTTAATACAATAAAAAATTTAAATTGGGACTCAACCTGAAAAACAAATGAAAGGATCCAAAGCCAAGGGAGGAGTAAAATAAATGGATTTCCATGGTTAGGGTCTTAATATCATCCCCACCACAAAATTTATTTACCCACATAAATACACCAAATAAAAAGGGAGAAAAACTTAGTCCTAAATCTCGTAATAGTTGAAAAGACCATAAACCCCTGGGTGACCATTTACATAAAAATCCACACTCGACCAATTCTAAACAGAACTATAGTGTGAGGAAAAATGAGAGAACATGACAAGGTTCTACCTACTATAGGAACTCAACTAACACTTAATGAAGTAAAACTCTTTACATTATGTAACTAAAATGGAGACTCTTATTGGACCACCCTAGGATGACAAAAAAGGGAATGAGGAAACAAACAACAAGAATCTAGACCTCTCACCCTCAAAAGAGATTCAAATTAAATATCCATTACAAAATACAGAACTACAATTGATTAAATCCTAACATAATCCAAAACCCCGTAATATAAGGGGTAACACCACGATTGAATCTAGGTCCAACAACAATCCATGAATACTGGTTACAATGAATAATTTTTACTAGAATGGGTGTTTCTAAATTAGCACAACAAAAAACTAAAATTGATTAATGAAATACTAACCATTAAAATATCTACAGCTAAAGGCCAGAAGGGGATGACATAAAAAATGGACCATCATGTACCCTATAAGGATATGATATTCACACAACGAGTAAGAGAAATAAAAATGAAACATAAATCATCTCGACTCTAACGTTGGTAAAAACAGATGGTTCATGATTCCATGAACCCCCTTGAAGATTTACAATAGTGCAAGAGATTCAATTGTGGGCCTATGGTTGGATCCCGAAGGATTGAAGCAATTACAACCTCATATAAAAAAGTTGACATCCTATGAAAAAGACTCCATTTTTTGGGAATGATTCCTACCGAACATCTCTACATTACCCAAATGGCCAAAATAATGTAAGGTCCCCAAAGAATGATGACATGAAGGATTTAAATTCCCAAAAATAATATCTCATAGAATAATGCTTCATCCAAAAACATCTCAAAATTAAGATCCTTGGAAAAAATATCTTACCCTTTAATCTTTGGATAAAGATTCCCATTTTAAATTAAATAATTTAATAGATTATATGATACTATATTTTAAGAGAATGAAACTAGCACCTTGAAGTGGTTAATATAGTCCTTCACAATTTTCTTGACTTGCTAAATAAAATTTATCTGTTCCACTTTCATTATATTCAACTCATCATGAATGAACTATTTTTAAAAAATGGACTAAAACACTTCCCACATCATCCCAACATCCATTGATTATGGGGAAAATATCTTCCAAAAATCCAAATATAGACCCTCAAACAAACCTAGAAAAATATTCACCCTTAAAACTTCAGGAGTTCTCAACAATCTAAAGATATTCTCAATAACCTCAAGCCATCACAAATCCTCTAAAAATCCTTGATCACTATTAATCACAGGAAATAACCAAGAAGAATCATATACTAGGCACACATCACTAGTAATTTTGTGGTGCATTCTAGTCGTAATATTTTAAACAGATCAAAAAACAAATAATGAAAATCAATATCAACATGAAACATAATGATGAAGGGAATATGAAGAAAAAATAATTGGATCACAAACCAAACACAAAAAATCCATAAAAAATATTCTTTTAAAAAATATTCAGTTTTGTTTAAATTTCAGCACTGCATTCATTCAAGGAAAATATCTAAATAACTCAGAACATTTTCCCTAAAGCAATAACCAAAAATTTAATGAAAAACCAACCTCAAAATCTTTTTGATTTCAAAAACATTCCCTTGAAATCTTATGAACTATCACATATGTGTCCAACCCACTTTCACCAATCACATTCTTATACGCATTCGAACAAGAACCTTCAATAAATACCCACCCATATATAAATATTCATAATGAATACTGTGTTTTTTACAAACCATTTCATTACCAAATCTAAATCATTTAACAACTTTTTAGTTCAGTTTCCTCCCACATTTTCCCAATCATTTCAAAATTCAAAATCACTTTCTATTTTAGAATGCATTTTTCATATCAAAAATCATTCCCATTAAATAATTTCTATTTAAAAATCCATTTTCATTAAAAATAACACTTTCACTAACTGATACCAAGACAAAACCTAACTCACAGTAAACTACCAGATTACTGAACTTGTATCCATGAATAACATGGAGACTTGGTTAGTGGAAAATGCCCCATGTTTGCATCAACAACTTGGAGGACCCTGAACTGTGCACCAGGGCTTTACATGGGTCACTAAATCATGTGAAATATGGAAGAAACACTATATCACCTCTATTATCATTCCTCGTCAAAAAATAAACCAAAAACCAGAACAATTAATCAAATCCTAGACTCCCTCTGACTTCTCGGGGACAAAAAAAGGCTTCATGAATTCTTTCCTAGACATATCTCCTGAATCCTAACAGTACTAATCTCCAATATACCTAAGACCCAAAAAAGTGTCTAATCTAATACTATTTTCTCTCAAACCAAGCTGGGATGCACCCAACCCAATATCCAACCCGGTTTGAGTAATGGCATGATTGGAATTCCCAATCCCCAGGGTTTGGAAACTACTGTCAAGCATCAAAGTGATCAATTTGGGAAAATTGTTTTCAAATAAAAAAGGATCAATAAACAAAATTGAACAAGATGATGAAAAAATGAAAAATTAATCTCACATAAATATAATAATTTGATCTCGATACAATAGCTGAATAAAAGGAATACAAACTGAAAAAGAATCACATAAGCTGATCTCCATGGGACCACTTGGTCCGCACCAACCACAAGATCAACCTACTCCAATGGATGCAAATCCAAAAACAAACACCTACAAAATTGATTTGGTTTACAGACACAAAATAGTGCAAGTAGGGTGTGAGCTTAAATATCATAGTAGGTAATCACCTCAGAGTTCAAATATTTGTTCTTGAAATATTCAAAAAACTTTAGTTGGGAATACATTAATAAATATGATTTTAATCATATTCAACATCTCAATAAAACATCCCAAAAATTATATTTTTGAAAAATCACATGCATAATCAATTTTTTAAAAATGGTTTCACATTTTCACAGTCTAGTACAATAACAAATCCCAAAGTACAATCCATAAAAAGTGACAAAAAATAGGTCTAGGCAGAAAGAAAATGAAATGAGACAGATAATATAAAGAAGTGGTCCAGATATCCAGATACAATAGGAAAATATAAATAAAACATCAAAATATAATCAATGGAATTTCATAAAAATACCTAGAGGAATCCCTTGATGTACTCAGATTGACCTCACCTATCAGCATATGGTGAAACTCCCTAGTAAATAAAAAACTGGACATTTTAACTACCCAATACATTGGTATGCCCCACCAATCCCTATAAAGTCAACGAGGTTATCAACCCATATAATCATGGTGAATAATTCACCATCACATGACCCAATAGATTACTCCCAAGAATCCGTTGATAATAATAAATTGTCAATGGAGGAGGCCCTCACATGCATGACTCACCTTCCCTACTACCACCACACTTTCCAACCAAAAACACTAAAACCTGCTATATAATACCCCCTTTTGGGATATCCTCCATAGAGTTAACCATATCACAATTAATCATTCAAATGTTCCAACCAGAGCTTCACATCATTTTTTGTGTCAAAATGTTTTCCCAAACATTAGGAAATACCAATCGAGCCATAACGTCACATCCCATTAAAACCAACCCTTACAAATACCACAAATTCCGAACGGTCCTTTAGAATTTCCTATAAAAATACATTTATAGAGCCCATTCAAAATTATAGTGAAACAAGAAACAATATGAAAAGATACAAACAATCCATTATGTCAAAAATTCACCAAAACATATCTCAAAAGACCAAATGATCCAACCCCTATAGAAGATATTTGATGCCACTTTTAATGTCACATGGGGAACCCAACGCACTAATTACAACCAAAGAATCATTTTGAGAAATAGGTGATCACTTTTATGTGTCATCATCCTTTTAATGAATATCCATATGTCCACGTCATGCAGTCGTGGATGTGATGACATCCAATGAAACAAAAAAAAATTTCCATGAAATAATCTTAAAACAATTTTTAACAAAAAACATGCCCTTAAACCAACACGACAACTCACATAATTATAATGTCACTAATAAGAATTTAAAATCTGGAAGTTTTTGTCCCAATAAATTTACCACAAATAATTATAACATAAATAGGATTTTAAAATACTCACCATTCCCAATTTATAATTTCAACCTACCTAACAGACATAAACAAGTAAATGTAACACCATAAGTTCCAAATTTCATTTTTTAGAAAAGAGGAGGCATTTCATCAAACACCTTGTGTTGATATATATATATATATATATATTATTGTTTAGGAAAACCCTTTGATAACAATTTCTCACCATCTTTCATCATTAAAATAACAAAATATAATACTAACATCTCACAAGAAATATTATCACATTTTGAAAGAATTAAAGGAGAGAACATGCATCAATAAAATTTGCTAGAAATTAAATGGACAGAGAAACCTACCTCAATAGTTTGAAGATGCAAACAAACATTGGTAGTATGATAAATACAACCCAAAATATAATCCACACACCCTAACATCATGTAAATTTACCAAAATCTTCCAACCAAAATCCTAGGGTTCGGCTAAGAGAGTAACCCCCAATGAATGAACAATGGACCAAGAGAGAAGAGAGAGGGGAAGACTAAATAAAAAAACAAATTATGAATCATACATTTGAATCTTCTAGAATCATTAAAATAGAGAGTGTAATCATAAGAAGAGGGGTTTGGGGACCCATATTTAGCGAAAAAATTACCCAAGGGGAAGGGGATCTATTTATGGTATAAAGAGGGGTGGGTAGATTATGAATTTTTAGATTTAATACCTCTGGGAAACATTCATGGTTTCAATGTACAATTTTTCTAGCTATGTGAAAACCATGTGGCCACCACTGTCAAAATATATAGAACATTATTCATAGTCCCCACATGATTTCCCAAACCATGCGCAACACATGTAGCTTACCCCTATACCTCAAAATAAGCATAATGGTTTTATGTGAAGGGGTAAATAGTTTACATTAATTGTTTACCATCTTTTCACCACCAAAATCCAATCCCAAAAACTCCACTTTTCAATAAAACTCTGAAATTCACACTTGGACACAAACTGAACCTGAATAATTAGATCCAAAGATAAGGGAAAAATAAAATAAAACTATTTCAGTGGTCATGGTTTGACATATAATCCAAAATATATATCTTCAATATGTCCCACTAATAATACTCTTTTAGATATTTATACATATTATTACATTCATTATGGATTTATTTTTATGGAATATGAGTTTCTGCTAATAGTTCCTTTTTTATGTCTTGTGTTGATGGAAAATAGAATTGATTCTTGAAGCTAATTATTTCATTATTATAAATGTCTAACATAGAATTATTTTTCACATTCGTTTATATCTCCAAATCATTTTTCCTTGCTTATTTAACATTTATATGGATAGATTGATTAAAAATAATTTGATAAAAATAATATTTCTCCCCGTTATTCATGATTTCCCTTTCCATTTTTAAAATCCATCAATATTTGATCTTACACAACATATATAATATATCACGATCGTTTTTACTGAAAGAATAATCCACTATGTTCTATTCCCTAGGGTGGCAGTGAATTGAGTAGTCATAATATTTAATAAACTACAACTATCATATTTGGTGTGTATTAATATCTTTTTGGGTGAATATATACATTAAACATCTATGATCACTATATATGTCACAAATATATTGATTAAGATAATACAACCATATCATCAATGCAATGATTACTACTGAAAAATTCAAACTATGAGTTACATTATTTTATTCAGGATTCGTAAAATGACATGAGTCATAATCTACCACCATATAATTATAAATTAGAAAAATATTTTTCCTTTAATTGATTTTTCAGTATAAATCAAAAATCATTCACCAATGCTGGGTAGTGTGAGATTATGTGAAATAACTAACCTTCTCTTCAATTTCATGATATTTTCTTCACAATAATCTATAATGAACATAATTCCATTTAAGAGAGAAATTAGTTATTGGATTATATAGATGTTAAAATATAACTAACCAAGCATCATTAATATATATCCAATATAAGAAAGAAATTACTTTTAATCATAGTGGTTTGTCTAGCACATTATTCAATAACTATTTCATTTCATGGATCCATGTATTTATCCATTATTGAGATTATATGACCCAAATTAAAACATTATATAATAAAAAATTTATAAATGGTAAAATTTCAATACAACATATCCGCCCTTAGGTCCATCAGTAAAATTATCAAGTGATCTTCTTGATCATCCATATACTATGAAAATAAAAAAATATCATCTATAAGCACTAAAAAAAACTAATCAATGTACTCTCTAAATAATCTATTCATCAAAGAAATGAAGATAGAGGGTGTATTAGTATGACTAAATGGAATCACTTTAAATTCATTCTTTTTATACCAGGAACACAATGATATTCTGGGTATGTAATTACTTTTACACCTCAAATGATATTATGGATATCAAATATAAATATTAGAAAAAATATCAACTCCCCGTAATTAATCAAAAAATTCATCAATAAGGGTAATATGATATGTATTCTTGATTGTGATCTTGTTATATTCAAGATAATCAACATAGAATTTCATTGATCAATATTTCATATTCTGAAAATTAAAATGAGTACCATGTGGGAAACACTTGGATGATTGAATCGATATTCTCTCTGATATAAATATTCAACTATTAAAACTCAATTGAAACCATTAAATATGGATTTTTTATAAGAGTTTCACTGTATATAATTTCTATTGAAAATTCAACATAAAAATTTTGAGGAAGACTTGGAGACTCTTCTAGAGAGACATCAACCAACTCTGGTACTGTGGAAAAATCATCAATGTGGTGTCCCCTAACTACTTGAGATATCCACGTTAAATAGAAATAAATACCCATGAAATGGTTGAAATTACCATTTTATGTTTTCATTTATCCTCTTACTAATATAAAATCATTGGTTATTTTGGAATATTAAACATGAATTTTGTTCCTCAGCAATTGATATGGGATTTATATGAATAAATACTCTATATTCCCAAAATCACATGTAATTCAACTAAATGACAAAGATATATATTTTCAGGATAAAAATACACACAAACATCAAATGTGGAAGATTCATAGACATTAGATGTTATCATTATATAATTAGGACTACTTAATTCTATATTAACATCGAGTTGGTAAGGTGGGGCCACTATTAAAATTTGGGTTTATTCAATGCCAACATTTATCCACAGTAGAATAAGCACTAAAAAGGAATTCGTTTATCAGCATTAATAAATCGTTGATAAATGGTCCATTTAATCGGTGCTAAATATATTAGATAAATTAATACCTTTATCAACAATTTTTATCCCTAATAAAGGGTTACATCTATTATTGTTTTCTTGTAGCACTACTCAAAGATTAACTTTATTTTTTTATTTTCTAAAACAAATAAGGGTCATCCTAATTAGTATTATTAAAATAACTGATTAAACTAAAGAGTTTGTGAGTGTGAGTTCCATGTCAAACATGTAGATGTTCAACTTGTTATTTATATATGATTTTGTGGCATCAACACAATATAAGCCTGCTGTAGAGTGAAGCTCCACATACATTAACACCACACCTAAATGCGACTAGAGTAATATGCATAGGCCCCCATGGGCCTCAGGCAACTAGTTGAACATCATTGTACACTCACTCAATACTACTTCTATATTGGGTTTCCTAAATGGTTGGGCCATAATGTCGGGGGAAAGGTGAGTTAATCAATTTATTTATAATTAAATTCTAATTTCATATATATATATATTGATATGTATAAATATTATATTATATATATATATATATATATATATTAGTTTTTTGTTATTAATTTATTGTTTAATAATATTTTTCAAAATTTATTTATTTTAAATATTTATTATATTTATTTAAATTTTATAATTAAATTATTATTCAATATATAATTGTTTTTATTTATTAAATTTGGTAATAAAAAAATTGATATACATATTTTAATGTATTGATATATACTAAATATGAGTATATATAATATATTAATATATATTAATATATATATTGACATATATTAATAAATAATATATTTAAAATTTAATGATATATATATTTTTGTTAAATCTAATATAAATTAATAAATAGTAAAAATATTATTTAATTGAAGATTAATAAATTAAATAAATATTTTATGTATAATTAAATAATTAATACAACGTTTATAGTTAATAAAAGTGAATAAATTAATTAAATACATTATATACTAATTAAATATTTCTTATAGTATTTAATATTGTGATTATATATGTATATAAATATATTAAATATATTTTTTTAATAAAAATTTCATTAATTATTTTTTTAATAATTTTTTTAACATTTAATGAGTTAAATAAAGTTTCAATTTACATAATTATTATATATTCAAAATTATATAAACATATATTTATTTAGGTTCATGGGATGGACTGATCCGACACCCATATTTTTTAAAATTAATTTTATTAGATTAAATTTATATATATAGTACTAAAAACTATATTATATATATATATATCAAAATAATTAATATTATGACTAAAATTAATAAAAAGAATAAAATTAATAAAAAGGAATAAGATTAATATATATACAGTAACAAATTGTATATTATATATATAATAAGTATATTAAGAATTTAATAAATTTATGCAATTTTATTACCTATAATGGCTATATTAATTATTTATTATATATATATATAATTAAATTTCACTCATTTTAACATATATTTATTTAATATAATCTATTCATCGAGAATGTTAAGTGGGTGCTTAGTTTTTTAATGTGTATAGATTTCAAATATTTATCCATTTAATATTTTTATCGTTTATATATATTTTAGTGCTTTTTTTGCTTAATTATTCATTAATATATTTAATATTTTCTATAATGTATTCAGTTTAAATTAATCATTATTCAGTATTGTTGCAACATTATACATTTTCTAATTGTTATTTATACATGTTTTTTCATTAAGATTTTATTTTTTAATGTGCTTGTAATTTATATAATTAATTTGTATTGAGTTTCATTGTAACATATATAAATAATTTTTTTCAATATTTAAAATTATCTACATAATTAATAATAATTATTTATTAATTAAAATTATCCATTTTATTATTATTTATTACATTAATAGATGTTACATATTTTATAATTTCCATGTTCAATTTAACATATATCCAACTTTTATATGTATATATATAAAAATTAACGACACACACAAAAATTTATATCTAATTAATGAAAAATTATATAAAAACACACACCTAATATTTTTGTAATATATTCAAATTTTAATATTCATTTTGGAAATTTAGTTATTAAAATAATATAATTAGTATATTATATTCTAATTATTGAATTTTATTTATTTATTTTTTATAGTATTTCTATTAGTTTTATTTATTTATTTTAAATATTTTTTGTTTTTTTGTTTTTTCTTTAATTCAGTAATTTTCAAATATTTATATATAAATATTTAGTTACTATGATTTAAAATTTTCAGTACACATGAATATCTATTTTAATATATATATCAATATTCTATTTTTTCATGGTTTTAATAATTAATAAAACGTATCCTTTTTTGAATATTTTTAATTCAACTTATTTTTTTATTATTCAATTTCACTCATTTCTTACATTCATGCATTTAATATAATATATTCATTAATATGTTAAAATATATTTTATAATAAATATTTATCAATAAATTAATTTTTAAATCTATATTTACTTTATTTATAGAATTATATATTTATAATTATAAATAAATAAATATATATATATATATATATATTTTAAAAATATTATATAATTATGAATACAAAATTATATATTTAAATATTTAAGAAATTAGAATAGATATATTTAAACAACAAGCACATTTTTATTTTTATTTATGCAATAAATATATATTTTACTATATAAATATAAAAATTCATATAAATATAGTTATAATTATATTAAAATTTATATATATATATATATATATTCAATTATATTTATTTCAAATAATAAATATTATTATATATCAAAAATAATATATAAAAATATAAATTTTTAGATATTTTAATATATTTAAAATTATATACATTTATATTTATTTATAATTATGTTCATTTGATTTTTCTATTATATAAGTTATATTATTAAAATTAATTATACCGGACTTTACATTTAATTTTTTATCACTGATAAAAATATATTTTTATTAGCGTCAGGAAAGTGCTGATAAAACATATCATTATCAGGACTAAAAATTCAGCAATGATAAATATGTATTTTATTAGTGCTAAAAAAGTGCTAATCAAGATGTATTTAATCTACGCTTCTTATTTTAGTACTGATTAAACTGCTCCTTATGAGACCTTTTTGGAATATACCGATAAAACCCTTCATGATATTTTAAATATTACCCTAACCAAACCAACTACCCTCATTCTATTCTAGTTTTTCCTAAAATTCATCTTTATATATGCTCCCCCTTGACCATATCTTCGATGAATCAACTCTCAAAATAAGGTATGTTATTATTTATCATTCTCCCTTGTTTATCATTTTTGTTGGCCTGCTCTCTATCATATACCTAGTCCAAACAATGTTATTTTTTTTGTGTCCAGTATTAGTATTATTATGTTGATTGCCACCCTACCATTGTTTTCATCATCCTGATTTGACCACCAATCAAAGTGAAGTATACCTCAAACAACAATCATTTCCCCATATTAGACTCACTTAACAGGTCGACAGATCAATCCCCCCCCCTCTCCATTCCAAAACACCTCACCATAGTTGTTGTATCATATTTCGTTTCAATGGATTGTTTTACAAGACAATACATTGGGATATTAGCTTCAATATTTTACAATTTCACATTAGGTTTTGGATGTAAAATTTTACTATTTAATTTTTAATTTTCAAAAAAATATTTTTATAAGATTTAATGGTTTTTATAAAGGTGATTTCATGTGATGATTACGATATAATAATTATATGTAATTAAAATTGTATATAATATATAATACGTGTATATATTACTCATCCTAATGATTTAGGATAAATGTGTCTTAAATAGACATCCCATTGATTTAGTTTCTATTTTATATAAATTTATTTTAATTATTTATGTATTTATGGCTCCCAGATTAAATTAAAATTTTAAATTATAATCTATTTACCATCACATGATGAATGTTATATTTTTCATTTTGTTGATGTGTTTATTAGTTAGATGTGTGAAAACATTAATGAGAATATTTGTGACTTTAATTAAATAAATTACGATAATTTCTTTCTTTTTTGGGGAGTTTCATTTTTATATATAATATATGATTATATATTTTATATTTTTATAAAATTCTGGATTTTTTTAATTTTTATTCAAAACTAAATATATTTTTATACTTTTTATTTTTACATTATTTTAAAAGGTAGAATAGATTATAAGAATTATTAAATTCAAAAATAGTTTATAATTAAATTTAAATTTTTATGGTTATTTCTATGAAATGGTTTTACCGTTGATTTAGTGATTTGGTTTTTCAAATGAGTATGAATAGTTAAGGATTCTAAAGTATTTATTTATAAAGGGATTACTTGATTAAATGGGTAAGTGGTAATTTTTTGTGAAAATAAAGATTGAATTTATTTTTTAGTGTTAAAAATAATTATATATTATTTTAAATGAAAAAACATTGTTTTTATTAAGATTATATATTATTTTAGAGACTAATTAAGTGGTTTTGGTAGAGGAATTCTGATTTTTATTATCATTGATATTTAGGATATCATCATGTTAATATATAATTGTTTCTATATAGAATTTCTAATGTTATACAATAATTTTTACAAAATGTTTATATAGTGTTCCAAGTGAATGGGGTTTCCCAATATGCGCGGACACAAACTCATTTTTTGTATTCAACATATTTTCACATTACATTTTTCTAAATGGTTATATAAAGGACAAGTTTACTCTGGGGAAGATTCATGTTGTAATGGAGTGTTTTATTAATTTTATTCTTAGAATATGAGTCCTAGTATTTAAGGTGTGGTGAGTTATCCATAGTGAATATAGATATAAAGAAAAATATTTTTTATATTCATTTTCTGGTCACGTTACATTAAATTTGGAGTGTAGAGAAGGGAAACCATAGTCATGTTGAAAAAAATGATCCATATTACAAATTTTTTAATTTTGGAGTTGATCACATACTAATCTAAGTCATGGTGTGCTCGATATGACATGAAATGACTTTTTTCAATAAAAATTTCATTTTAGTTTAACACTCTTCACATATCTGAAACTGTGAAAATGAGCATGTATTATTTTCAAAATTTTAGACAATATTGAATAATTCATTTTTTATATGTATGAATTGACTACACAATAATCTAATAACCGATGTGATTGGTATGACTGAAAATGTTTTTTTAAATATAAGTTTAATTTATGTTCCAAATACATGTGACATTTTCAAAACCATGAAATATAGATCATATTGTTTTTTTTAATTATGGAAGTATATCCACAATTCATTTTCATATGTAGGGATGGAAAAAAACAATCTAACACATGATACTGTTACTATGAATCAACGTTCATATTTCAATAAAAAAGTGTAATTTTAGATTAAAATAGGCATCAAATAACCAAAACAATGAAAATGATCTTCGATTATTTTCATAGTTTTTGGCAATGACCAATAATTAATTTTTAGCATGTAATAATTTACCCAAAAACAATATAACACTTCATGTGGATGGTATGACACTAGGTACCTATTTTCAATACAAAAGTGTCATTTTAATTTAAAAATGATTCATTCAAAAAATGATAAAAATCCTCAAATTAATTTTAATGATTAAAAAAACTACATTTAATGCATTCTTCATGTGATGGAAATGAACTCATTACAATCCAAAAACGACGTGGCTAGTATGAATCAAACTGTGTATTTTAACTAAAAAGTGTCATTTAGTTTAAAATGTATTTTACATGATAAAAATTTATTAAATAAGCCCAATTGACATCAAACATTAGAAAACTGATCAATAAGTCATTATAACATATAAGAATTCATTACATATCAATCTGACACCTGATGAGGTCGGTATGACTCGAAGTGCATGTTTTCAATATAAATGTATCATTTACGATTAAAACACGTGTTAAATTTCCAAAATAATTAAAAAAATATCACATTATTTTAAAACAATAGGAATTGAATCAATAACTCAATTTTGACATTTAAGATTTGACTGTATGAAAATATGACACAATATGACGTCATTATGACTCGAAGTACATGTTTTTAATATAAAATCCATATTTTAACATAAAAGTCATCACATAGAGAAAATGAGTAAATTATATCAGGTTTTTCCCAAACATTAAGGAAATAATCTATAATTCATTAGTGATATATAAGAATTTAACAATTGTCAATATATAACATAATGTGGTCATTATGATGTGAAGTGTGTGTTTTTAATACAATAGTGTCATTTTATGTGTAAAAACATACCCAATATCCAAAACATTGTAAAAAATCTCTAATTATATTTAAATATTTCAAATATATCAATAATTTATTTATGAAAAGTAATAATTTACAATAAATCAATCTGACACCTGATTTGGACTTTATTAATCAAAGTGATTGTTTTCCATAAAAATGGTCCATTATATTTAAAAACACATGTCACATCATCAAAACATGAGAAATTATATTGAATTGTTTGAAAAGATTTATTAAATGATCCATAATTCAATTTCGACATGTTTGAATTGACCACACATCAATCGGACATACTATGTGGTTGATATGACTAGAATTCTGCATATTCAATAAATAAGTTCTATTATTGTTTAAAATGTGTATCACATAGGAAAAAATGAGAATTCCAAGATCAAGTTATTTTCTCATAATTTTTTTAGGAATAAATTAATTAATTAACTTATCATTTTTCTTTTGATACTTATTTTGATATTTTTCATGGAAATAATTCTTGAATATGACCAAGAAAAGGTTTGAAAGTTGAAGGCATGTTCTCAAAAACCAAGTGCTCTTGAATTTTATCACATCATTAGTGAGTCTTATATCTCCAAATATGTGGGACTATTAAATATTAAATCTTATAAGAAAAAAATGAACTGAATTTTTGTGTAAAAATCAACCACAATTCTTTTCCGATACATAGTGTCAATGGTAAGAATCAATGATTATGTTTTTTGTCTATAATTAACTAGTTTTTATTAATATTTTTCATTATAGTATTACTAATATAATAATTTTTTCTTATATAGGTTCTATTTTTTCTAAATATGTGTGGTTTGTTTATAAACTAATAGCACAGTTGGCAATCGATGATCGAATACAAAGGAACAATGATATATTTGACAGTCTATGATAAAATTTAACTACTCATGTAATTGTACAAACCAATGATTGAAATTTATATAATATAATGATTTTATCATGTATTTTGGATGTAAATTTTATGTTAATTAAATTATGAATTGTCTCCATATATATTTTTTTTCTACTATTGTGTGATGTTGTTTCAATAGAACACTATAGTAGTATTCCCATTTATCAATGATACAAAAATCACTGATAAGGGGGTCAATTATCTTCTCCATAAAAATAATACATAAAGGGATGATTTATCAATGGTAAAAATAGAACTCATAAAGGGATCCTTTAATAGCACTAAACTGGAGACAATAAATGAAATACTATATTAGAACATTATAAGCACTACTAAAGGATCCATTTAAAAACTAAAAATAAAAGAACATAGAAAGGGTTACCTATGGAGTACATAATGAAGAATTAATTAGGGTCGAATTTTTTAGTTCTTTTAATTGAAATGATAAAGGGCCACTTTATTAGTTCTTTTCTCGCATTGATATTGGACTAGGAAATTTAAGGTAACCCTGATTATCATTACATTTTCCCAATGATAAATCCATATTATCGATTTTTTAAAGGACTTATATGTATTACGATGATGTGATACCCTAATAAATATTTTATATATAAATGAGTTGGATGATCTAGAATAAAATAAAATATTATTAGTTATAGATTGGATGGAGATTTTTCCTATCAACACATCATTATCTCACCCCAAATCTACAATATTGGTCACTTGATATTTCCCTTTATCTTTGGGATTAAGATATTTATGACAACTATCATATTTATTAACCCTCGAATTCAAGCATTGGTTAGCATAATGCTCATACTCCATGAAATTATAGCATTGTACTCTGGGTGGGTTATTTTATCAGGATCAATGCCCATCTTTGTCAATAGTTAACCTCTTCCTATATTGTAAGAATTATATTACCCAATGAACATATTTTCTACACATAAATCTTTTTTACCAGTCCCCTTAATGAAATGTACTAAATGATTCTTTCCATGCTTATGGAATTAGAAAAAATCATCTTCCTCCCACTATGGTTTTGTTATTAGAATTTACAACAAATTCCATCTTTATTTATTATCAAAACCATAATATTGATTGGTGACATCAATATCCATTTCCACGTTGACATAGGCCTGAGACATGTAGGTGGTGACATGGGAATGATGTTAGCCTAGTAATTGAGGTAGGATGAGTCATGAATTATGATTGACTAAACCTTTGGTCCTTGTTCATGTGACACTTGGTCATGGGCCTATGGGTTGTGTAATTGGATTCCTCTACCTAGAATGAAATAGGTATTTAATTTCATAATAAAAAAATGAGTGGGCCCTAATTTTTTTAATAATACTAGAATCATTCATATAAATTCTTATAAAATTCACCTCATATGAAACAACAGATTCATTATCCTTATAGTGCCCAAGGAATACATTATGTATCTATTTATGAATAATATGAGAATATTACTTATTTAAAAATAATTTCTATCACTCATCCCCCACCATAGAGTCATGTTTTTCCCCATTACCTCCTGTTCATGATAAGAGTCGACCATGGAGTCAAATTACATTTCAAAAATTAAATATGTATGATAAAATATTCATGTTCTATGTACTTGAGAATGGAAAATATATTTTTAGTGGTTTAGACCCATGATCAACAATTAGTGCATTGACAGAGCCAGAAACCCCAGGTAGGGATTAACTCATAAATGAAACATTAATTGATTTTCACATACATTTATCAATTGTAAGGTCAACATTATTCATTTCGTGAGAATGATACATAACAATAATTAAATGTTTTTCTGTTCTAGCTCACATAACATTTGTATTTTTAGGTGTAAAATCATCATAGTGTCCATCGCAGCCAGCGTTAATGGGGTTCTTTTTGGACATATCCATTTATAGTAATCCAAAGACATGTTATGAATAAAAAATAATAATGGGAAATCATATAATATGGAAAATGTTTCGAGGAATGTCAAAATCATGACACCATGTTTTCAATCGATATATCATTATGATTATCCTAATAAATCCATTGTCATTTTCTATTTAAATCCATCATAATAAATCCTAATGAAAAAGTGAATTAACCTAATAATATACCCTAAGTGTGTCATACTATATGTGAATTAATGTACCATTCACCATGAAAAATACTGATGTATGGGATAGACGTGTGTAGATCTTTTCTATGTTATTACAATTAGATACATTTTTCCAAAACCGGGTCTAATTATAGTATCTAAAACGGATTCCTTTTATTAGAGAAACCAGAATCATTTGTATTCTATAAATTACGGTTTTCTCCCATTCATAGTGTTATACAAAGGGTTCACACTAAAGTTTCTTCATCATAGAATCCAAAAGTTACTAAAAATTTCGAATGATGCCATCTATAGTGACCCATACTATTAATATATAAGTATTACATCATTATAGATTAATATTCAACAAATTTCATAGCAATACGTACATAATAAAATAGTAGTTTAATATATTTATAATATTTTATATATGAAAAACTAATATATAAATATTCAACATTATTTCCAATAAAATTATTCACAAATTGATCCTTTATTAGGCATAAGATACTGAAAACCACACTTTATAAATTTTTTTAATGGAAATATATGATTTTCTGTTCACAGATTCATAGTAAGGGTAAACAAAAGGGATATAAATAAATAATCATGAGTGACCATAAGATAAAAATAATGGTAGAATTACATGCTCTAAAATTTATTCAACGATATACATTTATTTTTATATCATAATCATGAAACATTGAATAATGTTTTATCGGTCAAATTTCATGAGACATAAGAGTGAAAAATCATCAGTAATCAATCATTATCCATGAAACAATATCATAAAAAATTCATATGTTTTTACCTGTAATATAAAATAGAAAAACATTACATATTTAAGCATCTCTTCCATGCCTATCATGATGGATTAGGATTAATACTTATTCCATTACTTCCTTAGTTATGTATCTATCAAAATATTATCATATTGGAAAATTTCCCATACAAAACTAGGTTCAATCCCCATTATAGTACATATTATCTAAAGAGATATCACTCTTTATCCAATGTATTTTAGGGATATATAATTTATGTACCAACCTTTACATAATGAATAAAATACATATGTGTTCCATAAAATAATAAAATATTCATTAAATAATCAAATCATTCCCCAAGGAAAGTATAATGTCTTTATAAAAAGTTTATAAATATAATCATTTACTATTTAGAGAATTAATAATGTTAGTAACATTATATCATGCCCTCAGTAATTCCTAAGAATAATCAAAGGATGTTATATATAAAAATTATAATAAAATATCTCTATAACATTACGTGAGGAAAATATTTTTTAAAAAATAATGTAGTTTAAATCAACAAATTTCCAAAATAGTGGGGAAAATATTTTAATTTTATTAAAATGGAATATAATATATGATTATTTAAGGATAAGAGTATTCCTGATGGAATGAAAATTCATTAATATTGTTTTTGTATAAAAATCATTCATATTTGTATAAAATGTAAAAACAATAACATTGGAAAAATGATAATAAGTATAATTTTAAAAATTATTAATAAATATAAAATAATGTAAAAAAATCTCATTAAATACTATTTTTATTATAATAAAAACATTATAAAAAAGTGTATAGACATGGTAGAATATATTCTCAAACGATGAAAAAAACATTGTCGAGTTTCCATAGAAAACTATTTTTATCTCTGGAATAAATAAAGACAATAAAATAAGAAGAAAAAAAATTAAAATGGAAAAATAAATAGAGTAGGGTAAAATAAATATGATTTTTGGGAGGTAGAAGACAAAATTTCATCATCGTCAACTTTAAGCATAAAAAATCATTGTTAAAATGAGATTGAAATAGAAAACCTTTCCCTCATGTTAATCATTCCACAAAATAAACATAACATCCTATATAATAAATTTAAAGTTATTATTAATATATACATGGAACCTAATAATAACAGTAATACCATGTATGGATTAATTATAAAAACTTATCACTCATTCATTAATAACCATTATTTATCACCATTATTTTATTTGTTATCTTCTAATTATTTCATTTATGTTTTGGTATGAATTTTATTGTTTTTTAAATTAATAATTATCGGGTCACATTTCTAATGTTAATAATGATAAAAATGTCAAATATATTACTCATATACATTTTTATATCCATTATTATAAAGTGGTGATTAAAAATAAATTACATAATTACTCAGAGAAGGTAGTTAATACATATAGACAAGTGAAATTTTGATTTTTTTAAAGTTTGAAATGAAATAAATGTAAATACTTATTCAAATTTATAGATAAATAATTGAAACATACATATAAAAAATAGATATTAAATATATCTTAATAAAAAACTATGAATTATGGTGGTGCAAAATGGTTTATATCGCTGTGTGAGGTTGTAGTCAACATATATACATGAGTGGTACATTCATCTATCATTAGACTGAGAAGATGTGGTAAAAGTTTGTGATATAATAATAATAACTTATCAGTATATTTATAATAATATATTCATCATTTTTTCTTGGATATAAAATTTATTTGATTTATAAAAACAAATAAAATTTAAAGAGGGTTGTTAATATTTGTACGTATTCTTTTCTAGACCTCCTTTGACATACATTTTAATGAAAAAATGATTTTTGTTAGAAGAATACTTGAAGATATAGGAATATGATAATGATTCTAGGATGTATTTGGAGTTGTTCTTTCCAAGATAAAGGGCTTAAATGCTCTAAAAAAGAAAGAGGAGAGGTTGACATATATAAGTGAGGGGAGGGACACACATGAAGTTTCATAAATGATTTCAATGATTTGTAGTCACTTTCATCAGTAGTTTATCAAAATTCATTGGTATTACAAGTTGTAATAATTTATGGTATTTATATATTCAAAAATTTATACTTTTTTAGGTTTTGGTGACAATCATACCTTTATCTCTTCGTTTACCCCCGATAATCCTATTTTAACATAAATAGTTGGAACAAACTTTTATTTTCATTACTATTCAATATGAAAAAAAAATTAGTTGAACATAATAATTTATATTAATTTTGATAATTTAATACATTTAATCCATATTATAAGTTTCAATTTCTATAATTTATGGTATTTAATTTCAATTAATAGAGAAAACTAAAATGAAAACCCAATTTCAAAAGAATAATATTTTTGCACCAAACATACTTAAATATTATTCCTTAACTTGTAAACACTATAAAATGAATTTAAAATTATTATATTGAATATATAATATATAAATTTCATTAAAACTTTAACAAATAAAAATTAAAAGTATTTATTACGATAACAAAATATTGGATGTATAATGAATATTTTTAAAAAAAAATTTGTTTAAAGCCCAGAAAATAACTAATACTAAAATTAATTATATTTTTTATAGATTTTTAATTTATTATAAAATTTATATTAAATTTATTTTTGTGAAATCTTAATGTCAAATTCAAAACATTGTATGGATATTACTTGAAAAGAGATGATATTTTTAAAAACATCAATAATTTCACAATGCACATGAAAAACAAATATTTTAATAAATACCCTATAAATTCTGCATATTCAAATATTGAAATTATTATTTAAAAAATGATATAAATTTCCTAATATAAAATTTCTAAAAATAGAATGAATTTAATAAGAATGTTTTCATAATGAAATTTTATAAAACCGTTAATGAAGAAAAAATATTTTCCATGAGTAAAATTATTTAATAGAAAATTGTGTTCTCATTTTTTATTTGTTAATAAGTAAATTTAAATTTAAGAAATCAAAATTTCATAATGTTATAAATACTATTGAAATCATTTAATTTAACATCTAGTTTAAAATGTTTTTCTATATCACGATTCTTATAAACTCAACGTTTTATCTAGGACTAGATATCAAAAACATAATGTTTTATTTAAAACAATATATATAAAATATTTGAGTGTATAAATGAATAAATAAAAACATAATAAATTTGAAATGAAAATGATAATAATTAAGTAAATGCATGGATTGAAAAGATGATGAGAGAACCCCTTAACTTTTGGGATATCTTTTTAAAGCTTGAATAAAATTACTTTGATCATTCTAGATATCATGGAAATACTCTACCAAGGAAAAAGGAATGGGGAATCATGGTATATGTCTTGGAAGGGAATTAAATTCAGTTGATAAGTGACTTTTTATACCAAAGTGAGGATAATTGTCTATTAACTTCTTAATATAGTCCTTAGAATTATTGGTTGTGTAAAAATGAAAAACCATTGTCATACCCAAGTAGTTTTCTATTGGTTTTGGAGATTTCTGTAATGTTATTTTACTTCTATACATGACAGAACTAAAACAATTTTTTTTGTACTTTTCTAGGATTGAGAATGTAATATTTCAATAAAATATTGTTTTTAAAAAACATAATTTCAATTTTAGACTTTGGAATGTTAATTATAGTATGGTTAATCATTTTAATACACTTAAATGAACTATATTAGTAAAATAATTTTATTTTGTTAATGGAATAATTTTTTTTAAATTATTATATCATTAAAACATATTTATAAACATGTATATGATTCAAAAAACACCGAATAATAATTGTACTATTCATAGTAAAATAAAATGACTTAGATAAGTCTCAAAATCTATAAATAAACTAATTTTAATGTGCTGATTTCCAATATAATGTGTAATTTGTTTAAATTAATTACAAAAGTAAGACAAATTATTATTTTAAAAAATTACACATTTCCTATAAAAATAATTTTCATAACAAAACAGATTATTTATTCAAATAAATTTTTTATAAATAATGTTTTATTAGAAATTTTGAATCATAAAGATTATAAAAAAATAAAAATAATTTTTATAATAAATTTCTATCTACTATTAAATGGTTATTTTACTATTATATTCGTTAATATTATTATTATATTGTTCATATAATGGTTATATTGCAGTAGTCAGGTAAAAATCATGTAACATTTGAATCCTAATTGTCACATTTACCATTACATCCTTTATATAATCTATTATTCTAATACCACATTCATAGCTCAAAATATTTCAACAGTTATGAGATTCCCTTTATAATGTCTAACATATACCTAACTCTTGTTTTTATTTACTTATTTTGTTGAATGGAAAATCTTTATTTGAGAATTCAAGCCTATAGCGTTTACATTAGTGTGTGAATGATTAATTTTTATTTATCATTATGTACTATTTAATAGAGTTATAGTAAATATTATTTTCATGATGTGTATTTTTCATATAAAACATTACTTCTATAGACATTTCAATAATATTTTAATTTTGTAATGTGAGTTCAATTACTATTATGATAATGTTTTTTGTATCCTTACAGGTTTTATTGGATCCATACATCTCTTCCTCCTCCAACCTACTCTTTTCTTCCTATCACATCATTCTAGAAATACATTTTTCTATTGTGTGATAGATTTTCTAGTAGATTGTAATGTTTTTTGGATTGTGTTTTAATGTTTTTAGTGGGTCAGTTTTTTTTGGGTTTTAGTTTTGTTATTTATCTTCCTATGTTTATGTATCACTATTATGGCCTTTTTTTAATCTTCCCTACCTTATTACTTACCCTATTTATTGGTTCATATCACATTCTATCATGTATTCACTAGTAGTTTCCATGAATTTGTTAATTTCTATATGAGGGTTGTCTAGGAGCCATAACATTGATTTTATTTTAAATTTATTTAGGGTAATAGATTATATTTTGATCAATTTAATTGATAGTAGTATTTGGTTTGTTTAGTTTCCATCTATGTTGTTCATCTATTTAGGTAAAAATGTTTTTGGGAAGTTCATTCTTTTTATCATCGTTTAATATTTTTATTATTTTGATGGTTTTTCAAACATGTTCTTATTTTTTCATAGTTATAAAGAATTAATGAAAATAGTGAATATTGTGATGATGTTGAAGATTTATGGCTGTAATAATTTGGTTCCTTATTGTCATGTCCCTAACAGTTATATGTTCTATATGGAATAGATTGTGGGTCATAGTATAAGGGTTGAGGTGGCATACAAATCTTGCTCACAACATAATAAAATAAACATTTTTTATGCTCATTTGTTCAATGATTTGATATTTGTTTGGATTATCAAGTGATTTGGGTGACTCATTCGTATTGGGGAAGGTGTGTCCGATAATAATAGCGATGTTGATTATAAGAAAATTTCATAATTTTCTTTCATTTTGTGTCATGTATCCATGTACAACAATGGGAAGAATTCATAATTGTATAAGTCATTTCACACTAAAATTACCCATATAGTGATTTATGTTTACCATAATTTCATCCTTGGAAGTTAATTTTTTTTAATATTAATATTTTTTTAATATTTAGACATTTGATTGTTCTATTATGATTTTCTGTTTTTAGTTGTTGTTTTGGTCTAGGATAGTAGCATTTTCATATTAAAACTAAATAATGAAAAGTTAAATTTTTAAAATAAAGCATAGAGAGTGATAATATCTTCAAATGTTAAGACTTTTAATAATCCATACTTAATGATAACCACCGAGTATTATGGTTAGTAATGATATATGAAGATTATAATTATTATTATATTGAAAATAATGAAAGGAATTATTTTAAATATAATAATAAATGAATCATGTGTTATTAACTCAAGACTTATTACTTGGAATCAGACACTATTTTTATGTCATCAAATATCACATAGTCATTAATATACAAGGACGATGTGTTTTTTTCTCAATCACAATTTCTTATTATTTGTGTGATACATAACCTCCAGACATTGATATTTGGATAACTTTCTTAATAAATACTTGAGTATTTGAAAATTAGGGGTTGGTAAGGTATGTTTCTAAATTTCTCGTCAGTTTGAGCTGAACCAAGATGGTATTTTTTCACTCATATGATGAGATATGACATATAATCCTTTCCTCTAATTTTATAGAGAAAATTATTGTCAATTCTTAGTTGGTTAACATATGTTTTTCTCAACTATTTATATGAGGGACATGTGATGATAACATCCATTTTATATATTACATGTGATGTATACATCAACCTAGTTAATCTATTTTAAATAATCATAAATGGTTTAGATTTCCAATAAAATAAAGAACTATTCCATGTCTTTTCGTAATTTTATTTCACGTAAAAAAGGATCATATCTCTATAAATATTATGTATATGAAACATATTTTGATGAAAATATTCTTTTTAAAATATTAGTATGTTTTATTTAGATTATATTATAATGATTTGTATCTTGATTTTCATTGATTTTTTTCCTAGAGGTTATTCATTATTTAGATCATTCAAATTAGGATTTCATATCCTAAAACCTTTAATATACCATAATTTTATTTAGTTTTGAGATTGATTCATGATAAATTATGGTAATATTTCTTCTAAAATGAATAGAATTTAATAAAAATCAACAGAGTTTTAGATGGATTAACACATATTTGTGATGTTTTTTATAATGTAATTATGAGCTTTTAGTATTAGTGAGAGTTGGTTAGATACATACTAAAACAAACGGTATCATATATTATAATTTCGTGTGAAAAATAATATGTGATATGATTGAGATAAATATAAAATATTATAATATTATAATATTATAATTCCATTATCTTCTTATATTATAGTGTACAAAAGGATTTGGAATTTGGGATGCATTGGAGACTAGTGGATGGTAACTACCATACCTTCCAATATTGTTTCATGAAAAATTATTTAATTTGATTTATTAACAATGGATATACATGAATAATAATAATTATAAAATTATTCAATTAATAATATCTCATATGATAAGTAACATGCGGTAACTATGAGGTGGTGGCCCATAAAATTATAGTTCGAATATCATTATTTAATAAATAATGTTTTTAAAATGAATATTATATTAATTCATTATGGTACATTTGATTAATTATTTAAAATATAAGACTCTATTCACTTCATGGTTAACTCTTTGTCTTCACATGGAATGTGTTAGCACAAATTGAGAGATCTTGGGATAATTTCATTAGGAATGAGGATCCTTTGAATGTTGAAATCCTATTAGCTTTCAGGATTATTTTTTATGTTTATGTGGTAATAGACGTCAACAATAAATTATAAAAATCATTTATGGGAACGTATTCATTTATGGCATGTTCATTTTATTGTACATTTTTTACATCATGTTAAATTTTCTTAAGAAAGATTGGGAATACAATGATTTTCTTCTACATCCAATTTAACTAAATGCACTCTCTAAATCCCATCATGTTGGTCAATATTAATTTATGTTTCCATAATATTTCTCAATGTATGGATGCTAATTTTGTTCCTTATACTCATTATCCATAAAATCGTTGGATGCTTAGGTGGCACCGATGGTGTTAATGGGATATAGTAGATAAGGAATGCTATTGTTTAGTGGACAAAATTAAATAAATAACATATTTGGGAATGTTTATAATCTATAGTATACCATAATATTCAGAACACAATATAGTTTTCTTGATGTTTGGTGGATATAATTTATTATAGACATGGAATGTTTTCGTATAGTAGTGTTAGATGACTTCCCTTCTCTGGGCGTGATTTGAGTTAGAGGTGTATTTATTAACTCATTGGGAATTATTTTTTTTATCCATTTATAAAAAATATTTAAAATTTGGTAAGGACTGTTTTAATAATATAAACCTGATTTATTTATGATAATATTAGGAAATTTTCCTATATCAAGAACTGATAATCATATACTAGTTAAATTTGGTGCTAACTTATTACATAATGATTCACAATTTATTTTCTACTAATACCACAATAAAAAATTGTTTTTGTTTTTAATATATCAATATAAAAATAAATTAAACATATCATTTTATTCTATTGATTAATATAAAATACAATGAAAAATTTATATTTTCTTACTTTTTCTCATCATAATGTTTTGTTCTGTGAAGAGTCGAAGATGGAGTTGATGAAAAATATGGTAAATTGAATGAATGCCTAAGCACACCAGTATACTGAGAGTCATATT
The DNA here is from genome assembly GCA_963277665.1 of Viscum album. Lineage (NCBI taxonomy): Eukaryota > Viridiplantae > Streptophyta > Magnoliopsida > Santalales > Viscaceae > Viscum > Viscum album. The sequence goes on along the minus strand of OY728128.1, from coordinate 1,926,163,800 downwards.
TTAAAAAATAAACAAATTGGGGATAAATTTGGTGAACACAACATTAACAATGTAATTTATAGCATCTTAGAGGAAACAAAATGTCAATGTGTCCATTTTTCTGGAAAAATTGTGGTGATATGAATAGAAAATTGTAATTTCTTAAGGAATACCACACAATGTTTAAAAAAGTTTTTTAGTTATAAAAAATTAATTTATTTTAAATATTGTGCATAAAAACTGACGTGTTTAGGAAGAATTTATTTATTTTTCAATGTGACATATGACTGCATGGTTCCCTAAATCTAGATTCTAAGTGGTATTTTGAAAATAAGGCAAGAAAACAACAATCCACATTACCCATAAATTGGAAAAAGGAGAACCTAAATTATATGTCTGGTCGAGGGTGTGATAACATTTAATATTGGATATCAACAGAATTTCTCCCATCACCTTGATGTTTTTTGGGATCCATATCGTTATAGGGAGATTTTAAATGAAGAAGTAGATACAATGGAACTACCTCATCCTATCAATAGTGAGAAAAATTTTCAGTGATGATTTTGAGGGGGATAAAAACATATCAATGGAGTTCTGACACACATATTTGATATTATTTATATTTATATTGGTTTAAAAACATTTCATTTAGTTATATATTACATTTTCCTTAATATTTGATTACTTGTTTTAGTCTAGTTAATGAACTTGTCTTTTTTTTTTGTAATTGAACATTGTGAGGTATGGTGAATGTGAATATTTTTTTTCTGATTGGACAAAATAACAATCCTTATCATTATCACATATTTGATATATATATTTTACTTTAAATATATTGTACCATGTATCTGATATAAACTATGTTTAAATGATTACTATATCTAGGTTTGATTATAGATGAATATGTATATAGGCATAGAGGGTAATTGATACTCTTGTTTACCTCATCCAAATACTAACTCTAAACCTAAATTAGATTCTAATAACTATAATCATGAAATGTTGTGTAGTAAAATTTAAATAATCACCTTCTTATAAATATCTCAAACCCACTTCATTTAAAATAATATAAATTCTATTGTTTTTTATTATTTACATAAAATCATTTTAACCACTCCTCACTATTATACATTTTTTCATAAAAAATATTAATAAATTTAAACATTATTGCTAAAATTATTAGTGGTATATAACCTAAAATACACACAATAATATAAATTAATACTAAAAAAATTAATTAATTTGAGTTACAATAACATGTTAAAATTATAGAGCCACTATCAAAGAGTTCCATTGTTTATAGTGTGTTTTTATAATAACAATATGTATTTAGTAAATATTTTTTATTCATTTTTTTTATGTCTTAATTTTTTTTACATAATGTTTTTTTCCAATGACTCTTATTTTTAGGTCTGTCATGTTTATCATCAATGTGACACACCTCAATAACACTTATTATCTATTCTTATTCTTTTATTTTTATTTCCAAATCCTATTTCTTTTATACAATTAATAAAAATGGTATGAAATGAAAACTATGAAGAGTTAAATTAATGAATAAATATGTTACACACATGTTTATGTTTTTTAAATTATGAAGATTAATTGACCTTAAATAAATTTTATTATCTTGAAAAATTATAACATGCTCTCATTGTGATTTATTTGAGAATATCAGTGAGTTTGTAGACCTAACTTTTATTTCTTTTTCCCTTTAATCCAAAATACCACTCTTGAGGATATAATTGAGTATTTTCTCAGTTTTGTTTCTACTTTCCCCCCAATAATATATGACCCCATATTACTTGACATTACATGGGATTATGAACAAGCATTTAAAGAGTAATTCATTTGGATTTTTAGTATTACCCTCACATAAAATATACATTTTTTATTAATTATCGAGGCTAAGACAAAGTGATAAAGACCCTTACTTAATATAATTCAATTGTACATTCTAGTATACAGTTAAATAGATAATTAAAAAACTACATAAAAATAATGAGGACTAGACAACGTCATGTAATACTATATATATAATATAGATATATTATATAATCATATTGTAACTGTATAAAATATATTTATATATATATTTATACTATAGAAATTTAAAAAATAAAAAAACATTATTTTAATTTATATATTTGAATAATAAATGAATAAAAATAAGGAATAAATCTTGTTCCTAGGATTAATATAGTTTTCAAGAAGTGACTAGTCACCTATTCTAATATCCACTCATTTATAATTGCATCGTTAGTTATATTTTATTTTTTTACTTTTCCTTTTATGTATATTAATGAACAAAATTTTTAATATCACTAAATAATTTATATACCATTAAAAATACATAGAATGGAAACAAATGTGAATATTTTTTGTTGAAGGCATTCCATGGAATCGATAAATTCACATATTTAAATCCCACCCCAACTATGAGAGTCACAATTATTACCATTATACTTATTTAAAAAATTCCCATCATAATGTGTATTGTTTTAGATTTTTAATACAGAATATGTTATATTTTCACAAATATTATAATAATATAAAACTATATATAAAATTAATGTTGGGGTCGGATTGGTTGACAAGGTATATTCCCAAGGTCCAAAAACCACAATATGGAGTCCACTCTGTTGAATCAATTCCAACCATTTTCAATATAAATCCAAACATCATGTTTATTATTCAATGTGAAATAGAAATATTATTCAAAACACAAAAAATATAATAATTTTTTAGTGTCATAAAAATAACTCCGATGATTTTGGGTGATCCTTGGGATCAATTCATCATTAGGTTGAACCCCACCATAATAATTAGATAATGGTTTCATTCAATTATTTTTGTTTAAATTAGTAATATTCATGTTCCATGTTACAAGTCATGTATATTTCCTCCAAAATATTAATATAGTAGTTTTATTTTCTCCTAGGTTAAAAAGGAGGAAATGAAAATATTATCTAAACATCATAATTAAATGATTATAACTTCCTCTTATTTTGGTGTATTTTTCCCGTATTTGTAAATAAGAAAAAATTAAAAAAATATTGTCTTTCTTACTTTATCCAGGATATTATTAAAAATTAATATTCAATTTAATCATTTAAATTTTCCTTATGATTGAAAAATTATAACTAAAATAATATTAGTATGTGTATGAATTTAATATGGATGGGTTATTCATAGTAAAACGTGTTTATTTTCAATGATATAAATGTCTTTTTCTTTATAAAACCCTTGAGATTAAATTATTTAATGTGTGAATTTATTATGGAATATTATATCATTTATTACCACCAGGCCTCTATTCATGCAACCAAGAAATATAAATATTTTCTACATTATTATTATATATATAAATTAGTTAATTGTTTTCTATATCTCCAATATAATTTCTCTATACGTTTGATTATTATTCAATGTATATAATTTCTATATTAGATTGAACTAAGGTAGTTACATAATTTTATTAATGAAAATAATAATAATAAAAAATTAAAAATAAAATAATAAAAAAAATATATTTGATGAAACCAAAGATGTTTGAATTCAGAGAATACATAATTGAGATAATTTTATAATTTAATTATAAAGGGTGTATTGAATGTTTAATAGAATGAATCTAGTAATCCATTTTTAATTTGACATATTTACTAATAATGAAAAGTAAGATGACATGAATAATCTTTTTATCACAAAAAGATATGGGGATTTAATGGTTTTTTACTAGGGAATTTAATTATTGGATCAACTTCATAAATCTCATTTAATTGTTTTCAAATAAAATTTGTGAGATCATTATTTCCCTTCTTACTAAGATGAACTAATGGTGTGATTACTAGTCTATTTACACTGAATCCCTAAATTAAATTTATTTTCAATGTAAAATATTTAGGAAATATAGTATATCATCATGTATTTATCATTTTTATTGAATTAATGAAATTATACTTTTTCCTAGAGTGTTTTTTTTTTGAGTTTTTTGAGTGGGATAACACAATGAGTAAATATTTATTTTCACCTATATACCATTTTGGTGAATTTTTTCATATTATTATTTCCCAATATTTTAACCATTGAATATTTGTCACCTACTTTTTTTAATGATCATTGTATCAGGATTATTGTGATAACAAATGAATTGAATGTTTTATGTTATAATTTTATCATTTTAAATAGAATGGATAAATTTTAAGAACGTTGTATCACCTTTAGACAGACTCACTACCAAGTATGATATATCTCCATCAATGTATCACCATCATAATGTCTCACCATCCACAATGGGTCAAAAGTGATATTGAAATTTGAAAAATTATGAGACATAGTTAGAAAGTTTATCACCACCATAAAGTCTCGCAATCACATTGAGCCACCGTAAAGGAAATCATACTACAAGAACATAATTTTTTAAAATGTATGGAATGAATCACCATCAGAATAGACACCTCCATCCAGACACAGTGCTATCCTGGCACACTGCCAAGAATGTGTCACTTGTCTAAGGACACCCCACCAATGTATCTCACATTAGGATCGAGAAATTGTTCAAATATTACACCACTAAACATTGAGTCACCAACAAAATTAAACACCACTAGTTTAACTATTCAAAGACTCACCATATCTATTTCAATTCAATTTTATTTAAATATTTATAACAATTATTTTATCTAATTTAGTGTTGATTTTTTTTAATTTTTTTTAATTGTGTGACATAATGAATTGATGTATGTGTCAGACATAAAGTATGAGGATAAAAAGGATCCAAATAATTCTTTTTATTGTTTTGGTTTCTTCTATTGATAAAATAGGAATCACACTCCCTCATGTGACATGACTCAATAATAAGGAAATAAACATTGAGATATACATAGGGGATGTGAACTGTACATTACGTCTAGAACTAGAAGATCTTACAAGATGTATCCCGATTACTCTCCACTTAATAAGCTAAAGAACATCTTACATCATTTTTCTTATTGTAGTCATGAACAAAGAGTATACAACACTATTTTCTACAACAATATACTAAAACACGAATTGATCCTAGTTAAATTCACAATCATGGATTCTTGATCTATAGAACTTAACAGACATAAAGGCATGATATCTTCACATAGCATTTTATCTGGTTTCCCACAGGTTGTGGTAGTGTTTCTTTTGTGTCGTGTTGTTTATTTGTTTCTCCCAGGAATACTATGAATGATACCCTATGTGCTATGAAACGTTTCTATAATATTTAAAAACCGATCTAGGTTGTGGCTAAAAAGATTATTTAAAATAATATTCATATAATTGGGTGATTTTTTATGTGGAGAGGACTAAGTCATATCTTGAGACGAAACAACTTTCATTAAAAAATTGATTTCTTGTTTATTTTATTTGTGATTCTATTTTATTTAAACTATATTTGTTATAAACAAGAAAAAACCATTAATTTGATGGTTATTTTTAACTAGTGTTTATATTATAAATTTATCCACTAAATTGATTCCAAAGGATAAAATAACATTGTATATTGTTTTTTACAATGATATAATCAATCATTGAGGATACTTTTAAAAGTCCATGTAATATATCAAACTATTGTTTTAAATAATCGTGATGTTTTTATTAAATTGTTTGATGTTATTGAAACCATTTTTCAATTGAAATTTGTATAGAGTACTAAATTAAACTCACTCTTGAGATAATCACACCCACCTGTGATTCCCAGAAACCCATCCCCTCAATGCATCCCACCTACGTTACCCACCTAGGAGAAACAACTGGTCTATACCGCGTGGGTTTTACACTACACCCCTACCTAGGATCAGTGCCGAGTAGATTTCCTACCCCTCCAGTTCAGCCCCGTCACATCCACCACTAAACCCCATGAAAAATGGAGTGTCACGCCTTGAAATGTTCATGAAGGGTTGATGACTTTTTCCATTATACCCTTTATGCGGCCAAACATTAACCCCCATGGTTACCATGATTTGGGATAATCTATCAGATTCCCAGAAATTCCTTATGTTGATATACTCGGGTTGGTTCCTTTCAAAAGTAATTATTTCATTTTATTATCTTATATTCCTAAATTACCTTGAATAAATACACTCCTCAATATACTCTTTAAACATTATCACCTAACACCTATTCTAGGACCTACAATACATCAAATGGGAATCCGCGAAAAGAGTATGCCACACATAATCCTCAAATGGGTACCCTACTTAATAGTAATCCCCAACCAATCTCATATGGAAATCCTCCATAATATTAAGCACCACCTAATCTCAAATGAACATCCTCTTTATGAGTAATCCCAAACGAATCACCAAATTAGAATCCTCCTTAGGAGTTAGTCACAACCAATCCTTAAATTGGAATCCTTTTAATGTGTAAGAACCGTCCAAACATCATATGAGAATCCTCATTAGGAGAAAGACCAACAAATCCTCAAATATGAATTACCGTTAGGATTTATCCCAATCCAATATCAAATGGTAATCCTCCTTTTCTTTAAGCCCATCCTATCTTAAATGGGAATACTCATTTGGTGTAATCCCTAACCAATCTCAATTGGGAATCATTTTTTACAATTAATATGTAACCAATCCTCAAATGGGAAACCCCTTAATGATTAATCCCCAACCAATCCTCAAATGGTATTTCTCATTATGAAGAAGTCCCAATCAAACATCCAATGGGATTCATCCTTAGGAGTAACCACAAAATAATCTACAAAATAGTAATCCCCATTAAGATTAATCCCAACACAAACCTCAATGGGGATCTGAATTAAGACTAATCTCAAACCAATAGTAAAATTGACATCCTCCTTAGGAGATGGCCTAACAAAAACTAAATTGGGCATCCTATTTTGGTTTATTCCCAATATAATCCGCAAATGGTAATCCTATTTATGAGTAAACCACAACCAAATACCAATGGACATATTCCATAGGAATAAGAATAAAAAAGATCAATTCACATCATCCATAAGTGTATGACACTACCAAAACCCATTATACATCCTCCTTATGAGTAAGTTCCAAAAAATATCAACGTGCATCCTCTATATGAGTAATCCCCTGTGAAAGCTCAAATTGAATGAAATGTGGTGTAAGAACCTTCCCATTCATGAAGGAGGTTTTATTATTACTCCTCTCTACCACTGCTTCCACAAATCCTTCCTTACATTTAGTCCCATTTCATGTGTAAAGTAGAGAGGGGGATGATATGTTTCTATCACTTCTTCCCTTATAGCCACAACATCTTCCATCATCAACCTTTCATCTTCCAACATAGGCCTGGCCTCTTCCACCAGTAGTGGAGAAAGTATGTGTGGTTTGTTGAATATTTAACATCCTATTGTTTCTCACACTAAGTATGGCTCTTGTGGGCTTAGAGGTTTTTTGTGATCATAACATATGCATGATTTACCTAAAATAATGAACTATGAGAACTATGATTCCTTCCATAACAAGGATTCATAAGAAAACATATGAAGGCCTGAGATCCATGTAATCTCATCCAGGAAATGAGAAATCATACCCCATCAATAGATATCATCTTTTGGAGAACAATCCTAAATTCCCTTTATCTGAGTGTCCTTCTTAGGAGTTATCCCCAAATTAATCCCCCCTAAACCTGAATGAGTTATGATATCTCTCATGGAACATATTACAAGGTAATACTATATAGAATTTTTCCCAAACATAATACTCTAAAAATGTATAACTCACTTGTGTGTCTTATAAAACTACATGGGATTCAATTACCATCCAAACGGGATACAGAGGATGCCTCCCAGAGGTACAAAACCCAACACCCAAATAAAACATATTCTCTCTAGGCCACATTCCCAAAAGGGTCCAATTCAACATGGAATGTCATATACCTTCCATGTTAATTGGGTTCTTTAGAAATATATCCAAAAAGAAGCATTAACTAGGAACATTATTCTTATATCTCTTTACCAGATGACATTAAACTCTATGGATAGGTCCTCATCACATGACCTTAAAAGTTATGATGTGACCCATTAAGCAGCACTGGACATCATGGATTGTGATTAATTTTATGTGGATGTGTAGGTAGATCATCTATGGGTTCGAACACAATATAAAAACAACATCCATCTCCCTGAATTATAATAAACCCCCCAATTAACCTTTTTCTTACTGGATGACCATAGACTCCATAGTAATCTTTTGTCTCCTAGGATGAAGATAAAATCATGAGAGAAATTCATCTTGTTGGATGACCATTAACTCGAGATTTCCCCGTATGTTGGATTAATACTAAACATCATCATGATAGTGAACATAGAATATCAATGTTGTATATAAGAGGATACCATCAATGAATAACCTCTGATTCACAAAAATATTTCCATTGATAAAGAACCTCAAATTCATAAAGATGATTCTAAATTCTATACAAAAAAATGATTGATTTCTAATATTGGGATAACTCATATCATACTTGTGAGTTAATGAAGGATTCATGAACATATCTTAAATCAAAAAATGTATCCTAGAGAATGATATATTACCCACCAAAAGGTTGTGATAAGCCATACCTCACATCCTCTAGTCTAATGTTAGTTCTTAAGTATCACGGGTTATAAATCCTATCGATTTTCTACCTCTAGAATGTAGGTATCTTTGGATACCAAACCAATATGTGTTTATTGTTCCATAAAAAATTCTATTGTAAACAATTTAGAAATAGGGATTCCAAACCGGAACACATATTATGAGGGAAACAAAAAATGGTGAATCCAATGTGAAACATTCACCAAGATTATAGTGTAACCCATATTTCAGGCCCGTATCAATTGATAAAGGAGGGATAAACAAGGAAATAAATCAAGTATACATTAATCTAAAAATATATTTTTTGGAGATCATTATTTATATTTTTCATATAAACAATCATTTCATCCTTGAACTCCCATCATTACAAATAACTTCCTTCAAGTTTACACTTGTGAAGGCCCTGACTGCTGCTCAAGATGTATCCTATTCCACATGAAGAATGTTATAAAAAACTCATAAAATTGAACAATGGGTATATAACACACTGGTTTGATAGTAAAATAATCATTGTACCATTCCAACCTTGGAGACTACCTGACAAGTCCTCCATATCAAGATTAACCCCTGGTAGTTTGTTTAGCAATGACTGGTGCTCCATAAGTAGCTATTAACTACCACCATCTTTAACTATTTTGGACTCTTATCACTATATTCAAATAAAAAAATCCCACCTTTATTTATGGGAGGATAACAAAGAGGCCACTTATGAATTCATTTCGAATACATAGATATTCTTTCACAAGGTTTCCAACCAACAATCGTCACCACCAACACAACACGACAGAAATCCCTCAACATGATGAGGGTGATTCCTTCAGCTGTCCGACCCAAGGTATCTCAAACCCAGGCTCAAAAAACGTTCCACTAGGGAAAATAACCATCTAACAAGGTGATGGGATCTAACTTACCCCCCTCAGGAGAATCCCATTAACCCATTTTGGTTGAAAATAGTGAGAGGGTACATACACCCACCAGCCTTTATCCTGTTAGCTAGAAGACTCATCTGGTGGTTCCAAACTAATCAAATCATTCAAATATGTTGGATTACCATGAGAAAGAACATAAAATTGCATAAAATTATCAGTTCATCAATTTTACTCTTCTAGAATCATTTTATGAAGCTTCAAAACACAATTCGATGGAAATCCACAAGCAGGAACACACACCTAACTGTACTCATCATGTCTACCAATATCCACTTTTGGAATCACATAGAGAATTAATTCGTAAAGATCCTATGAAAATAATGAAGAATACTCAACTCTCTTCCCCAAAAAACAAGTAATTCTAGAATCCATAGAATATAAATGTAGCATAGAATCCTATACATACAACTACTCCAGATATGGAATCAATGTATATTCATATTCCCACCCATGAAGTCACCAAGCACATCATGCTAATGGTGAATGGGAATGGAAAAATTCATTCCCATATCCTAAAAATATTCCAATATATCATCATAGTGAAAACATTAATACCTGATGGATATAAATATAACTCTATCCCCACATGTATGGTTTCACATAAACATATGACCCAAAAAGAATTTTCATTCCTCTGTTCCTATCCAGGAGGGTTATGGGGCATACTCCCCCAAAACATATGAATAACTGGATCAAAAATATACACCCATTCTTATTAGAGATAATAATCCTATTCTGATAACTACCCTATAGTAGACACATAAACCTACCCAATATAACAACATTTTATAGTAAGTGGTCCCAACATCTTATAATAAGGAATCCCAAAATAAGTCTTATAAAACACAGTTAGAAAACAATGATCCATTTTTTGATATGATCCACTGAATGCTGGAGTTCTTGAATCCCTCATAAATTTATCTATTGTAGATAAACATCAAACCCCCCCATTACCAAATTATCAAAGAAGCAGTAGTAACTTTGATGGTCCTCATCTGACACTTCCCCATGAAGGATTCCTTCACAAAAATTCGGTCAATCTCAATAACCTATATCTGGATGAGATCCATGAATACCTTCCATGTGGACAGAATACCAAGAAGAAATGAGATTTATCCCTTGTTTTAATCCACCATGGTGGTGTTACCAATGATAAAATATATAGTTATTTCTCTCTCCATAGTAGTGTTTCACATTGTCATGTGAATTCTCCCACTAAATATGTAGTGATGAAAAATACAACTTACCTTGAGGCACTTGAAAATACATGACCAATCATGTCTGATTCCATGTAAATGATGGGTAAAATGAATTATGTAGCTGAATATAGATTGAGGCGATGGTCATTCACTAAACCACTCATTCTTCATTTATCTTCAAAGCAATACAGGAACCCTCTACTGATTTGGAAGATTCTGATAAAGTGGAATGAAAACACCAACATTTGTATTATCACGTAGAGAAACCTTCAACAAAAGATGAAGATGATATGTGGAATATGGGGAAATGACTGTCTAAAAATGAAATACCATTCATTTTCTATTTTTTAGAACCTTTAAATAGAACATTCCACTAACGTTGGTAGAAGATTGTATTCATGATATCTGCCTCAATATATGGAAGACTATTCATCATCTAAAATTCATAGTATTATGGTATGATGAAGATCAATGTCAGGTCAAGATACTATAAGGGTTTCATCATCAAATTGACTTGGCATCACACCTAACTTCTCAAGAGCCAAAAATTGAGAATAATCAAGTATCCCTTCAACGTGCATGCCTCGATGCATTAATGAGGATGCGATGACTCATCGTAGATACCCCATACGATTTTCATATTAGAGGATGGGGTGATCATGATAAATTACATTTCACTATGATCAAATGATAGAAAATCCTATCAAATGTGGTCTCATTCAATGATATTTCCCTAGGCCAACTATAATAAGAATATTATGTTCCTGACCGAAGGTATTCTCAACAAAAACATGCCTCAGTTGACATCCATCAAATTAGTACCAAAATAGAGAAATATATTGAGATATATCTTAATAAAGTGTATGGAAAAATAGATAAGGCCACCCATGTAAGGGATTTCATCCGTCATATTGGTAATATTTCTGGAATAGAAACATGGTATTCTGAAGAAAGAGATTTAAGCTAGTGCTGGATAATTCACCAAGTAAACTATTGGACTAGAATTTTTAAAATCAGTACAATAGTTGCATTGATGTCATCCATTTTAGTGCAGGAGCCACCCCATCCCACAGGGCTGGGGGATTTTCTGACCCAACTCTCAGATCCAACAAAAATAACCCAAATGGTTGTGCAAGTAGAGAAATATTATCCCCGAACCCCAGGGTTTTGTGATTTTTCACATTCACAATATCATCCATAGTAGAAGTCGTTTTTATCTTGATAAGGATAGAATCTGAAAAATGAATTAAAAACTAAATTATCCAAGTATTACATTTAGATTAACGTCCTAAAGACAGTTCTAGGGGAACCAGGAAATAGGATAACAATGTCTAGTGGAAGTTGAAGAAAAAGAAATCTCACTATGTTACATAAAAATACCATCAATGAATTATGTGTTAGTGAATTTAATTGTTTCCATCAGGGATGATCCTCCACAAATTGATTCCCATTCAGAGGTGTTCAAGGATATGGTTATTGTTCATAATGTAGTCCAACAAAAATGAAAATGAAAGAGGTGTGTATAGAAAAAATTAGAAACTTAATTAAAATTTAGGTATCCCCTATAATAATCATATTTCACCACATTGAAAGGAACCTGATCAGTGGATTGGTAATGGATAGAACATGTCTCATAATTCCTCCAGAAAAAGACAATAAAATTCTCCATAGGAAATAGTTTCTCACTAGGATGAGGAGATGAAGGATTTGAGTAGACTCAATTCTGAGTCACTCTGATGCTTCACTCCCACCAGAAATGCTCTACAATATGATCATTACCTTTCACTTCCAATAAAAACACCTTAACAAAGAGGGTTTTTTGTAACTACATATGTGGATAATGAATTATATCCATTACAAGTACAACCCGATCAAGTTCAATCACATCCTTATAGGCCTACCCCAATTGGTTACCCATGGTACACACCAGCGGGGCCACCACCAGTAGTATTTCAAGTAATCACACCTATTCAGGATCTATCTTCCACATCTATTCAGGTCTTTAATCTGCTATATTTTCCTCAAATGATCATGAAAAAAATTGATTCATTTACCAAATGATTGTAAGTTATGAAAAGATAGAGTTCAATAATACAACCATAAAATAAGGTTTATCTTGAATGTGTGGATCTTACCCCTCATCCACAAAATTTTCAGAATCCAAAACTTCATATATAGAATAGAATAGGTGGAATGAAGTGACACTTGATTAATTTTTTCTCTCATTGTGATCCCATGATGTGGTCCCCTGTGAAATAGGAAGAAGATAAATTCATTTCTTTGTGCAATCATTGCAGGAGCTGTCCATTGTATGGTACACATGTTTCTTGTCTTGATTGATCACTGGATGGGTAGATCTCCATAGGAATTTTCTATTGTAGTTCATCTCAACATTATAGAAGACAACAATATTAGATATCACAAACTAAAATCAATGAGAGAAATAAAGAGTTTCAAATTTCTTTACAAAGTGGAATGGATTTAAAAAGTTTGAATAAACCACTCCCTCATGATGAGTCACCTCCCATTTATGTTGAAAATATCATTGATGAGTTTCACACACCATTAATCATATCGAAATACACTATATGATTAGAGTATCCGACATTTATTTCCAAACATCTGGAAAACATCATAAAAGAGACTACATCCAAATGACTAGTAATCCCATCAGATCTGAGAAAGAGATTATGAACATAATATTCCAACATAATTTCATATAATATGTACCTTGTACTAGGTCCTACATTAAAGACCTCACCATACCATAAGAATCCACCTCTATAGCATTAGAAACAATGAACATCTCATCAAGATTATCAAAAAGATGAATTGTGGAGACAATTTAAGGAGTTGAAAGACAAATTATTTTCTTTTATAAATGAATAGTTCCCAGACTAATTAATCCTAATATTTGAAGAAAATTTATTTCAGTTTCCAAATCTAGAGAAACCTAACAACGATGGATATGAGGACCTCAAAGAAAATATCACATTTCTTTAAAGGTTGGGGACCACATCCCAGAGTGTTTCCAATTTAAGGACAACCAAGAAATGATGGGTGACTCTAGGAACGTGAAGATAAAATATTCACTTTCCCAAGAAGAAAATTTTTCTACAACTAATCCAGAGAAAGAAGGTGAATTCATGGAAGTCAAAAATATGAATTCACAAATATTTGATGATTATATATGTAGGAAAATAATCAACTGAAATCATTACATTCTACGAATTTAGTCAAACCACCATACTGTGTTTTCTACCACTTCTACTGTAGTAATTTTTTCTTCATCAAAAGCATTGTCCTCTAAAGGAAAATCATCAAATAAGTCACATGTTCAGAATAATAAAGAGGAATAAGAAGTAGATGAGTTATTTTTCAAGGATAAAGTTTTTTGTCCTTAGAAGATTTCCTATCAACTATCTCAAAAGCATGGGAACTAACCTACCAAATGACACAAAAATAATCTACATATCAGGAAGAATCTGTAATAGACGAGGAGCTAATCTTAGGCTCTGTTAATGTTATTAACCTAATGGATACCCATGAAAATTATGATTCTGATTATGAACATCATTTCTTTGTATTTCATTGGCAAACTAGGGGATGAGGTCGTTAGGTTCGTGGATATATGTGAATATATGGTTATTCTAGGGTCCAAAACTCCATCCAAACCCCTTCTCGAACTATTTATGCAGTAGAAAATAATGGGAGATCCCTCCAGCGGTCTCAATAAGTACAAGGGAATGGTCCCACACATGACTGGTTATTCCCTAGAATGATCGTCATGAATTTCACATTAGAGGATATACTACCACCTTCTTGATGTGTGGGTAGACCTAGAAACCCAATTCCACCATGAGCATAAGCATTTCCAGCTTCTCCACCTGTAAATGGTCTATCCACATTATGAGCATTAAGTTCCAACGAACCTATAAAAGTGAATATATATACATGAAAATCCAGAACTCTAGATCAACAGTATGATGTATTAGAGTAACTAACCATATACTAACCAATCTATCATTCGTAGATGCTCGGAATCTCTCTAAAGATCTTCGATAAGCACTTATTTAGGCATGTGAATCCCTCTAGATTTTGAAAGTGAGGTTTCTACCATAGAGGATTTCCATATTGAAAATTATTTAAAATAATTCCTTATAGTCATAACATTCACTAACCCATATCGGGATGTTGTCGTACATGGACATATCATAACCATTTATCTATCCAGAAATATCAATGATACCGGTATCCAATAACAGATCAGTGATAATGGATCAGGAATTAATATTATTCCCATTCGTAAACATCCCTGATTGGGCTCACTAAATACAAATTTTCTCCCACCACATTAATGTTGTAGTGGATAAACAAGAATGATCATGGACCTCACTATGATAATATGCTCAGTTTTCAGTTTGGGGATATCATGTCTCATTCATAGTAAATGGGTTTCTAATAGAAGACAACATTAAATATTTTGTTCGAGAGGCCATGGCTACAATTTCATGTACACATTCCGTCATCATATGACCAATGTCTCTAATATTTCATGAATGGTAAAATTGTGAAATTGAATAGTGATGAGGCCCTATTCAAAACTAGTGAATATTGGTATATTGATACAGAGTTCTATCACACAAAGGGATACAATCCATGGAAAATGAGGTTTCTATAATAAATTCTCTAAATGTTCTTGGAAATATAATCAAGAATACATTCATGAATCACAGTGTAGATTACGTGTCACCCCTTAATCAAATTGAATGGGTTAAAAAAAATCAAGGACTTGTTTGGTGCCTTCCATAATGCCCGTTGTGAAAACAATGACAAATAGTATAGGAGAAAACATTTTATTAGGTTCATATAGGAACAATTACATTAAACACACACACACACATCACGTAGACACATGCATGAAAGGTATTTCATATGAGAAATCATTGAATAATATTTGGCTGGATGAATCTGAACTCCAATGGATTTTTTCTATCCGGATTGGGAATAATCCATCGAGCGTGAAGCACCAACTGCAAAATGGGATGCAACTCCCACAGAGGATACCATTCGAGATTCAAAGCATAAAATTAAAGGGATCTCCTTCGTCGAAGCCCTGATGTTATTAGAACATCAAAGGACTTCCTCAATGACACCCTCAAGGATTAAGAAACTTGAAGATGAGGGATTTCTAGTTGAAGTAGACCCTAACGCACTCCAAAAGAGGGAAAAAATGTGTAGGTTTTCTATTCCTGGACGCATTTCTTATCTGCAAGGCGATAAACCATGGTTATCTACTAAGATAAAACATAGGATTGGACATTTCTGGGGATCAACTAATTGGAAATTAGTTCTACTCGGGAAAGGCTATTTTCATATTATCCTGCACTCACATGAGAAATTAGAGCGAGTCTGGAAACATGGAAACGTGCATCTGCAACCAGGTGTCCTTAGATTATAAACATGGGACTATAATATTAACCCTTTTACCCATAATAACTCCTTGGTACATATATGGGTTCGATTTCATGGTCTAAATTGGTATTTTTGGCACCCCAAAATTATAAAAGACCTCACCGCCTGCATAGGAGTCCCTTTGAAGATAGATCAGAGATCACTGAATAGAGAGTTAGGGAAATATACCAGAGTCATGGTGGAAGATGATCTAGACTCAAAGCTGCCGCATGTCATCCCTTTCAATGAAAAGGAATATAGGACTGAGGTTAGGATTGAGTATGAACAGAATCCACCTTTCTGTGACAACTGCAAAATCATTGGGGATACTATTATCAACTGTTGAGGGATAAAAAAATCACACCCCATTAATGAGAAAGGATGGACTGAAATAAAGAGGATTAGAAAGAATAAAAAGGACGACTCAGAAAAGGCTGATATATGCATGCAGAAAAAGGAAAAATGGCTCATGAAAGGTGAGGTCACAACTACTTTAAAGGCCACTCCCTCATGGACAGAAATGGTGGACATGAAGGAACTGGCTAATGAAGTGAATGATATTTTTGAGGAAATAGCCTCCATGGATCTAGACATTGCTAATGGTATTAAACCTGATGGCAATGGGTTGGAACTCACTAGCAGGAAAAGCACAGAAATGAAAAGTGAAACAGCAAAATCTGCTAACAATGTTACACACCATTTGGAAGATAATGCTCTGGGGCATAGGCTAACGGTCCTACTTGCTGATTCTCTGAACTCAAATTCACTTAAGCTAAAGAAAGAATTCTTTGATAACACTCAATCTACCAAACAGTCTGTTTACAGGGGACCAACTGACCCAAAGAACATTATGGTTTCTAACAATCAAGTACATAGTGCCTGAAACTACAAATGTTGCAACAAGAAAAATCCAATGCAGAAGGGCCTCGATCACATACAGAAAGTAGTGAGTCCCAATGCACATATAAATAGAGGGACTACAGTCCTACTCATAGGTCAGTCTCAACTAAGGAAGGAAAAAACTTGAGCAATCTACAATTACAATTGCTATAAATAGGAAATAAAGAATACAGGGGGGCTTCAGACACCTACATGATACAGGGGACAGCACTACACAACTGGACATGAAGCTGCAAAAAATGCTGAAGTATAGGTTCTCAGTTTCCCTACTTACAAGATAGATTCAACTCTTACTTCACTACCCATATAGGACAACACAAAACCTCCTGATGGGAGAGCTCTGGATATGCACAGGAACCCCCAAACTTCAACTGATAAAGGCATTGCAACCTGTGACACAAGACAAATAGAGTTAAATCACATTGAAGTCAACAAAAAACTCTAACATGAAGAAGTATTGACATGCATAAAGAGTAATAATATCCTTGATAAGTCTTCCATGAACATGAAGGAAGAAAATGAAACCCCAAACAAGGATTATTCTACACAATTGAGGAGATAAAAGTAGGGAAATAACTCTGGACGTAACAGAAATAAGGGGACAAGCCCCAAACGTAGGTATAAAAGAATATTTATTACTGGAATTGACAGGGTATTACCATGCATGACACCACGGTAACCCTAAAAACGTTTTATTTACGCATAATCCTATTCTTTTTGCTAAACCTTAGCCTAAAATCACCTTTGATTCTGGAATTAATAGTCTGGGTAGATATAGTTACAACTTTATAGGTGCAACATCTAACAATAACAATTGTGACTCTTTATGGGTTTTTCCCATACCTCGATAAGTAATCTGCGTATTTATAATACAGATTCCCAATCATTGACATGTATAGTGAATATTCATGATGGAATCTTATTCTGTACTTTATTAGGCTAACAATAGATATCAGGATAGAAGAACCCTATGGAATGATAAATCCTCCCTCAATAACACTATTCAAGCACCTTGGATCATCGTTGGAGACTTTAATTCCATTATCAGATTGACTGAAAAACTAGGACACCTAGAACCGAATGCCTCCACTGAAGAGTTCAAATCCTTTATGGATGTTTATAACATAGTGGAGATTAATCTTGTTGGTGAAAATATACTTGGTATAGAAGACAACACAATAGGGTCTTAGCAAGCAAGCTGGATGGAGCCTTAAAAAATTCAATGGCCCTTGATAATTGGAATACCATCTCTAGCATCACCTTGCCTAACCTAAATTCTTATCATCATCCTATTCCAGTGATCCTAAAATCTAGAGACAATAAGCCTAATTTTCATTTTTAGATTCAACAATTCCTAGAACACTTTTGTGGATTGTAATAAAATTGTTGAAGACACTTGGAACTCAATTCACACTAATGATTCCTTTTCTTGCATTGTAAAGATGAAACTCCTGAAGCATAAATTGAAGCTATGGAGCAAAGACATAGCTCAAAAAATTGATAATGAAACAAAATTCCTTGAGTATGACCTTAACCAAATCCAATTTGACTCAAAACACAATGATTTTTCTAGGGATCTGACTCAAGAAATAGAGATCAGTAATAAACTCAACTCTCATCTAACCTTGAAAGAAAACCTCAAGAAACAAACTCTTAAAATCAAATGTCTTAAAGTTGGCGACCGAAACACTATATTAATTAACGCATTTCAAAGAGCTAGAAAGACATGTAGTCCTCTTTATTTTCTTAAAAATGGGGACAATATCAGTGATAATGAAGTGATATTGACCAATCATCTCACTACCTATTTAGTATCATTTTCAATGGACCTACTTAAAATTAGGACACTAAGAATAGAATCATTCCCCTCTTAGTGGGAAACAATGATAATGAAAACTTGAAAAGTATTCCAATTGAGCAAGAAATTAAAGAGGTAGGTATTATCTGAAATCCTGATAGTTCCCTTGGCTATGATAGTTTCTCTAATGTTTTCTTTCAACGTCCTAGGGACGTTATTTGCAGTGATGTTTGTCATCCTTTCAGGTACTTCTTCACTATGGGTTTCCCCCATATGGTATAAATGATCAATTTCTCACACCCATTCCCAAAGTTGATAATTCTTCATAGATTCATATTTTTGGACTGATTGCTCTTATCAACACCATTTATAATATCATTTCCAAACTTCTATCTATGAGACTGACCCCTATTGCCAAAAAAATAATATCATGGGACCAATTTGGTTTCCTCAAGGGGTGAAATATCCAAGATTTTATATGTATTTACTCTGAAAGTACCAACCTATTAAAAAAAATAATCAAATATGTGGAAGTGATGCTATCAAATTGGATATCAGGAAATCTTTTGATACCACCGATTTGAATTTTATCTTCAACATTCTCTCTGGATTTGGCTTTAATAATTATTTTTTCAATAAAATAAAAACTCTTTTTATCTCTACTCACATTTATATTCTAACCAATTGTTCCCCAAAGGGATACCTCACATGTAATAAGGGGGTCAGACAAGGTAACCCCCTCTAGGCCATCCACTTTGTTATAGCTGAAGACTACCTTAGCAAACCTATCACTGATTCGATCAATCGGGGTACATTAAAACACATATTTGTCTCTAGAAATTTAACTGTTCCCTCTCATATTTTACATGCTGAAGATATTATATTATTCCTACAATGAGTTAAGAAACATTTTAATGAAATCAAATATGTTCTCTCATATTATGATAATATCTATGGTCAATCCATAAATTGGAGAAAATATTCCATTTTCATCAGTAAATGTTTCCCTACCATCAGGAAAATTGATGTAATAAATGAACTATGTATAAAAGAAGGATTGTTCCCTTTTACCTATCTTGGGGTACCCATTTTCTGGGAGAAACCCAGAAACACTATCTTCCTCAACATCTTTGATCAAATCAATAAAAAACTTTCCTCATGGAAGGGAAAAAATATTTCGAAGGCAGGTTGAATTTTCTTTGTCAAACACACCATTGTCTCTAAAATGTTATACTCTATGATGGTGTACAAATGGCCTGTTGATTTAATTGAAAATATCTACAGAGGTATAAAAATTTCATATGGAGTGGGTACATTCTTGAATTAAAACTCATCACCATTCCCTGGAAAACATGTTTTACTCTAACTGATAATGGGGGGATTGGTATTAAAAACCTCAAACACATTAATGAATCCCTCCAAGCTAAAATTACCTGGAATATTGTGAACAAAAAATATAAAACTTATGAATTCCTTTATGGTAGATTTTATAATAACCTTATAAAAGTAAATCACACCTTTATGGAATCATCAATTTGGCCTTCCATAAAGAATAGCTTCTCAAATATTCTATCTATCTCTCGATGGATAGTCAATAAGAATTATTCTCTTATTTTTTGGCATGATAACTGGAATGGTATGCCTCTCTGTAACATGATAGACCCCATACCTGTATCTCACAATTACAACATCACCATAAATCAATGTATGAACTCTTCTGATTTAGATCTACCTGATGAAATATCTTCTATTATCAACAACTACACTTATGTAAACACTAATGAATTCTTAATCTGGGAACCAGTCCATAATGGTCTTCTAACCTCTAAAAATTACTACAGGAATAATGTCACTACCAACAATAATAACCCTTCCTTGTTGAAATCTTTCAACAAAAGCATGATTAGACCCTCACGTCTCAGGTTAATTTGTAGAATTTTCCATAATAGGACCCCCACAGATTGCAACCTCTAGATGTGTGGTATAAAGATTTGTTCTAAATGTCCCATATGTAACCAACACATAGAGGATGAAAACCACCTCTTTCTAACCTGTGTTAAAGCTTCCACTTCATGGAAATATATTTTTGACATTTTTGATCTTAAATGGATAGGTTTGAACTCTATCAGAATGCATCTTCAAAGATGCACTACTATAGATTCATGTCCACAAATTCACCAGCTCTTTGCTACTACGGCGGGTGAAATGTTTCATCTTATCTGGTATTAAAGAAAATCAATTAAGTACAAAAATAATTCATTCAATTTTTGTGCGACTCAAATAAAAATCCACACTGTGATCAGAGAAGCTGGAACCATGAAAACAAGGACATTCCACAACTCAATCAAGGACTTCTACATCCTAAGACAAATCAGAGTCAAAGGAAATTATAGCCCTACGAGAGGTTAATTAGATGTTTTCTAGAAACCTCATATTCTTGGTTGGCTAGAAATTAATGTGGATGGTTCTTTAAAAGAAAATCCTTGACCTGCTGGATACAACATCATTTGTAGAGATCATAAGGAGAATATTCTCGGATGCGGTTACAGTTCATGTGGTCATACGTCATCCCTCAAAGTAGAGATGTATAACGTCATCAGTGTATTTGATTTGATAATTCAACATGGATGGAAAAATATTTTGACCGAAAGAAAGTCAACTCCCATTGTTAAGCTCATAGGCATAGTACAACTCATCCGTCTTGGACTGTTACTGCTAAATGGATCATGTGCCTACAACACCTCTCAATACATAATTACATCATCACACAAAAATATAGAGAGGAAAAAAAGTTGCAGATGGTATTGAAAATAAAGGTGTCGAAAGCAGTAGCACTTTCATAGAGACCCTGCCTGCTTATCTCACCCCACTTTATCCAAATGATGGTATTAAAATCCCCACCTTTTAAATTTTAAAATTTTCTCTTTAATTTTTTATAGTACCTCTGCCAAAAAAAATCCATCTACTAAGATTCACCAAGTCTCTACTTAATCATCCATGATAGAAGATGTTTTCGCACTCATGGAAAATGATATGGATTCCAATTTTAAACACATTATATTTCCTTCAATGATTCAAAAATACCATCCATCAACAGTTGGGTCAGAGATGGTTGTGACCTCCTCAAGATGTCCAGTTACCAACTCCTCCCCTATCATTGAAAATATTGCTTCTATCACCTCCCCTACAAGAAAATTCATATAATGTAACAAATGAAGAAGAGAAATAAGATTAACATGACCTTAGAGACACACGTCCAACATTTTAGGAAGGAATCTCAACCATGATGGATGAACTCAAAGAAATAAATATGGGTGCAATGGAAGACCTATGCGCCACTATGATTAGTGAAACCATTACTGATGTAAAAAAGTTAATTATAATTTCTTTTTGAAGTAATAACTATATGTTTTTTTGGTGAATTATATTTATATTCCAAGACGTATTCATGATGTGGCCACCCATCTTTTGGGTTTGCTAGAAAAAAACATGGATATCAGAAGGCAGAAAAAATATCACACCTAAATCACACCTCCAAAATTGAGGCTGAAGTCGACATACATATCAAATACGACATCATCTGAGAGGTGAAATATCCAATTTGGTTATAAAATATTTTCCCAGTGAAATATATGAATGAGAAAATTAGTGTTTTGATTGATTTCATATATTTAAATTGGTATAGACCAAATGATGAATTATCATTTATGATCATAAAACACATAATTGATGCAACAACTGGCTAAAAATAACTCTTCTTCATGTATGGATACCTTGGGTATAGACAAATCCGGATGTCCCTAGAAGATGATCAATATATATCCATCATAGCTCATCAAGTCACATATTTTTATCATGTAACAACCTTTGGAGTATAGAATGCAGGTGTGACATATCAACTTGAATGCACCACATATGCAAACCCATCTTTGGGAAATTTTTTGAATGTAATGTTGATGATCTAGTGGTCCAATATAAATAATGTTTTGATCACCTAACTGACTTGTAGACCGTATTCAACAATATTTGATAGCATAATATAAAGATGAACCCCTTGAAAATTTTCATTATTTGAAACCCCCAGAAAATTTCCCTGTTTTGTTGTATGCCATCACAACATCGAAGTAGATCCTATGAAGAATAAATCTATCCTTATAATGTCACATCATTAATACTTGAATGTTTTGAGAGGAATTAAATAACGCATGTCCTACATCTCGTGTTTCTGAGCTAATCAGGCAGGAAATTGATTTTGCTTCACCCAATTAATGATGAAGGGGGATACATATCAATGGAAAAATGAATTCTAAGAATAATTTAATTAACCTCAAGAAATACCTCTTGATTCCTCATGTATTGAATCCTTATTTTTAAGGAAAAAAACTCATTAATTATGATACATCCTTGGAGAAATAATTGGGAACATTCCATCTGAAAAATAATGATGATTGCAATGAGAACAACCTTTAATATCATATTCAAAACATGCACGATGCAGATAAATGATATTTAGATATTAAGAAGAGATGTCTAGAACTAATCTTTTAAGTTTAGTAGCAGAAGTACTACCTGCAGCTTCACGAGGTCCACCTTGTCTCTTACAATAAACTACTAAAATTTATCCACAGTTGTCCTAGGTTGAAATTATGTCTATCATTGTGGGAATTTATTCTGCAACAGTTTGATATATAGTTTGTGCCAAATAATGCAGTGAAGGTCCAAGACATGGTAGAAATCATTACTTAACACCCATCTAAATAATAATAATCATTGAATACTAATCTATATGGTGAAAAAATATTATATATTCAATATGTCCCCTAAACATGGGATATATACTTTGATGGTACTTCTATATAAACAATAGGGAAAATAATAGATGATCCTAAACCATATAAAGTTTCTTTAGGAATTGTACTTACCACCTTAGAATAGTCGTGTTCTCGTATTCTTTATTTTTATCTGAATTTGGTACCAACAATGATGTATAATATTTGGATCTCATTATAGGACTTGAATTGCAACATCAAATACTATAAAATCATTTTAAAGTGATGGGTCATTCAAAACAGGTAATAAAATAATTTAATGGGTATTATTATATCCTTAAATAAGATATAATTCCCCTTTGTGATCACATGTGATGGTTAATAGTTTAATTTACCACAGAACCAAAAAATTTCATATGTCCCACAGTCATAAAATACCCAAGATGATGAATTGGAAAATGAAGCTACAACCTCAGATGACTTGAACCGGGACAAAAAAAATCATTATCATTTCTCATCTTAGATTTGTTTCGCATTTTATTAAAATTAAAACATATGAAATCTATGAAATCCGTCCCATTCATGAATCATGTTGTCCTACCAATAGGATGGATGAAACTTGTCATAGAATATCTCCAAAATAGAGTACTTCCACTTGATAGAGTTGGAAACGATAAATTTTTGTAATGGGCTTTTAATTTCACTCTTAATGATTTCCCAAATCACCAACAGATACAAAATAAATGATTTTTTGATGGAATTCTTCTCAGATTCATTGATAAGGATGAAAGAATAGTTTTCATGAAAGATGAACATGTAGGAGCCGATGGTTTCCACCAATCTGGGTACATGAATTATGATAAAATCTGAAGGATTGAATACTTTTTTCCTTTTATGACACATGATTACATATACTTCACTATAAATTGTGATCCCTTCCATGGCCATGACAACATCATTCATGAAACCCTAGAGTTTCTACATACATCTACATACACCAAGATATTTTCTATATCGGAAATGGATTTAGGGGGACCATATCCTCTATACACAGCTAAAAAGTTGAGTAAAATTCTTACTTCTACCGATTTCTTCTCTAAATGAGATGACAGAATACAACTAAATGATGTCGGGGATAAAATCATTGTTAGATTTTTTAAAGCTAATATCATAACTGTATTGGTTTTATATTATACCATAATGATGGAAAACGACACCAATTTATGTTTTGATGAGGTAGGGAAGATATAATAGGAATGCAGTATCAAATTCAAACATTCATCCCACTATCATGTAGCAAAAAATGGACTGATATAGGATTTTAACAAACCCATTTCTATTATTTTCAAGAATTTTCTAGACAAAGATAAGAAATATTAACTAATATACTATTTAACTATTTATGGTCTTACTATAATAATAAACGTACTACCACGCTATCATCCCAACACTCATTGGTATACGAGATAAATGCTTTTCTACCCATTCTTGTTCAATGTTTTTCAATCTGATTTTTTGTTTGTGATCAGTTATCTACAGATGAATAGTATCAGAAGCTACATAATGAGCTAGAATGATTGGATGAAAATATATTGCATTACTTGAATCACATGGAACTCTTTCAGAACCTAATTGAATAATATTTCAACAATAAATTTCACCTGTGATGATTCATCCATGGAGAAAAGGAATTGGTCCATAAAACTATAATGACACCAAATATAAGCCTCCAAAAAATGAGAAAAATTCGGAAGGACCTTATTACCTACATAATGTATAATCTAATGGAGCTTATTAATTAAGCTAAATTTATGGATAAATCAATAAATTTCAAACCAATTCTTCATTTTTGAAGAAATACATTGTTTAATCATAATGAGTGCATCCTAGTTGCCTGAAATTAAACAGTGTTATAACCAATGTCCTTGTTGCATAACATTAATCTACATAAAATCATATATTTATATGGTGTGTTATGTTTAAATTTGTATCATTATTTTCCTTCTCACATGATGTTAAACTGCCTGACATGAAGTCCTAATCGCATGACTGAAAACTGAAAAACCCCATTTTCCCTCACCACATGACATTAAACTATATAATTTCCATCGTTTTGATTTGACTATAATATATCTACCTAGATACGATAAATTAAAATTCATTATGGTCAATTAAAAAATGATTATATTTCATGAGAAAGCATTACTCACATCTCTACTACTTCCCAGTGGCACATGAACCCCACTTCTCCCTATGTCTGAATCAGATCTACATAGGGACCCCTTTTCAAGAACAAAGTGTGGCTTGATTCTTATTACAATGAGATATGTAGTGACACATAGATCTGATATATTTGGACCAAGTACAACCATAAAATAAACAATTTCCCCTTTACTTCTATATGAGTTAATTATATACTAGGAACCCTCCTAGAAAATATGGATTGATTCTCATATTATATTTTTATTTTGGGCTCATCTATTATTATGAAAAGTATTAATGGCCCCATTTCTATCAACAATATTCAATTGGTGTGGAGAAACATTATCATGAAATACATATGGATTGATTATTTAATCGGTAAGATATGTATTGATGAATGAATCTATTATTTTGGGTCCATTCACAATGTGGAAAAAGTCCCTTCACCCACTATGCGAAAAAATCAAACCAGCAAAAGGAGAACATTCAAGAACTAACTGTGGCATGATTCATTCCTTAGCAAGACACACAATGACACCTGAAACTCCAATGTTTGGTTAATACATGATTAATCAGTAATCCACTTTACTTCTTATGTATTAATTAGATCTACCAAGGGAACCTATCAAACTCCATGTGAGGCTTGATTCTTACCCTTATGAGATACATTGTGATGCCCATTATTTCATTATTAGTATCACCTGGAGTTTTTCTTTCACATAAGGTTACCCACACACTTACCTCATGATGAAAAAATACAAGGAAGGAACTACATATGGCTTGATTTTCATTACAATGGGATATGATGAGATTTCCTATTATCTAATATTAGGCCCATCCAAGACAAAAAAACCCACTTCCCCCAAAAAAACATGACTCATTGGGGGAAAGGTTTCAATAACTAACTATGGACTGATTCTTGATTCAACATGATATGTAGTGATTCCAGGGTCCTATACCCTATCTCAACAACAACTTAATCATTATACCCTTATACTTTTACTTTGTTACATTTTTTTGAATGAAACATTTCCCGGTACTTTTTCTCACATCATGCACAACTCACGTGTGATTAAGAATTGGGTAATGAGCTTATCTACATAAATAAGGCATCTTAATTCCTATTGAGGATAGAAATGGTCTTAGATGTAAGACAATAATAGGAACACTATATGTACTCACCACATGATGATAAAATTAATGGACCTTCATTCAAGAACTATGTGGGGATTGATTTTCAATCCATTGGGATACGTAGTGAAGTCTAGATTTTCAATAACGAGCCTAACTACATCGCAACGTAAAAAAATACATTACTACCTAACGTATGAGTCATGTCTACACAATGATTTACAATATGAGTAATCAATTTTCACATGTAGTCATATCTATTAAAACTATGTGTGACATAATTCATTCTTTGACTCGATACATAGTGATGATTGGACACTATAACCTAGTTTAAAAACATTTTCTATTTAATTTTTATGTCAAGACACCTGAGAACTTACAGAATGATATTAAACTAAATGTCTGTTGACTTTACAACATGACATAAAATCACACAGATCCTCCCTTTTCCTTCTTATGGGGTAATTTATAGTCCTCACCACATGATGTTAAAATTCATAGTATCCAGAGTACTGTGTATAGATAGATTCTCTATCCCATTTGAGATACATACTGAAAACTAGGATTCAAATCCTAGTCCCAGCCATGTGATATATGAAAATTCACCCTCTCCTTTTTATTATAAAAATCTATATAGGATTCTTATATTGGGCCCTCTCCCCAGAGAACCCATCAATGAATCAAACAATGATCTTGTCATACATATGAGTAAGATCTATGAATGAGACTCAAAATTCATGGTAAATATCATTCCAAACACTTAATTAACACATTATAATATTCCCCTTTTACAAATTATACTCCAAATCAGGAAATAATTTCAAATATTTAGAATCATTCTTCAATTTATAGCTGCATAATATCTGATACCTGAGAGATCCTTCACCTGACTATGCTGTATGTTACCTAGTTTTCCTCACATAAAATTCACTTATATAACAGGTCTATCATCCAAATAATTCCAATGTTTGTATATAAATAAAATACCATTGTTTTCCCTTCATAATAAAACCACCACAATGGGTCTATCAAATAGAGGTAACATTGTTGTTGAGAGAATCCTCTTCCATCCCTTTATGCTTTAATGACGGTATGCAAGAATCCGTGATCTAAAGCAGTTATCCTATTTGTATTTATCTCAAATCCATTCTTCCATCTAAAAAGTTTCCAAGACCATGGTTTAAATTTTTTTTCTCCATATTATTAATGCATATTTGAATGACCTTGGGACATTAGAACTCATTTCCTCCATCGTTTCAATAATATTATGGTCCAAGTAGTATGAACTAAAAATATGGCCACCATACTCTCGATTTTGGTTCATACATTTATAGAGAACATATTCATCCAATTAATTGGAAATCATGGCTACAAATATTCCTTCAATATTCAGTTAAATTTGTCTATAAAACCAAAATATATTCTTATATAATTCTAGTTCTCCATAATCATTAATTGTATTTTTACAAATAGATTGTCAATATTATTGAGATATCCTTTACCTGACTATGCGGTGCATGCCCCATCAATCCTTGGATAAAATCTACCTATATAAAAAAACATTCTTCCAATGGATGCCACTGTTTTCCTATACCTCACATTCCATAGCTATCCCTGTATAATTCATCCCTCATATCAGGATTGTCTACTAGTGGTAACTTCATTCATGGAAGCGACGACCTCTAAATTCCATTATCCATTTCCCCATATCTTTCTTTCGATTTAAAAAAATATCCAAATCATGTTTTACAATTATCTCATTCCATACCTGAATATATTCACACATTGCCAAATAAATTACTAAGGAATGGAAAAACATCAAGTCATATGTGAAAGGTAATTTCATCCAATCAATTCCCTTATTGTTCGTACTGCATGACTTTACACTTAAAAACACAATCTCCTTACTACACAATATTAAACATCACAACATAATCTTCCCTCCATCCAAAACAAAATTTTTGTAGAAGTGGTTTCTCATTCAGGTTTTTACTGGAATAGATGTCCACATTTATTCTCAAACAACATTCCATAGAAAATCAACCCACCATGGTCTTGAGACATCCAAATATTTATCCGTTTTTCTATTAGTTATATAATTTCAAAAATTTTGAGATATCCTTTACTTGACTAGGTAGTATTTCAAACCATTTTACATTCATAGTGTTGCCTAAATAATAGGTATGTCATCCCAAGGATGCTATTATTTGGCTATGAAACATATGGCCTAGACAGACCTGCATAATACAGCCCCCATAAAAGGTTTATCCAATAGTATTAACTTAGTTTTGGTAGAGGCCTTTTCTATTATTATATTATAAAATTATTATTTGGTGACCATAATAACGATGTGTGATGATTTCTCCCAGAATTATCTAAAATTAAAGATATCAGGACATTCTAAGCCATCAATCCTTGTTTGGATTCTTATTTCAAAATTCATGGTCACTAATATTCGACCCAAGAAAGTTGCTCTATTACTCAAATCATAATGAATTAGAACTACCAATAAAAAGAGACATAGTAATGATAAGGTTGAAAACAACCAGTGGGAATTATGGGAAACAAGTGACTCTCACCTCACTATACCTACACTCTATAAGGTTTTGGAATAATCACGCTGTGAAATTATAAAATATACTATGATTTTATTGTTTTCCATATGATTCTAAAAACAGTAAAACTATGATCACTAGTACCAAAGGGTTAGAAAAAAATTATAGCACCCTTCTGGACTTGATGGTGTTCCAATGCCAAACCAAATGATTTTGGAATTCATCAATGTGTTTTATAATTACCTTAGAACCATCATATTTTAATTTGGAATGAATATAAATGTAATAGGGGTATTTACACCATAGAATGTGTTTCATTATCATGGATGTATAATTCATGATTGGATTTCCATTTTACATGAGTCTTCTCAACAATGAGTGATATGCAGAACACCCCCTCAAGGAGTAAGCCATAGATTTCAAAGATCGATGAAAAAAGGATTCAACATATTAAATTCAATTTATGTGTTAATTCTAACAAGACATGGTTTATTAACCATATTTATTAGCATATATCTCTCTGAAATCATTGATTTTTATTTTGGTAGAGACCAAACAAACATACAATCAAAAGTTGTCAATCTTAGAAGATTTAATAATTTTATAAAGTAATAATGTCACCGCCCAGGTTATCTATGATGCTCATCCGCAAAACCCATCGACAAAGCCTATCCACACAGAACCATCATGATAGGTCTAGTAGGTTCTATAAATAGATCCCTCCCACAAAAAGATTTAGATGATGACCTAACACTCAATAAATGAATCCAGAAGAGGGCTCTGGGTGTGTAGGTCCTTTTCCCATGTTTGATATCACTACATGGGTGACCAACTATGTCTCTCCTTCACTAAGGAGATCCCCCTAGCTTGAACCCTGGAAAATAACTTTGTTGGATCACCTGTGGGACCCACGTTGGTAGAGAACATACACGACCCAACATGGTGGAGCACATGCATGACCCAACTGTGCGACCCACCTATGTGGCCCCCCGTATGGCCCCCCCTACGTGGACCCATTGTGTGGCCCATATCTTTAGAATAACTCACCAGACCACCTCTACAGACCACCTATGTGCCCTCCCTGAGATTCCACCTACGCTCCCTCATCTGTATCCTATATCTGCGGCCCACCACTATAGACCCCCTCAATGGATCAACATCATGGTCACCTCCGCGGCCCACATACATGACCCACATTGGTAAAACCGCTGGTCTACACTGTGGGGGTTTCACTCCCCCACCCCTGTGATGGATAAGTTCCCAGATATGGTCTCCACCCTCTATGCCATTCCATTCCAATCTGTTATTGACCCCTATGAAAAATGGAGACATTCATAATTAACTTTTCAGGACTGTTTGATGATGTTTTCCATTCTTTCCTTTATGCAGACAAACATTCACCCATTGGATTACTAGGATCTGAAATAATCCTTCACACCCCACCCCAAATTCATTGATAGGACATACTACTCCTGGTTCCATTACTCTATAATTTTAACGTTTTATTCTCTTAGATTCCTCAAGTACCTAGATTCGATAAGATCCATAAGATACTCTACAAACCACATCACCTGACACCTATGCTATGTCTAAAAACCCACAAAGAGAATTAATCCTAAAGAGGAAGCCCCAAATGAAACTCAAATGGAAATCATCCTTAGGTGTTAACCCCAAGCAATATAAAATGGGAATGATCCTAAGGATTAAACCCCAACCAATCATAAATTTATATCCTCCATAGCAATAATCCCCAACCAATCCTAAAATGGGAATTTCCCTTAGGAGAAAGCCCCAATCAATCATCAAACTGGAATCCTCATTATGAGTATGACCCAAAAAAACCTCAATTGGTCATCCTCATTATGATTAATCCACAACCAGTCCCCAAATGAGAATCTTCTATAAGAGTAATCCAAAACCAATTTTGATTAGTTATAATCCTTAAGAGTAACCCCCAACCAATCTCAAATGAGAATCCTCCTTAGAAGTAAGTCCCAACCAATCTCAAATGGGTATCCTCATTAAGATTATGTCCCAACCACTCCTCAAATGGGCGTCCTACTTTAGAGTAGCACAGAAACAATCCTGAAATTGGCATCCTCTTTAGTAGTAATCCCCAACCAAAAAATAATTGGGCATCATACATAGGAGAACGCCCAATCTAATCCTCTAATGGGGATCCTCCATAAGAGTATGGTTCATCCTATCTCAAATTTTCATCATCATTAGTAGTAAGCACCCAAAAATATTTAATGGGAATCATCTATAGTACTATGACCTAATATATCTGAAATGGGAATCCTCTTCAGGATTAATCCCCAACCAATCATCAAATAGTCATATTCATTAAGAGTATGCCGGAACCAATTCCCAAATGGGCATCCTCCATTGGAGAAATCCTCATCCAAACATTAAATGGGAATCTTTTTTATGTGTAATCCCCTACCAATCCTCAAATAGGCATCCTTAAAAAGAGAATTTTTAAACCAAATATAAAATGGTAATCCTCTTTATAAGTAATCCCCATCCAATTCCCCAATGGGAATCCTCTTTAGAAATAAGCTGCAACCAATCTCAAATGGGAATCCTCTTTATGAGTAATCTTCAACCAATATTATATTTTCATACACCTTATGAGTAATCCCCAAAAAAATACTAAATGGGCATCCTCGTGAGGATTAATCACCAACCTATCCTCAAATGGGCATCCTCCTTAAGAGTAATCCCAAACCAATCCTCAAATGGGAATCCCCTTTAGGAGTAAGCCCAAACCAAACCTTAAATGGGAATCATTATTATGAGTAAACCCCAACAAATCCTTTAATTCAAATCCTACTTAAGAATAACCCCCTACCAAACATTAATGGGAATCTTATGTAGGATTAAGCACCTTATAAATTTCAAATGTAGATCACCTTTAGTAGTAATCCCCAGCCAAACATAAATTGGGAATCCAATTTAGGAGAAAGATTCGACTAATATTTAGATGAGAATCCTCAATAGGAGTAATCCCCAACCAATTCTCAATAAGAAACACCCTTACGAGTCAGCCCACAAAAAAATTTCAATTGGAATATTTTTTAAGAGTGAGCCCAAAGAAATTATTGAAGGGAAATAATCCTAGTGTAATATAATATCCTTTCATATAGGAGGTTGCAGTTTTTCAATTCTCTACATATATGGCCTCTATTCATTCAGTACATTTAGATGCATGTCCAATGTAATATGAAGTGTGGTATGGTTTTTTTCTTAGCCTCTTCTGCTATAGACATGACCTCTTCCACTATTTCCCCGACCCCTTCCACCATACGCCCATCCTCGTTAACCATTAGAGGAAGAAGTGTTAGCGGGTTTTTAAATCTTTCATGTCCTATTGTTTATCATTCCGAGAATGAAGCACATGGGAATAGAGGTTTGAAATGATCACAAAATCGACATGATTAACCTAATCGATTGAACTATGAGAACAATGATTCCTACATTAACCAGGATACATAAGAATCATACTAAAAGCCTAATATTTAGAGAAATATCATTGATGAAATGACAAATAATACCTCATCATTGGATATACTCCACATGAGTCCATTCCTAAATTCCAAAAATTCGGGAATCCTCATTATTATTGAGAACCAAATTAAGCTCCCCAAAACCACTATTAGTTATGAAATCTCCCACTAACCCTGTTAGAAGGGAATATTCTTTTTGAGTAATCCCAAACATAATCCTCTCAATTGGTTATACTCACCTTTATGAATTAGCGAACTATGTAGACTTTGATTCCCATCCAAATGGGATATATAGGAAGCCTCCATATAGTTCAAAACCATTAACCTAAATCAACCCTATTATCTCTAAGAATTATTCTCATCCAGGTCAAATTCAACATGGAATGTAATATACCTTCCATGTTCCTTGGGATGTTTCAACATAAGCACCACACTAATATTTTACTAGGAACCGTCTACATAGATTTCATTACCACATGACATTAAACTATATGGTTAGGTCCTCATCACATGGCCTTAAAGGTTTTGATGTGTCCCATTAAGCGGAACTAAAGAAAAAGGTCCAGATTCCATTCATGAGGATACCTAGGTATCCCATATATAGGGGTCAATCCCAATATCTAAAAAACATTCATCCCCCTGGAAAAAGATAAACTCAATATGAAACATTGTCTACCTGGATGACCATAAACTATAGAGTAATCTTATGTATCTATAGATAATGATAAATTCCATAGTGACATTCATTTACCAGGAAGACCATTAAATCCAGAGTTCCCTACTCAGTGTCTTAAAACACAAAATCATCATGATAATGACCAATTAATATCTATGTAGTTTATAAGAGGACACCATCAATGAAGGACCACAAATACTCACAAATATCTCCATTGATGATGAAACCTGAATATATACAGATGATTCTGAATTAAAAAAATTTAAATAATTGATTTCTAATATTGGTATAACTAATAACTATCTTGGGAATTAATGATGGATTTAGGATCATAACTTTAAATCTATAATAGTGCCATGAGGTTTCAAATTATTACCCCCAAAAGGGTGTGATGAGCCTGACCTCCAGACTCCTCAACCAATGCGAGTTCATATGTATCGTAGGTTAAAATAACAAAAGAAATCCGCCATTTAGAATGTAGGGTCATTTGGACATTTAATTTTGGGGTGTTTCTGGTTCCATAAACAAATCCATTAGAAACCATTTTGAAACAGTGATTCCTATCCTGAAAACATGTTCTGAGGGAAATACCCTTCAATTATGGTTACTTCATATTTTTCACGCATAGTTAGTACACTGGTCATGATAGTGTATTGTAGTTAGTGTAATAATTTCACCTCCTTCATGAATCCAGTTGGCCCTTCATCATGTTCTAAAATGGAATCATCACTTAGGATAGATTGCTTTTTTTCCTCTTA
This sequence comes from Viscum album, assembly GCA_963277665.1. NCBI lineage: Eukaryota > Viridiplantae > Streptophyta > Magnoliopsida > Santalales > Viscaceae > Viscum > Viscum album. The sequence goes on along the minus strand of OY728128.1, from coordinate 1,926,129,344 downwards.
ATGTAGTTAATTTAGTTACGACATCACATACATACCTGAAAATTAAAATTAATAAATTGGATTCAGATTTTGAACAAATACAAGTAATATAATTAAAAAAATAATTATTTATAAATAAATAAATGAATAAATAAATTAATTAAATTAAATCATTTAAAATTAATCATGTTCAATTAAAAATAAAAATAAAATATATAAAATAAGAATTGCATTAATATATTTAGGATAAAAACAAAACTAAAAATTGATTGTTAAAAAAAAGTGCATACAAAATTATGTTAACAATAAGGAAATAAATTAAACAATTAAATTGATATTTATGTGTAAAATTAAGTTCATTATTTAATTGAAAATTAATTAACAACACAACATAATTAGTCGATTTAAAAAAATTTAAGCATAAAATAAAATAAATTAAAATAAATTATGAGGGAAAATAGTTCAAAAGGAAATAAAAATATTATGAAAATATCTCAGTGTCATTTGTGGTAATGTTGTTATTAGTATATGATCTCTAATGTCAATAGTATAAGGGGTTCATGATTATTAAATAATGATTATAGAAGGGCCTCTTAATGGGGGACTCATTATCTTTGATGGTTATTATTGGACTCCATCAGAAATAAATCTTTTCTACCAAAAAAACATAGAGTAAAATGAAAATATCATCCAATGATTATATTAATGTATTCACTAAAAAATATAAACTAGGTTTCTTTTAAATCAATTAAGAATATATCAGATATACCACCATGTTACCTTCTCCTAAAACTGATGAGATAAATTTAATTCCATATATTATATTTATAATTACCCTTGATGTATCATATTATATAAAATAACATGGGTAAAAATGCATCAACAATGTATAAATTAAATATCAAAGACATCACATTTGCAAATCTATATGTAATATATATTCTTATACCCCAACATTATGTTGAAGATAATAATATTTTTATGTGAAATAAAATATAATTATTATATTTATCGTTCATATTGAACCAAAAAAATTATATTCTCTATTAATAGGGTTTAATTCTGTCAATACATACCTATTACTCAACAAATTTGTCTCTAAAAATCATCTTTTGTGATTCATAATACATCTTCTCAATTTTTTCCCCATATAAAATATTCCCACTAAAGAAAAACATTGGAAACATATCTTATTCATAAATCTAAATTTTTATGTTTAGATTACTTGTGGAGACATTAACAATTTTATAATACATTTGAATAAAAACTGAAATGAATTTTGTTCAAATAATTTTACGTTGTACTTTAACTCAACCATGGAGAATAATAAACAATTACATGATGGATATTCTAAAAGAGTTAGATCTAATGCAATTTAAAATATAATTAAAAGAAATCATTGTTCATATTCGAATTAATTATCTCTAATATACATTGTTTTAATATGTTTCAAAATATATTAATTACCCACATGCATAATAATTTTTTATCACTTTAATTTGTTGTAAAGTAAGGATTGATGTTTTTATACTCATAAATTACTTCATTTAACCAAAAAATAGTCACATTAGATACATTTTCTAGACAAGGGGGATGATTAATTTCAGGGAAAATGTTTGGGAGTCCTTTCCATATTCATTATAAAGGTCCTTAGAGGGATGTATATCATTTAATTAAAGCTTAAGAACACTAAAAAATGGTTAAACCTAAATTTTATCTATATGTATCAAATGCATAATAAAATTAATAATAATAATGTAAATCCTTTCCCCAACTAATCCATCTCATAAATGATATGTATAATAATTTTATCAAGATCACTATGAAGATGACAAAATTATTATTCCTCCATTGGTATCCACAAATTGTGGGAATCACCTGACACACTTGTAATAACTCCCATAAAACCGCTTTTTGATAGATATAAAATTAGTCATATGTTTTCATTTTATTTTGACCTTATAATGGAAACCCTTATTAATAATTCTAAACATATATATATATATAGGGTAAAATGGACTATAAACTGTCCATGAATTTGAAAAATATATAGCCTATTCAATGGTTTTTTAGAAAGATTCGGTCACAAATCATAAATTTTTTATTCAATATTTAATTATTAAAAATTGAAAGCAATGTTAAAAATATCTGTAATCATCACCATTTTATGATTTTAATTTATTAGGATATTTTATGATTAATGTAGTGGTCAAATAAAAAATTATAGCACTATATGATAACCACACATAAAATCTCCATGGAATAATGTATTACACTATGTTATGATTTACATAAGGATACACCATAATGTGATCTGAAATCTATACTATGGTTAGCCTTTTAGGGCATATAATCATCATTTCACCAAATTAAATAAAATCATCATAAATATATTACAAATTAAAATTAGGTCACATAATATGTAACTAATTTTGAATATATATCCCAAAACTATTTAAATATATTATGAAAATCATTAATGGAAATTACAAAACTCATTTTCATCACATGTTATAACATATGTAAGAATTTGTGAAAATTAAAACAAAAAATTCTTCATGATATCCCCCAAAAATCATTTTGATTATCCCTTAGAGGCTATCTGGCTATGTCAAGTGGATCGTTGGACGCGGGGAGATCAGATTTTGGGAGGATAATAGGGCCGGTAAAAGACTGGATGACGTGGGTTGCCCTTTGCTGAGGATCTCTTTCAGCGAGGCAAGTGACATGTATGATTTAATATAGGCAACTCTTACTCCCAGCCAACTTGAACTGTTTGGTGGCATCGTGATGAGTGAGGAGCCGGACCGATGTTGTTTCATGAAGACAAGCAGTGGAAGGTACACTGTAGGGGGCTATAGGAAAATCCTACAGGGAGAAAGCTCTATGGGGGAGCGGTGGCTAGCTATTTGGTGCAAGGAGTTACCTATAAGAATGAGCTTCTTGTTGTGGCGGGTGTTAAACAGAGCAGTCCCGATGGAGGATAATATACAGAGTAAAGGGGTCTACATGGTTTCGCGTTTCTACTATTGTGAACATCTGAAATCAGAGACGATGGCCCATCTGTTTTTTCAAGGGGAATGGGACTCTTACATCTGGTATCTCTTCAGCCATCCACCCTTTCTGGTTGGTGAGTCATTCTGTATCTAGGATTACATGTACGTATGGCTACCAGGTAATGAAAGTAGGTCAATGGAGCAGACTATCAGAACGCTCATCTTGGTGGCTATCTGCTGGGTTATTTGGGAGGCAAGGAACCAGGATCGGCTGGGGAATAGAAGGTCTTTGGTGTCTATCGAGGTCCTGTTGAAGTCACTCATTTTCGAGCTTGCATCTCATGTCAAAGGAGGGATAACTTCAGAGACAGTATGCAACCTGCTCAATCAACCCCTCATTTAGCATAGAGGAAGAGGAAGATGGGTGAGGTGGCTACCACCGAACCAGGCTCTGAAGCTGAATATTGATGGATCCTACATGGAGGGGGTCACGAGGGGTGGTGGGCTGCTTAGGGATTTTTGGGGATCAGTCCTACTAGATTTTAGTTCCTTTTACTGTCTAGGAAACTCGCTGGGTGAAGAGGTCTTGGAGCTTGCATCTGCATTGGCGGTGTGTAGGCGGAGAGGAATGCATGTGGTAGAGGTGGAATCTGATTCTGAGTTTCTTGTGAAGATGTTACAGGGAGGTCACTGAATTCTGTGGGATTTGACTTATCTCATTCGTAGATGCAAGGCGAAGACTAATCACAGAAGGGCCATTCATCACAGTTGGAGGGAATCTAACTTTGCGGTAGATACTCTAGCCCGCTTGGGCAGACTGGAAGAGCCTCTTGTAATTTTTGGAAGTTTGAACTCCCCCCCCATTGAGTGCTTTACTATAGTGCAGGGAGACCCCCTTGGGCTCCACCACTTTCGACCTCCTTGAAGGGAGGCCCCTCGTTTTGTTGTTCTATTCTGAATAATAATAAAAAGTAACTTGCAGGATACTGAAAAAAGGAATTAAACTATAGGACATTGTACCATTAAAAATATTGTGAATTAAAAAATCCGAAAACTACACAAATAATATACTATATAAAATCATCAATTTGACCCATCCATTAAAGGGATATTGTATAATCACTATCAAACATATTAATCGATATAACTTTTCTTATCAGTTTTATCATTGTCAATCTTATATTATAAAATGATTATTTTTTCTAATAAATTGATAAATCATAGGACATTAATTATTTCTAAAGCCGTTATTTTATGTTAGGTCATTTTTAAAATTAAGTGGCTATGATATATTATGATGCACACAACACCCAACATAATTTAATAATGAAATATTATTATAACCTAGCCTCAAAAATGAAAGGAATGAATAGTATTGACCTCATTAATAAATTAGTTATTATTAAATTCTCTTTAAATTCACACATTATATTTGATAGGCATTTCATAAGATTAAATCCTATTTCACACATTAAAAGTCTGTGATTTTTATTCTAAAGGTAGGTTTTTCTCATTTTGATAGAGAACTTTTTTGAAATATAGATTATGACAATATTTAATATTATATTTTTAAAAATAATCAACTTTTTTGAAATTTTATTATCAAATTTTAATTTGTTTTTTTGATAAGTTTTCTTTTTTGATAAATAGTGAAAAATACCCCATTTTAATCAAAAGATTTTTTTTATCAATTCTATTTATAGAGTTAAATTATATTATTGAACAAATTAAAAGTAAAATTATATAAATATTATATTATGTAATCCAATTAAGTTCATTGTAAAAAAATTCACATTGTATTTGGATATAAAAATATTTTAATCATTTGTAAATGTTCACATTAATAATCAATTTTCTCCCCCGACCAATTGGATTAAATTTAAATTTATTTTATCGATTTATATATTTCCTAATTTTAAAAAATCAACCTTATATTATTAATAAATGGTAATTATTCAGTAAATATGTTCATTTTTTTGGGTAATATGAATATTAACTATGGTAATATTATTATCATGGTTAAGGGGAAATTGGGTAATTAAAGTTAAAAATAATATTATAAATTTAATGAAATTACCTTAGAAACTTGTACGAATTTTATTGTATGATTTTTTATTGACCCAAATTATCCATGGGAGTATTGAAATGAATATTGGTGCTTGTTTTATGACTTTAATGCTTTTATAGAATTTTATTCTAAGGAATTTCAAATATAAAATACTCATGTTTTTAATAACTATGACATTTTTAATATGTCGTTGCAGAGATGATATCAGGAACTATAAATAAATATTTTGAATATAAAATTTTAATCTTCTTCATGATAATTTTTTTATAATTTTTAAGAAATAAATAATTACATTAAATTCATATACAATGATAGGGTAGTAGTTGTTTAATTAATTGAAATATCAAATAAATTATATTAAATATATTAATATAAAAAAAGTATATATTTAATTTCATCCAGGAATTTCATTGTTTACTTTGACATGTTAGTGACGATTTTAAAAGATATGTTTCAAATAAATCTTGTTGGTATGATATTTTAAAAAAGTCAAGTATTGAATAATATTTAAATTTAAATTAATGATATATTAAAATATAAAATTTTTTATTAAATTTTTGAAAATTAAAAAAAATTAAAATTATGAAAAATCATTGCCATGTTGTTGAAAATTTCATCCATGTCTCATTTATTGTTTTAGGTGTTTTTTTGTAATTAATATGTACTTCAATGATTAAAAATAATTGTTTTCAAGGTAAGTGTTGAAGAGTTTAAATAAGGGTTAAGACCAGACGATAATGGTATGAATTAAATATAAACATATCTATGATTTTTTGGATCAAAATTATTATAAATTTATTTCCTTAATAACAAAATTTATTAGTTTAATATAAACTTTTCCATGATAATAAATTATATATTATTTAAATCAAAGAATTTTACAAAATGTCACTCTTTATGAATTAAAAAACTTTTATGTGTCCACATAGGGTTAATAGAATGTTATAAAAGAATCTAAATGAATATTTTTATATTAATGGATTATTTTCATTTTAGATCTTTTAATTTTAATTTTTATAAATTATATATATAACTTAAATGCTTCTTCAATGCTAAAATTATTATTATTTAATTAATATAAAAATATAATAATTTATTTTAAAAGCATTAATTTTGATATATTTGGGATGATTTAATGTGTATGTTGAATTTTATAGATCTATATGATCTATTATATTTATTTTAATTTATTATATTATAATTCCCACATTGTCTTGAAGTATTTTAAGTCAAATAAAATGAATATCAGGACATTTTACAATAATCAAATTTTATTGAGTTAAAAAATTATTAAATTATTTAAAAATCCAAAAAATATAATCTAATTAAAAATAGGATGAGATATTATTTAAAATTTCTTCCACTACTCATTTATAGTCCAATTGTATTTTTTTGTCGCTAAAAAAGTGTAATTATATTTTATTATTTTTAGAGCCACCAAAAATATCCCTCTACTTAATTATAAATTGGCACCTCCTACTTCAATTATTAACAAAAAATTAAGCCTTATAGGTTTACCATGTCTTAAAATTTTTTCTTCCAACATACTCATCCATGTTCTAAGGATCACGGTCATCCAAGAAGACCAATCTTAGATCCCGTAAGAGACGATCTAAAGGAAATCCAACAAAAAGGGGTATTCATTTTTACAAACCCATTCATGTCATTTATTATTATACATCTTATTCATGTATTTTTGACATGATTATATAATAATTATGGTAAAATATATAATACTAGATGTTATTATGTCTTTTAGATGACAATATTCCACCTTTTATCCAACCTATAAAAAATCGGATACACCGCACATGCGTACGTAGGACTTACCATCTCCCCGCAATGGTGTGATCTATTTTTCATCCCCATATTACTTGGATGGATATAACATTGGAAGTAATGGATATATATGATAATTATATAATTATATTTTTTTAATAATTAATATACCATTCAGATTTTATGTTCACTTGTTAAGGGAATGATACCATCGCTATTGCAGGTCTGAGACCTTTTGTCTCCACGATGTGCTGTGATTCATTATCCATATCAAAAATTATATAATAATTATAAAAATGCATTAAATGATTAATTATTATATTTATAATATTGATATCATTTTTTAGATGTTGGATCTATTTCCTATGAAAGATAACATATCCGTTATTGACAAAACATGTATTGGAAAATGAAGGAGTTAACAACTAAAATAAGGATAATAATGAAATATTATCAACAATGGATGATAAAATAATTAAAGAATTTCATATATGGTATCATAAATTATTTTATGTTTTTTATATAATTTAATAACATGATTAAACTATTATATGTTATTTTATGTCACGATCATCTAAAGGAAGCATTAGATATGGGGTTTTCTCATCTCACATTTAATTCTCTGATGTATGCCTTATTCACTAGTAATATATATTGTGTGGTGTACTCCCCCAAAGATATATCATATCAGGAATCTATTTATCATCATGTAAATCATTGTTTCATTTGTTAATTATTTAATTTACAGGGATTGTGATTTAAATATTTCATATTGGTATCAAACACTTTGATTTAAAAATATACTTTTTATTCGATTAATTAAAAGTAACGGAATGATTTGGCCATGTAAGACATGGGTTGGGGAACGATTAATGAAATACATTCACCACATCTCTAGTCTATTGAGAAATATTTATTTCCCTGAAAACACATTCACAATTGTTTGCAAGAATAACTAGATGTGTTTCTACCTAAATACGTAATCTGGAAAAAGGATTGATCTTGATAGAAACAATCTAGATCATATATCAAGATATTTTAGTCATATGAAAATAGAAATTTAATGCATATTATTTATTACTATCCACAAAAATGTACACTATGAAAAATTATATGGATGAATTTTCAATCATAGTTTAATTATTACCTGGCATGTGTGTTCAATTATTTACCTTTCCATGTTAACTATTCTTATTGATTCACTATTACTTCTACTATACATAACCCTTACTAATCATTTGAGCTCACACATGTTTTTTTTCCTTTCCCTGCATCATGAAAAATAGATCATTGAATGTGTTTTTTGTGATTCTGTTTATTATCCATTGAAATGTAATTTGTAATTATTCATTTTCATAGTGTAAAATGGTTATCAGGTTTGTAGTGTAGTTTTCCCAATCTAACAAAATATTCCTTCCTTTGGGATCTGATTCTTTCTATCTTATGAAAATGTTATAATGTGAGGAATTAGATATGGGATACTAGGGTTGGGGTCAATGCATTTTGAATAAAATTGTGTTTCATATAGACCTTTATTACTATATTATTGAAAACATTGATAAAAGAATATAACCCAATGATTGAATTTAAGGATAAGCATATGTCCAGGATATCAAACTATTGATTTGGTAATACCAGGGATAACCGTGGATATAACTAAGGATTTATAATTATAAAATTTTCATGATTTAGACATACTATAAATAATTTATCTTGACTATGTCACTATGATTAGTGTTTCACACATTTTTATTAAGGATTTTGTTAATGATGAAAATCAACAATGTTAAACAAGTAATGGTTAAAATACTGATGATTAAGATACTACAATAAAAATTAATGGAATGAGTTATTAATGAATAAAATGATGATTCTTAGTTAATGGTTTAAGAATGAATTATAATGATTAAACATATTTTGTTATTAGATTCATGTATTATTTCATCCATTGTGCTCTAGTTATAATAATCATGAGATATATAAGGATTGTACTGCAGTATTTATTCATTTTGGATTTGGAATCAGAGACATTATCATTACGATTTTATGGTTATAATGTTATTCATATATTTCTCATGTTGGAATAAGAGCTATTTTAATTTTGGTGAATCTAATGTTAGGTTGATTTTGTGAATTTATTGTCCATTCTTATTAATTATTAGTCTATGAATTTGGACAGACATATATTGGATGAGTCTTAAGGTAGAATACTTGTGACATGGAGTAAGTTGAAATATGGATATCATTGTTTAAGGTTAAATAATGATTTATCTTATTGGATGACCTCTGCTAAAAATTTTGGTTTTGAGACATATTTAATGGTCGATGGAATGACTCCTGGATATTTTTATTGAGGTGATTTAGGCATAAAATTCATCTTGAATAACCATCTTATGGTGCATAAAATGTTGTGGAAATGGATTTAAACCCAACCAAAGAATGCTAGTGGGTTTTGGAAAGGAAACATATAAATTAAGTTCATTTTCTGAAGTGATTATCTCCAACGTAAAAGATTTAGTGAACATTAGGAAAATGATTCTTGAAATAAAAAATTATCTATTTTATTTTCTTAAAAGAAAATCAATGGGTTTTAAACGATCATAAGACTTATGGCCTTATTTTTGTTAACATTATAATCATGATGTTCTATATCAATCTCAATCATAAAGTGATGATTACATTTTTTCCTTGTCAATTTTTTCATTTTCTATTTATTTTCTCCAATTCAAAACCCTAATTTTGTTTTAACATTTATTTTTTTCCATTCCCAATTATTAATAGGAAATTTTATTAAGCATATTTTCAATATGGGGATCCCAGAAATAATTTAAATATAATTATTTTTATTTTAAAGGATAAATTTGAAATTAAGAGGATTCAATTTATTTAATGTGCATGGAATGTAACACCCCGATATTTTATGGAATGTATCTTTTTATATTTAATCACTTCGATATCTTACATTTCACAAAACACCTAGCTTTACTGTAAAATGTAATATTATTATAAGATAGCCATTAAAACGGAGGGAATGAATATTATTAACCACTTTTTTAAATTTATTCAATTTCCAATGTTTTTACATTCAACCATTATAATTTATAGGCATAATATAAGAATAAATTCCATTTTACACATTAAAAGGTTATATTTTTTCAAATGGTAGTTTGGACCCCCTTTTGATGGCGTAGTTATTTTAAATGTATATTTTGAAACATTTATAATTTATATCTTCCAAAATAAAAATACTTATTTTATTTGTAACATCATAATCTACTTTGTATGGGTTTTTCATATTTTTTTTGATATGTTTCATTTTTTGAAGAATAGTAAAAAATATAGTATTTTAATTGAAAAGTGTTTTTTCATCAAATTTATTTATAAGAAAAAATTCTATTTTTGAATGGTATATATGTATAATTATAATAATTTAATATAATATAATCGAATTTATGTTATTTTGACCAATTTTACATTGAATTTTGAATTAAAACGGTTCAATATTTTCAATTGTTAACTTTAGTAATCTCTTTTCTAACCTGATCAATGAGAATAATTATAAATTATTTTTAGTCAATTATATTTTTTTAATTATAAAAAATAGATATAATATTTGTAATCATGAATTATATATTTATTAAATAGTTACATTTTAATTTTGGGCATTATGAATAATAACTTTGGAAATTTGTATCATAGTAGTTAAGGGTAAATCATGTAATTAAGGGTAAAAATAATATAATAAATATGATTAAATTGACCCAAAACATATCTTAATTTTATTTTGTGTGTTTGTGTTGCAAAAGTGTATTCTTGGGACAAGTTTATGGCATTTTGGAGTCACATGGATGACTTCAAGTATATTATAGTGTTTTATTCTATATATGGTCAAATATGTCTAACTCATATATTTATTAATTATTATATTTGTATTATGTGGATACATAGAAGATATATTTGTTTGAAAATATTAATTTAAAATATTAAATGTTAATGTTCATCATCTTAATTTATTTTTAATTTTAAGAAATAAATAACTACCTTAATGGCTTATACAATGATGAATCATTCATTTTCTAAATAATGGAAATATCAAATTAATGATACTAGAAATATTAAAATAAATATAATATGATATAATTAATCTCATCCATTAAATTTATATATGCATTTTACATGTTAGTGGTGATTTAAAATAAATTTTTGAATTTTTTTTATTGTTATGATATTTTTAAATTTCCATGTAATGAATAGTGTCAAAATTGACATTAATGATACTTTAAATTAAATAATATTTTATTAAACTATAAAAAATTAATAAATTTCTAAAATTTGGTAAAATAATGTTTTTAAGGTTTAAAATTTTATCCTTGATTCATTTATGGTTCTTCTGAAATTTTATAGCAACAATACTAACCTTCAATGAGTAAAAACACATGTTGTCTCGATAAGAGTAAAAGGGTTTAAATAATTTTTAAAACCAAAATATAATGGTTTGAATGTAAAATAAAATGATCTAAAAATTATTGGATAAATATTATCACAAAATTAAAACATTAATATATTATTCTAGTAGTTTAATAGATTCTTTTTAAAGAAAATAACATATATATTATTTAAATCAAAGATATTTACTAAATGTCACTATCTTTGTATTTAATAACTTCTACGATTCCAAATAGAGAAAACAACAATATATTATTGAATATAAATATTTTTTTTGGTCTTAATGAATTTAATTTAGTTATTTAATTTTATTTTTAATTTTTAGACATTATATGATTATGTTAAATTTTTCTTCAATGCTAAAACAATAGTTATTTAATAAATAGAAAAATATAATAATTTATTTTTAAAGTATTAATTTTGATATATATTTGGGATTATTTACTATTTTTAATGATGTTTTTAGATCTATAGGCTATATTAGATATGTTTGAATTCATAATATTAGAATTACAACTTTTTCTTGATATATTTTTAATTCAAATTAAATGAATAGTAAAAAGTTTTACAGTAATGAAATTCTAATGAATTAATAAATTAAAAAATTATTTCAAAATATAAAATGTTAAATATTCAAAAAAGGGATAATATAGAGTATATAATATCTTCCCATATTAATTTATATGGAATTTTTAACTTTTTTCCTCTAGTGTAGCCTTATTATAGATTAATATTTTCATATTCTCCAAAAGTTCCCCTCACTGAAATTATCAAATGGAACCTCCCCATCACTTATTTAGGCAACATTGAGCCTTATATCCTGAATCTATTCTGGAAATTTCTCCTCCCTACATCCTTATCCATCTTATGGTCATCCTTGTTTTCTAAAAAGACAAACATTGAATCCTTTAAAAGCGATCTATAGGAAGGCCAATGGAGAATAGGTGATCATTTTTAACGAGTCATTCCAGTTCATTTATTCTTATAAATCCTCTTCATGTGTTGTTTCCATGATGAATTAATAACTAATGTAATATATTTATTATTATATTTTATTATTATTACGGGAAACCCATATTTCACTTTTTAACCATGCTATAGTAAACGATAATACTGCACATGTGTACACACGGCTTACTATCACCACATTGTTGGGTATTCTATTTTTACTTACCAATTTAAATTGATGGATATAATGATATAAATTTAGTATATTTATGATAATAATGACAAAAAATTTATTTTATAATAATTAATAAACCATAAAATTCATTATCTTTCCACTTATTAAGGGAATTATATCGTCTCCCATGTATACATATGACCTACCATCTCTACAACACAGTGCGATTCATTTTACATATGAAAAATTCAATAATGGATATAAAAATATATTTAATGATTAATTATGATATTTAAAACATTAATATAATTTTCAAGATTGTTTATCTATATCTTTTGAAAAATATCTATGATATTCATGAAAAACATGAATAGGAAAATGAAGCACTTTGCACCCGAAACAATGGTAATAATGAAATATTATCAACAAATAGGAGATCAAAAAATATAAAAAGTACATATATGATATAATAATTATGAAAAAGGTTCATATATAATTTAATTACTTGATTAAAACCATTATATGGGAGTTTAATGTAATATCAACTAAAGGATACCTAAGGAAAGTGTTTTTATCATATAACATTTATTTCTATGAGATATGACTTATTCGCCACTTATTTGTCTTGTTTTGTGTTCTAAACCTTTCCTATAACATTTCATGAATCTATTTAATTTTATTTTATTCCATGTTTCATTTGATAATAATATCATTTTATTGGGCCTATGATTCAAATATTTCAATGTTATATGATGAACTTTGATTAAAAAAATATTTTTTAAAATTGGTAGTTAAATATAGGAGTAATGATTTGGACGTGTAATGAAATGGTTTGGAGAGAAGTTATTTAAATTCCATCATTTCATCTATAGTCTCTTGATATGAAATTAGTTATAAAAAATCCCTTCATGTTTGTTTCAATGAATATTTAGATGGGTTTCTATCCATAGACATAAACTGACAAGAGCACTGATTTTGGTAGTAAGTATCTGGAGTATATATTGTGATAGTTAGGACATCCTACTTTATAAATTTCATTCATTTTAATTATTAACCACCAGATTATTTTCAAATTTTTATAATATATGGATGCATTTTAGTTCTTGATTTATTGATTACATGGAATGTGTGTTCGATTATTTACCTTTCCATGTAAACTATGCTCATCGATTCCTTATTGGTTCTAATGTACTTAACAATTATACAGTATTTGAGATCACCCTGATTTTTTTTCTTTCCATATGTTATTAAGAAGAGATATTTGAATGAGTTTTCATGGATTAATTTTATTATCTTTTGTTATGTATTATGTTTTATTGTATTTTCATAATGTAAAATGGGTATCATGAATGTAATCTATTTTTCCAAAACTACTAACCTATATTTCCTTTTGGATGTAATTCCTTGTATATTGTTCCAATGTGATAAATTTATGGACCATCTCTAGGCTACTCAGGTCAGGATTATTACATTATCTTAATCCCTTAGATTTAAAATTTTAATATTTTTTTATATTTAACAATTGATTAGGATGATGAGTATGTTACTTTTTATTAATCATAGAATATTATGACATAACATTACAATTATATAAAATAGATAAGAACACCATATATACATTCTAGGTATGGTTTAATAATAAAAAATTCATCATAATTAAGTTATTATATGTCATTCTATTCATATGGAAAAACATTTTATATTTTTTAAAACACCAATCTAGGAAACATTCAAGAACATATCAAACAACACACGACTTTCTTTTCCATAAGAATTTCATAATACATGTATCAATGTATAATGGTTGTACGATTAGGTTTCATTCCAATATATGTTATTGGAAATCCAAATATCAAACAGGTACCCCTAGAAAATCAAATAAATATTGTATAAGACTCCAAATGGTATATACATGTGGGTCATCCACTACACAAAACCCATTAATGAATCAGGATAATATTTTATGTCTCTATAAAAAATATTTATCATGATACCATTAATATTTCATTAAAACATTTAATGTTTTAATATTAAAAATTGGATTAGAAAATTTACCTTTTGGGAGGTCAATTATCACTACACATGCCGAAATATATGTAAAAAGTGGGAAAGTATAATAATATGAAGTCTTAATTTTATATATAATAAATAATTTTTTACTCTTATACTAGTTTAAGAATACTTAATAAAACCACAAAAATAGACTTCCCTAATAATATCACATATAATAGACTACCAGGTGAACCTTATATTTTTTACAATTTTTAGGTTTTGTAAAACTCATTACATCTATATGTAATAACTACAACATCACTATATGATGATATGATAAAACCCTCCCATTAGACTCCCAAATGAGTATTATCTATGAAGTGATATAGTTAAAATAATGTTGACAAATTGAATTAATATTTTTAATGTTCAACTCATTAAAAAATCTATTCAATATTCTTAACATCACAATATAAAATGTTAATATTCTAATAATTTCTTTTTTATACGTAGAACAATTTCTATGCTCAACAGAATTATATTTATTGGAAATATCAAATTAAATTTCTACCTCAAGATCATTTTTAACAGTATTATTTTGTTTAACTTCTCCATTACCAATACAACCTAAACCCTTTTTGTATAAAAATTGAAATTAAATTCATTACATTAACTAAATATAACTCTTTATATAAATATTTTTATGATATTAACTGATATTTCACCTTTTATTTTGACTAATATAATAATTTTTTCCATACATTCAAATTCCCCATGTCTAAATATACTCCTACAAGCCTCTTAAAACATTATTCTCTTCTAAATATTATTCTAATAAACAAAAAAAACATTTTCTGTCAATAAAACATTAACATTATTTAGTCAAAACATTCAAAAACATATAATATTGAAAACAATATAATTTATGTTTTCATATGTATTTTTTCATTTATTTGAAAAAAAAAATTTTAAAATATTATGCTATGTTAGTGTTATCAAATCCATCATATTTTATCAATGAATGTTATAAATTCCAATGTACTCAATTTAAAAAATATATCTATGTGTTATTAATTATTATGTTATATGTAATAACTTTGGTTTTTAGGAGTGGTAATTGAGTTTTAATCATGGATTTATTGAGTGTTTTTAGAACTTATAATGGAGTTGGGGGTATTGGGTGAGGCTGGGAATTGTGTCTTAGTAGTTGGTCACGACAAAATGATACAATTTAACAGTAGGAAAAAAAGAACACATTTTAATACTGGACACCATAGTGTGGATAATGGGTATCAAAAAATTAATTCTAGAATAAATTAGTGTTTCTCAAGATTTAACCCCATTTTATAGGAGGTATTGCGATGTGGAGTATTGATGTTGAAATTTTGAGTTTTAGATAATTTAGAATCACATCATAGAAAATGTATATTATATCGTGATAGATATTTATAAATATAAAAGTGGATAAGTTCATGATTCTTAATTATTTTTTCATAATATAAAATATAATTTAATGACATATAATGATGGTGAGTTTTCATGAAATTATAGTATATAAGGATTTGAAAAAAAATAATGGTTTCAAATAATGTGGGAATAATTAATTATCAAGGGTGGAGTCATTCGATTATATAGGGTTCACATCATGATAATATATTTGAGTACTCATGCATAAGGGTCTCAACGAAGATATACTTATGAGTAAACACTTCATTAAAAATTATTAAAGGTGGAATTCATTTTAAGATGAGTGTGTGTTATGTCATAATAAGGATTACATGGGAGAGAAAAGATCCTGAAAACCCATCTATATTAGATTTTCCTTTCATGAAGGGAAGGTTCAAGCCATTACATGGAAATTGGTAGTGAATTTGGGGTTCTATTCTAGATTTTAGGGAGGTGAGTCACACTTTGGTGAGAGGGAACCCACCATGATATGCATTTGGTAGGGTGTATCATTCCATAATCCAAGGTGATAAAACTTAACCTGACTATATTCAGTTTTTTAACAATTAATAAATTTTTTTATAATAAATTATAAAACTTGGATTGGTCCATTTCATCTAAAACATATAAAATACCCCAAAATCATTTTATTCACGTTCTTTCATTCTTCATGAGAGATCTTAATCGAGTCCAATTAGATCATTGAGTGGTTTTTTATAGTGGTTAGTCATAGTTAATTATATAAACCATGTTTTCTGGATTTATCTCAAGTACATCATCTCCCATTCAAAATCAAAAATATAAGGGATATTTTGAAATTTTGATGGACCTACCAGTGGGAGTCGATTCAAAGCATGGTCTTTGAAAATTATATCCCTAATAAGCACATATATTCAGGGATTATAAACATTATATACTATACATGTGTCTATTTGTTTTAATAAATTTACATGAGTGTGGTCATGTTGGAGACTTGGTACTAAAATAAATATGGTTTATATGATTCCTAAGAGGAGAATGGGGATAGTCACATGGGAAAAAGGAAATAGTTTGGTACTGGTTAGATAGATTCATATTTCATTACATGGTTTGATAGGAATGATTAAATATTTTATGGGTGATATTTTATTGAATGTGATGGTTAATATTTCTCACTGAAAAAATGATGGTTGTGACTCGTTTTACTGACAACTATGTTGATCCCTGCGAATGGGGTGATAATTAATCACAAGGATATGACAATGTGAAGTGATGTATCCATCACATTATGGGTTTTGAGTTCATTGATATCAGGTACACACAAAATAGGCCCCATATATTGTTTTTGAAAGTGCTTTATTAGTGACATCCTATGTAATTGTGTGTCATAGGGTGGATGATGAAATTAATCCCCAATATAAATAAGTGGAACCTATAGTTTACCACTCTTGGTGGTATGTGATAAAATTATATTAGAGTGGTATAATATTCTTATATATGGTATATATTGGGTATGATGAGACATACATGTTAATAGAGGTGTGTGATCACGCATTGGATTTCATCGAGTAATATATCCAACCATTGGTAATGGTTTTTGAAGATAGGGAATCTTATGTAATTGTATTTGGATTTATTATTGGGAAATCATGGTTGAATAAATTTTTTTATAAAATGTTATATGCAATCAGTTAGATGTTCACGTGTGATTTTGGTCTGGAGAAAGATAGAGGGATCATACTTCTCGGGAAAAGGCCATGAAATGTTTGGTTCACTAAAGGATGGTCATGTATGAGTGGAGAAGATTGTACGATGTGTTTTGTTCATTGTTTATTATCATTTTATATGTAGGTATATGGTTAGATACACCATTGTAGGTGGCATACTATGTTCAAACTAACACAATGTAGGTGTACTATTGGACATGTTTAAATTCTGGGTTTCATGGAATTGGTACGGGTAGGGGTTAATCTTCTAGATCACAGTGTACATAATAGTTTGAAAGGTTCATGATGGTAATGATATGGGTTTTAATATAGGTTGGCTGGTTCTTTAGAATAAATATAATGATTCTTTTGGTTACTCGTGATTTTTATATATGTTGGTATATAGGATATCCATATTAATATTGTAATTTAGGTTTTGTATTAATGATTTTTATTTTTCATTCCATATGTATATTGTGGTTTTTCATTTCAAATTATTTTTAGATGGTTCCACAATTTATGAGTGATTATTTTAGTTTTTCATCAAAGGGTATAGTCTGCCTTCTATAACCTATCAAACGATTACTTATATTTTGTATACTTTTTCATACATGGTGGATAACATATGGTCTCGTGGCACTCTATTTTAGTACATGTAGTGTGATATGTGTTAGAACGTTACAAAGGGGTGTCAAATTAAGGTTTCTACAAATTAGTATTAAATCCATTTTATTTTTTACTTGAGATGTTGTAAACTAATGTATAGGGACTTCTATTAACTTTATTTTAGAAACCGTACATGAAATGAATGTCATGTTGTGTGTATGGACATTAAAATTATTAAAAAATGTCTAAACTCAAGGAAATGATGAATTTAAATTTATTTTCAAGGATCCTTATAGGTATTTGATTTAGATTAAATTTATCTGATGTTATTGATTTTTAGTATCATAACTTTGTCTTTTAAAGGAAATAGGGGGTACTCATGCATAAATTTATAAAAAAATGGATTATATGGAATATGTGTGCGTAGTTTTAATTTTTAATTTGGTTCTAGATTTGAAAATTGATTTGTATTTCTAATGTAAAAATTACAAACAATTTTATTTTTTCACGTATAGCTTCACAGTGGAATTGTACTCAGATATGTTAGGGATTTGAATCATATTATTAATAAGTATGTCAAAATTGTGTCTGTATTTTTGGTTTGGTACCTAACCATGACTCTAGTATGATGTGTTGTCTAGTAAGATTCTATGATATTATGGTGTGATAGGGAAGAGTAAGGGATACTGGGTTATGCTCCCAATTAAAGAAATACTTATTAGTGAAATATATACATTTATGTTTTAATTGGTAATGATATTTGACAGTTTATGAGATTTCACCGAGACAACATGCATTTTTTTGCTAATAGGAAATTGATTTCATGTCCCCAATACATGAACTTGAAGATTCAATGAATAGAAAAGGTGGCGATGGGTCAAAAAATAGAAGGTATAAGGATGGAAGGTCAGCCATAATTGCTCTAAGAGATATGTAAGTGGTTGGATGTTCTAATTAGTGTTTTATTAGAGAATATTATTCATGTAATTGACTTATGAGCATAGATAGTTGATTAAACAATGGATTATTTTACATGGGAGTTCGAAACACAATATAGTACATTGTTTCTCAAAGAGAGATCATCCCATGTTGTAGATTATTAGATTGAGTGAGTGTGTTTTATATTTAATCATACTAAGATACCACTAGAGTGGAGAATGAAGTTGAATATGTAAATTTTATGAGGACTATTGAAATGGTGTAGAGATATACATTTAACTGATGTTATACTAGAGGGAAATTTATGGAATGATTTTGAGGTGTTCTTCTTTGATTAGTTATTGACAATGATATTGATGGAAGATAGGGCTATTGAATTTATATGAAAGATTTACGGATATTCAGTTTTATCTATTATTACATGCGATTAATATTTTTTCACCAACATTGATAGGACATGATATAACTATGTTATGATTATTTGGAGTGGGTTTATGGTATGTTATCATGGTATAGGTAATCATCATTAAGATAGAAACAATTTCAATGGTGGTGAATAATTTTATGATTGTAATGTGTATACTTGATGATTTGAGAATATCAATATTTACAGTAGAATTAAACATGACAAGTATTATAGAATGAATTATCTAGAATTTGGGGAATGAAGTGACCCAATAGATTAGTTATAAAAAAAATTTATTGATACCACTGCATGCTGGGTCATTGATGAAATGCTTCTATTGTTAAAATACAGGGAATGTATGACTCCAATAATATCAATCATTGATGGTGTGTATAGTTTGTGTCTTGATAGTAAATCTAGAGTGGATTTCTTATATTACCTCTCAGTCATGTAGGTGTCATGGATAGGGTAAAACTCATGCATATATGGTAGGTCTAGTAGTGGTATTAGGATATGGTATATAGGATTACATTTCAATTTTGGATTGAGGGGGCCAAAGACATACAAAATAGTCATGGTAATGGTCTATGGTTAAAAGGGATCTTCAAGGAGGATATATATCATCTAATTAAATTTTGGGTTATATGTATATGATTAAGCTGATTTTTTGTGTAGGTTGTAATTTCATCGATAGTAACAGGTGCACCATAATCATGTTTATTAGGATTTTTATAAAGGAAATTATTACATGACACGAATCAATGACAAATGAATCAACCATATTTTTTATGGGATATGAGTATCAGATTTGTTTTTTAATTATTGATGTATTACTTTGCATTAGGTATAATGGGGAATTATTTTATGACGTGTTATAATAGTGGGCATTGTTATGTTTTGGAATAGTGACTTAAAAGGGTTGTAAAGTGTGTTCTATGAAACGATAGATATATTTGATATTATAATCATATTGGATAGTTTGGAAGGGTATGACTATTCAGGTTATTTCTATGGTGGGGAGTTCCAATGTGTGGAGTTCGCCTATTTGAGTTGGGTATTCTAGGTGATTGGTAAGAAACAAAGTTGTTCAATGTAATCCCTATGTATTGAGAATGTTTAAAGTAGGATTTTTATGTTACAGTAAGGTTTGGTCAGTCTGTCCTTGTGTACCTTGATGATAACCTATTTTATGGTGTGATGGTTTTAATGGAATAGGTGTTTGGGAGGGATAATTCTTGTTTCATCTCTAATAGAACAATTATATTTAGACCCTATCACAGGTTGGGGGTGTATTATTTGTTATGGAGTTGATTATAAATAGTTTTCCTAGGATTTGGGTTAGACCACTATTGTTGTGACAATACTAATTTATGAAAATTTAGATCAAAACATTGTGAAGGGGTATAATTCTAAAATGTTGTTATAAAATTTTGGGGATTTAAGAGTTCACACACTAGCCTGGATGGAACTGTGGTGTCGAGGTCTAAATGAATTATGTTGGATAATCAAGAATCACATTGTGGAAAATAATAATCACGATGTGATATGTTTTTGGAAATAAAAAAATGAAAAATTCGTTGATAAGTATTTTTATAATACATTTGATTTTGTTAACTCACATCCTGATGGACCATATAGATCTGATAAAATTTATTATTTCAGAGTTTTTCGGGAAATCAATAATAATTGAAAGAATTAAAACATTTGGAAAGGATCACATCATGATAGTACATAAGGGAACATTATAAATTAATATAAAAGGGTATTTATACATATATTTTCAGATTTTGTGAAAAAACAGGTAAGGGGACGTCATGCCATGATGAGTTCTCATTACGATATGATAATGGTGTCACAGGTGGGAGATGTATCATGAAGACATATTCATACAAGGTTATCATTACGTAATGAAATGTTTTATGTTGTTTTGTTACAATGTTAAATGAATTTAGAGATATGTCATGTAATTGAGGGAGGTCAGTCAAACTATGGTGGAAGGGACGCCACCATAAGGGGATTCATGAAAGAGGCATCACACAATGATCCAAAGTGTTATTCCATGGTAAGACTTATGTTTAGTTTTTTTAAATCATAATTTCATCAATAAATTATAAATGAAGGATTGATACATTATATTCATAACACAAAAAATAGATATAAATATTATGTTGATCGTTATATATTTCCTCTAGAGTGATCTTTATCTATTTTTTGGATCTTGAATTGGATAGTTATAGGGGTTAACCATGAGGAATTTTAGTTACCCTTTTGTTAATGTTTAATTTTTTTATTTCTCACTATTACATCTTCTTTCACCAAAAATACATAACATCATGAATTTTTTTAGATTTTGGTGAAACCATTATTTGGAGTTAAAGAAGAATATGACCTTCAACAAATGGTTTCTTACTAATTTGGATTAGGTGGTTCTAATATATTTTCTATGTTATATATGTGGCTATGATTTGTGTAATAAATGGGAATGTGTATAGTACATTTGGAACAATACCACTTGGTGATTCAGTTGTTCACAAGATATACAAGGGGGTACTATCATCTCCAAAATGATGGGTTTTAGCCTAGTATAGATCAGATTATTGATTTTGTGGTAACAAGGATTTATGGGCACAATGAAATGTGTTAAATATGATGTATTATTGAGGTTTGAATATTAATTTTGTTCATTTGAATTGTGATGGGTTTGTAATGTGTGTGTGTGGGAAATTTTGTTGTAGAATAATGGGGGAAAGAAGTTTATTGGGTTATATCCATAAGAGGCTAGTGATGACACTCGTTATAGTGGATAAGGACATTGGGGTAGTGTAAGAATATGAAATGGACAATTAGGTTGGTTTGAGCACTATTTTCTTGGTGGAATCCACTATAGTTGAATATTATAGGTTTGAAAATGATATATTTCATCAATATGAATAAGGATACGCCATACGTGGCCATGGTAGTTGGTGTCGTAGGCCACCATATAGTAGTTAGATTCTCACTATGTTTCTGGGATATTATTGGGATGATATTATAAAGAAGATGAATGGTGTGTTTTATCATGTCTATGGTTTCATTAAGCTACCGATCTGATGGCTAGTAAAATGTTTGGATGATAATGAATTTTTTTATGGTTATTTGATGTGTCATTGTGATATCGTGGTTGAATGATAATAGTGACATCATGTGATTTTAAATCAATATGAAGGTTGAAAAAAATTGGTTTGATATAATAATGATGCATTATTCCACTACATCACTGGTCGAGGAAGGATTGGAACACTCAGGACTAGTTGCGTAAGAGTGGAGAAGATTTTATGGTGGGTTTTTTACTTAGATTATTATGATCCTCATATAATTTTTGATGTATTTATATTAACGAGGGAAAACATTTATTGTGTCCCACTAAATTCATAAGCATGCCACCATAGGCCCTCTTATACATTTGTATACTTTATATCTCTTGGTATAGGTATGTGTAAAGGATGATCATATAGATTCCATTGTAGAAAGAAGCTTATTTGGTACATGGTCTGGATTTTCTGGTTTTCTATATGTTAATAGTGGTTTCTCAATGATGAGATTTTAGTTTATTTTAATTACTTTTGGTATACATATGCGATCCGCATATGGGTGATCCAGAAAAAACATGTTTTATTAGTATAAAAATATATATATTTACTTTTCATTTATATATATATATATATTATCTTTGTATTTATTTTTTACATATATATTCTTCCATTATTATTGGGTTTTCATTTTTATTTATTTTTAGGGGTTATAATCTTCCCACTATATCCTATTTGTCCCACGCTACTAGTAGGTAACCTTTTTAGTTATGGGAGGGTTGACCATGATTTTATGGTTGTTTGACCCAATTAAGATAGATTTATTTAGTTCATGATGTTCCACTATAGAATCATATGTATCATAAAAAAATTTATATTAAAAAATCACATATAATTATCTAAAATAACACCTTATTAAAAAACAATATCACATAACATCTTAGATAAATAATATGAAAATATTAAAAAACATATTACGATTTTCCATATCCTGCTAAACTCCAATTCATTCATATCAATGAGATTTAATTTTACTACTATTTTTATTAAAATTACAAGCTCGATAAATTATTTTCATGATCTTAAACTCCTATGTAATTATAAAATTTATAATGTATATATTCAGTATCTTATACACTTCAAATATATGACTTTATTTGTATCATTATCACGTGGTGTGGATTGTCCATTGTGTTTTTTAAACTCAATCAAGTATTTTTAACAATTCAATATCATATGGAACCATTTTTCCCCACCTGAAACCTCTTTTTTAATGTTGATAAAAGCTAACAAATAGTAAAAACAATTGGGAAAAACCTCTATAAATGGAATCTCCGGTTTGTTGATATTTTGTGTTTTATGAAAATTTTGATTAATAATGTTATATTTTTTTTACACATAGTGTCCAAAAAGATATCGGACTATGGGGACCTTGCAACATATCGATAAGGGATATAAAAGATTTGGTTGAGGTTAGGGGTTTTCTAAGATGTTTCATATATATGGTGGTAATGTTTCCTAGTGTTATCAAAATTATTTGTTGTTTAATTTATCTTTTATAATACAAAACAATGAATTTAACTCAATGGAAATATTTTCATAAAATGTTAAGTATCTTATAAGGGTTTTGGGAACTCATGAAAAATTGATCTGTGTGAAAATAATTCATGTAGAATATAATTTAAATGATTACATTGAGTTTCAAGGGAAAATATTTAATCAAGGATTTATGTGTTATTGAAATATAAAAGTTAATGAATGGTTAAACACTCCTAAAAATAGTTCATTACCCCATCAATTGCGGTGTGCAAGGATTAACGAATATCTCAAGGATTTATTATTATATTAGAATTATGTGAACAAACTTAATTTATGTTTAAATATATACAATCATTATTTATATTAATATAGTTGATATCCTTTAAAAAATATTGATATTAAAAAAATGGAGTTTTGAAAAAGTGTAGAGTTGCAGGAATGTTATGTGAGTTTTTAAAAAGCATGGAGTTGTATAAATATGTGGAAGTTGTGTTAATGTTTCATAATTGTTTTATAAAATCAAGGTTGTTTGAACCTAAATGGGATTATATAATATTTCTATGGAAAATACAACTTCATCAATCATATTAAAGGATATCTTAATAACTCAGTAATTGTGGTGTAATTATAAGGGATTTAAGTCATCAATGTATATCTTCAAATGAAATAGTGAGTGCTCTTAAGAAGAGAAACAAGAGATATTTCAATAGGCGAGTTGTTATAATTTATAAGGGACAATTATTCCTCTCTGAATATTGTTAAAATAATGTTTTTATTATTTTAGTACATTGGAGTATTTCCTTTGTATATTACATGGAATATCCTATTTCAGGTGAACCACGTAAAATTGATGTATAAATTTTATTATTTTATATCAATTCATATATTGTTATGGAAATAATATACATGTGTATTTTTATTAATATAAAATTAAAAAATGGACATTTTTTAATTCTATCATACTGTAAGCGACATACCTCCGAAGTGTATTAATCAATGTGGGCCAACATTATTCAATATCCCTTTTAAACAAAACATTTGAACAATTGTATTGTTAAGAAAAAATATGTGTATAAACATCATATATATAGATCTTATATTCATATCATATTAAGAAAATATGTTAATATTTTATTAAACCTGTTCACATTGCTGAAAAACATCAAACTAAATCAATTTTATAGAAAGCACAAGCATTATTGGATTCCTTTAATATGTGAAATTAAACTTTCATATTCATCCATATTATTCATAAGTGTGGTGAATATATTAAATCTAGTTCCACTATACCGTTATGTGAGTTATTTAATGTTTTTTATAATTATTTATATTTACATGTTGAGAAACTTCCTTTTTTACATATTCATGAAGGGGTTTCCCCCAACAGCTATAAATTTTCATATTTTGTAATAATAATTCTTATATTTTATACCATTGTAAAGGGATTATGAAATTAAGATACAATTACCTCTTGGTTGGATCGAAAATTATTATTTTATTATGATGATTCCATAATTTCTATAAGTAAATATTATATAAAATGTCTATTTTTTACATTAATTTAATAAGAAATTTTATTAAAAGTGATCTCACAAAAATTATGACTTGTTTTTAATTTAATCATATATATTTGTGGTAAATGTTCCATAATTCACTATCTAATGAGTCTAATTTTGGTTTTTTGTCGACACATAGTTATTCAAGTAATGAATCATCTCAATCATTTCATATTTTACAATTGTACAGTTAAGTGGGATAATCATTGATAGTTCCCAGTTAAGAGAATTGTATGAATGAGGGGCGGGGGGTGAATCAAAGATACTTTTTCTTTTTTAATTAGTTTCAATTGAAAAAACCATCACATCCTATTGAATGTTTTATTCCCTATTTGAAACAATTAGACTACACATCCATATGAACCCCAATATTTACAAGGTTCACTATTAAAAAGAATAGTTATGCCTATTGAATGGTTTGGAAGAAATCCAACACCACGCAATACACGAGAAATCAGTCCTAGGATTATAATGAGAAGGACATACCCTTACACTCATGTAGCACCATATAAAAAATTTCAATAGTTAATATTCAACCTCTTATAAATAATAGGGTAATACAATATTTTTGTAAAAATTCATGTTAAATGTGTTCTTATTAAATTCCACAAATGTGTTCAATTGAAATCAATTGTTGAATTTGTCACCGAGAAGAAGTTCAGAACCTTGTGGACTGTTTTATGAAAACATACTCTAATTTCCAAACCTGATCAGCCTTTTTCTAAATTATCAAATCATATTTCCCAATTCGATAGATATAAAAATATCAAAACACGATTGAAACAATTCAAAATACCTTCCTTAGTTCAAAAATATCTAAATGGAAATCCCCAACCTAATTATTCATCTAGATCCAATGGCCATTCGAATTTGATGATAAGATGAATATGATAGACTGCTGAATAAGATGATTAACGAATATAACTCAGCAATCATTCCACTTCTCCATTTACTTCTCCCCATAAATTTTTATTCAAAAAGGAACAATACGGTATACTCTATCAATCTTAAACTCAAATGTTTTACAACTTCTATGGTGAACAGTACATCTGTCAGATCAATTAAAAATTACTTTCTCCTTTTATAGGGGACCCATGACTGGTTTCATTGGAAAAACTAAAAACCATCCCATTTACAAAAATTCACCCAAATATAAATTTCCCTTTAATATTGAGTACATTTCAACTTCTTCAACACTTATCAATTATTCTTTACTCATATACAATATCCACCTCTTCTTATTAGACTTTGTTTTCAACTACCAATCAGAATATTATTTTTCACTATGATTCACATAAATTGATTTCTTCAATACGATGCATCTTACAACTTATATAAAAAGAAATAGATATACCTATGATTTCTAAAAACTATGTCCTGTACTGATTGAACATAATAATTCCTTTGTATTTCAATATTCTCCTTGACAATACATTCAACTATATCTTCCAATTTTCATTCTATATTTATTCCCTTGACAATGTTGTAACCTAAATGCAATTCAACCCTTTTTAATTGGTTGAATAGAGTTTTAATCTTATTATTTTCAATTATTAATCTCCAATAATTATTTCATAATATGATGTCATCTGAGTCCGAACTATTTCTTCTTTCTTTTCAGAATATGGTACCACTTGAAATTTCTTCAAAAAAATCAATGTCTGCTAAATTAAATGATGTTGTGAATATGATGGACCAATTTTAGCATATTTAACTCCTTAATTCACAAAACATCATCTTATATCCTTTCTTACATTATGGATATGAATTCATTGAGTGTTAAATTTTGCATTATATGTCTTTAATTATAAAGTATTGGAAATTTACATTCTTTAATCAACAAATTTCATTCATTCTTAGCCAAAATATAATCGTATAGAATAAAATCGATCAGGATAAAATTATCCTAAATTCAATAGGTCTGAATATGATTTCTAGTGTCGTTTCCAATTTAATTCTAGATCATATTAATCCGGATAGGATTCTATGTATTATTTCCCTCATCGATATATGATTAGCCATAATGTTATTAGTAACATTTCATTTAATCTATATTCATTCATCAGGCTTGCACCACACATTTCCCAATTTTCTTGACATATATGACAATTTGATGATCATAAATGAATCATCACATTTATTTATCATAGTCATTCCGAATTCAATTATACAAACTCTAATTCTTCATCAACATGATTTTGACTGAATATAATGACCATTTACATTTATGATGATGCATTATCAATATGATCAATCCTTTTATTTCAGATTCAGTGTGAATTAAATTAGTATCTTCATCCATATTTTCCCAAAAACGATTGACTTTCTTATGAATTGGGAGTATGATTCTCTGAATCTGAAGTTTAGTCCAAATTTTACAAAATACAAAGTGAGTTTATTTTTTGGTTATTTATGATCTTTTTTGACAAAAAAAGACAGTACTTGAATACAATAACCTTCTTCATAATCTTATTCCTAACAATATTCTCCAATTATATTATATAGAAAATCACAACACTATTCATATCGTATATTAACTCTTATGGTTTCACATATATGTGTAACTGAATACCCTTAATGGGATTTGGATACAAAACTCTAAGGGTTTCCTATTTACACTATTTCATACTCAAGAAAATATATGGGATCCTAGTTGGTCATGACACTAGATAGATAGATGATTAATTTCTTAACATGTGATTACTTTTGAAAGAGATAAATTGTTTTCATATTAATGGGGTTTGTTACACCACCATAACTAATTTTATTTCATTCATGTTTGTATGAATTTAATTATTTTTATTAGAATTATATTCCATCCACCATGTGAATATATTTAAATCATATTGTTGTCTATCAAATTACAAAAATCATATATTGTGTTACTCATACAAATTAAAATATAACTATATTTATGAATATCTAAATGTATCCTAGGTATAAGGTATTTGAAACCTTTTCATGTAATGTATTAGAAACATATTAAATAAACAACCATTACTAGTATAATCTGGAGTGATAGATAGTCAAGCCCCAATTTTTTAGACATAACATAACCATTTATGTCAGTAAGAAGATTGATGGGAATTACTTCTAACCATGGTTACTTTACCCAAGAATGATCTCTATCCTTTCAAATTTAAAAAAAACTCATCTATAGAAAATATAATAAACTTCTTGAATTATATTCACAACCGAATAAAAAACAATTCATGGTGTAGTTAAATTATATCATTTATCATACCTATCATGTAACTCCTAAAATTCATATATGATAATATAGAAGTATTTTAATACGTTAAACTAATATATAAATAAAATTAATAACAAAATACCTTATATCTATTAATTAAGCAAGGAGTAAATAAATTATTGAAAATTTTATATATTTAACAATAATATATACCATTAATGAAAATAAATAAATAAATTATTATAAAATTATATTTCAAGGATAGATAAATATGAAAAATTCATTTTAACATATATAAATATTTCATATTATTTTTCACGTGAAATTGAAAATTAGTGCATTAAATTAATATTGTCGGAAAAATTATAAAAACATTTATTATTTAATAATATAAAATTAATAATCTTATAAAAATTAAAAAAAAATTAGATATGTTATATTAAATATTAATTAAACACTTGATCACATATCTGAAACATCAAATGAAAAGGATTTAATAATTTATTAATAAATTCATTAATATAAATATTTATGATTAAGATTTATATAGTATTCTTAAAAAAAATATAAACCATTTTATATTTGCATATATTTAATTTAATTTTATTAAATAATTTTAAAATTAATATCCACACTAATGAAATATCAAATATAGAAAAATATTATTGGTATTATTGAACACTTTATTCTGAGTCGGCATGATCTTAAAAGGACATTGATGGATTTTTTTTCAGAATTTCATAAAAACCATAAATTTACAGAAATTGTATCAAACATATTCCACGCCAGGAAAAAATATTCTCATTAGTGTCTAGCCATTCCATTGGGAGACCATGGAGATTTTTATTCCACTTTAGTTTGGCTATTATGCAGAGAATGCTATTTTTATACTGACATTATAAGTTCAAAATGTATTATCCTATTCCAAAGATTGTTTTTATTTTGAAGGGAAACATGGAATGGATATTGGATCATAACAAAACATATAAAAACCCCATGATGCTATGCTTTTTAGGACGTTGTATTCATTCTGAAAACAACTATTTTTCAAGAAATTTGTTGTGGTCTATTTGTATAAAGCACCAAAAGGATAAATTTGTAATGAAAATACAATTTATCCTCAATTATTAAAAATATAATTCAATATTTTGGATTCAATTATACAAATGGAACCTGGAAAAATTATGTTTTCAACTTATTCCATCTAGTTAAAATTCATAAAAAACATGGATATATTGGATCTGATAAAAAAAGGGTGAGATAAATGCTTCCTTATAATCACATCAAATGTGACATCTATATGAACCTATAAATACAACATATTTCCCTAACGATTTTGTGCTATGAAAATCATTGAATCTATAATAGAGTTCCGGAGTAGAGATCCACCATTAAATATTATTCTTTTGTGAGATTTCCAAAGAATAATTTAACTCTTTATCCATTACCTTGATAAAATCAAACACTTTTAGAGGGATTCCAAACAATTGACCACATTGAAGGAACATTACATGACCTAATGTAACCCAGGAACAATATTAAATTTTTATTGAATATTAAAACAAAGTATAAAAAACCACAAATTTCAGTAGTTGATCTAGCTTGTAAAATCCCTATATAGGTGTTTAACCAAGATCAATAAAATTGTTTGAATGAATAATTCCTCTAGAGATATCCATGGTCAATCCAAATGACTTGATGCCCATATAAGACCTTTATCAACACCATGGTTGTTAAGACCTTTTTTAAGAGTACTAGATAATAAATATGTATAAAGAGAAAGATACCAATAATTTCAGGGTGTCTTCACCCAATAAGATTCTACCATATTAAAAATTGTGGTATTCATATATTGGAAACAAAATGATAATCTAAGGAGTCTAAAAAACCCAAAATTGGCTCCACATATTCAATTAATCATTTTTACAAATTATTCATAATGGATCACCAATTTATTATTCATTTTTCAAAACTAAAATTATTATATGGTATGTTTAAAATTTTTCTAATAATCATATTATTAATGTAAAAATTATAATGGATATTAATTAAGATGGTTGTTTAACTAAGAACTATATTTGTAATACAACTAGACTCATACAATCAAATTCGATGCTAAAAAATTCATTAAAAAATAAATTGATATCAACTATGGTGAACTTAAATTTTAACAATACAAAATTAGATTATCAATATTCAATATTGAGTCACTTCCATATTAAATACATGTTTAGGTTTTGAGATTTTGTTATTTAGGAAATACATTACTAAAGAAAAAACATAATGTTCTCACCCAATGAATAATTTTTATATTATAAATAGATTTTACTATCCAAAAATAACACATTCATATCATCTATAATTTTATTCCCACATGAAACTCTTATAAACATATCATTTTTTATTTTATTCTTCATAACCTAAGGAAATAGAAACAAAACATGGGTGAGATCAAACACTCAGTAATGGTAAACACGGGAGATATCTATAGAAGATCATAATTGATGATAATATAAGTTTATGTATATAATAACAATATAATAACTTACATGAACAAAACCGTTAATTGATAGATCATAAATAAAAATTCATAGCATAAGGAATTTTCATAACAAAATAAATGAGGGATAAGAGTGTGGAATCATCGTTAATAAATATTGTTCGAAGAGAGAATATCATAAAAATAAAAAATAAGACATTAGGTGGTGGGATACCCATAATTATAAAAAACATCTATTATAAAGGGCCACCTGTAAGACAACCATTACATAGTGAAAATATTCTTATATTGGACTGGGATTTTTCCCAATCCTCATTCAGTCACTCTAGGATAGAGTCAAATTGTGGATTAGGATTACACAACATTACATTACATATTATCTAATGATATATCCATATTAACCTAATGCGTTATATGATTATATCATTCATGTCTCTTCCATAACTTAGTGAAAACCATATTCATGACTTCCATAAGATCATAAAAACAATGAAACATTTATCAAAGCGTAATAAACCAGTGGGATTGAAATGGGATTCATAAAACATAATAATATCATCATAAGACATCCAAATAAATATGGAGGATTGTATCATAATATCCTATACTTAGTGTAGAAGGATTAACAATTAAAGGTATTCACATAGGGGAAAACCCCAAGGAAAGAAAATGTGTTACATAAAATTTTCATATAGTATCACATAACATGAAAGTAGTTACATGATATATTGATTCCAAGGATTAAATAATACCAATGATGAATAAAAAAATATTATTTTATTATTGATCATTAAAATAACTATATATGGGATAGATCTATTAGAAATATAGAAGATAAAAAAAAGATAAACTATTAAAATAATTGTCTAAAAACCATTATAAAATTACATTAAAAGTGAAGTTATAAGTCACATATATAACCCTTTTCTCAAAATTTTGATGTGACATATATAAATTTATTTTTAAAATAATTTAAAATAAATAAATCCCTAAAAACATGGATTATGTAAGAAAATGTTGTGTGAAAGATAAAATTATATATTAGTATAATGAAATCACTTATCAACAAATTTAAAAAATTACTATCATTTTTAATACCAAAATAAAACACCCAAAATTATAGGAATAGTTAACAATTTTTAAAACCATAAAAATATGTAAAGTAAGATTAATGATGATGATTGGTTATAATGGATGGAAAATTTGTTCATATTGAAAATTTTTAACTGTATATTCTTTTCTATGTTAAATAAATAATGTAAAATATGATTTTATAAAAAATAATAAAATTATTTATTTGAAATTTTTTAATAGAAATTCAATTTTAACAAAAAATGATTTTTATTAATAAAGTAATTATATAAAATAACATTCTACAAGAAAAACTATTAATATGGATTATAGGAAAAAGTTTTCCATCCAAAAATGAGAAATTAGGAAAGATTTTCATAAAACATTATTTTATTTGAATTGAGTTCCAAAGATATGTAAAGTGGATTTAATACAAGAATAATATATAAATAATAATAATCTTTTAAAATATATTATTTTTGTATAGTAATAAAATTCAAATCCATTAATGGTAATTGAATCATAAACAATGACTATTTAAAGAGAGACTGCAAAAAGAATCTATAAAGATTAGTAAGACAAGAATAAAAACCTATTAAAAGATAGAAAAATAAATGTAATTGTAATTACCATTATTAAATATTTAATTTGGATATAATATTTCTATGAGGCATCATTTAAACCATATAATTTAAATAACTATTTACTTCATAAATTGTCTCAATAAAATAAGTTTGTGATGAGAAGCCTTTGCATGAGATTCAGCTTTGTCTCGAAGCATTATGTCCTCGTCAGAAATTAAATAAAATTAATTTCATAATTTGTTTCTAAAATATTACCATATTTATATTAATTTTTAGGGTATATTTATTAACATAGGTCATCCATTTATATTATTTTTTCTTCTTATTTTAACTATTTGAGGTTGTTCAATCTACTCTTCCAAAACATCTGTGATATGTTGATAATGATAAAATGTTTTATCAAATAGTTTCAAATACTTTTTCATTTTAGATATATTTTATATTTATAAAATTTTTAGCATAAATTTTGTTTAGTCAAATAGGCTGTCAAAAATATATTCAAATTAATAATATTATCTCTGTTTTCCTGTTTAAAGATATTATATTCTATAATGGACCTTTATTTTCATTTTCATAATATAATTTTCAAATTACAATTATAGAACAACAATAATGTTCTAAAAATAAAATTTTTAAAGTGGAATATGTTGTTCATAAAGGTAGTTGTCCGTAAATTCACATGGGATAAAATTTCATTTTCTATTGAATGGGAGGGAAGGAAAGTAGATTATAGTATGTATTCCCACAATAATAATTTTTCCAAAAATAGCATATTTTTTATTGATGAAATATTAAATAACCATCCAGGTAAATAGGTAAGGAAAAATTAAATATTTTTCTTCATGGAGGAGGTATCCTACATGTAAAAATAGTGGTGTTTTTTATTTTCTAATGAATAGAGAGGAGGTATATGATGATTATCACATTAACAAAAAAAATTCTATATAATAATAATTCCGATATTTTTATATTCGGATTGTTAATGAATATTTAAAGTATTTTTAGGATTAAATGAATATGAAAACATGTATTTAATACATTTACCTCTTCATAGGATATCTACCATGGGATATCTCATTATGAATTTCGAGTGTCATATTTTGGGGATAAAAGAAGTTCATGGACATGGATAATGTTGTGAAGGAGGTGTTTGGATAGGTATTGGATGAAATAATGTTTTCTATGTGGGATTATAAGAATGATGATGAGGGGAACTTTTATATTTTAGGGGAGTGGAACTCTTTTTAATAATTATAACATTAAAATAAAATATAATAATTCTCTAGGGAATATGGAATAAAACAAAACATTTTGATGAATACAATGTAACTAAATATGGAAATACACTCCAAAAAAATTATAAATGTTGTATTGATATTTAATGTTTATTCAATAAAATTATCCCCCTTTTAAGAAACTATAAGATGACTAATTTTAATATTGTAGAATAATTTTATGAAAAAAAAACAAAATTGCTGTTATGGAATAATTTGAATATTATTATTCGAAATATAGAATATATTTTAGAATATTTAATTTTTAGATGTGGTAACCATTATGTTTAATATAATAATGAAAAAGGAAATGGAAAACATTTATTTAAAAAAAGTATGCATGAAATGGAAGTTAAAAAATTTATTTATTTAATTGATAACCATGAGATTTAATGGGTTATGAATATAAATAATTTTTTTATTTGACTTAAAATATAATAAAAAAATTAAGATAACATTGTAAATACATAATTAAAAATATTATGAAGAATAGTTTTTTATTAGAATAAATAGTCATTATGGTTATAAAACATCAGAAATAGGTTTCTAAATTAAATGTGGTATTTTTATTTTTTATCATTTAACCCCATAAAAAAATAGTTTGTCCGAAATTTTTTTTATGAAGTTATAATTCATTTTTCAATCATGAAGATATTTTAATATTGATGGTGTTTCTCGTACTTGTATTTTTTTACTCTTCTCCCAAGATTCAATTATTTTAGAAAATATGAAAATTTTACCCACAATTATTTATAACAAACTAAATTAGATAAAATTAATTTTTTCAAAATAAAATTCATAAATTTATAATTTCACCTTTATAATAAATATATAAAATTTAATGAAAACCAGATTTAATAGTTAAATGATTTTTATAATATTTATGTATTATTAATTTTTTTAAATATAAATTAGTCATAAGTGTTAATATATTTTTTATAAATGGAATATCACCTATCATAATTTAAATGTGATAAATTTATTTTATTGACATGAAATAATCAACACATTAAAACAGTTATTTTGAAAATACTCATTTCAAACTATAATAATTTTAATCACATCAAATTAGTTATTTATCCTCTAGTTATTAAATTTCATCAATAAATAATATCTAATGAAAAATAAATTCTCATATTTATTTCATAATGTTTCTACACATCAT
Organism: Viscum album; assembly: GCA_963277665.1. Classification (NCBI taxonomy): domain Eukaryota; kingdom Viridiplantae; phylum Streptophyta; class Magnoliopsida; order Santalales; family Viscaceae; genus Viscum; species Viscum album. The sequence continues at coordinate 1,926,093,929 of OY728128.1, read as the reverse complement.
GTAATTTAATAATGAAGTTTCACATTGCATTTCCATTTTTTAGTCACATAAAATATATATTGATATGTTTTAGGTAAGTGTTTCATGTAACCTAATCTATTGGAAATTGTATAATTTAAAAAATAATTAAATATTATAATTTTAGCGTGTTATATTATCGCCCCAAAATAAATTGTGTCCTCAAATTTTTTATTTTTTTCATACTATAATGATTGTATCATCACATAGTAAAACAAATATGATGTTTAATTTATCAAGATAATCATGTTCTAAGTCACCAATAGGAATTTTAATATTCCTTAATTAAATATGTCAAAAAAATGAATGTATTATTATAAGACTCATAAATTTGAATATGTTTTAAAAATACTAACTTTGTAGCTTGTTGATATTGTGTACATACGATTAGGTAAATTTATCGTCCCCATGGATGAGTTATTGGAATTGTTTTTTCATCAATATAGACAATATGAAAAATATACTAATAGGATTTATTTCTATTCTATATGTTCAATTTTATCCATAGGTTTTTTATTGATCAATTATCTACCTCTTCTTCATTTCTTATTATAAATGATAAATAACCGTGATTAATTATTCAAAAATTAAGCATTAAAATAATCTTTTAATTGATCATATATTAAAAATAATAATGAATATTTATAGATCTTATCTATAACAATTTACAGAAACCAAAAAGGATATTAAACTTTAATATAATCCTCAATGTCAATAACCCTTCATGTGAAGATTAAATAACATAATTTTTATAACCTCAATAATAACAACAAATGATAAAATTAAATCATCACGTAAATAAATTAATCCTTAATCACCTAAAAATATGTTTGGCCAAATTCAAACTCAAAAAATCCAAATGATTTAAATATATTTTATTCTTAAATAGATATATATTGAATCTCACAAGTTATATAATTTCAATAGTCATTATAATTTTCCTTAGGGTATCCAAAACTAAACAATTATTCAAATACAAAAATAACCTAATTCACCTGGACAATAAATTACTCTTAAAACCTGATGTTTATCAATACTTCTCAAATAATGTTACAAATATAACTTAACTCATTGTCCCCTATAACCATAATTTTTATAACATAAAATCCATAATAATATATCCAAATACATCATAATTGTTCCTTTATATTATTTGAATTAACTAAATTATATCTACTAGGATTTTCAAACTAGGTATTAAATGAGGCCCCATTTGTTACACCAGGTGAATATCAGTTTAACACCTACACACCATTTTCCAAATTTATCACCCATCTATGTATCTGCACCTGAACCTGCATCCACATATTTTTTTATATAAAGGAACATTTTCTCTATGAAACCAAACACTCTATAAATTATCAAATTGTTTTTTATGATTTCCAATACATATAAATATATTTAGGGTTTTCATAAATATTCTCTCATTCTACTCCCAAAAAATAGAAAACCACTTATCAATTAATATTAAATAACATATAAGATGAATGTGTTATATATAAATTAAGCACTTCCTAGAATCTCATTAATTTCTTTAAAGTCCAGTAAGGTAAGACTTCACTGGGTTTATATGGATTTTAATATATGATCATCTATAACCTTATTAAGCCATGATAGTATCCAAAACCATTGATGTATCATATTTTCATAACATCCAAGCCTAAAAACATATATAAAACATGATATAATACCAACTGTAATAACCCAAAACCCATAAACTCTTATATTTTTCTAACACCATATTCTTGACACATATAATTTCATACCAACAAAAGAGACCCAAAATTTTACCCATATAAAAATACATTATTTATAACCATCATTGATCCACTTACAGAGCCAAAATTGTTTCTTCTTAAATATTTTAGATAATTATGAAATATATTACATATAAAACCATCATCATTCCCATTTAATAAGAATTTTTCTGCTTAAATATAGATTTTATTAGTTGATAATATCTCGTAAAAATGTACCAAAAATTTATGTACACCTTATAATTTTCTAAATATATCATATGTAATATTATTCCTCTTAAAATGAGGAAAATGAAACATATGATGTGTGTGATCAAACATGTAAGAAGGTTAAATATAAAAGATGTTAATATAAGATCCAAAACGATTTTAGGATAATAATAAGTATTTAAAAACAAAATCCTATCTTCTAAAAATTTACGCAAAATTTCATCAACCGAAAATCATGGGTGATAGAATAAATACTTATCAAAACAAAATACAAGAGTCATAAGAGAATGGAATCATATATAATCAATAATGATATATGATTTAATATAACAAAAATAATAATATAACATAATGTTGTGTAATACATATAATCATTTAAATTCATTTTCATAATTACATTTAATTATATGAATGTCATTACATTGTGGATAGAATCTCATAGTATATTCATTTCACCCCCCCCCCCCAATTTATTTTAGTCCATGGTTGATGGGGTACCATATTAGATTAGGTTCACTCCTCATTCCCTTGAATATTATCTACCGAGATATCAATATTTTCCCAATTCACTGGAGCCACGAGACTGCCCATCACATAATGAATGAAAACATATGTACAATATAGGATTATAAAAACACTTCTCATTTCAACATCACTTAATCAATCCATTTGAAATAAATGAGTTTCATAAAACATTAACATACAATTTCCAGACATCTAGAGAAAGAATTTGAATGGTATAATTAGATTATATCCCCAATGGATCCTATTAAACTATAATGTATGTTGGTATAGATGAAAACCCATTGAATAAAACTTTTTTACATAACATTTTCATACTGTATCATATAATATGAAAAAAACATTATTCAATTGAAATTAATGATTCAGCCCCAAAATATATATATCATAGATGATTTAGAGATTTATCATGAGTATAACTACATAATATAGATTTCTTTTAGATATAGAGAATAACATTTATGTGAAACTAGTAACAACATTTTATAAAATATTTTGTAACTAGGTAGAAAATAATAATAATTCACATCTAAAACCATATTCATAAGATTATAATATTCCTTAAAAAAAAATATATTAAAATATTTTTATATTAAATAGAAACAGTTAATATTTAATCAAATATATAGTAGAATATGAAAATATTTATAAGTAAAATGAAATCACTTTTCTAAACCATTAAGTAAATAATATCCTTTCATAAAATAAAATTTAAATATTCAACAAATTTAAGAATTGACACTACTCTAGAAAACCAAAGAGACATGTAAAGGAGGTTTAAAATAAATAATGGTTATTACTATGAGAAAATTTATCTATAAATAAAATGATTAAATACAGATTCATTTAAAACATTTGTAAAGAGGTCAAAAACTACTTGTATGGAAAAACATAAGGAAAATTATTTTAAAATTTTGTATATGAATTGAATTTTAATTTTAATTTTATTTAAAAACCAATTTATTATTAACAAAATTAGTGAATTAAAAAAAAAATATCGATATATAGGGAATAAATTTTCTAAAAAACAAGAGAAATAAGGTAAGATTATTTTATAAAAATTATTTGAGTTTATTTCCATAAAAATGTGTTGATAAACAGATAGAACACATAAAAACCCATAAATAACTAAAAATATGAATATATGTGGTTATTAACAGAGTAACACATTGAAAATACCCCAAAGGAAATTAAAACATTAACAATCCTGATAAAAAGCGAGATTGTAAAATTAACCATTATTGATTTGTTAAAACATTAATCAATACATATTAAAATAGATAATGTTGAATGTAACATTAATTAATATGAATAAATAGTGTATCATGATATAGTTTTTTAAAATATCATAATATGAAACATATAATTAATATAGTCATGTAATTAAAAAATTTAATCACAGAAGGATGTTGGAAAAATGAAACCTTTCCATGGATTCATTTTGGGAAAAACACATTATAAGAACATGAAAATTTAATATAAAAATATGCAATAAGTTATTAAAAAAATATATATCATACATTCACAATTCATTTATTATTTTATTTCATTGATTTATAGAATATTATTCTCTTTTGTTGACCACTTAAGATTAATTGGTCAATTTCTTGAGAACTACATCGGTTTGTTGACCAAGATTAATTTTTTTAAACAAATTCGTTATATCCATAATTTTAGAAATATTTTTTATTCATAATTTGTGTATTATAAAATAAATTTAATATGAAATATTTTCAAAAATCAATCCAAAATATTGGAATTGTCTCTTTAAACATTTTTAAGTGATAAAATTATTTAGTGAAATCTTATTGATAATTTTTTTATATAATAGGAAAATTAAATTTCTAGAACCTTAATAAGATTATTAATGTAATATTTATACCATAAAAACATGTATAACCTTTCATGATAGTAGGGAAAAATAAAATACATAGTTTATGGATGCAGTAGTCCGTATAAATGCATGACTGATGTTTTTAGTATTTAATTATTAAAAAATGTATCAATAAAATAGTTCATATTTCTCGAGTCATTTTATTATTATAAATTTAATATATATTATTTAAAAAAATTATAAACATCCATGTAATTTTTTAAGGAAAAGTGATATATATTGCTTCATTTAAGTTGTAGTTGTCATGTATGTGTAAGAGGAATTTAAATTTTTCAATGGATGGAAAAGAGGTAAAGGATCATTTTTCCGTCAAAATAATAAAAAATTATTATACAATTGATAAATATTTCAATATAATAGGATGGTTATAAATTATTTAGATGATGTTTATGTTGATATAAAGTGACAAAATTAATTGAAGACTGTTACTAATTCCTTAAGTATAATTATTTCTATCTCCCCTTAGGTATTATTTAGTCAGTGTTTTGTGGGAAAATAAAATATTAGAAATAGGTATGGGTATTATGATGGTCTTATTCAAAGGTCTTGGTTTACATAAATTAATTAATGATGGTTTATATTTTATGATAGTAGTGTTTATTTTATAAATAAAGGGAGTGGTACTCTTGTATATAGATCTAAACTTGCATTTAAATACTGTATGTTCAAATAAAACATGGAACCCAATAATCATATGTTAGAAATAAGTTGAATTATGCTATAAATGCATTCAAATAATCAATTATAGATATATTTTAATCATATTTGATGCTTTATATCTATGATTAATCCTGTCTAAATCATTTTAATAATTCTTTTCTTGACTAACTTTTGTATTAATACAACTCCAAATTATTTTAATAATCACAAATAATTTTTATTATTTTTTCAATGAATTTCAATTTTTTTGATTTTCAAACTCTTGATGTAATTTCCTGAACCTCTCTGGTCCATTCTATTATGGAAATTTTGTGTTTGAGGTGTTCTTAGAGGTCAAGAATACTTATTTCCAACACTTTTCCTAATTTCCAATTTTTTGAACAGTGTTTCCACTGCGTTAGGTCATTTATCAATAGGTCATATATAGGTAGGTCATGTATTGGTAATTCATCTATTGGTAGGTCATCTATCGGTAGGGCATATGTTTGTAGGATGATCAACATTTCTAGGATGTTAGGTATTCTATATCTATGTCACCTATCAGTAAGTCATCAATTGGTATGTGAACATTTTTTCCAGATCAGTAGTTGTGCAGTATTTCTATCTTCCTATAGTTTCTCACCTTTGACATAATCATTGACATAAAATGAATTAAAATCATTTTTAATGGATTTATGTCCAATTAAAATCCCATAACTCCTATCTCAAATTTCCTAATGGTTAGGTTCCTTTACTTGATCAAATCACATAGTTTTGTCTAGATACACCATCAATGGAATATCTAAATCGTATCTAAACTTATGTTTCATTTAGATATTCAAAAGGGTCGAGATAACTATTGCCCTTGTTTATCCTTCACCTTTATTATGGTGTGAGGTTCCTCAAACCTTTGTTCCTAATGAATTATGGATTTATTTTATCAGTTTATTTCTATTGCATGTGGACCCCCCGTTTTGGTGCAATTATGAAGTGTTGATCCTTCTTCAATATATTGTATGTTCTACCACCATTCATTTGGGTTCCTCGACCTATTTCCTATTGTTCATAATTTCTATGTGAGGGCATGTGATCTCCATGTTTCTTATGAAGCATTCTTTGGGTTTTTGAAGATATTGTTTCATGGTGTCCTCATGTGGATGTTATCATTGATGGAGAGGTGACCGTGATCTATTTTTTTGTCTCATTCTCAATAAAATAACATCAAAAACCATTTTAGGCAAGGGATTCGAGGATTATATATTATATTTACATGCAGCCGTAGAGTTAGCATGATTTAGCACACAAGATAACAATTAAATTTACTTAATAACTATTTGAACTAGATTAAATAATGGGTACCGATCATATGTTTTTAAATTATACCATGGTAATAGTTTGCCTATTGGTTTTTTATAAAGTGTGATATCTATGCATTTTTGTTTAACATGTCATTCATGATATAATTCGGTAAAGAACATAAATTATTAATTAATTTTTAATTAATTATCTATTTATAATGAGTCATTTTTTATGAATCTGATTGATATTTTTGTGATATGATAATAATCAAATGTATATAGTTATACATGTTTAAATGAAATGGTTATGTCAATATGGAATAAAGAACCGTTTGTACGATTTAGATAAATTCTTTTAGGGGTTTCAATTTCCCATTTTATTGTAATGGTCAAGAGCCTTATGTTTTGGAGCAGTGAGTTCTCATTGAGTGGGAAGATTGAATTCCTTGTTTAGGGGGAAGAACCCAGTTTCTATGTTGTTTGTTTCTTGGTGGTTGTTTATTGTTGTGTGTCAGTGTTGGATGATCCTGGATGGATATTGTGGTATATATGGGTAGGGAGGCCAAATGGTGGTGGGGATAGCAGTTGACACCTAAACAACCAATAGGTACCATTTTATGCATGTTGGTGTTGGGGAGGACATCAGGGATGATGGAACTGGTTGATGTTGGGATTACCCATTGATATGGATATTTTGATGCTTGTTAAATCAATTTATTATTTATCATATTTATTTTCCACACTACTTGAAGAAGATAGTCTAACATACCATCACTCAAGAAGAGGTGAAGTAGAATTGGGTATGTCATGTTCTTTCCTTGGTAATCTTCTCGGTGATGGATGGGTCTTGTAACACCCCAATCTTCCACAGTACGTTTCTCTTGGAATAATACAATAGCATGTGATGTATGCAACACTGAGTCAATCACACCACAAACTATCAATCTAGCCATTTAGAAAGAAGTTTTGAATAGTCGTTACCACATTTAGAATTTTATATATATCCCATATAACTTTTAAATTTATCTTTTGTGTTTCCTAGACATAATATATAAGCAAATTCAATTTTTTAGATAAAAAAAGTATTTTTCAAAAAATTAAATTTTAACGCTTTTTAATAGTGAACCCTTTTAAAAAAACAATATTTAAAACTATTATATAATAAATTTAATGAAATTAAATTATTATTTACAATCAGGACATAAAAATTTAGTTTATATAATTTTTTTGTACTTTTATGATATCATTCATATTTGATGAAAAAGGAAAAATACTATATTTTAATTGAAAACATCTTTTTTAATCAAAATAATTTATAGGGTTAAAAAATGTATTTTAATGATATTTAAGTATAAATAGATTTTATTTTTATTATTTAATACAATTTAGGTCATTGTAATTAATTTCGCATTTACATTTGAAATAAACACATGTAAATATTTTGATAGTTTTTACTTTTTAAAAACCTAATTTTTAGTTTTGTCAATGGGAATTAATCATAAATTAATTAATGAAACTTCTATGTTTTTAATTTGGTAAAATAGAATTAATTTTTTTATTTTATAATATCAAAATTAGCTTCGGTTGATTTTTTGGTATTTTTCTGAAAACATTCAATTTTATAAGAATAGTGGAAAACACTACATTATTGTTTAAACCCAAATTTTATTTAAATAATTATTTATTTTATTTAGGTTTATTTTTTTCAAATTAGATATATAATACCTATATATATTCAATATAATTAATTGTAGTCATTTTATAGTAAAATTAGATGTATGTGAATTTATTGAACTTTTTAACGCCTATTACCCACCTTCTAGGTACATTTGAAAAATTTCCTAAAACGTCATATTACCACTTCTGTGAGTTTAATTTTCCAAATCCAAGAGATACAGTTGACATTAGTAAGAAAAATTTGGTTCAAGAAGATGAAAATATTTTTTATAAATATTAACTTTTGATATTATTTTACAATGATTAAAAGTAAATAGGGTAATTAATTGTAAATATGATATTATAATTACCATCACACAGGTCATAATTTTATTGGATAAGGTTAATTCGATCAGAATCATCATTAGGAATAAAATATGATACTTTTGGTCTACTTGGTTTAGATTAGTAAATTTATTATTATTTTATTTAATGAAGATTTAAAGAGTTAAATTCTACTTTTAATAACTATTTTTTTTAATATAGGCTTATATATAAGATAATTCTTACTATAAATATTCATTTGAAAGAAAAAAAATATTTCCTACATCATGTTATTTTAAATATAAATTTTATACATTAAATAATTAAATTTATTTATGACACAATGATTATGTTGTTATTACATAATTAATGATTGATTACAATAATTGATATTATAAATATTAAAAAAATTATTTTGAGTTTTTTGAGGAATTAAAATAATTTTATAAGATAATATAACATGTTAGGGTTGATTTAATGAATTATTTCCTACGTAATCAAGTTCATATGACTTTAAAAAAACCAAATACTATATATTGTCAAAATTGACATAATTGAGTTTTTCAAACAAATACTATTTTATTAAAATATATAATAGTCCTAAAAACTATGGTTTGTCCGAAGGACATATATAATTAAGTTTTTGTTATTAATAAATCACTTGTACTTATCTTGGAATTTCATAGTAATTTTATTATCCATATAATATAATAATACAAGGAGACATGGTAAATGTCAAATTATTTAACTAATATTTTAATCTAAAAGATAATGTTAATATGGTGAACTAAAACGGTGTAAAACATATTGGTTGAACATTTTTTGACCCATACACATTATATCCTCTAAATAAATCCATTTTAATCCATTAGAACCTGAAAATGAATTTATAATAAAATAATCTTTCATGCTTTTCCTAAAGTGACCCTCACCCCCTTATAAAAGGGAACTTCCGCTTATCTTAATTTCACACCATCCAATCCATTTGGCTTAGCCCAAACCATACCAAATATCCCCCCAACAACTGTAATTTACTCCTATTAGACATACAATGATCATAAATCCAACCTAATGATCCTGTTAAATCATATCAAAATGAAGCACCCGAAGAAGTGGTAATAATTTCATCACCTCTTTCAAAGGTATCTTCTTCTTCCACTTCCTATTCGTTTTTATTTTTTCCATAGAAATTTTATAAATCCATTAACTTATACATATTTTGATGTAATTATAAATATGTTAAAGAGATATTTTTTATTCTATCCATCATACGAATGAAAAAGTCAACATATGTGCGCACATATGACTAACTGTCTCCACTTCGTGGTGTAATTATTATTCAACACTTCATTATTTCGATGGGTAGAATAATGATGCATAATTTATGTAAATAAAAAATATAACATTTTAATTATTCTTTATATAAGATATAACATCAAATTATATATGACTTCACCATCAATTGAATGATATTATCGCTTGTGTGTATGTACAAATTACAGTCTCCACGAACGTGATGAGATTCATTCCCCAACTTAACAATTCAAGAATAATATTCATTTTATGATTAAATAATAGGTTTTAAAGAAATATATATTTATGGATATGAATCATGTACATCCCATACTTAATAAACATTACTTACATAACAAAACATATATATAAATATGAATCAGTTAACACATGAAACAATGATACTACTGAAATATTTTTGACAAAAAAATATTAAGAGAACATATATGATATCTTATTTATTTATATGGTTATTTTATAATGTAATAACAATCATTTCACCATTATACATTATGTTAGCATAGCCTCAACTATGGAAAAGTACAAGGTAAGTGGTTTTCTTCTCACTTCGTATTCACGCAAGATTCATGCTATATTGCCACTATTTGATTTTGTGTGTTGTATGTACTACACATGATTGTATTGTTTGTGTAATATAATTTAATTTATGGGTATTTAAATCATGAATTTATGATAATTTTATAATGGGGTTTATGTTTTTTATGTTTCTGATTTTTTAAGGGAATTTCTAATTTCAATTACCACTCATTGGGTTCTACGTCAACTTCATTGATTATTTTACACCAAGATTTTGTGTGAGGTCAATATTTATGTACATATGTAGTACTTTCCTCACCCCATTATGTAAATATACTTTTGATACATAAAATAACACCATTTATAAATTCTCAAGTCATTGATATGAACTTCTTGACAGTAATTTTAACTGAATTTCTGTTCATTGAGTTAAACATCCAAGTCATTGGTGTTGTTTTTACATCAATATGTTTGAATGTCCTATGATTTATTTACATTATATATCCATTCGTGTTGAGTGTATTTATCTTTTTCACACATAATTATGTCACTTAATTATCCTTAACCTAATGATATGGTCTTTACAAGGGACTTAATCTCAATATACATTCCATTTAGGCTTCTTTGTTGTTATGCGTAAATTAAATTTTATATGGCATAAATAATGTACTTTGACATAGTATATCATGAATACCATTGTTTTCATTATATTATAATGTTTTTATTACCTGAATTTTTTTTATTCAAGTTTCTCTAATTTGGTTAGGAAATCTATGTAGAATATCATTTTAAATGTTTTAATGATTTATTCTTCTAAATAATTCTCATTAATGTCCATGTGTTAAAATTTGTTTTAAGGATTTATTTAAATGTACATGAATGTTTTAAAAATAATTACTTTTAAAATAATCAATGTGGTAATGGACACATTGATTCCAAAATATATTTTAAATGGATTATTAATAAATAGTGATAGTTTTAAATGTTTTCATTAAAAAGGGGATATTTCTCTTAAATAGTTTTAATGATTATTTTCATCAATGTCAATATCCTTCATTATTTTCAATTAAAGTAAATTTATTATTATAAAATATTCCATATTTTATTGAATGAGTTTTATTTGACTGCAAATGTGTTATTTTTATACCATTCATGGTGTGTGGTAAAAACAAATAGTTTTAATTAAAATGTTTAGTTTATGGTTCAACCTTTTCATATGAGGAATGAACTGGACTTAGTAAGTGACGGGTGGAGCCTGCTATAGCTCCTTGATTCATTGGTATGTCACATTAGACAAACAAGTGTCTTGGAACAAGGCCTTGACAAAATATTATTTATAGTATTGGCACGAGGCCTTGATTATATTAATATGATGTCCGATATTATGCATTCCATCATTATGAAAGCGGATGTTGATATTACACGTGACTATTTAACTACTAGAATATACATGTGGATAAGTAAATTGAATTATTTGATTTATATATTCCATATTATTATGAATTTTATGTTTAAAAGGCTCTTGTTTTAGTCTAATACATTGCCTAATATGTTTATTCTTTTTTTACGAAAGTTTCTATTATATTTTTATAATTACTGAGCATCTGAGCACACCAGTTTCATAGTTTTATTTTTCCCAGGATGTGAAGAAGGATTTTTATGGTTGACCATTAGTAATAGGCTAAGGGATATAAGTTTTCTCATTGGGAACAAATTGTAGTTGTTATTTTTATTTCATGATGTAATGTAAAACTTATGTATGTATCTTGTACTACCAATGCTTCTAAACTATTTTTTTTTTTGAAACTTGATCTCTTGTGATAATTCCAATGTTATGTAATAATACACTGACTTTGGGTAAATGGGTTTGGGGCATTACAGTTGGAATCAGAGGATGTTTAGTACAAACCATAGAATCTAGATTTAGAAAAACTCTTATTAGAAAACGCAATCCTAAGGTAAAATTTGAGCATTAGTATAGAAGAACATCCAATAATTTTGGTAATGTAAATATTATATGGGTTTTCCATGAAATAAATCCATGTCCGGATATGAGTAGGTATAGGCGGCTCTATAACAGATGTACCATGGAGTGAAAACTCTTATAAGGAGTTTCGGGCATGACCCGTTGTATCCTCGTACACAAAAACTGGCCTTGTTGCACACATGGTTACCACAGTCTCGGGGGATATGCTTATTATTATTCAAATTTTCATTACAAACTGATTTGATGAATTTTAATATAATATGAGAATATATAACCTTTGTAAATCCTAAGGTGTTTTATATTGAAAATATGGTGTCATGATATTCTATACATGATTTTATGACCCACACTATGCTTTCATGTGTTTTTCAATGGCTATATTTCAAGGATGTAATAGTAAAATTTAACATGATCTACAAGGATGTAATGATGATGGAAATGAGTAACTTAATGGAATGTTGATAGACACAAAATATATGGTGTTCATGCTGGAGTAGGTTGTATTATCCCAGGTAAATAAAAAATAATAAATTTTCATACTTATTAATTTTTTTGAATTAAATATTAATTTTACATTAAAAGAGTTTCTATGTTTGATAGCATACCCGATATGTAACAACGTTTTTCTTTGAAATCTTATGTTGCACTCTAATAATATAATATTATTATTTTAAATGGAAGTTAAATTCTTGCCATTGTATAGGAAGAAATGAACAAAAATTATCACAATATGATTATAAATATTTTTTAAATTTATTTAATTTTATCCAATAAAAGTTAGAGTCTTAAAATGTGAATGATTCTAATTTTATGCATATTTTACATTAAATGTTCGATTTATCACCTTTTAATGTCGAACCCTCATTAAAAATAGTTTTTTTACTTTAATACATTATATTGGACCAAATTTAGTATTTCTTTATATTTGTGACATCAAAAATAACTTTGTGTAAATTTTTGAAATTTCTCTGATAAATGACATTTTTTTAATGAATACTGAAAAATATTATATTCTAATTCAAAATAGTTTTTTAATATTATTTATTTATATGGTTATATTATCTTTTTAATTTCTTTTCTAGTGTAATTATATTATTGTTTTACAATTTAATCCAATGTTGGTCATTGGAATTGATTTCACTTTAAAATTGGACATAAACAAGTGTCAATCTTTTGATAGTTATTGTTTATTAAAAACATGCTATTTGTTTTAACAATGGGAAATAATTCTAAAATTAATTAATTATACTTTTATGTTTTTAATTTGTAAAAAATAAACATCATTTTTAAATTTCAGAAAATCAAATAATTCTAATGCTTAATTTTTGGAATTTTTCTGTAAAACATCATTTTTTTATTAATAGTGAAACGACTTAGTTGTAGTTAAAAATTGACTTTTTCATTTAAATTAAATTTTACCACTAATGTGAATTGAATTTAGAAAATACAACATACAAGGTTGTTATTAGTAAGTAAAATTTGGTTCAATAAGATAAAAATTAATTTTCGTGAATAGTAACTATTGACTTTTTTTTACTGCGGTTAAAGATAAATAGGGAAATTGAAGGTAATAAGAACATCATAATAATTTAAAATTACCCTAACACTTTTCCTAACCATATTAGATGAGTAATTGACGACCAAGAAAATCCTTGGGTCTATTTTGGGACCCCATGGACCCACTTATGAATGATAATGACACTTTAGAATAATTAATTTAATGTAAAGGGAAAAATGTCATTAACAAAAATATTTTAGTAAATTAATTTTTATATTGCGTTATATAAGTCCTATTTTAAAAAATAATTATTATTTAGAAAGATAAAATGATTTCCTACATGATATATTTTTTTTATAATTTTTAGACATCAAATAAATTAAATTATATATGACACAATAATGATACAGTATTTACCTCATTAAAAAATGATTTAAATAAATAAAATAATAAATATTAAAATATTATACAATACATATTCAATTTCTATTGGATGACTTTATTTCGACCATGAGTCATCTTATCTTCGACTCTAATGATTTTTGGACCTTTAAAATCCGAATATCATTATATAATAAAATAATATTTTCACACTTTCTTAAAGAGTCCATCCTCTCACTTATAAAAGAAGACCACTTCTATCCTATTCCTCACACCTCTCAAGCCTTTTGGCTCGTACAAAGTCTGCCCAATTTAGCTCCTTACATCCCTCACTTCCACTTATAAGCCTTACCTTAGGCAGAAGGCTCATTAGTAAACCATTTTGGTTCAAACCAAAGGTAGTTACCCAAATTAAAGGTAATGGTTTCTCCTAACTTCTTTTCACTTATTTTACTTATATGTCCCCTAAACTCATTTGATTCCTTTATTTTATAGCAAAAACAGTATCTTTAATATTCTAGGATGTTGTTATGAGATGGATTATAACTACACTTACAGACACCTCAATCTAATGGGTGAAGAACATAATGTTTCTGTGGATGGAAAACTAACGCCTCACGAAATGATGATTGTTCAATTACATCCTACTGCCTCTCATGGTCGCCATTATGATGGAACTATATTTATATATGATATATATTATGTTAATTTTTTTATACTTTTATATTTTTCATTTATATCATACCCATATGGTTTCCATTATGGGTAAAACTGATAATTTCATTTGAGGAGGTGCAGACTACTGCCCCCTCAAAGTGATATGACTCATTAGTGCCATATGTGGGACGAATAATGTATAGGTATAATGATATTATATATGATTTCATACTGGAATTATAATATACGTATGTATCATTATGTTTTAATTCCACTAAAATAATAAATAGAAATGAAAGCAGTGTTCATGCGTATGTACGACTTATCGTTTCCATGAATGGTGCATTTAATTTCTTACCTCCAAATGTTATGTACTATTATAAATACATGTATATATTGGATATATATGTTATATATGATATCTAAATCATGAAAATAATTCTGGATATAATGAACTAATGACCACATGGACAATTTGTAAATATAAGGTGTTCATCTTTGACTCAAGTCCCAAATATCCACATTATGACCATTATTAACTTGAATGGTTAAATAATGTTTATAACATTGTAATAACTGATATAAAAGTAATAATAAACTTGAAAATTGTTCTTAAGAAGTATAAATTATCTTTAGTTTATTATTCAAGAGATTAAATAACAATCGAGTCAAATCTGACGCGAGGTAAAGGACTTCGTCTCAATCTCCTTTCATTGAGGCATATTTCGATAATATATATACATTCATATTTTACACGGTTTATTGTAAATCCAATTGACTTTTACATTCATTAAATGAGAATCTTTTTCTAAAAATAGTTTTACTAAATGAAAAACATAATATTTTTAACATTTGCGACGACAATGACCTCTCCACCGTCCAAATCGTTTTTTGGATTCCTCTATAAGCCTTAATGTTTTATAAAATGAAAATGAAATACCTTATTCTATTTTTTGGTGTTTTGGTATTGAAAATGGTTTCTGAAATGTATTGATTTTTTCAATATCTTGAAATTATTTCTTCTGATTGTAAAATAAATGTTATTTGTGAAATTTTTATATCGGCAAGATTTTATGTGTTATGATTTTATAATTGTATTTGGACATTTGATAGGTGGTTAAGTGATAAACCAAATGATGGGTGGTTCCATGATAAACCAGGATGGGTGGTTATATTATAACCTCCAATTAATTTGGTATGGAGGTCGGTCGTAAGGCTATTTCATTTAGTGATATGTGTTGAAGTTGACTTTATGGTTATTCCATTTAAGTATGTTTATTTCCCAAGTTACCTTTATATGTTATGTGTTTCATATATGGGTTATATTTTGGTTACAAAAGGGAGGGTGGTGATATTTTATTTAGTGAAGAGTATTTACTACATCATCATGGTGAAATGTATTACTTACGTTAAAATATGCATGGTTTACTTGTGATCTTGAAAAACTAAAAAAATTAACTTCTTTTCATATCCCTTACTGATCTTTTCATGACCATCCCAAGTTTTTTAACGGATTTTCACAGGACATAATGTGAAATTGGGTCAAGGATGGGATCAAAGAAAAACTCATGCTGTCTTAAACATGAAAAAATGGAAACTGAGTAGAAGTGTCAACTTTGTAATCATTTGAGATGTAATTGTTATCTCTTAATTCCTTAAAACTCCACACCTTAAAATATACTCAATGTGAATTATTTGTTTAATACAATATTATGTAATTTTTTTGGACAGGTCCTTATAGTTGGTATCAGAGCTCAGTTTAGACAACTTTAGGAGTTATGTTATTGTTAAATATATTAATTTATGGTAATATTGAAATGATATAGCATTTATAGATTACCATGTTGTTTTTCCTAAGATATGTCTATATTAATAATGGATTTTCATAGAAGAAACAGAGTAGTTGTGCCGGGAAGGTGTATAGAGAGAAATGAACTTCTCAATCAGCATCCTTAGATAGTCAGAATTAGGGATGAACAGTTTATTGCAGTAATGGCTCAGTTGACTCAGATGATAAATGGTTTTTTTTAATTGATGATATTTTGGTTAAGAGGAGCATAAAATTCATTTATGGGTCATGTTTAAAACCATAAAAGAAAAGAAAAATTATGGTAAATTCAGAAAGTGTGAGTTTTGGTTATAGAAAATTTCATTCCTTGGTCTCATTGTTTTATGAAATGGAATAACTGTCTTGCTAAAAAAAGTTATTAAAGAATGGACAAGACCCACAAAAATAACCGAGATCTGTAGTTTTCATGGTTCGGTGGGTTATTGTAGGAGGAATGTTGAAAATTTTGCATGGTTATCTAGTCCAATGACAAAGTTAACTAGAAAAGGTGTTATGTTAATTTGGAAAAAAGAATGTTATGATTTTTTTCATGAATTGAAAAAAAAGATAGGTGAATTCTCCAGTTTTGGCACTACCTTCCAGAAATAGTGAGTTTGTTATTTATAGTGATGCTTCATTGAAATGAATTTGATGTGTCCTAATGCAGAATGATCAGGTACTTGCTTATGCTTCACGTCAGTTGAAACCTCATCAGTCAAATTACCCTACACATGATTTGGAATTAGCTTCTATTGTCTTTTATATAAAAATTTTTAGGCATCATTTGTATGCAGTAAAATGTTAAATATATACTGAACACAAGAGTTTAATGTATATATTCACTAAGAAAGAATTGAACATGAGACAAAGGAGATAGATGGAATTAATCCAGGATTATGATTTCACGATCCATTACCATCCATGAAAAGAAAATAAAGTGTCTTGTGATTTGAGTTAAAAAACTAATGTCTCATTAACCATGCTACGTTAGGAACAAGATCCTTCGGTTTTTTATTTGATGAACTTTGGCATAGAAGTTGTAGGTACAAGAAATTATTTTGTTATGTTTCAGGTGTCAGAGAAATCATCTCTATCTTTCAGAATAAACCAAGCGGAGAAGGAAGACTGTGAGTTGCAGAAAAAGATTGAGTTGGTTCAGAAGTGTAAGTTACCTGATTTTAATATTGATAATGATTGTGTTTTGAGGTTTGGAAAGAGATTATGTGTGCCTTGTGATTCCCATTTGAAGAATGAGTTGTTATGTGAAGCTCATAGTTCTCCGTTTTCAGTTAATCCTGGTAGTACTAAGATATACTAAGATCTTCGAGAGTATTAATATTGGGATGGAATGAAAAGAGATATTATTTATTTTACTATGAAGTGTTTGACAAGTTAACGGGTTAATAAAGAGTGGCAGTTTGCGAAAGGGATTCTTTAGTCTTTACCGGTTCCAGAGTGGAAATGGGAAAATATATCCATTGAATTTTTTGTGGGATTACCCATGAAATATCATGTTAATAATGTAATCTGGGTTATAGTTGATAGATTTACTGAATTTTCCCATTTCCTTCCTATTAAAGATACATTTTCAATAGATCAAATTTATCAGTTTTATGTTAAATAGATAGTTAGGTCTCATGGTGTTCCCCTTTCTATGGCATTTGATCATGATCCCAGGTTTACAACTATCTTTTGGAAAGGCCTTATGATATCGTTGGATACTAAATTTCATTTAACTACAGCTTTTCATCCTCAATCAGATGGACAGTCGGAACGAACAATTCAGACCGTGGAGGATATTCTATGTGCATGTTCACTAGAATACCAAGGAAGTTGGGACCAATATATTTCTTTGGATGAATTTTCTTATAATAACAGTTTCTATTATAGTACACAGATGGCTCCATATGCGGAATTATATGGAAAGAGATGTCGAACTCTATCCTTTTGGGATGAAATAGGTGAAAGGAAGATGATGGGAGCATAATTGGTAGAAGAAATGGCAAAAAACTTTTAGTTGATTCAAGAGAAGATGACAACAACTCAGAACAGGAAGAAAAGTTATGTAGATAACCAATGGAATGATCTTTCTTTTGAGGTAGGTGATCATTTCTTTCTCAAATTTCTCCATGGAAAAGTGTAATTCATTTTGTTATGAAGGCAATGTTGAGTCTTAGGTTCATTGGACCTTATGAAATCCTGAAGAAAATCGGATTAGTTGCGTATACAGTGGCTTTACCTCCATATTTATCCCAGGTATATAATGTTTTTAATGTTTCGATGTTGAGAAAGTTTACACCAGATCCATCTCATGATTTGAGTCTAGAGGTAGTTAAGTTGGAAGAGAATCTCTCTTGTGAAGAACAACCATCCCATATTCTTGACCGAAGAGAGAATGTGTTGCAGAATAAGGTAATTTATCAGGTAATGGTTTTGTGGAAAATCATATGTTTGAAGAGGCAACGTGGGAATTAGAAAATGCTATGAGGGATAAATACCCCCCTTATTTTTAAAAGTGAATAAATATTGTGAGGATGCAATTTCCAACAGGGGGAAGGATGCAACATCCCAAGTAAATGAAGAATAAGAAATTTTCATACTTATTAATATTTGTGAATTAAAAATTAATTTTACTTTAAAATGAATTCTATGTTCGATAGTGTACCCGATACACAACAACAATTTTCTTTGAAATATTACGTTGCACACTAATAATATATTATTATTATTTTAAATGATAGTTAACTCCTAGCCATTTTATTGGCATTAATGAACAAAAATAACTACAATATGATTATACATATTTGATAAATGTATTTACTTTTATCCAATACAAGTTAGAGGCTTAAAATTTGAATGAATCTAATTTTAAGCATAAGTTACATTAAAAGGTCAATTAATCGCCTTTTAATGGAGAACCCAGTTTAAATATATTTTCAGTCAATTTAATATATTCCATTTGACCAAATAAAATCCTTATTTAGAATGGTGAAATTAATATATACTTTGTGTAAATTTTTCAAATTTTTCCGATAAAGTTCATTATTAATGAAAAGTGATCAATATTGTATTTTAATTAAAACTGTGTTTTAATCTAATTTTTTATACAGTTATATTATCTTTTTAATTGGTTCTAAAGTGTAATTATAATATATTGTTTCCATTTAATCAAATATCGGTCATTATAATTGATTTCACTTTGAAATTGGACAAAAACAAGTGTCGGTCTTTTGATAGTTATTATTTCTTAAAAACATGCTATTTGTTTTAACAATGGGAATTAATTGTAAAATTAATTAAGGCCACATTTATGTTTTAATATTGGAAAAATAAACATCAATTTTGAATTCGGAATATCAAATAATTCTTAGGCTGAATTTTTTGTTTTTGTTTTGAAAAACTTATATTTTTGATGAATAGTGAAACCACTTAGTAGTAGTTAAAAAACTGACTTTTTCATTGAAATTAAAATTTTCCACTTCAGTGAATTGAATTTAGAAAATCCGACCGACGTGGATTCTATTAGTAAGTAAAATGTGCTTTAATAAGATAAAAATAATTTTTGGTGAATAGTAACTTTTTCCTTTTTTTACCGCGGTTAAAGATAAATAGGGTAATTCAATGTAAAATGAATATTATAATTATTCAAAATTACATTAACACATTTCCTAAGTTTATTGGATGAGTAATTTCTGACCATGGAAATCCTTGGGTCGATTTTGGGACCCCATGGATCCACTTAGGAATGATAATGACACTTTAGATTAATTAATTTAATGTAAAGGAAAAATGACATAAACTAAAATCATTTAGTAAATTAATTATTATATAGTGTCATATAAGTTATATTTTCAACTTTAAATATTATTTATAAATCAAAAAAAATTTCTACATGATAGTATTTTTTTTATAACTTTTAGACATTGAAAAAATTAAATTATGTATGACACAATAATGATGCATTATTTACCTCGTTAATAAATGATTTAAATAAATAAGATTTTAATGATTATAATATTATCCAAAATCTTTCCAATTCCTAGTGGATGATTTTATTTCGACCATTAGTCATCTTATCTTCAACTCTAATGATTTTTGGACCTTTAGAAACCGAATACCATTATATAATAAAATAATAGTTTCACACATTTCTAAAGAGCCCCTCATCTCCCTTATAAAAAGAGACCAATTATATCCAATCTCATACACCTCTCCAGCCTTTTTACTCATACAAACTCTATCTAAATAAGCTCCCTACATCAATCTCTTCGATCTAGAAGCCTTACCTTATACAGAAGGAACTTCAACAAACCATTTTGGTTAAAACCAAAGGAAGTTACCCAAATTAAAGGTAATGGTTTCTCGTATCTTCTTTTCTTTTATTTTAATTATCAAACCCCTAAACTCTTTTTATTCCTTTATTTTATAGCAAAAAAGTATACAAAATATACTATAATGTTGTTATGATAAGTATTCAAACTAAAATTACACACACCTCTATCTAATGAGAGATGAACATAATGTTTCTGTGGATGGAAAACTAACACCTCAAGAAAAGATGATTGTTCAATTACCTCCTACCGCCTCTCATGGTAGCCATTATGATGGAAATGTATTTATATAGGATATATATTATTTTTATATTTTCTTTATGCTTCTGTATATTCATTTTATATCATACCATTATAGTTTTCATTATGGGTGAACGCGATAATTTCATTTCAGGAAATGCGGACTACCGCCCCCAGATAGTGATATGACTCATTCATGCAATATTTGGGATGTATAAAGGATGGAGTTAATGATATTATATATGATATTATACTAGAGTTATAATATATGTATGTATCATTATGATTTAATTACATTAAAATAAGAAATAAAAATGAAAGTAGCGTTCATGCGTACGTAGGGCTTATCGTCTCCATGAACGGTGTATTTCATTTCTTACCTCCAAATGTTATGTAATATTATAAATACATGTATATACTGGATATTTATGATATACATGATATCTAAATCATGAAAATAATTCTAGATATAATGAACTATTTACCACATGGACAACTTGTAAATATAAGGTGTTCATTTTTGACTCAAGTACCAAATATCGACAAAATGACCATTACTAACTTGAATGATTACTTAATCATTATAACAAGGTAATAAGATGTATAAAATGATTAATTAACTTTAAAATGGTTCTTAAGAAAGTAGAAAGTAAATTTATTTTATTATTCAGAAGATTAAACAATGATCTACTCAAATTGGACAGGAGGTAAGGGACTTCATCTCAATCTCCTTTCATTGAGGCATATTCCGATAATACATATACCTTCTGCTTTTACATGGTGTATAGTAAAACCCTATGAATTTTACATTCTTTCAAAAGGATTATTATTCTACAAAGTGGTTTACTAAACTAAAAATGTAATATTTTTAATGTTTGCAGTGACAATGACCTCTCCACTGCCATAATCTCTATTTGTCTTACTCTATAAACCTTAATGTTCTCTAAAATGAAAAAGAAATCCCTTATTCTATTTTCCTGTGCTTTGGAATTGAAAATAGTTTTTGAAATGGATTGATTATTTTACTTAATTAAAATTAATTGAAAAATAAATGTTATTAGTGAAATTTTTATATTGGAAATATTTTATGTGTTATGATTTTATAATTGTACTTGGACATTAGAAGGGTGGATACGTGATAAACCAAATGAAGGGTGGTGCTGTGATAAATTAGGATGGGTTGTTACGTTACAACCTCCAATGCATTGGGTATAAAATTTGGTCGTATGACTATTCCATTTAGTGATATGTGTGGAAGTCGACCGTATGGTTGTTCTATTTTATTGTGTTTATGTCCCAAGTTACCTTTATATGTTATGTGTTCCTTATATGGGAAATATTTTGGTTACAAAAGGGTATGTAGTGATATTTTATTTTGTGACGAGTATTTACTACTTTGTAAAGGTGAAAAGTATTACTTATGTTAAATTATTCAAGGTTTACATGTTATTTTCAAAAACTAACTGTTTTCCTTCATTACGTATACCTTACTAATATTTTTATGCTCATCCCATGTTTTTGAAATGTTTTTCACAGAACATAATGTAGAATAGGGTCATGTATGGGATCAAGGAAAAGTCATGCTATATTAAACATGTAACTAGACATGACACTTCTTTTTCAAGAGTTTTTATTTTATGAAAAAATGGAAACTGAGTAGAAGTGTCTACTTTGTAATATTTTGAGATGTAAAAGTTTTGTCCTAATTCTCTAAAACTATATACATTCAAAGATCATGAATGTGAATTATATATTTAATTAATTATTATGTAATGTTTTATGGCTGGGTCCTTATACAGGTTTTCAAAATTATGATCAACAACATATATATTAACCAACTCCTATACTCAACATAGAAGAGAATATAAGGGAATGATAAGAGTTCCAATAGTGGAGACCATGGAGAAAATAAATCTCAATTTCGAATATGTTGGAAATGTGGAAGGAGACACATTCGAAAGGGTCTTAATGGAACAAATAAATACTTTATGTGTTGGAAGGAATATCATAATGTATATAATTGCAGATGAAGAATGAATAGTACTATGTATGAAAATAAAAATGATCCATAGATTCCATTTACAGTCATTTTGTCGTAAACGATGGGGACATGGGTATTACCCAATTCAATGCCCTATTATATAGGATAACCTATTAGTTGTTGATGAACAAACATGGAAATAAATTTATGTTGAAATTTAAAAAAGAATTAGTTCTTTTTGTTGATGGGATTACTTTGGAAGACATTTCCCTTTTATGTGTAACCCGGCAGTTTGTTATGTGAAAATGTTATTCGAGAAAGATATATCATTTCTTTTTGGGATTTAGTTATAAATAACCTTTTGAGTTTATATGATCCATGAATGTGAGGAAATTATTGGCTATTAATTTTAGGAATGAAAATGCGATGTTTGATATAAAATTTGTGGTTAAATTATTTGATGGTTATTCTGAATAATTTATCTCATTTTTCGAATGTTATTAAATATTTTTTTTGAAAATTGATAACACACATACTGTGTGACAAATTTTCGCATTTCGAAAAGCTGCAGAAATCGAACACACAACCAAAGTGGGACTGAGATTTATCACCTAACACTGGACTACTTGAAGTCCATAGTTGGTGGGCCTAATTATTTTTAGTTAAATGATTTTATTGATCAATAATTAGTTTCTTTGTGATATTATATTTTATCAAATAGAGATCCTTAGTGTAGGAAAATGATTTGGTGATTAAATGATAAATGTTATTTTGGAAGATGTTCGCTTTGTTTGGAACACTATAAGCCAAAGGAAAATAGAATACAATGGGATTTCTTTTGAGGAGTAATAGTGAATTTTTATATACATTTTTTTGTAGATTTATATTGATTTGGGTTATTTATAGAAATTATTAAGCTATCATTTAAAATATGTGATTTGGTTAATTACTATTATGTATGTGACTTTAAGAGTAGTTGATGTTATTTAGAGATACCATCTAACATGGATAACTACGTAATCAAATTCTTTTGAGTTTTGGGATTCAATATTTATTGAATTATATAAAAGTATTTTATGGGAAATTTTTTATTGAATGGTTTTTATTGACCTTTGGATAATTTTTTTTATTTTAGAAATTAAGATTGGTTTTTTATTATCTAAAATATTACCGTTTTTGGGGATCATATGATCTGGTACTAACCATTTTGGATTTGGATAATCTCTAAAGATAAGGGAAATATATAGTTCATCCTTTTGGGATTATGTGATTCTCTATAAGTTGATTCTAGCGCTTCAGGTGTAACCAAGTCATCCTGAATACTTATTGTTTATATTGAAAGGCGATTTTGTGGTAGAAATTATTTATAAGATGGAAGTATAATTATCATGGATCTTTTTATTTATCTCTTATTCTATGAAGAAGTAATTCATTTACCATATGTAATGGACCGTAAACCCAAAAATGTGTTATCCTAATACCTTATTTTATTCATAATAGATTTACTGCTTTGAGGCCCTCAATTTTTCATTCACATGTTTTTGATTGATGACCTCAATAACTCCCTTTAAATATTTAAATTTTTCTTCCAATTATAATTTCCACCAATGTTCTAATATTAGAAATCCTAATCTGGTGATGAATTATTCAGTTCCCTTTCCCTCTTACTAAGATGAAATTTTATTAACCATGTTCTTGATATGGGTTTTCCTAAATCTATATTATATTTTTAACCGGTTATTTATGAAGAACAATTTGAAATTGTGAGGATGATATTTATTGAAGGAGGGAAGAACGTAACACCCCATGATTCTACGGTGCATTTCCCATTGAATAATACAATAGCGTGCATTGTACGCAATACCGAGTTCAACCACAGCACAACCTAACAGACTAGCCATTTTGAAAAAGGATATGAATAGAAATTTTTTTGTGATTTTTATATATATTCCATATAATTTTAACATTCATATTTTGGGTTTCTTAGAAATCATATAAGGACAAATTAAATTTTTCACGTAAAAGAAATATTTAAAAAAAACGAAATTTTACATCATGTTAAAGGACAACCATTTTTAAAAACCCATATTTGACACTAATATAAATCCAATTTAATGAAATTAAATTATTTTTTATAATTAGGAAAATAAATTTAGTTGGGTTAAATTTTTGGTACATTCTAATAACTTTCATATTTTGATGAATTGTGAAAAATACTAAATTTTATTTGAAAACGTCATTTTTAATCCAATTAATTTATATTGTTAAATTATGACATTGAAATGTTTGGAAGTATAGTTATATTATATTTCTATCATTTAATATAATTCAGGTCATTATATGAAATTTCACATTTAAATTTGACATGAACACACGTTAATATTTTTATAGTTTTTACTTTTTAAAAACCAGATTTTTAGTTTTAACAACGGGAATTAATTTTAAATTAATTAATGCAACTTATATGTTTTTAATTTGGTAAAATAGAATTCATTTTTTATTTCAGAATATCAAAATTAGCTTCGGGTGAATTTTTGGTATTTTACTGAAAACATTCAATTTTTTATGAATAGCGAAAAACATTGAATTATTGTTTAATAAAGACTTTTTATTTAAATAATTATTTATATTATTTAAATTTATATTAAGTCAAAATAGATATAAAATACCTATATACGTTCAATCTAAATCATTGGAGTCATTTTAAAAAAATTAGATGTATAAGTTTTTTTGATCTTTTTAACACCTTTTACCCACCATCAAGGTACATTTGAAAATTTTCATGAAATGTAATTTTAATGCTTATGTGGATTGAATTTCAATAGACCGAGAGATATGTATGACATCAGTATGTAAAATGGTGTTCAATAACATGAAAATATATTTGGGTGAATTGTAAATTTTGACTTTTATTTACCAAGGATAAAATAAAAAGTGTAATTAATGGAAACAATTATATTATAATTACCCTAAATAATGAAATAATTCTATTGGAAAAGTGTATTTAAACCAAAATCAAAATTATGAATAAAATTTGTTCCTTTTGGTCCACCTGGTTCATATTAGGACATTTATTATTTTTTGATTTAATGAAGAGTTAAATGTATTAAATTCAAATTTTAATAACTAAAACATTTTTAATATAGGTTTATACATAAAATAATTTCAAATATATATATTTAGTATAAATTTGAAATATTTCCAAGATCATGATATTTTATTTATAATTTTTATAAATTAAATAATTAAATTTATTTATGACACAATGATGGTGCAGTAATTACCTAATTAATAAAAGATTAAAATAATTGATATTATAAATATTAAAATAAATGATAACTAAGTCTTTTGATGCATTCAAAGAAATTATATGTTAATATGTCATTTTGGGGTTGATTTAATTAATTTTTTTCAATTTCATCAAGTTTATATGACTTTAACAAAAACCAAATACTAAATTGTGTCAAAATTGACAAATAGTGTTTTTAAAACAAATAGTATTTTATTAAAGTATATAACTGTATTAAAAATATAATGTCAGGAAACAATACTTAAATAATTAAATATATGTTTTTAATGAACCACTTGGGGTTCTCTTGGTAGTTTATAGTATGTTTATTGACCATATAATATAAAAAGACAAGGTGACATGGTATATGTCAAACTATTTATCTAAGAGTTAAATCTAAAAGATAAAATTAATATGGTGTCCTATCATATATAAAACCTATTGGTTGATAGTTTTTTGACCCATAATATCCATATCGTCTAAATGAATCAATTTGGATCAATTAGAGACAATAAATTAATTTATAACAAAATAATATTTCATGCTTTTCCAAAAGTGGCCTTCACCTCTCTTATAAAAGGGCACATCTCCTACTATTAATTTCACACATCCAAAGCCATTTGGCTCAGACAACCCCTAACCAATTACCCCTTAACTACTGTCACTTCATCTTAGAGACCATCCATTAATCATAAATCCCACCTAAGGATCCCTTTTGATCAAATCAAAAGGAAGAACTCGAAGAAAATGTAATAATTTCATCAACTCTTTCAATGTTATCTTATACTTCCACTTCCTCTTTCATTAATTTTTTCCATACAAATATAATAAAATTATTAACTTCTAGATAATTTGATTTTATTATAAATATGGTACTATCATATTTATTATTCTACCCACCCTATGAATGACCATGTCACGATATGTGTGTACGTACGACTTACTGTCTCCACGTCGCAGTGTAGTTATTATTCAATACTTAATTATTTGGATGGTTATAATAATTTTGTATAATTTATTTAAATAATAAATATAACATGTTAATGGTTCTTTATATATGATATAATATCCCATTGTATACAATTTCACCTTCAATTGATTGATATTGTCGCTCCTACTTAAGTATGGATTACCGTCTCCACGAACGTGATGAGATTAATTCCAAACTGTAACCATTAATTAAAAATATTCATTTTATTATTAAAGAATAAGGTTTAAAAACATAATATAATTTTTTATATGAACCAAATACGCCCTATCCATATCAATCATGTCTTACGTAACAAAACATATATACAAAAACGAATCAGTTTCGAACCGAAACAATGATAGTACTGAAATATTATTAACAAATAAATATTAAAACATAATATATGATATAATATTTATGTATATGGTTCTTGTATGATTTTATAAAATTTATTTCTCCATTATACAGGAGGTTAATTTACCCTCAACTAAGTAAAAGTACAAGGTACGGGGATTTTATCTCACTTCTTATTCGTTTTTGATTCTTTCTATATTTCAACTATTTTCATTCGTGTGGTGTATATACTGCCCACAATTGTAATTTTCTGTAATATACACTAATTTATGGGTATTTACTTCTTCATTTTATGATTATACTTTCATGGGGTATATTTTTTATAATTAACCAATTCGGTAAAGAAATTTCTATTTTCAATTTCCACTCATTGGGTTCTACGCAATCATCCTTGATTATTTTACTCCAAGATTATGTGTGATGACACCATTTATATTCTTATATAGTAATTTCTACTCCCTTTGTGTGTATATATGCATGATACACATAATCACACCATTGATAAATTCTCAAGTCAACGATATGAACAAGATAAGTGTAATTTTAACTCAATTTCCATTCATAGAGTTAAACATCCAATTCGTTGGTGTTGTTTTTACAAGAATATGTTAAAATGTACTCTTATTGATTTACCCTAAATATCCAATCATATTGAGTGTATTGATATTTTTCATTCATAATTATGCCAATTATTTTCTTTAACTGAAGGATACGGTATTTATAAGTGATTACATCTCAATTTATATTCCATTGAGGCCTCATTGTTGTTATGAACCAATTAACTTTTATATGGTGTATATATTGTACTTTGAAATATTATATCATGAATCCCTTAACTCCCATGATATTATAAAGTTTTTATTAGCTTCATTATTTGAATTTAAACATCTCAAATTTGGTGAGGAACTCTAACGAAAATATCATTTTAAAATTATTAATGATTTATTCATCCAATTTATTCCCATTAATGTCCATGTTTTAAAAATATTTTTAAGGATTTATTTAAATAGAATTTTATTAAAAAAATTAAAATTCATTTGAATAGTTTCAAAGTGTTAGGGACACTTTGATTCAATAATCTATTTTAAATATCTTCTTGATAAATAGTGCGACCTTTAAATGTTTTTGAAGAAAAAGGGGAAATTTATCTTAAATTGTTTTAATGATTATTTTCATCAATGTCAATATCCACCATTATTCTCAATTGATGTTAATATATTATAATAAAATATTTTATATTTTATTGAATGAGTTATGTTTTACTGTGGATGTTCTATTTTTATACCATTAATAGTTTGTGGTTAAAATATTGACATTTTGTATGCTAGTTTTAATACAAATGTTTAGATTATATTTCATTATTTTTATATGAGGAATGAATTAGACATAGAAAGTGATGGGTGGTACCTGCTATAGTTCTTTGATGAATCGGTAGGTCTCACGAGACAAAATAGTTTCTTGGAATAAGGCCTTGACAAAATTTCATTTGTAGTCTTGGCACGAGGCCTTGACTATGCAGTTATGATATCCGACATTATGCATTCCATCATTATGAAATTGTCTATTACTATTACATGTTATTATTAGACTAGTAGAATATCTATTTGGATAAGTAAATGTAATTATATGATTTATATTTTCCATATTATGCTGAATTTTAGGTTTAAAAAGATTTTTTTATTCTTATACATTACCTTAAATGTTTATGCTTATTTATGAAATTTTTTGCTATATTATTATCATTACTGAGAATCGGGGCCAACCCCTTTCTATGTTTTATTTTTTCCAGGATCTGAAGAAGTATTTTATGGTTGACCTTGAAGAATAGGCTATTGGGTATAAGTGTGTTCATAGGGGATAAAATGTTGTAGTTATTTTTATTTCGTGATGTATTGTAAATTTTATGTAAGTATCTAAAACATCCAATTCTACTAAACAAATCGGTCTTTCAAGATGTGATCTTTTGGGATCATGCCAATGTTTTGTAATAATGCACTGACTCTGGGTAACTTGGGTCATGGCGTTACATGTCTACGCTCCAACTATTGGTTGAAAACACTCGATGGGTAGCCCATCTACTGACTATGTTGATCCCTTTACATTTGGTAGTTTATAATAATTTTTTAGAATACATTGACTTTGGAAAATGGTAATATTGTTAATTAAATGAATGAATTATTTTTTAAACCATGGGGGTTGGGAGCTTGTTGGGATGAAATTTTGTGGCAGCGTTTCTAATAAATTGTTGACTTTCTTGGGTTATACTTGGAGGGCATGAATAATGGTTGTTATTATAATTATATGTAATTTGGAATTGATAATGGTTAATTAATGTTTAATTAATTAATTAATGTACTTTTAAACTGATAAAAATAGATAAAGTAACTTATTGTAGCTCCTTTAAATGGTTGTGTGCTTGTAGAATATCTAGTATTAGTGTTTAATGTTGAGAATTCGATATAGGTTTACTATAGTTGAGTCTAATACTAGGTTATTCCCATAGATTTTTTGTGAGATATATTATATTATATATTTTTTTGTTTCTATACTCTAATCCACCCTATTAGTTAAGAAAATTAACACATTAGGGATTCTAAGCCTTGGGGGTTTTCCGCCACATCCATGTGAGAGTATGGATGGTTGACTACCCGATTTAGCTATGCTCTCTTTTATTGGATGTTACATTTACTGGTATTAATGGTTTTTATTTTTCCCCATATATGTGTGTAGAGGTGTATAATGTTTTGAGTTTACTCAAATAAAAATAATCTGGATATTGTTTTCTATAGACTACAATAGGTGTAATGTGTATATACTGTGATGAATTGAGGATCCTTACTCAGTGTATGGGACCTAATGACTTGAGGAATAATAACTGATGTTTGATACCTATCATGCAAGCTATGGTGGATCCTGGAAACTACCTTGTAACATTTGTTTCATATATGTGGTGGTGTGATTCACATGGTTCATGTTGACACAGAAGGTGTGTGTTGTATTGATTTGCCCAGGTGTCTGCTAGAAATACTTTTTGGAGAGAGTTTCTTAGGACATGTGAAGCAAGGGAAAAGAGGTAAAATAGTGGGGATTTTGTATCAGGGTACATATGATATTATTTATTTTATTACATTCTATTTAACGTGACACTTGGTGAGAGTATCCATGGTGAGTTTGGGAAGTTAGTATACCTATTTTGGTGACTAGTTAGTTTCACTTGTTTTTCATTTGGATTTATTGTGCTTTTTTACATTAACACAAGAGGATATAAGGAGGATCCTACATATTATACCTTTATACTCACCCTACATTATATAATATCCTTTTCTAATTAGTTGGATATTGTTGAAGGTTAGACAGGTTACTACTAGTTTGGGGATTTTCAAAAGTTGATTAGGCTTTGTAGTTGCTATTATTTTACATTATTTTGGGACATGTAGTTTTCCCTTTCAAGTAAAGTAGTATTTTAATTAAATTACATAGATTTACTTTGGTTTTTTTTAATTTTAGTCTGAGTAGGTTTTGGTATGGGTCTATCTTATCTATCACTTCCACATGTTTTCTCATAGAGGGTAATTCCTCCAATCTGTGTGTTTGTTTTACCCTATGTGTTAATCACCAACCTAGGGTCTACTGGAGGTGGTAATTGGTGGTCATTATCTCTATTATCACATTTCCAAACTAGGAGGGGTGCAATTTTTGTTGAGGGGGTCATTATAGAGTGGTATTGATGGGATATTTAGGTATAAGATGGAGTTTCGTGTTACATAGATGTGAAGATCCTTGGGTTGGTAGGAAAATTGTGTGAGTCATATTCATAAAGTGTTATAATAATTAGAGACTGACTGAGACACAAGTATTTAGGGACCCCTATTATCTGATTCACATATCTTAAATGTTATAATGGATACTATATGAGGTGATACTTGTTGGAGGTAGAGACCTAGGAAAGTATCACGCATAATTCCTCATTGTGCCTATGTTTTACTGGGTATATATTGAGATAGGTTGACCTTAAATTAATAGAAGAATACATTTAATTAATGTAAAATTATTTTTTATTCCCTATTTAGAATCTTTAACTATTTTTCCTTTTGCATGTACGAATCCAGTTCTATATCTTTATCAGGTTCGCTGAAAATATGTTTAGTAGGTTGTGCTAGCAGATCAATGTCGAGTAGAAGATGATGATGACGACACATGTAGGAGGACACGTTGAGAATTTTTGTTCTAGATTCGGAAAACTTATGAGGGATTCGTTTCTTATGTAGCCACATAAGTCAAGTTGGAGGAGGTTGGGATAGCTATTAGTTCGATATGTGCTCTGACAGAGAAATTGTTATTATTGGACGTGATGATGCAACATGGAGTAGCTGGGCAGTGGTAGTTCTTATTCCATGGAGACCACAAGGAGTAAAAAGTATTGTTGGAGGTGTTCTGATAACATTTTAGAGTCGACATTCTTTTTTCGACCACGAAGGTGGCTAGTATTTGGGAGATACTGAACCTTCTGTAGAGGATATCCAATGTTCAAGAGAATGGAATCTTTTTCAGGAACATTTTACGATATTCTTTTGATTTTTTTCAAAAGGATGAAGCCTGGGTGACGAATTATGACAAGGTTTATTATCCAACGATCTAGTGCTTTGTCACCCCATTTATGATGAAGACACATATTGGGGTTCTAGAAAGGGAAGTGTTCATTGAGTGAACTTTTTCCAGAACCAAATCATTATGAGGGGCGAGTCATCAAGATTAATTGTGAAGTAGAGTTATGGTACGAGTTTCCCAGTTTTTAGTACGAAAGTGTTTTTTTAGGTGATGGGTAGGCCTGATCCTGTAATATCTCATTTCATTGGGTGTAGAAGCTATGAATCCTATGACAAGGGATTAGTTTCATGTTTTTATTGTGGAGGCCAAGGTCATCAGTAGTGAGATATCTTAGCCTTTCTATGTAGCTAGAGTGTGTTTGGCATTTCACTTTAGGTTCCTCCTTTGAGGTAGTTCGAGATGTGGTAGTAGTATTAGTAGGTTGCACTATTTTTGGATCAACAGAGAGTAGATGGGAATAAAATGGATATCACAGGGATGCTCCTCATAATAGAAGAGCAAAGCGCTGATGCAGAGTTGATAAATGTCAGTGTTAGGGAGGTTATGGAGGAGGTATTGGTCAGATTCATGAATTATTGTTTCCAAAACCAGGAAATCAATACATCATTCAAGGTATTATTTTCTTGTTTTATACTATGCTGCATTCCATTTTTTGATTCAAAATATTCACACTCCTTTATATAACCTGACTTTGGTTAATTCTTTGAGACTTGAGGTAGGGAGGCTTCCAGTGTCCTTGGTATCGTCTACACTATTTTGAGGCTGAACTAAATTGTTTGATGTATGTAGAGACTATGATCTAGTGTGGGGGAAACACCTCTCTTGGGAATATTTTCATTTATTACAGATAAAAAATATGATTTCATCCATAGAATGGATTTTTTTTATTCGGTACAAGGTAACATGGATTTCTTTAAATGGAAGTTGTTGTTATTCAATACTGATTAAGAGACAGCAGTGGTTTTTGGTGACCGAGAGCATCAGATGGGTTAGAGGCATGGTCTATCCATTCCATCCATGATTTCTGAGCTGATAATGACTTCTTCAGAGGATCCACAGTTTGTATTTCCCAAGGTCATAGAAGAGTACCCTGATGTCTTTCTATAGAAGAATATATCATTACCCCCTTAGCAAGAGATCGGGTTTGGGATTAATCTATATCCATATAGATCATATATATCAACGTCCCAATACAGGATGGCACCATATGAGTTTTAGGTGATACATATATAGCTTGGTGGTTTGTTATAGTGTAATTTTGTTCAACCAAGTGTTTCACCATGGGGTGAACTTTTTTTTTGTGAAGTCATTTGACTATATTTTATGGGTATATGTCTATTATTGTCTCTTGAACCAAGTAACATTGAAGAAATTCTATCCTCTACCATGGATTGATGATTTATTTAATCAATTTAATGGTGAATGTTGGTTCTAAATGATCGATTTGTTGTGAGGATATCATTAGATTCTAGTAAAGGATGAAGATATACTGATTAAATCTTTAAATTTTCATCATGGGAATTAATATTCCATTGAGATTCAATTTGTTGTAACAAATTCTCAGGCTATATTCATGGGGTTGATGGTGGTTGTGTTCCTTGTGTTCCTAGATAAGTTCATGGTGGTTTTCATCAATGACATCCTTGAGTACTCAATATTTGAGGAGGATAATGCATAGAATATTCATGCCATTTTATGGTTTGTTTTTGTTGTCAATCCTCATTGGATGTTCAGAATTTTTTCAAGTAAATGGATCATATAGTTCATGCAGACAACAGTATAGAAAGTGGCGTCATTTCCTAGTGTTTGAAAAACTTTTGTGCCTAAAAATTGGGAAATGGGAAAATGTGTATTTGGAAAAGGAACATGTGTGCAGAAGGGTAGGTGTGTTGGAATCTTACATGCAAGGCATGTTACGGGATCAGATTTCATAAAAATGGGAAAGGCATGAGTAGGGAGAAATATTGAAGTAGTGCACGAAAAACATGGACTGCACATTAAATGGCTTTTGCGTGAAATTGTGAATGTAGGTTGGTTTTCTCGTTAAAAATGTGTTTAAGGATTTGAATTCTCAAAAATTATGAAGGAATGAGGTGTGTGAAAAATTCATATAGGTGCATAAAAAGTGTTTCCAGCGGGAAAATGGATTGCGCGTAGAATGATTGTTTTGCGCATCACAGTGCGGTTTTCACGCATGAGTCGGTGATGCCTATAAATAAGAGAATACCCCACTCATTCAGGGTGGCAAAAGACATAGGGAATATTGATGTTTTGATGCACATAAAATGTGCACGCAATGGGTGTTGCGTGTAAATGTAGAAGTTTCACATAAAATTATAGGCTTTACGTAATAATTGAGGCTGCACGTAAAACGTGAGGTAGCACGTAAAAGTTATTGTTGTGAAAAAAGGTCAAAGATATGCATAAAATATGAGGATATATGTAAAAGTGAATTTTTACATAAAAGGGGTTGTTGCGCAAAATATATTCTGCATGAAATTAAAATATTTCATGAAAAAGTGAGATCTTGCACCATAAAGTTAGGTGTTGTGCACAATCATCAGTGTAACTTATTTTCACGTTCTGAATAACGGGTTCAGTGGTTCAGTGATTTAATGCAAATCACTTTCGGACATCGAAGCTAGCTGAGTCCTGTGATGAATAGAGGCAAAGACCTCAATGAAAATCTATTAAAGATACCTTCACGTCTATAAACTGTGTAGGACATCACCAATGGTAGTGATTCAGGGGGAGTCAACAGGAGTGACGTGAGGGACTAAGTGATCTATGCATGAACATTTGTAAAGACATTGTGCCTAGTATAGAGTGACTGTACCAGAACATTGTAATCTATATCTAGTGATTTTTAGTGGAATTTAGTAGGACCAGAATCCTGTCAGCGTATGGTTGTTGGACATAGCCCATAGTGGTGAACCATGTAAAATTGATATGTGGTCTCTTTTTCTTGTGTTTGTTTTCTTTATGTTCACATCGGTCACACTGGTTTACGAGTATCTAACACCGTGTGAACAAGATCCTTGGTTTAAAAAGATAAATTTGACACCCTGATTCACCCCACCCCTCTCAGCTTGTCCTGGGGCCCTACAGTTTTGTCCTTTAGAGGTCTGTTTCATTGGGAATGTTGTATCCCTTTATAGAGTAGCAGAGGATCCATCTAATGTAAAAGCAGTTGTTTCTTGGGAATCCTCCAAGATAGTGGTAGAGGTGTTAACATTTGTTGGTCTTATAGACTATTAAAGGATGTTCATATCCTATGTCACTCAGGTTTCAACTCCTCTAACAGTGTTGATGAGGAAGGATCTAGAGTTCGTGTAGACTTATTAGTTTCATGATATATTCAAGTATCTGAAAGAGATGTTGGTCAGTGCCCTAGTTCAACATCACCAATAGAAGGAATTCAATTTGAATTTTTCTATGATTCTTTGTTTATGGGTATAGTTTGAGTTCTAAAGCTATATAGATCTAACATTTCCCACAGGTCTCAGTATTTGTGTCCCCACAAATTTAATTATGCCACCCATGATCTTGAATTTGATGAAGTGTTGTTTTCTCTATTATTGTGGAGACATTACATCATTGGTGAGCATTTTATGATCTCTCCCATTCAAATGTTCCTGAGGTATGTTTTCTCATAGCATGAATTGAACTTGTGAAAACATTGGTGGATGGAGTTCTTATAGGATTATGTCTTATAATTTTTTTTATATTCTTATAAAGGGGAATATTTTTTCCGATTCATTGAGGAGGATGTCGCGTGGTGATGTAGTTCATGAACCTAGTCTTTCTTGTAGGGATATGGAAGAACATTATGAATTATATCTTGATATCAGAGAATTTGGGGACTAAGGTTTTAGTTTCTTGATGATGATTCAATAATATCTTGTTTTAGAAGTGTAGGAGTCCCAATTGGGGGATTTGAGGTGGAGGTATCCAGAGACAAATTTTTTTATGGTGAGTCCCCTGTTGGTTTTTATGAGGATGAAAAACACTAGGTGTTTTTTAGGGAAGGATTTTCGTTCCTTTGTTAATGTGTCAGATGGTTCTCCGAGAGTTCCATAAATCTCCCTTAGTGGGACTTCTTAGTGTGAGAAAGATATATCTTGATTTTAGGATTCATTTTCGTTGGTTCGGATTTAAGCATTCAGTTTTAGAGTTTTTGGATCGATGTTTGGTCTACTAGAGGGTGAAGGCTGAGCACCATTTTCCCGGTAGTTTTCTCCAATAATTAAATGTCCCTATGTGGATGTGGGAGGAAATCTCAATGGAATTTATTACTATTTTACCTTGAGATCATGGAGGCCCTGACTCTTTTTGGGTATTTTCGGATCATTTTATGAAGTCATCCCACTTCATAGTATTCAAGGAGTTGAGCTCAGTGTAATTTCTGTCGATGCAATATCTGGAGGAGGTGGTGAGACTTAATGGAGTCTCAAGGATGTTCATTTCTGATCGATATCCTCATTTTACATTTATAGTCCGGGGAGGTATATATAATACTGTTGGTTATTATCTATGACATAGCCCAAATTTTCATTCTTAGAGAGCTGGTCAGACATAGAGGACTATTTGGAATCTTGAATACATGTTGCACTCTGGTGTCCTAGATTTTTCATGTTCTTGGATGAGGTATTTACACTTGCTAGAGTTCTCTTACGACAATAGTTTTCCCTCCGCCATTTTTATGGTTCGGTTTGAATCTTTGTATGTCTAACCTTCCAATTCTATATTGTTTTGGACTGGGGTTGGAGATTTAGAAATTATTGGGTTGGAACTAGTAGAAAAAAAACAAAGATGGTTCAGGTGATTCTTGAGAGGATAAGGGAAGCACAAGATCATCATGAATCATATGATGATCAGAGGAAGAGACCTCTGGAGCTTGGCATTGGGGATCAAATGATTTTTATGGTTACACCCCATAATGGGAATCAATGTTTTGGTTGTGGGTGTATGATTTCTCCTCTATTTGTTGTAACTTTTGAATTTTTGGCTCATGTTGGATCCATGGTGTATCTGGTAGCACTTCCCCAATAGATGAAAAGAATACTAGATTCCTTCCATGTGGCAGAACATCTTTGTTATCTTCATGACATATCATTCATCATCGATTGGGGTGAGATCAATGTTGATGATGATGGGACCATCATGGAGATTCCTATAGGGATCCAAGACCGGAAGGATAAGGTGTTGTGTAGGCATTATATACCATTAATTTTTGTCTTTTGGAGTAAAGGTTGTGTGAAAGGAAGTACATTGGAATGTGAGTCATAGATATGTGTTCAGTAACCCATGATGTTTGATTTTTATCTCTTCACTTGTTACGTTGTTTCGTTGGGGGTTTTTTGGCCATTTTTATTTCTTAGAAGGATGTCTATCATTTATATCATGTTTCTTTCTCTTTTTTGATAGGTACCTCCCATAGAACAGTATTTTAGAGCTTGTTATGGTTATTAAATAGCTTTATTCTGGATCCCATAATGAGGTGATTATATTATTGTGGTTGTGAGAACCCTGATAGGTATCTCACATGATGGTTTTTCGGAATCTGTTTTCTATTTCCTCTCTGGGTTGGTTTGGGATTATAATGTAAGAGAATGTTTCGATAGGTGTATAATGTGATGGAACAGACTTCTTCGGTCCATTAAATTGTGAAAATATGTTGTTTGAGGTGTTATTGGATATCAAGGTGACTTATTTCTAACACTTTATCAAAATTTCATTTCATTGAATAGTGTTTCTAGGACAGTAGGTCATCTATCGATAGTTCATCTATAATTAGTTCATCTATTGGTAAGTTATCTATCAGTATGGAATCTATCTATAGGAAATATTTTGGTAGGTCATATATTTTTAGGACGTCTATCAATAGACCATCTATCAGTAGGTTGAACAATATTTCCCAGACCATATGTCACTTATCAATAGGTGATCTGTCGGAATGTGTATTGCGTTTCCAGATTAGTCTTTCTACAGTGTTTATATATTTCTACAGTTTTTTCACTTTGAATGTGTCATTGACATAAAATTTATTCAAGGCATTGTTTTAAGTTATTAAATGCTGATGTAAATCCCATAACTCCTATTTTAATTTACCTAAGGTTTTAGGTGACATTACTTTGTCAAACTATGTTGTCTTGACTAGATATTCCTTTAATGGAAAATTTAAACCACTGCAATATTTATTTTTCCAAAAGGGGCATTGTATAATCCACCAATATTCTTCCATATAATTTTATATGGTGTGAGGTTCCCCAAAATATTTTTTTCAGTTATTTTTGAAATTTTGTTGTGGACATTGATTCTTGAATTTTATGAAGTTCTTCCAGCTGCATGCACACCCCGTATTTTGGTGCAATCAAGTAGTGTCGATCTGTCATAGATACAAGGTATGATCTACCTATTTTCATTTGTTTTATCAATATATTTACACACACTTTCCTTTACATGTTTAGGAATGTGATTTACATTTTTTTTAATAATGCTTTCCTGGGTGTCAGTTGATGCAGTTGTGTCGTGGTGTCTTTTGGTTGATGCATTCGATGAGGGAGTGGTGATTGTGATCTGTTGTGTTGGCCCATTATCATGAAAATAATTGTGATAACCAATTAGAGTAGGGGATTCATGGATTCTCTATTATATTTAACTACAAGCATAGAGTTATCATGATTTATCCCACACGATCATAGTGAAATTGATAGAATAAATATTTTAAACAGATTAAATAATTGGCATCAATTGTATGTTGTTTCTTTTTACCAAGAAAATGGTTTGCAACATGATTTACTAGATACTGTTGTATATATTCTTATTTTTTTTATTTCTTTTCATTATTGATGGAATTTTATATCAAATGTGTATATATGATTAATTTTGAATTCATTAGACAACTTTAAAGAGGCTTGTTCAATGAATCCAATTTTTGTTTTGTTGTATTGATAATAATAAAATGGATGCCATTATGCAGGTTTAAATGAATTGGTTATTTATGAAATTATACAATAATGCATGTTTAATGAAAATTTCGTTTAATAAAGATAATTCATTATAGGGTTTTGAGTTATCCTATTTCCTGTAAAGGGCATGTTTCTTAGGCATTAGAGCTCTGAGTTCTCATTATTTGTGAAGGATAACTTCTTTGTTTAGGGTCAATATCCTAGTTTTTATGTTGATTATTTCCAACTGTTTTTGTTCTATTGTAGTGTTGCGATGGTTGATCCTCAAACACTATTGTGGTATGTCGGTACAGGGAAGCCTAGTGGGGTTAGTGTTGTCATTTTACACCTATATTTGTGAGATACATCCGGATATGCATGTGGGTGTTTGGGAGGACACCTGGGATGATAGAATATGATGAATTTTGGCTTACCCATTAATATGAATATTTTGATAATTATTGAATATTGTTCTTGATTATCTCCTTTTCTTTACCAACTACTTGAGGTAGATGGTCTTTCATACCATCAATCCAAAAGATTAGAAGAAACATGGGGTATCTCAAATTCATTATGTGTTTAGCTTCTCTAGGATAGATGGGTATTAAATTCTTTTATAAGAGGAAAATTTTTCATGGGTAGATCATATAATCACCATAAAGGTCCACATGAATTTGGTAGATTAGTATTATCTTTTATCATAACTGGATTATAGAAAATTGTAATTTTCATAAATAAATTAATGAATATTGTTTTAGACCATGTGTGTTAGAGAATTATGGGACACATTGTTGAGGTTTTGTTTCTGAGAAGGTGTGTAATCAGTATGGTTATGCCTAAAGGGCATGGATATTTGTTTAAATAATAATTAAATGTAACTTGGAATAATTAATAGTTAATTAATTTTTAAATAATTTAGTAACATAAATAAAAACCAATAAATATAGCTTTTTAAATCATTGTGTGCATATAGGATATCCAGTCTTAGTGACGACTATCTTGTTTCTGAGAGATGTTAGCCGCAGTTAATAATAAAACTAGGTTATTCCCATAGTTTTGTTATAGGCTATATTATATTATATAACTTTTGGTTTTCCATATGATTCCCTCCCATCGGTTAGGAAAAATGACAACCTGGGAATTTGGAGCCACAGGGGGGGGTGTTCCCCAATATTCTAGTGGGAGGATATACGGATGACTACCCCCTTTGGCCCCACTCACTTATTTTGGTAGTTAGTGTTTATTGTATGAACATTAGTTAGATTTCTCCCAATATGTGTGTAGAAGGATGTAATTGATTGTGGTTACTGACACACATATATTTGGGATATTGTTCCATTTGGACTACTATATGTGTACAGTGTATAGGCTATGATGGCTTAAGGATCCTTATTAGGTGTATGGGCTATAATGGAGTGAGGTATAATTCCCGATGTATAATACAATTTATGTGAGCTATGGTGATTCCCAGAAACTACCTAGTTACTTAAGTTATGTGGACTTGGTGTTGTGATTCATGAGGTACATGTGGACGCATGAGTTGTTTTTTACGATGATTCACCCATGAGTCTGTGGGAAACCTTTTTGGAGAAAGATGATCAGGACATGCGACATTGGGGAAAATGGGAAAAATGGTGTGGAAGTGTTTGCGAGGAACCCTTTATATTTTTTATTATTTTATATTCCTGTGTATGCAATACTAGCTGACTATAGCCATAGTGAGGTTGGGATCATAGTATAGCAATTTTGGTTAAGAGTTTGTTTGACTTGTTGTTTACTATGCTTTAGAATGCTTTCATTACTTGTATATGATAGGATCAAGGGAGGATCCTACTTAGTATACTATTGTACACATCCTATGATATTTAAACTATTTTTTCATGTTATTTAGATCAGGTTGGAGATCAGGCTGGTTAATAAATTTTATGAGTGTTGTAGGATTTGTACGAGATTCTTGGTCACTAAATGATCAATGGATTTTATTTTGGTATTTTTAAGATATTGGAAGAAACATTAAATTTACAAAAATGTAAATATAAATTAATAAATAAAAAGCATGCTTGGACTGCACATCATAAATATAACATTTATTTAAAAACATATAAGAATTGTTAGTTTTTAAAAATAAATCAATGAACTCAAATAGTCAATGAGAAATATAAATTGGATATAGAATAATTTAAAAATTATAGAGAAAAATGTACATAGATTCTTGGTAAAAAATGACACCCATTTATATAATTGGGATTGTTTACCAACTAGTACAAAGAATAATTTATAAAAATACATATGACTTGAACACATGTTATGAAACTTTTGTACACAATTATTATTTATATGGTTTTAATACACATTTCATTTCTAATATTATAATGTATGATTATGGAAATAATTTAAAAAAAATGAGGATTCCAAAATTCTCTGTTACTATTGTTTGAGTAGACGAAAATGCATGGGTTCCAAAATATTGTATACTATAAATTTTGTCATAGGAAACCTTCTTAAAGAGTACTTGTAAAATATTATATTTTTGAGACAATGGATGTTCTAGACACATGACTGGGGACTATTCAAGATTTATGAAAGGTATCAAGTTGTATGGCGGACATGTCAATTTTGGTGACGACACCAACGGAATGATAATTGAACTCAGTTAAATTAGAAATTATATTACATTTTTTATTTCTAATTTCATATAAATATATGACATAAAATATATTCTACTTATCATCTTAGAGTAATGTTACTATGGTTATAATGATAAATTTGTGAATAAAAAATGATTTTTTTTATTGTAATTAGGTTTATTATTATTAACATTCATAATTATAATGTTTATGTAGTGGATTTGGAATCCTTATTTTCTCAAAATATCTATTGGTTATGGAATATGAGAATACTCTACTACTACCTTCACTCACATAGGAAATGACATATATAAGGATTAGTTAAGGATCCTCCTAAACTAGAATTCCTAATAGTTAACGTTTGCAACACATATCAAAAAGGGAATGGATACAAGATATCTTTTAAACCAATGAAATTTTTTTCTTCTTATTAATCCCTATAATTGGTTCATATAGACTTGTATTAATATTCTATTGTTTTAGATACAATGTTAAGAATTATTAATATGTTTAGAAGATGATTTTTTCGATAAAAAATCTGGTATTTTCTTCTATCATACAATAGTGATGATTGATCCAATTATTATAAAAAATAAAAATATATAAAAAACCATAGAAAAGATACTACTAAAACTATAATAAGTGTTCATGACTATGAGTTTAAAATTACTGACTTTGAATATTTTTACTCACAACATGGTTACAATCCCAACATTCTACCTCCTTGGACTCCACCATAGAAGGTGTTGTAGAAAGTAGTTATATAACTCATTAAGATATTTCCATGACTGTGGTTAATGCGTATGACCTACATATTTTTATGAATAATGTAAAAATAATTATTTTCATTTTATTACTATGGCTATTATCATATAAATTTTAAATAGAAATTAAAATGAGTTTTGTGATTTAATAAATCCAAATATTTATTACATTAGAGTTTTTGGATGAATGATCTTTATTCTAAATAAAATTATATATTTAGAAAAGTTTTCAACCAAAATTGATAAAGTAATTTTACTTGGTTTCTCAATATCTAGTAAATCATACAAAGTGTAAATAAAATATCCAATGTTATTTAATAACTTTAACATGAAAAATTATTCAAAATATATTAACATGATTCGAATAATTATTTAGAAATCCTTGACCCGGAATTTTAAATTTTCAATAAAAATTCATTAAAAACCTATTTATTGTTTTGTGAAACCTTTAGTAGAAAAATATTCTTTTTACAATGTACTATTTGAAGCTAAAACTAATTAATAATATTAATTACCAAATAATTACATCCCTAGAACCATTCATACTCATAGAGGTCGTCCCATAGATATTATATATGTATATCTTGATAGAGGAAATAAGAATAAATATCATCTTAGAACCCAAGTTAAAATCATGACATTTATCAAATCGTGAAATAAATAAATCACTTCAAGAATGGATGCTGAATTCTGGGTAAATAACAAGAAATAAGAATTAATTCGGCCCAAGAAAAAAAATTCTTGGGAACTAGTAGAATGTCATAATGACATCATATTCATTGGTACTATATGGTTGTTTAGAAATAAGGTTTAATATAATAATAAAACAATTGGAAATAATAAAATACTTGATGAACATGGATATTTTCAATGGGAATACATTGAATAAAAAAAGATTCACTAATTCCATGATAGGAAGACATTAGAATAATGCATTATAATGCAGAACATCTAAATTTAAAATTATATCATATAGATGTATTGAGTGAATTTTTAAATGGAAATATATTTTAGTATTTTTTGGAAGACCCCTATGATTTCAAAAAACCAATTTTCGAAGTCATGTTTTAAAACCAAAGAAAAAACATTATGGAATAAAATAAGATTATAGATCATCATATTATAGGAGCGTATCATTTTTTATTTCTAATGTTTTTAATAAACAAATAACTGGTCCTACATTAATTATTAGAATGATTTTCAAAGATGTTTAATTTTTTAAAATATATGTTGATTATATTATTTTTGGATCATCCAAAAATACTTTTTGTACTGAACATGACAAAATAATGACACATGATTTTGAAAGGAGTGTATTGTTTGGGTAAAAATTATTGCATGGTTTTATTTTTTTTTAAATAATGAAGCACACATTTTATATCAAATCATGTACAGTAAGGATCTTCTAAAATATTTTGGAATAAAATTCAGTAAATGTTTTTATACTCCCATTAGTATAATATGTATGTTTTATAATGATGAAACTATGAAACTAGGGGATTAAGCAATATTTATAGGTCTGATTTTATGTATAGTAAAAATAACTACTATCTGAACAATTACATTTTTTTGTGTGGTAATTTGTGCATATTTTCATGAAAATTCAAATAAATAACATTTAAAATATAAGAAAAGATTTTTTACATAAATCCAAATTAAATTCATTTTAGGACTGTTTTATAATAGATGAAATTAATTTTATTTTGTCATTTATTGAGATATAGATTTAAGTGGTTGTATTTTCGGTATAAATATAACCTCTAGAACATGCCACTTTTTGGGAAAGTACATAGTTTCCTGGTGTAGTAAAAAGGAGAATTATGTTTTACTATCTAATACTGAATCTAAGGTCATATCAATGTGTAGGTATTGTAAAAATATTTTATGGAGGTAATACATTTTCATAGATTATAGATATCAATTATTATATTTCCCAATAAATTATTATAATAAAACTGCCAAAAATATCTCTATTACTCGTTTTTTCTATTCATGAAAAAAACATATTGGCATAAGATATCAATTTTTGAGAGAATTATTTCATTTGGGATATATTACTCTTGAATTTATTATTAATGAACATCTTCTTTCTTGTATATTTAAAAATACCTAG
Organism: Viscum album; assembly: GCA_963277665.1. Lineage (NCBI taxonomy): Eukaryota > Viridiplantae > Streptophyta > Magnoliopsida > Santalales > Viscaceae > Viscum > Viscum album. The sequence goes on along the minus strand of OY728128.1, from coordinate 1,926,049,203 downwards.
AATATTGAGATCATGATTTATATTAGACATAAATGTGGAATGATACACTATTTATAAATCATTCAATTCTATTCTATCTCTTTTATTTGTTTGAATTATCATTAATACACATGACTTCAATGTATGGAATTAAAGAAACCATGATTTATTGTTCACATATTCTATTATTTAATGATGTTGTTTTCTAAGGTTAGTAAATATAACTCTGATTAGCTATTCTTATGGTCAGTATACATACATGATATTTTACACATATAGTCACTATTACTATCATTGAACATAACTCACACTATCACTATGAATAATGTGATCATTTATTAAGGGAATTTTTAATTTTACCATGTGCCCATGATTTGTAAACCTTTCATTCCTTGGTTCCCATTAGTCCATGGTTACTATACCTACCATGTCTATTTTGTTTGAATTTTTTGTAGGTCACATTGGTAGGATTTTCTTTAGGATTATTATTATTTTATACAGAAAATTTTATGAAATAAAATCTGAAAGAGAATATGAAACGATGCATATCTATTCAATAATATCTTTTTCTTCATTACAAATCTTTACTAAGTCTCAAGACCCTACATTATAAAATTCCCACTCAATGAAAATCCATTCATGATAATATGTTATTTTTTAATGAGGAGGTTTAAATGAGCTCTTAATACAAGACCTCTTTTCGATGAATCTCTTTTTAAAACATTGAAAATATACTAAGGTAGCATGAGTACTATAGTGAAGCTATACAACCTTCATATAGTTGAATGACTTGTATGTTATAAACAGTAATTGGATGATCAATTTCTATTGATAGTAAGATAAGTAGTTTGTAATGTTATTTATAATCAATTATGGGATGAATGGTTCTATGTAAATGGTAATCTGTTCTATACGAGGATAGTTATAGAATTATATATGTATCTTGAATTTAGTAGTTGACATAAATATGACCTCATAACTACAATGGACCATGAGGAGTAATTTCAACATTCATCAAAACAATGTGGAATGAGATAATGAGTGACTTATAAACAAGATAATGAATATTATCATATCTCGGACTACATAAATCATTCCCACTTTGAATTTCAAAACTTATCTGAAAGTAATGACTATGAATAGAACACCCAGGGGAAAATTTTTGAAGAAATTAGTCATGATGGAGGACTTATCGTCAAATTGAATCAATATTCGATCTATAATTGGAATGAAGATTACAATATTCTGAGAGACTAATTTATTTTCTATCTATTCTTGGGGAAATTGAAATTAAAATAAATTTTGACAGGAATGGGATTAGGCACATTAATGATTTATGTAAGCCCTCTTACTGATTTAATTATCTGCATTATCTGAATCTAAATTCATCTATTTAGTTGTATAATGTTATAGACCCGTAGGGGGAGGAAAATATAACCTCGTTGGAAGAATATTTCCAAGATAAAAATATTTTTAATCATATGAGAGTCAATTGGAATCCTTGTAAAAATTAATTGGTGGGTTACTATGAGAAGTTATATGAAAATTTTTCACTTATAAAATATTTAGATAGACTAATGGATCTAATGGACAAAGATATTGAGCTAGATTAAATATATTAATATTATTCTGGGGGAATGTAGGAAATTGATAAAGTTGAAGAAGGAGAATATGAAGATCGAGATATGGGAATAAATGATATTGAAGTGGAAGCTATATAATCCTAATAAGAAAACAAATAATTCAATCCTGTAAAGTCATTTTGAACACCCTACTCTCTTGTAAATTTAATATCACATGATTGGATTTCAAGATGAATACCATATTTAAATTCAATTTTCTATTAGTTGTTGTGTCAAATGGACCTCTTGGTATGATTATATTTACTATAAAATAGATAGATATATGTAAAATAATTATCATATGATATAATTTATTTCAATGTACAATATAAAATAAGAACATACAAATTGGGATAAGTACTCATAATTATCAATGTTAGTCCTAGATTGTTTTGATTCTAAAAATGACGAGGATAATTTGAGAGTCCACCTCTGGATGTGAACCGACAAGACCTTCTTCACAAATATTTTTGGAAGGATCATTGATTGTTAAGAAAGATTCTCATAATGGAAATGAAATATATCTTGTATGACCTTATATGGATGACGTTTCAGAATGACTATTTTTCATAATTCATTTAAATATTATTTATGAACCAACAAAAGAAGTGATACGACACATTTTTGATAAATCCAAATTGATGTTCATGACATTGTTGAGGATATGTATATATATATATATATCGTGGCTGAGATCTAGTAAATAAAATATAAATCTATTGAGATTGAGGGTAATGGCGTGAAAAGAATTATGATCCATCTTCTTTTGTACTAGATTTTACTCTTTATATTTCTTATACATCCAATATTTCAAAGGATGATTTTAATTTATTCAAATAATATCTAATTAGGATGTAAAACTAATTTTTTATTGGTTCCATTCAATATATTTAACCATTCATATAGGATAATATATCTAGGGTAGTGATGTTATTAATTGATCATATTCTGCCAAAATTTTATCTAAATATGGTCAAAATTATAATTTATATTATGTAAATTAAACAAAATGTAATTTCCCTCTTGTATTATCTTTTTGATATAATTTTTAACATAGGATAATGGTATTTAAATTTATGGTTTTAGGATTCTATGTCTACTTCTCATCCTCTTACACCACTCTTTCTACATATTGATGAAATAATAATATGATAACACAAAATGGATGAGCTAAAGGTTGTTTTTATGAGTTTAAAAGAATAAGGGAAGAGGTGTTTATAGTATTTAAAACACATACTACCCAGAAATTAGTTTTAGTTATAAATGATATTAATTGTGCCAGAAGAGATAGTGATACTATCAAAAGATCAATTGATTTCTATTTCAAAATAATAATATCTAATTGATAATTGAATGAAATGTTTAAATTTTTTGCTTGATGTTTTCAGATGCCTCCCTTGACCCATTGTTTTTATACAAATAGGAAAATATGAAAATATTAACTCCTCTTCAAGAATAATTTATAGAAAATAATTACGATTATTTTAATTAAATGGAACATGGATCCAAATGAGTCCAGAACATTACTAGGTTTCTATATCCCTACATATACCCTTCTAACACACCCATCCTAGATGCAGTTACCTAACATATTAGCTCAAATATGGCTAATACAACATTCTTTATCAACCCTATTAACTTTTCTCCTAGATATGAATTACAACATCCCAGACGTGTTTCCAGTGGGTTGGTAATAAAAGACCCCAATATAGCTTTTATAATACATTCTACAAGACCCATCCAACCATCCTCATGCTCAACTTCTAGAATAAATGATCATATCCTTCATGATGATATTCAAGATGGGTCACATTCAAACATTGACTTGTATTCAAGATAGGGACACTATCTTTGTAATCATTTTTTAAAATATTATGATTTTAATTAATGATATTTTTTAATCATTATAATTTTACTATTCTTAGTTAATTGAGGATTTTATTCTTATTATATTATAGATATTTTCCTGAATTTACATTTTGATAAATTCTAATGAAGGAGAAATTGTGCAATTAATTGTAATGATTATAGAAAAATGGGGAGATTGTTGAACTAGTACAAAACCTCCTTATTTTAGTCATCTAAAATCATGTTTATTATGTTTCAAATTAATTTCATGTATTATATAAGTCAATTGTTTTTCGACCCAAAATGATAAAATTGAATAAGTCTAGAACATTCTTTGATAATATGACACATTTTTAAATAACTTTTTATGTAATGAAATTGGTCTTACCATGAAGGTCATGTGACTATGTAGAAGTGAACACATGTTGTACTCCAACATACCATATGTTCATTGTGATATAATATTAAATTATATCTTATTCAGGAAGTGATCATGTATTTATGTTAATGTGAAGGTATGTGTATTTATTCTACCAATTGAACAACCATGTTAGCATATAAGAGGTTTTTAGAATTCCTTTAATCTGGTATTAACCATTTATCTGTATTGTAGAGTCTAAAAGAGGAAAATTTTTATCCCTAGATGAAATACCTATTATAAGAACTAATGAAACCACCAAATTTCCAAGATAGGTGATTATGGAATGAAATGTATTTATCATGTGTCTATGCAATGTGATGATGCTACCGCATGAATGAAAAAAATATACTATTCAATGATATTTTTGTACCACATGAAAAAATATATAATCAACATAAAGAGATATACATTGCACATGAAAAATAAATGTTACCAGAAGTGAAAATGATATAACCATGCCAATACTATGTGACATGTAAATATGATATGTCACCATACCAAGTAACCATGAAGGAAATGGATAGTGTCTATCATAAGGGTTTGAGTACTTCAAAATATCAAATAATGATATTTTCATGAATTAATTTCAATATTCATAATTTATGAATGAAATGAGTATGGGGAATATAGAATAAATATCTTCAGAAAATACATATTTTATAAGAATAAACTCTAATTAAAAAAGATAGTATAGAATACATATGTACTTGAGGAATATTGATTCAAATTTGACGGACTGTAGATATTTTGTGACACAATATTTTCTAAAATATATATTAAAACGCTATTTAAACTTTTTAAATACAAATCGATGGACTATAGAACAATAGATGCTTATCAGACCTAACTACAACAAGTCTTCACACTCACAATCCACCACTCATTTTGTTTGATCTTACTTTTAAAAATGTTTTTGTTATGATATTATTATTCTTTAACATAGGATTCAGTATTTTATTGTAGATTCTTAAGCACTCTCTTTGATTTATTTTTATTTTCTCTCCTATTATGAAATTTGGAACGGAATGTGTAGCATGGCTACTCGTGTGTAATAAATGACTTTTTATTATCACATAGACAGTAGTGTCAGAGGTTCGATAGAATGAAATTCAAGAATGATAATGTATTATAGAATAAATTGATACCATTTTTTGATCATATATTTCTTTAATACACTTCTTCATAGTTGTTGACCTCCATGTGAAGATTAATAGGACTCAACTTCATACTGGACCTCTTGTAATTATTCTACTATGAGTTTTGTATGATTCATTCATATTAAAACATAATTGTATTTATTTTAAAAAAATATATTGAAAAAAAATTTTAATTGTTAATATTAAAGAATTTTTTTAATATTTTAATAGAAGTAAATTTGTTCAAATGATATAAAATATTTTCTAATTATTTTAACTGAGTTTTGATTGCTGTTTTGAGAAGAAATTTGACAATCAAATCCTATAATTATACTATTTTAGTTACATCAAAATTTTAATAAATTTTTGGATTTTGGATTTATAATTCTATTAGTAAAAAATTTTATTCCGAAACTCAATTCACCACCCACCACTTTAGTTTACCACTCTGATAACCACTAACATTTAATATGGTAACATAATTTCATAGATATAAATTAAATATGTATAATTAAGCAATTTGAATATGGTAAATCTTAATATGGAATTAATAATTAAAAATAAATTTACAATGGAGTTAAAAATGTAATTTTATATAAATATGAATAAAACAACGAAAAATAGTTTTTAGAAAAATGATGATCTAAGCATAAAAATGATGTTACACCAAAATAATGTGTATAATTAATACCTTATAAATTAAATATTATATGAATAATAAAAATATAGTTGTGTTTCATTTAAACTATTCCAATATATAATGAAATATTTTAAATATGTAATTACAGAAAATAATAAAAAATAGGACTTTTTTTAAAATAAAACATTACCTAGGTTGTAAAATGTAAACCATTTTTATTAAATATAAAATTAATTTTTTTTATATTTATCATTTTACACATTAATCACATATTTGGCATAATAAAAACGTTTTAAAATCTTCTAAGTCATTCTTAGGTCCTGAAATTGTCTTAAATGTAACAATATTTTTAAAAACTATATTTTTCACTATTAACCTGAAAATAAAATATTTTAAAAATCCCAAAAATTTAAAATAATATATTTTTAGCAAATTTAATTAAAAAATTAAATAAATTTACAAATATTCCATTTCTAACATTGATTAAATTAGTTATTAAATTAAATTATAAAATATAAAGAAAAAAATATTTTATAGAAAAAAATCATTTAAAAATCTATGTTTTTAATATTATATAAATTAAATTATAGATGATTTATAAAATATTATATTATAAATTGAAATATCCAATATCATACTTTAATTCAGATATATATAATTAATTACAATAAAATAAAAAACATATTAAATACTTATTTTAAAAATTTCAGCTTTTAATGGTGAATACTTTCAAGAATATGAAATTAATTATTTATCCTATGATCATTCAATTTAATCGATCAATAATGTGTAATTAATAAAAAAATTATTAAATTTTTATTAACCTTATGTTTATGAACTTCTTGTGATTTTATAATTATTCACCACATTTTAATCTCATAATGTCTTGCAATATAATATGTAGTGATTTTTTTTTTATCAATGTTTCGTGTATCCTTAGATATTGAACATAGTACTATATAGATGAGGATTATATTTTTAAATCCACAAGTTTCACTTTATTCCTCATCTAATAATTTTATCTAGAGGAAACACAATATATTTCCTTTCAAATTATTGTGTTTCATATATGGATAGTCCCTAATTCAGTCTAAACCTCCACTCCATGGTCATCATTTCAGTGCACGTGACCATAAATTTAAGAAAATATCATAAGTTCAAATGTTTCATTAATTTTGTGGTCAATAACAATGTATTGATCTATTTATCTTATGGATAACCTTGAAATGTATATTCCAGATATTCATTTGGACATGTTAATAAGAATGAAAAATATTTATTTTAATTTATGACCTATATATTTTTTTTAGTGGAGAATATGACATAGGATGAAGGGAATAACCAAGAAAAAAACAAGGGAATTGTTCTTGAGTGAAAATGAAAAACATACTTTTATAAATTAATGATTATATTAAAGGAATATAGATTCTAGGGAAACATTAATTGTCTAATTAGTTGACGAATTTTTTTGTAGTGATGTTAATACCTGGGGTCCCATAGAAATGGATAATTTTTCTTTCCTGGTAGAGGGACATGGGGGGGTGTCAGTGGATATTGGGGATCCTATTGTTGGTATAAACCTTGTGTGGTTTTTATATCCATCCCATCACGCATTTATGAATCCCATAAAAATCCATTGTATTAGTTCAAAAGACCCAATTTCGTGGTAAGTTATTTAAGAGATTCTTTCAATAAATCTACCTCATATATTAATGTTTTCTATGAAAAATCTCTATGGTTTCTTGGGAAATACTTAAGAAGTAGGTAATTAACATTTTCAAGGTTTTTATCAAAGGTGTATCTCTTCATTAGTCAACCCTTGTTGTGATTCACGTTATCAATCAAATGGATAAGTACCCATCAACCTGTAAATTGTTCTTAACCCTAGGTATGTATAGATTCTCAATATAGATCATGTCCAAAATGATAATATATCATTTATCATCTATACTCTCATATATTATGTTCAATGAACAATATAAATTGATTGAATGGGGGCATTCAAGGAGTAATAAACATTTCGTTGAGAAGTATTACCGGGTTTTATAGAATGGTTCTCGATTATAGAATTGTGATTAATGTGGTCATGGAGTAATGTTATGGTGATATTGAATGGAGATTCATTTTCAATGTTCATAAACAATAATTATACTCAGAATAGTCCTATTTCTTGGAAATTTGGCGGTTCACATCTGTTTAGTGTTCTCTATCTCTCATGGAAAAATAGTTTCATTTTTTAATGTTACTAAATTTCTCAGACCAAAATATCAACTATATCCTCAAATTTTTATCTTTAATCAAGATGATTTTATGTAGAACATGAATATAGCATTGCATGGAGGTAAAATGGGGGTAATTCAGATTATAAGTCATTAAAATGGAATTTAGATTTAAGAAAATATATTTCCTATTGAGTACCTTTTTACCCAATAAAAAATTAAATATTTCATATCCATAATTTTAATACGTTCGATGAAAATACCACAATGTGGATAAGAAATTTAAAAATAGAATTTTTTCATTTGGACGAATGGTTATGATGATAATAAGTATATATTCTTCAATGATTTTACATATCCACAAGATAGTTATTTTGTTAAATGTTATTAATAATATTACTAAAAAACTCATGAAATTATTCCTTTCTACTTGAATGAAGTGCGACTATTACTCAAGATAAGAAATAAGATAATGGAATGGTTGTTTTTTATAAGGGGAATCATCCTACATTGTCATATAAACTCTATCTATGATTTACAGGTGTAACTAGTCTTGGAAGCCATTGAATGCAAAACACTATTTCTGATGGAAATGCCAAAAGGCCTTGGGTTATGATGTTTTGTCTCCTCTTAGTGCTTCATTCAAAAGAATGGTTGGAAATGAGACATTACTAGTGTTAATTTGTAATATGTGTTGGTTGATAGGATGGGATGTTGATCCCATCACACCTTGTTGAATATAATTACTTCCATTTCAAGGACTCTATTATAGATTTCTGATATATTCGAGAGTCCTTAGAAATCCATTTTTTGAAATGAATTTTCCTATTGAGAGTTACTATATTGAAATCATACATCGACCTAAACATCTCTCAATATAATACATTATCAGTTTTTCTCTTGTTAATGTTTGATGATTTGGTTTAAAACCATAAATCTAGGCAATGTGAAATTTTTGTACATCGAATTAGATTGTATATATTATACTATTGGGATTGAGACCATAATAATGGATTCTTATGTATCCCTATAAATCAAATCAATAATAATATATTTTAGTTTTATTTAATTTGATATTTCAAAACATTAATGTAATGTGATAAAGACCATTATTGGTCTATTTATGATCATGAAACCATGGCCACGTGAAATTCCTTCTATGTTCATACATCTTGTACCATGATATTACACAGTGGATGATACATAGGTATTATAATAATGATATATAAATTTTTTGGACCTTTATAGTCAATCTAATAACGAATGTGGCCCTTTCGGGAAGGTTATATCACAAGGTCATTTTTCATTAGAGGAATGTTATCAAAAGGGAATGGAATATTGAGGTTATGTGGTGTTCTAGGAATATATCCTAATGATAATGTGGTTTTAAATGTTATGTGTAATGTTTAATCCTACATACCTTAGTTTATATAAGTCCATCCAATATATTTATAGTTTTATTTTTTAGGATTTTGTGATTTTTCCATACCATACAATTTAACATCTTTTGTTATGGAAATTGTATTGTAGTTTTTGTGTCTAGGAAATTAATCACTTCTGGAAATAATGGCATTTGCGACAGGTCATTTGCGTTGGGATCCCATCGCTAATATTCTTTTGCGATGGGGGTCCATCGCAAATAGCCCGTTGCGGAAAACGGTGCCTCAACAACAATTATTTGCGACGGGCCCGTCGCTAAAAGTATTAGTTGTGACGACGATCCTTCCCATTGCAAATAGTAGTCCGTATATTTATAAAAACATTTTAAAAGATTAATTGCGACGGGCCCATCGCAATTACATTTTTAAAAAAAATTAAAAAAATATTAATAAATTATTTTAATTAATATAATAAATATACTATTTTCGATGGGCATAGTATCCCGTCGCAAATACTATAAAAAATTAAAAAAATAAATTATTAATAAATTATTTTAATTAATATAATAATAATCTAATTATAATTCAAAAATAAAAATATATTAATTAATGATTTTAATTAATATAATAATAGAATTATAATTCACATATAAAAATAAAAAATTATTAATAAATTATTTTAATTCATATAAAAATAATAGAATGATAATTCAAAAATAATAAAATAATAATATATTAAAAAATGATTTCAATTAATATAATAATATTAGAATTATAATTCATAAATAAAAAAAAATTAATAAGTAATTTTAATTAATATAAAAATAATAATAAAAAATTACATTCAAATATTAAAATAATTCAAATATTACAAAAAAATATAAATAAATTATGATATTATAAAATTTTAATATATATATAATATAATATTATTAATATTTTATAATGAGACAGAAACTACCAATAGAAAAAAATTTATATTTTGATTTAACAAACTTTATAACATAAAAACAAACTCTAATCTGAAGGAGGGGGAGAGGGAGGGGGGATCAGATGATGCTGGTGGAGGAAACTCCATCCCTAATGAATGATTGAGTCGGCGCATGTACTCCATCTGCTCTTGCTGCTGCTGCTGCCACCGACTCATATACTTCTCAGACAGCTGTTGCTGGCATCGACGCTCCTCCTCATGCTGCTGTTGCTACTGACGCATCTTCTCCTGCTCCTGTCGGAGACTCTCTATCAGTGCAGTCTGAGATAGCAACTGATCCTCATACTGTGTAGTAGAAGAAGATGCACGAGCTCCTCTCGAGCTGGACGCCGACATCGCAGCACTGCCATAATAATCTCCGGGAGTCAGTCGAGAGCTGATACCAACTACCCGGCCCTTCTAGAAGGCATACTGGGTGGCCTGCATCCATGACGGCTCATCAAACTGACGTCTAGTGGTCTGATCTGATAACTCGGCCTGACACTCAGGCCGGGTCTGTGATGCTGTGACCTCATATGACTCCTGTAGTTCCAATTTAAAATTAAAATTGTGAATATATTATATGCAGTTAATTTTTAAACTTGAAAACAAATAATACTGACCACGATGTGACGCTGACGATCACCTCTGAGCTTCCCGGTAGCAGGATCACTATATATCGTCAGATATACGTCGTACTCCGTAATATCGGGTTGCTCGACAGCCTATAAGAATAAAAAATAAAGTGTTAATATTTATAGTTATATAAAATGTTTATAAATAATGTATGTACCAGATGCTATCTATGAGTACTGAAAGTACGACTCCCAGCTCTATGAGTCACCTCCTGTGTCCCCCGATTCTGCCTCCCCAACGATGATCTCCTCTGAAAGGCATCACTCAACCAGTGCGCACATAATCCATCTCATACGTGGGATGAAATGTACTCTGGTCGGTGTACTCTATATGACTCGTCAAAATCTGAAACTCCTGCTTTCTTCGTGGCAGCTTTTTTTTAAATTGTGCAAAAACTGACGAAAGCGATCACGCATGGCCACCTCCCATGCCTCGTGGATAGAGTCACGCATGGTATCCTCGATCAGATACCATAAACCCTACAAATAAATCAAAATATCAAGTTAGAAATGAAATAATTTTCAAAATAAAAATTATTTATATTCGTATGTACCAACCAATGGACGAACATGGCCTGCTGCACATCAATGGGAATCTACTCCCATGTGGTCCAAGGCTGAGAGAAATAGTTGCGCAAAATAGCGCTACCCTGTCCGACTGCTATATGCGGAAAACTGTAAAAATAATAAACATTTATTATGTGAATAGATTAATAAAATCTTAGTCAAATCCATAGGTTATCACACAGGTTATCACACCTCTGTGTGCGTGGATCAAACCCAGGACGTGGACGTCGCTCGGGGACAGGGTCAAGAATCATCAATCATGCAAGACCGTGCCCCCTCCGCGTACTCTCTAAAGCGCCTGCAGGCTGAGGGTCATCTGCCAGCAACTCATCTGCATCGAAAGGTAGGTCAGCATCCGCCAACTCACGAAATGTGTCGTTGTCCATCTAAAACAGAAAATGTTAATATTGTTAGAAAAAAATTGATAATTACTGTTATATATAAATATATATTAGTTATGATTGTATATAAATATCATGGAATTCTATTAATGTTCATCTTCATCATCATCATCATATATGTCAATGTCATCTTCATATTCCTCCTCAACATCATCGATATCCATTTGAGTTCCAGTTGCCTCATCTCTTACCATTTCAAATTCATATGTGACATCATTAACATCATTGTCATCACCGACACTTAAATGTGGGGTGTCGTCATCGATACTCATGTCTCTTTGTAAAAAAGATTGATTTTGAGTACTCTCATGAAAAACTTCAATTATTTGCACATCAGTGAAAGCACATTCACTTTGACTAAACTGATTGTCTCGAATTTTGATTTTTATTATACTCCACCAATCAGTCAAGTCTCTTGATGTAGCACAGTACTTTGCGTAATAAACATGATGTTCATATTGAGCCAATAATAATGGTTCATTTACTGCGAGAACACTTTTACATTTTATATCGATGATTCCATGAGTCTGATGAACACACACGCCTCTCTCTGTATCCAACCAATGACATTTGAACATGGTTATGTAATGTTATCCAAGATAAAAGAGTTCAATGATTTCATCAAGTATGCCATAATATTCAATATAATTTTCTCGATGAAGAGATCCTCTCAAGCTAACTCCACTGTTCATTGTTTTTTTTTGATTCCCCATATGCATGTGTGTGAAATCGAAATCCATTCACCACATATGCATTGTAAGTTTTAACAAGTTTGGAAGTTGGGTTACTCAATATACACAACCGTTTGTCAATTTTATCAGCATGTCGTGACACCTAAAAATTTGTGAAATAATTATAAATATAGTAAACTATATATTGAATGAGTTTCTAAAAGATAAAGAATTTATGTTACCAGTTTTTGAAACCACTGAGAGAAATTTTTCTGTCGGTGTTCTTCGAGAGAAACTGCTGTAATTTGTGGAATTTTTTCTTGATATGATTATTATACAACCTATAAAAAACAATGTTATTTACTATAACCTAAATGATAGAATAAGTGATATAAACACTTAAAGCACAACTGATGTCATCTCTTCACAGTTGAGCAGAACATACGTATGAGCTCTGAGATGTTCATCATCGGAAAGACATCATTCATAAACTCCACCAAAACCAAGCTCTGGATGGTTGAAAACAGATAATTGATTGTCGATTTCATCAATATTCCTCTCGCTGCATCCCATTCGGTTGTTCTTTGAAGGATACTCAGATTCAAAATAATGGGAGCAGAAAAAAGATATTTCCTCTTGCAAATAAGCTTCTGAAATAGATCCTTCAACAGATGCTTTGTTACGTACTTTTCTTTTCAATTTTTACATGCATCATTCAAATGGTTACATCCATCGATACTGTACTGGACCTCCACATTTTTCTTCATATGGAAAATGTAGCATCAAATGTTCCATTGAGTCGAAGAAAGACGGCGGAAATATTTTTTCCAGTTTACATATAATTACAACAACATCTTCTTCAAGTTTGCATAAAGCATCGTAATCTTCTGTAGCCGCACAAATGTCCTGAAAAAAATGAGACATGTCTGTTATGGAATCCCAAATCACAGAATTCAACAGACCTCTTAATCCAATGGGTAGAAGTCTTTCCATTATAACATGAAAATCATGACTTTTTAATCCAGTAATATGACCATTCTTTACACATCTACCCAAATTGGAAGCACAACCATCTGGAAGTCTCAAATCTGCAATCCACTGTCAAAATAATAAATGGTTTTCTTTAGACAGTGTATAAACTGCTTTTGGATTCAGTAACCTTTCTATTCTGACATTCTCAAACAGTTCCAGTTCTGGATGCCTGCAAATTTGGGCAAGATCTAAATGTGCATTTACATTGCCTTTGCTCTTTCCTAGCGTATCCAAAACTGTATGAAACAAATTATCAAAACAGTTCTTCTCAATATGAATGACATCCAACATGTGGAGGACCAAAAAATCAGACAAATATGGAAAATCCCAAAATATGCTACGTTTAATCCAATTGTGTTTTTCCCAAAACTAGAAATTTTCTGTTGGATTATTGTGGGACCAAAAGTGATGGGAGGTAATGAAAATAAAAATGATTTGAACTCCGAAACTGATAGCATTTTTGGAGGTCCATCCCTTTAAACTGTTCCTTTTCTGAAATGAGATCTGTTTCTGCGAAAAGGATCATCAGCTGGAAGAAATATGTGATGACAGTCAAAATAATAATGTTTCATTGCATGAATGAGCATAAATTCTTTGTCCTCTCCCATATAGTAAAGACATTATTTCTGACCATGTGTACTCCTGCAAAATAATATCCCATAAGCTGGGAAGTCACTAATTGTCCACATCAATGCTACTCTCAGTATGAAATTCTGTTTCGTAGCAACATCATATGTACTGACACCAGTACTCCACAATAAACTTAATTAATCAATCAATGGTTTCAAATAAAAATCAATATTCTTCTTCGAATGTCCTGGAATTAGTAAAGTCGAAAATATATATGGCTCCTTCATCAACATCCATGGAGGTAAATTGTACGGAGTTAAAAAAAACAGGCCAACATGAATAATGACTACCATAAGATCCGAACGGACAGAAACCATTAGTGGAAAGGCCCAGTCGAACATTTCTAGCTTCTAAAGCAAAGGATGGATGCACTCTATCATAATGTTTCCATGAATCACCATCGGCTGGATGATTCAAGCTTTTATCGGTTGAAATATTCTCTTTATTCCATGACATCATTGTCGTTGTATTCTTAGACATGAATAAACGCTGAAGTCTGGATGTAAGCAGAAAATATCTCAACTGTTTTACAGGAATCAAACCAGGCTTCCCATGTTTCCCTTCTTTATATCTCAGTTTCCCACATGTGGGAAAACTATCCAACGACTCATTTTCCCAAGAATATAAAATGCAGTCATTTGAACATGCATGAATCTTCTAACAAAACGTCCCAAATTTCGAACAATCCTCTTACTCTCATGGTAATTTGTAGGAAGAACATTTCCTTCAGGTAACAGTGTTTTAAGAAAAGAAAATATCTGGTCAAAACAAGTGTTTGACATTCCATTATCTGATTTGATAGCCATAAATTTTGCAACTGCTTCTAATTTTCTCATCTTGCAGCTAGGATATAATGCATCCTCATCAGACCTCAACAACTCATAAAATTCAGACGGTGCCAACTCAGGATTTGAAGCTATATCAGCTGGAGTTTCTGTATGTTGAACAGATGAACCTGCAACATCATGTACTAAATCTTGAAACTGATATGGATCCAGAATCAAGTTGATATCACCTACTCTAGAACCGCGTTCACCGTGTTGATACCAAAAAACATAATCTAGTTTAAAACCAAAATGCAAGAGATGTCCCCCCACTTTTTCAAACGTGTCAAATGTTCTCAATGCACATTTTCTACAAGGGAATTTTATTTTTCCTTCTAAAACAAATTCTGAATTTGATGCCGAAAATGATAAAAAAGTCTCCACACACTCTATATATACTGGATTTAAACCAGAACCGTTTGGATTTCTACGTTGATTTATCCATATACGGTCATCTAATAATGACTATTGGCGACCTCTTTTTCCATATTTTTCTATAAAATATAAAAGCATTACTGGTTTTGAATAATTTGTTAGAAAAAACACTCATGAAAAGATAATTATAGAGTTTACATCAGACATGACTGACGCAATCATTTTATTGAGATAGACCAAAAAATTGACCCTTTAGGAATTGAATATGTTGAGAATAAAGCAAAACCTGTTACAAATATTGATAATTTTAATATTATATAAATTTTGTATTATTTTAATAATACTAATATTATTTTTTCATATATATTAATTATATTATAATAACATTATAATATTATTACATTATTAGTATATTTTATTATTAATATTAAAATAATATAATTTTCTATATTATGTAAAATTCTCCTTTCATCTTTTTGTTTAACATTCTGTCTCCACATGTAATATTTGCATTCACAATCACCTCTCCATTGGTGAGTAGGTTGATAATTTTGAAAAAGAATGCAAATATTACATGTGGAGACAGAATACACACAGATGAAAAGAGAATTTTATATAATATAGAAAATTATATTATTTTAATATTAATAATAATATATACTAATAATGTAATAATGTTATTATTCCTAATTATAGGTAATTATTACTAATTATTGGAAATTATTACTAATTATTGGTAATTATTAGTAATTATTGGCAATTATTGGTAATTATTGGTAATTATTTGTAATTATTGGTAATTATTGGTAATTATTGGTAATTATTGGTAATTATTGGTAATTATTACTAATTATTGGTAATTATTAGTAATTATTGCTAATTATTCCTTATTATTGGTAATTATTCCTAATTATTGGTAATTATTCCTAATTATTCCTAATTATTAGTAATTATTCCTAATTATTGGTAAATATTGACAAGTATTGGGAATCATTGGTAAATATTGACACTATTGGAATTTATTGGTAATTACTACTAATTATTAGTAATTATTACTAAATATTCCTAATTATTGGTAATTATTCCTAATTATTACGAATTATTACTATTTATTTGTAATTATTACTAATTATTGGTAATTATTACAAATTATTACTAATTATTGGTAATTATTGGTAATTATTAAAAATTATTGGTAATTATTGAAATTGTTACTAATTATTGTAATTATTACTAATTATTACTAATTATTACTAATTATTACTAATTATTAATAATTATTGGTAATGATTTGAAATTATTCGTAATTATTACTAGTTATTGGTAATTATTGTTAATTATTACTAATTTATGGTAATTATTACTAATTATTAGTAATTATTACTAATTATTACTAATTGTTATTAAATATTTGTATTTATTGGTAATTAATGATAATTATTACTAATTATTGGTAATTATTACTAATTATTACTAATTATTACTAATTATTACTAATTATTACTAATTATTACTAATTATTGGTAATTACTAGTAATTATTAGTAATTATTACTAATTATTGGTAATTATTACTAATTATTGGTAATTATTACTAATTACTGGTAATTATTGGTAATTATTGGTAATTAATACCAATTATTAGCAATTCTTGGTAATTCTTGGTAATTATTACTAATTAATGGTAATTATTTCTAATTAATGGTAATTATTGGTAATTATTTCTAATTATTACTAATTATTGGTAATTATTACTAATTATTGGTAATTATTACTAATTATTAGTAATTATTGGTAATTATTGGTAATTATTGGTAATTATTACAAATTATTACTAATTATTACTAATTATTATGAATTATTCCTAATTATTGGTAATTATTCCTAATTATTCCTAGTTATTCCTAATTATTACGAATTATTACTAATTATTGGTAATTATTACTAATTATTGGTAATTATTACTAATTATTGGTAATTATTGGTAATTATTGGTAATTAGTGGTAATTATTGGTAATTATTAGTAATTATTGCTAATTATTACTAATTATTACGAATTATTACTAATTATTGGTAATTATTCCTAATTATTACGAATTATTGATATTTATTGGTAATTATTGGTAATTATTGGTAATTATTACTAATAATTTGTAATTATTTATAATTATTACTAATTATTGGTAATTATTACTAATTATTACTAATTATTGGTAATTAGTGATAATTATTACTATTTATTACTAATTATTGGTAATTATTGGAAATTTTTACTAATTATTGGTAATTGTTGGTAATTATTACAAATTATTGGTAATTATTGGTAATTATTATTAATTATTACGAATTATTACTAATTATTACTAATTATTGGTAATTATTACTAATTATTGATAATTATTACTAATTATTACTAGTTATTGGTAATTATTGGAAATTGTTACGAATTATTGGTAATTATTGGTAATTATTACTAATTATTGGTAATTATTACTAATTACTACTAATTAGTGGTAATTATTATTAATTATTACTAATTATTGGTAATTATTGGTAATTATTTCTAATTATTACGAATTATTGATAATTATTACTAATTATTACTAATTATTGGTAATTAGTGATAATTATTACTAATTAATAATAATTATTGGTATTTATTGTTAATTATTGGTAATTAATACTAATTATGGGTAATTATTGTTAATTATTACTAATTATTGTTAATTATTGGTAATTATTACGAATTATTAGTAATTATTACTAATTATTGCTAATTATTGGTGATTATTACTAATTATTACTAATTATTGGTAATTATTACTAATTATTGAAAATTATTAATCATTGTTGTTAATTATTGGTAATTATTGGTAATTATTGGTAATTATTGTTAATTATTCCTAATTATTGGTAATTGTTCCTAATTATTGGTAATTATTCGAAATTATTGGTAATTATTCTTAATTATTTGTAATTATTCTTAATTATTGGTAAATATTCCTAATTATTGGTAATTATTCCTAATTATTGGTAATTATTCCTAATTATTTGTAAATATTCATAATTAATGGTAATTATTCCTAATTATTGGTAATTATTCCTAATTATTGGTAAATATTGACAATTATTTGCAATTCTTGATAAATATTGGTCATTATTGGAAAAAATGTGGACAAATATTGACAAATATTGGCAATTATTGAATATTGGGAATTATTAGTAATTATTACTAATTATTAGTAATTATTACTAATTATTAGTAATTATTACTAATTATTGGTAATTATTATAAATTATTACTAATTAATGTTAATTATTTCTAATTATTATTAATTAAATCAAATTAATTTTAATTTTTCATAATTACTGCTAATTAATTTTAATTACAGCTAACTATTTTAAATTAATTAGTGCTTAATTGTCTCTAATTAATGTTAATTATTAATACTTATTCATAATTATTTCTAATTAGAAATCAGAAAAAAAATTCTAAAAAGTTAAACTAAATAATTATCATAAATAAAATAAATATTAAATTAAAATTCAGATTAAAACAATAATCATGATGTCAATGTCGAGCCGCTGTAATTATAGAACACCATTAACTGAATCCTCGAAGTCGGAAAAAAAAATTTAGAACTGAAAGTCGTAAAAGATTCAGAGTGAAAAAATTGGAACGGTTGAGAGTTGATAGTGGGAAAATTGTAAGGGTTGGCAGTATTTATAGGTTGGATTAATCGCGGCGGGCTTTGTTGCGACGGAAAACCCGTTGCAAATAATGATATTTGCGACATGGCCCATCACAAATAACCCTGACCACATTTTATTTTTGGCTGCATTAAAGCGGTTATTTGCGGCGGGCCCCGTCGCAAATAACACCTGCCACCGGGGTATTTGCGACGGGGATAGAACCCCGTCGCAAATTACCTTCGCGCGGTTTGGCGCGCATTTCATGCCAAACTATTTGCGACGGGTAAAAAAACTTGTCGCAGATAACAGATTATTTGCAACGGGGATAGTTGCCCATCGCAAATACTCCTTTGCGAAAGGTATTTGCGACAGGAATAATTCCTGTCGCAAATACCCTGTCGCTATTAACCATTTTTCCCGTAGTGAATGTGTAATTTTATGTCGTCTTACTAGGGATTATTTTTCATGAATGGGGTTTCGATAATGTATTGATTGGGGATTATATATGGAAGATACATGTATGTTTCATTGGGAATATGTCCCTTTGATTGAGTGAGTCAGTAGAAATATTTTTCTTCGAGAAAGATGACTCATGTCGAATATAGCCATTTATAAAGATGTCCCAACGGGAAAATGATCCTTTAAGGTTGATATTATGTGATGGGTTTTGTGAATAAAATGCTCGTTTCTTATATATATTGAACAATAAGGATAGATTTATGGCCTACACATATGATTCAATGAAATTATTTACCTGATCAATGAATCAGATGATTACAAAATTTTATGGATTACACATAATAAGGGGACTATTTAGATAGGATTGGTCTTACAAATATCAGGGGTACCATTCATTTATCTAGCTCTTATAGTCCTATAGTTAGAAAAAATGATAAATAAAATAATATGAAATATGGCACAAAAGAAGGTAACTGGACTCCACATGATCTAAAAATATGTTGATGGGTTATGATTATTGAAGCAGCATACTAGAAAAAAATTTCATGAGAATATTAATAGGGATTATAACAAAAAATGATTCCCACACATGCATGGATCATTAAGTATACCAGGCCATCAAACATTACACTTTTTCATCTAAGAACAGTATATTATGAAATGGGAAGCTCCACCAATATCCTCATGAAAGGGAACCTAATTTGCATTGGATAAAATTATACTGACATCCCAGAAGGATCAATCATTGAAGGAGGAAAGCTTGAGAGCTTACTTTTTTTAGATAATATATGTCTGATAGTGTTCACACTGGTGACCATAGCTTGATTTCATAATTCTAGAGGTAATATAAGAGGCTTGAATGTATACCACCAGGTTTTCAGTTTTCATAGAACCATTAGTGTCTATAAGGTACTTTATGAAACCACGTTATCCCAATTAATTATCTTAATTTATTGAAGTATAAACAATTGTTTCATATAGGTTTGTCACAATAGTAAAAATACATTGCAGAATTGACACCAAAATAAGAGACTAGGGATGGTTGGTGTGACATTGATGGATACTAGGATGAATTTTCTCCCTTTTTGGAGTTCAGGTCCAAGAGGCATATACTAGAGTAAAAGGGTGGATTGTCTCACTAGTGATTGGTTAGGGTGATTTAAGAACAATAAGGGTTGATTAGGGTAACATTTCTCACAAATGAAAGCCTGGGGTGATGTTTAATTCTAGTGATAATATATGATGAGGGATTTTCAATCGTAATGGGGTCTAGTGAACAATCTACCAAGTATTAATCAAAAGAAATGTAGTACAACAAGTTCCAAATTAGGGTTAAGTGTCACCCAAATTAAGGAGATCAGGGAAAAGGTTCACCATATAGAAAATGGATCTAGGGTGAATGGGTGATTGGAACGATAATGGGTATCACAATGGGGTTCATTTCACCCTTGTTTCTAAGGAATAAGGTTAATGTGTTCTTCTATAAATGTTGAAATTACATATACTATTGAGTAACGCAATATCCCTTTGTTTTATGGTAAGTCACATAGGCATTATGAATAACTATGATACCTAATTTTGGTGTTGGATAATGTGGTGTAAAATGCACTATATAATATATTGTCATCCCTAAATTCAGATATGTTCTAATTGGGGACTCTTTGGGGAAAATTTAGAAGAAAAAATTGACTTCTGTGCATGATGGATGAGTAGTAAGGTAGTGTAGATTAGTGAATAGAGATTGGGACATGTTTTCTCAAGGTAAACTCAAAACAATGGCTGCGAGCTCAACTAAGGTTCACATAGTGTGAATGTAGGAAAGAAAAACTACCAGATAAAATATCTTGGGTGGAAAACATGGGTGCATAAACTGGGTCCATGGACATAGGCGTAAACAATTCTATGCACTATAAAAAAATTTATTGTTTTATAGGTGTCACGAAAGTAATTCCAAAAAATACCCCAACAACAACACTGGTAACAAGATTGACAAAGATGATCAAATTTCAGGATATATGTATTTGTAGAAAGAATATGGTGCTACCGGAGTGGTTGGATCCCAATTTAGGGGTTAGAACATGTTTCATGTTTGAATTAGATCATTTTATATTATCAACCCTAAGCATGTGTTGCACTCAACTAGGATAGTGTGACAGATATTATCTATAAATAAATTCTCCCATCTCCACACCACTTGACTTGATCAAGGCCTATAGATTGTATCATTCTTTCCCTCTCCAAATTCTATTTATTTGTTCATGAAAATTAATGTGTGTATTGATAAATAATTCCTTTTTTCATAGCCCTGATAACATTTGGATGAGAATTATGATGGCAGAAAATCAAGTGGTTGAATATGGCACTTGTTCAGATTATATATGTGTTTGGGTGATGAATCTATTTGTGGTAAATAAATTCATACCACATAGATAAGGTATATGAAAAATGGTTTACTGTGAAGAGGATTACGTAAAGGTGACCTTAGATAAGGGAACCCGAGTGAAGGGAATGATAAAAGGTTAGATAGTGAAGGGGACCATAGTGATGTGGACCATGGTGAGATTTTATAGTTCAAAAAATTTTCTCCTTGTGATCTATGTATTGGGAATAATTTCACCTTTCATTTAATTTTACCTAATTATAACATATTATTTATCCAAATAACATTGATAAATATTTCACTTTTCTCAGAATAAAATAGAACATGCATTGAATAATTTCAGGGATGATTAATCCTCTTCTGAGATGAAGTGAATTTTTTAATAATTCATGCAAGGGTATACCAACTATAAGAAACCATATATATTGATTTTTACAAAGATCATATAGAAGAACCAAAAAAGAATACCAAGAATTTGAATTCCTCACAGTTAATGGGCATACACTATTGAATGATGTTTACATACCTCATCTAGATGATAAACTTCCAAACATAATGTTTTCTGAATAGACTAATTTTGGATAAAAGTTTATCAAAAAGGTATGTCTATACCCAAATTGTACAACATTCTATAATAATTGGTTCATTCTAAAGATGTTCATATATATTTTTAACCTTATTGTAGATCCCCTAACACATAGATCATATTTAATCATATTTTATTCCACCATTAGTTATGTACATGGATGAAATAAGAATTCATACCTATTCCCTAGAGGATTAATCAATCCCATATCGATTTGGAATATTTTTGTATTAAGAAAATATTAAATTTAATGTTTAGTAAAATATAATTTTCACTTATGAAACTATTTACATATCAATAACATATGTATACATGAAATTGTATGTTCTAGACATAGAAGAAGCTCCATTGTAGGTATTGATATTAAAATTTATTTTAACCTAAATTTTCAAAAAATTTGAAGATATAATATTTCATATTAAATTTATAATCAATTTATTCAGGATTAAAATAAATGGTCACCACATCTTCAGAAATATCTCTAATGATGATTTTGATCTACGAGAAAACCCTTCTTGGATTTATTTTTTCTAGTTGGGAGGATCCATGTGTAGAATCCTTATAATGGTGATCCATATATGCCCCTTTGGTCTCTAAATGATAGAAATTGATATCTGATTTCTAGTTTCTAAAATCAATTATCTTTAATTGTTCATATTGATCAATTGATGTTACTTCCATCTTAAAGGAATCTCTCTAACACATCTCATTTTTGATAGTAAGAGAGGTGTATGAATAGGGAAATAATTCCATTGGGCATAATGATTCTCAAATCTCAATTAATGATAAAAAATACACATAGCCCGCAATTTTTAGAGAACTAGATTTTGGTAAAATTTTATTTTATTACTTACCAACCAATAAATTTTATACTAATCATTATTAAACCCAATGCTATATTGTAATATTAATTGTATTTTTTGTATTATTTCATGATCTTACTCATGGAATGGAAACTATTATTTACAATCGTGTAAATAAGTAGTCATCACTAGACACCATCTTGGTTCTCTCTAATTACATGATAATTAATAAAATCTAAAATAAATAATTATTTGATTATTATATTTAATAATAGATAAAAATATATATTATTCACTATCTATTGAATATATATTTATTGAATATTTACATAATAAATTATTTATAACATTGAACATATTTGTGATTAATAAAACAAAAGAAATCGTCACCCATAAGAATAATTGCTATTAAATTAATTAAATTTAAATATAAGTTAATTAAAATCAAGAGAAACACATTTTGTGTGACCCACTTGGATTATTTCCCATTATAATTAGTTGGGATAGAAAAATATCCTTGATTAATTTATGGAAGTGGTTCAACAAACACAATATAGGGATTATAATATAATGACATCGAAAAGTACACACAAATTCACTCTATATAACACAATACCTTTTTCAAAAATTCTCATCACGAAGGATTCATATATGATTAATCAGTATATGTTATCAATACACTGTTATTTGATAATCTAAAATGAACACATCAATACACAATTGAAATAAAATTTTGTGTGGAAATTCTGTTCTAATCAAATAGTCGATATATAAACTTCCATAAATATGGAAGGTTAAAATCCTTCCTCTAATTATCCATTAAATAAATTTCATTTATGATTCACCCAATGTACCCTATGTCCCCAGATCATATGGAATGATGTTTTTGTTCTGTAAATTGAAGTGAGAGAGAAGATACAAATAAATAATAATATTAAATTCTAAGGACCCTTACAGAATCTAGTTGATTGTAATATATAATGAAACAAAAACATAAGGAATTCCTACTTAAATATCTATTCTCCTAGTCTTCCATTTAGGATATTATTAATTTAAAAAATCAAAAGAAGAATCCTTATCTACATATGAGAACATAATATTTAAAATATATATACTATGAACCCATTATAGGACATTACCAGACCATAGAACTATATTTATGAATATCATCATGGAACAACAATGTTCTAACCATAGGAAGGAACTAATATGACCTTATCAATGCAATAAGTACATTAGGACATTAATACATTGATGTCATATTGAAAAATGAATGATATGTAAAGATACGGTTTATTAATATCAATTTGTTCAAATAAACATGAAATAAATATATAATAAATTTTTTATCGAAAAATATGTCCTAGAAACTCACACATGGACTAAAAAAAATTGCCTCAAAACCAACTTACTAGAATTCAAATGATAATAATGTTTCTACATTGTTAATTATTTATTAAACGGGGCCACCATGTTTCCCATCATTGAAATTATTATCACTACCACAATACCTATATCATAAAAATCCCTCATGTGAAGATACTTATAAAGTATATGTTTCTTCTATTTATATGACCATGGTTCCTTGAAAATATCCACCACTACAGTATTATCACAGTAAAATGTGATATGATATTTATAGTTAGGTGTAATGTAAAAATATTGGATGATTTTATACATCCATACTTCTTATTAATCAACTAGATATGCCATAGTATACATGAACTCCATTACATAATCTGATACCACACCCGGCTTTGAGGTTTTCTAGATCACAACCCCTCCATTCAAGGTAAGGATATATCCTATATGATTTTAGATCATATTTATCAATTTGGAAACTAGAATATGAATTTCATCTGATTAATAATTCCTTATCGTCTTTATAGACTAGGAACATATCTTT
The DNA here is from genome assembly GCA_963277665.1 of Viscum album. Lineage (NCBI taxonomy): Eukaryota > Viridiplantae > Streptophyta > Magnoliopsida > Santalales > Viscaceae > Viscum > Viscum album. Next base: position 1,926,024,027 of record OY728128.1, on the reverse strand, counting down.
AGTATTACTAAGGTACATAAAGATAGTCTTTAATTCCATCATAAAATGGTGACATAGATCATCTTGGTATCATCCAACCACACTAGAGGAGTTGGAAACATATATTCTAGTTTATAGTATAATATACATGTATATCACATTAACCAACATGTCTGGAATCCCTTCCAATTATTTTCATTTCTAATGTGACCATGTAAACTATTTATAGGGAATATAAATGATATGTGACATTGGAATGTACCCATATTGGATCTATCAGTGTTTATATTAATTATGAGAATAAATGATTTTTATCTTATGTCTATAATGGTGAATAATTTACTCAACTATGATTTACTAGATGAGAAACCTATTATCTTTTTTCTAATATGTAATATTTCATTGAAATAAACTATTATGAATGTGACCAAACATCCACAAAATTATTTATAGACATAAGTCTAGCATTTATTCATTAGGTAAAAAATATATTATAACCTCATAATAATAAATTTTCCATGAAACAGAGTCCTGCATTAATCCATAAAGGATTAATTGAAATTTAAAAATTCTATTGGAGTCATTTTTAGTTATAAACACTCCAGGTTATGTCGTATGGACATCTCCATATATGATCATATTAAGGAAGGCTGATCTAGAGTCTATTTTTCAAATCTCATTGTCATGGAAGGATGAATTGTAAAATATATTTGAAATGGATTTATGTATTGAAACCACTGATAAGGTTAAATTGTAGTCATTTATTTGATGTTGTTTCATCTATTTTGTGAGACGTTATGCTATACAGATATGGACATGTCAATTTATATTAAATTTCTTCTTGAATACCCATTTACAAAAAATGGATTTACATCAACTGGAAGATCTACCAAAATCCATAATTTGTATTTGTATATAAAATACATAGGATAAGTCTTGGATTCATTCCATTTGGCAACATCTATGACACTTACTTCATCTTTATTGGTTACAGGATCATTATTTTCATCTAATGAAGAGTCAACTTACTCAGTAACTTGAAAACCATACCATCCTAGTTTTGTAAACTACATTGTACTCTAATGTAGTATTGGTGTCAATGGAATATCTACATCTTCCATGGGAATTTATGGAATCTGTTCCCATACTAACTCATTTGTATAATGATGTTGGACTTCATTTAAGTCTATCTTTCTCACATTTTGTATTTTAGATATGTTCTCCCTCCCATGGAATATGGTGTGTCCTTCCACTGTTACCTTATTTCAAGATGGGTTTTAATGTTAATATCACTTTTTTCATTAGGGCTATCCTATAAATGTAAAAAAAATTCTCCATGGTTTATTTTCATTTTTTGAAGAGCCTTAAAATTTATTCTATATTATTCACATAACAATTCAATAACATTGTTTTTATTTCAGTCTAATGTTTTAAGGGAATATCATATATTGATTATGTTTTTACTTGTTTTAATAATTGTACTGTAATCTATAATGTTTGTCCCCATAAAGATAATTCATGATTCTTATAACTCAACATTAATCTCGCAATTTTGAACAATGTACGGTTCCTTCTTTAACTTACACCATTTAATTTTGGTGGGTATAGAGGATTGAGTTATGATAGAATTTTAAACTCTCATAAATAGTAAATGAAGTCCTTGGTAAGATATTCTCCACCATGGTTTAAGTGTTTTTTCATAATCTTATAACCATGCTGATTCTCAACATCATTATTGTATTCAATGAATTTTCTAATGGAATCCGACTTATACTTCATCATGTAGTCATTTCTACATCTAGTAATTTTTTAGTAAAATTTATAAAGTTTGAGTAATAAACCATTTATTTAATATTAAATGGTTCTCATACATTAGTATAAACTAATAAATGATTACCTTTTTTCCCCTTCACCTTTCCCTATAAAAGGGGATCTAGTTATCTTAATTGGTAAAAATGAAAAGAACATACCATATGTTTATAGTTCAATAGAATCTAAACATCCATCTAGGAGAAATTTGGTTCACAGTTTTTTCATTTACATGACCAATCTAGTGATTCTAATGTTGGGTCTTGTACGATTCATGTGATTTAGATTTTTTGTTGATTTCCATTACTTTTTTATGTAGTTTAACACAAAATACCACTATTTTAATATTTCTAAATATAAAAAATTGTATCTTTATAATAAAAGTAACATTTATTCCCCATTTTGAAAGTAAATAAATCTGTATCATGCTTTGAATTATATATAATGTTTTTGTAAATGGATAGTATATAATAACAACTATTATAAAACAAATCATTCTTATTGGAAATGTGATGTTTTAGTTACGGAAATTTACAATAACAAGTTCAACCCTATTGGTTTCTCATTGTTCAACCTACCCTTGGTCATTCTTTCTAAATCTGTCATTTTACTCAATTTGAAAACATATACGTGAACCAAAAGATATATATAATTCACCTTTTTATAAAAAATAAATTTAATTTGAAAACAAACACACCTAAAGTTTTTCCACGAATATTATTGTGGGAGGATTGTTTATTCTATTGGCCCTTCATGCCACATGAAAAATAAATCACATAATGATCCCTTTATTTCCCCTTAATATTTCTCTTCATGGATGGTCAGAAATAACTTTTGGGATTATATAACTTCATAACATAACATGATAATTATTGAACTTCATTGAATTAATAATTTATAACACCTACTAACTATTAGTATCATGAAATGTTGGCATCAAACCCAATAAAATAAATGATGTGTGAAAAATATGTAATGAAAATAGATAAAAACAAAATAGTAAGTTTAATGGTAGTGGTGAATCCAATCCAATGATGATTGGGAATCAGAAGTGGCCATGTCATAAAATGATAATGAAAAATGAGTATGTGAAATAACATAATGGAATATAGAATGAAAAATTAGTTTTCTAGAAGGATGAATTTGATAAGTATTACATTTAAATTTATATTCTTCTCACATAGGGGAATTCATTGTAGGATAAAAAGGAAAATATAGACCACCTTTTCAAGTGTCTATTTTGTAAGTGGAAGATTCAATCAACTTCTAAAACTAAATAATTATTTTACATATCACTGAGGAATCCTAGTATCCCATCCTTATGTGGTATATCCTCTTATCAGCTGAAATTTCAAATAATAAATTATTTAATACACCAAAAACTCAAATATTTTTTCCTTAGTTTGATAGTTAGTGTTCATTAATAGAAAATATATGAGAAAAGGTTTTACTCCTACAGCTCCAAAAACCTAATTGGTGTAAAAATCCCTTCTATCTCAACCTCACCCCCATATAAATGACTTAGACAACCATCTGAACAATGGTATTCATTAATCTCAAAATAATTTTAAGAATTATATTAAGTGAATAAATCATTAAATATAAATATTTAATACACATGGGATTCAATATAAGACAATGTAATTTTGATCAAAATACCTCTTCCTAACTACTTGTGGACGCATCTGCATCAAAATCTCATTGCCATGCTCTATGTATTCTAGCCTATCTATGTAACCACCCAATATGATTCTTCACCTCTTAAAATTATTCCTTATATTATTTTTAACTTCTTATTTTATGATGGCCACCTTCCTCATAAGATTCATTCTACGAATACTACCCTAATCCATGAAATTGTTGTTGGTCATCTCGCATTAGTTCGAAAGTTACATGTTCTAGATAGCTAGAAAACATAATGTACATCTACATTAATGATGTAGAGGATTGGCAATGTATCCATTTGTATCAACATAAGTCTTTTGATATGAAAAATCATGCCTATTTATATATGAAATTATTAATGTATATTTTTTCCACACATCTACTGAAGCCAACATTACTGAATATTCAGTAGTATTTTTCTAAATTATGTCTCCAAATTATCTCTATAATTATTTATATGTGTAGGAGATTCCCCTCATGTAAAAATTTTTAACCACGTATTCATTTCCCCTTTTTTAGATGATTTATAAATATGACCATTTCAAATGCAACTCATTCATTTTACATAGCAGATAATCCATATCTGAATCCCAACACAAGTGATTAAGGTTCACATAAGTGAATATGAATGTAACATTTTCTAAAATAGTTGTTACACCAAAAGAACATGGCTGATGTCATAGAAAACTAATTCATGTAATCAATTTGACTTTATTCTACTAGTTTTCCAACAAGTTCAAAAACATTGTGCACTAGAGGATCTGCAGGCTTTACAAGACGTCTAATCTCTCACAATTTCTTCACTCAAACCAAAGAAATCTTCCCTCCATTATCATTCCAATAAATGGAATCCTCCATCACCAAGTAATGGAATATAGGTGTAACGTCCCAGACCCAGGTGCCACACAATGGGTGCCCCGAACCCGGTTCACCACGTGACCTCAAGCGCATTTCCCTAATTTGTAAAAGATTAACGTAGTGGAATTTAAATAAAACATAAAAAAATCAGCGGAAACAGGAAACCATACACAATTAATCTAAACAACTACAGTAGATATAACCAAATGTATATAAATAATGATGCATAATGTCTCAAGTTTTATGAAAATAGCTAGAACATGTTATACATCAATACAGTACATCAGAATGCAGAGTACGACTAAACAAATCAAAACAGCAGGAAGCGGCATCGCGAGCCTAGGCTCGATCCCATGCCCACCTACTCCTCAACAACAGTCAAGCACCTGTATAGGGACTCTTTCCCCTATCCACACCTTCAATAAACGCAATCTGTTTGGGCCGAAAAGAATGACCCAAACAGGGTGTGAGAAATATATCTCAGTAGGCACCCACCAAAGTCCTATGCTCAATTGTGTGTAAAACATGCAACAAGTGTACAGTAGTAAAATGCAATAAACTTAGAAGTAATAAAAATTAACTAACGTACCGGTTATATTGCCATTTAATTATTAATTTAATCCATTTAATATTTAGAAACCACCACGGTGAATTCCTAAATAATCAGTCAACGTCCTCAGACAATTAAAGTCTCACCCTCAGGTAATCATAATCCAACCCGTAGCTATAGCCCTCATGCGTAATAGAAATTTCCCTGAGGCGTACAATGTGGCACCCTCAGGCACATAATTCAAGCCCATAGGCATGAAAGGTTTCCGTCAAGAAAAATAGCATGTTTCCCTTATGCTAATACATTCACGACCTTGGGCTATAGTAAAACACCTCCCTTAGGCATAAGTAACTGGGCCATTCCCAACATATTACCATGAACTTTACAAACAATTCCCCTCAAGGAAAAAGTAATGCATAATTTAAACATGGCATACCCTCGGTTACCCTGGCCAAACGGATAAACAGAGGAATACAACCTCGATGTGGTCCTGGATCCAAGCACTGATCCCAAACCGATTTCAATATCACATTTAATTACCTATACAATTATAGGTATTATAATAGTCACAACCTCAGCCACAAGACACCCCAACATGGGTTCGTGTCACAAAAACGAACAAAAATCATGACCGTTGGAAAAATTAACTCCAAGCCACCTACATTATACGTCACAGAACAGTATACACGATCATCGATCCCAGAAATTCCCATGAATGGCGTAGATCTGAGGAAGAAAACTTTCATTCAACCTCAAATAACTCCCGTTAGGGAATGAATTGGTAAGAAACACGCTAGGAGAAGAAGGGGCTTACTCACGCGGTTCCAACGAGATCATCTGACGTGGAAACAGATTCTCGGTTCGCAATCGAAGGATCTTCAATGGCTCGGTCGTCCCCTCCTGCTCTTTCTTCTCATTCTAAGCATTCCCTGTGAACAGGGGAGGCTACTTCCCATTTCAAGCGAAAAAAACAAAGTACATGGCGTGTACTTCTATGTACACGGCGTGTACTTCCTTCATTTAATTGTTCCTCTAGAGGCACCGCAACACTATTCACCCATCGACATAAGTACACGGAATGTACTCTCGAGTGTATGGTGTGTACTTTCCCCTAGCCTGCGGCTACTCCACCACCTTACTGTTTTGTCCTGCTGACTGACTGCATGACATGTAAAGGACCAGTACATAATGTGTAGTTGGTTCCTACACCCTTCGTCGCCGACATGGCTACACGCCCCGTGTGCCCACCACAAACGGCAAAAATTACACGATGTGTGGAAAAGTACATGGCGTGTAGTTCCAAATTTTGGGATTTTCCACCATTTTCCATATTTTAACAAAAAAACTTAAGGAAAACAGAAAAGAAGAAGCTCGTACCTCAAAACTAAGAACTGAGTTCTTACAAACTCCCCCTTATAGCAATTCGTCCCCGAATTTCCCTTCCAAGGGAGGCGAAGATATATCCGTGAACAACTCTGGCCACTGAGCTCGTACGTGTAACACCCCAAGATTTCATAGACCATTATTTCTTCAAAATAATTCAATAACTTGCACTACACGTAACACCGAGTTCAATCACACCACGATTTACGAAACTAGCCGTCCAAAAGCGGTTATCAATAGTATTAACTAAATTTTGAACTTTATATAATTTCTATAATTATAGAATACATATTATGAGTTTCTTGGAGATAATTTAAGAAGAAATACATTTTTTCAGATAAAAGAAGTATTTTTCAAAAATTCACTTTTACTAACTTTTAATAGTGAACCCTTTTTATGTCAAATATTTTAAACTTTTTTATATTCAATTTGACTAAATAAAATAATTTTTTAGAATGGAGACATCAAAAATTAACAATGTAACACCCCAAGCTTCCACGGTACGCTTCTCTTGAAATAATATAGTAGCGTGTATTGTACGCAACTTCGAGTTCTAACACACACCCGGACCAATCAAAGTAGCCGTTATGAATAGTAATACCCACTTTTTAAAATTTAAAACATTTTATCTTTAAAAATGGACTTCATTTTTGGATTCAGAATATCGAAATTATCCTTGGTTGAAATTTTGGTACTTTGTGGATAACTTTTATATTTTGATGAATAGTGAAAATTACTAAATTTTGATTAAAAACAACTTTTTTAATCAAAATATTTAATAGTGATAAATTATGAATTTGGGTGGTTTTAAAGTATATTTATAATATATTTTTACCATTTAATATAATGTTGATCATTGGATATAATTTTACAATTAAACCGGACATAAAAAAGTGTAAATCTTTTGATAGTTATTATAACTTTAAAACACCCTTTTTTTTGACTGCGGGAATTAATTTTAAATTATTTCATGCCACATCTGTGTTTTGAATTTGGAAAAATGGATTCCATATTTTTAATCAGGATTTCCAAATTTTGTAAATAGGTAACTTTTATTTTTACACATTTTGAAAAATTACATCGATAAATATTTTATTTACCATGGTTAAAGGATAAATCTGGTCAATAAGGGTTAAAAAATAATATTATAATAATAATAAATTACCCTAAAATGTGTCCTAACCTTATTGGTGGATACATGTCCGACCATGGGAATCTTTGGGTCGATTTTGCGATCCCATGGAGCCACTTGTAGATGATAGTGACACTTTATATTAATTAAGTTAAAGTAAATACAAAAATGACATATTCTAATATCTTTTAGCAAAACAATATTTACATAGGGTTATATATGTTATAATTTCGATTATAAATATTCATTAGAAATCCAAAAATATATCATACATAATGTTATTTTATATATAATTTATAAATATTTAAAATGTAAAAATATATATGACACAATAATGAAGCAGTATTTTCCTTATTAATGAAAGAATGAAATAATTGGTATTATAAATATTCAAATAAATATAATTTTTATGTTTTAATTACATACAATAATTTTATTGGTTAATATTACATGTTAGGTTTGATTAAATTATTTGTTTTCGAATTAATAAATTTGTTATGACTTTAGAAAAAATCAATTATTGAGAAGTGTCAAAATTGAAATCAAGGAGTTTTTAAAACAAATTTTATATTATTAATTTATATTCTATTCCTAAAAATCTATGGTTCGGAAAATAGACTTATATCATGATAGTTTTATCATTAATGGACCACTTGGGGGTCTCTTGTAGGTATATAGTAAGTTTATTAACTATATAATATAAAAATACAATGTGACATGGTAAGTGTCAAAATAATTTACTAAGAGTTAAAACTAAAAGATAATGTTAATATAGTGACCCAAACTTGTCCAAATTCTATTGGTTGAGCAGTTTTAGACTCATCACCATCTTAAACTTTAAATAATCCACTTTGGAGCCATTTGAAACTGAATATAAATTTATTATAAAATAATATTTATATATTTTCCTAAGGTGCCTCTCCTCCCCCTTATAAAAAGAAACCACTTATAACCAATTATTCACACCTTCAAAGCCTTTTGGTTCGGCAAATCCCTGAACAAATACTCTCTCAACTTCCCTCAATTCAACCTAGTGGCCTTAGTTTGATCCGAAAGCGTTCCTATGGAGCCCTTTTGATCAAATCAATAAGAAGAACCCGAAGAAGAGGTAATGTGTTCACCACCCTTTTTCAAGTTCATTTCTTCTTCCACTTCTTATTTCTTTGTTATTAGCATTTCAAAATAATATCTTCAGTATCTCCTATATACTGTGATGTTATTATAAATATGGTACAACCATATTCAGTACTCTATCCATCCTTTGAATGACATGTCACCATACGTTCATACGTACGGCTTACCGTCTCCACGTCGTGGTGTAATTGTTATTCAAAACATTATTATTTGGATGGGTATGATAATGATGTGCAATGGAAGTAAATAATAAATATAATATGATAATGATTCTGTATATATGATATACCATCCAATTATATATTATTTTAATATCAAAAGAATGATATTTTCGCTCGTACATACATATGGATTACAGACCCTACGAAGCGATGCGATTCATTTCAATGTTCACCATTCATCGACGATTATAAAAATACATATTACTAATAAGTATGTAATATATGACCTAATAATGCTAATGGAGAAATATATATCTATATATATATAAGTATTTATGTACATACATATATCTTATTAACTTACTTCCGTTCAATACTATATGAAAACAGAATCAATGTTTATGCGTACGTACAGACTACCATCTTCATAAATGGTGTTTTCCATTTCATATATATGTCTATTATACATATTTATATTCTAAATATATATGATATATTTATCATGTTTTATATTCTATAAGTACTTAAATCATGATCTATGTGATACAATCAATAGAAACAAGTTAAAACACATAAGATAAAGAAAGCGATTATTACACGAAATGTTAATTTAACATGGAAATTATTATTAAATGGGTAATATAAAGTCATAAATGAATCATGTATGATATCATAAATAGTAATATAGTTCTGGTATAATTTAATAACATATTAAGATCTTTGTACAGAAGGTTAAACGTACCCTCGACTATAGGAAAGTGCAAGGTAAGGGGTTTTCATCTCACTCCTTATTCCCATGAGATTCATGTCATATTGCCACTATTTCCTTTTGTGTGGTGTATGTATAGCCCAAAATTGTATTCTTTGTGTAATAAAGATTCATTTATGTATATTTACATATTCATTGTATGATACCTCTTTCATGGGGTTTATGTTTCGTATGTACCAAATTGGTAAGTGTTTGTTTAACAATCTCATTATTATTCGAGTTTGTTTTTAACTAACTATATACTGGGACATATTTTTTAGCCATGTCCATGTTTCATAAAAGAGTTTTCAAAGGGATTATTTTTAATGTAATTTTTACTAAAAAATTATTTTAAATGTTCTAAATATCTATTCTTCTAAATCATCTTCATTATTGTCCATGTTTTCAAAATGGTTTTTATGGATTTTTTATATGGGCATGAATGTTTTAAAATGTTAATTACTTTCAAAAGATTCAAAGTGTTATGGGAAACATTGATTCAAAAAGGACTTTAAATGTCTTCCTTTCTAAATTTTGTGACTTTTAAATATTTTCATGAAAAGGGGTTATTTCTCTCAAATAATTTTAAAAATCATTTTCATCTACGTCAAAATCTTTTAATGGATTTTAAACTTGTTTTGAAGTTGATTTATTATGATACAAAACTACCATATTGTATTGAAGGTTTTGTGGTAAGTTTGACTGTGGATGTGTTATTTTTATACCATTCATGGTTTATGTAGAAAGTATAGACATTTCATATTCTATTATTAATATGAATGTTTATGTTATGTTTAAACCTGTTCATATTAGGAATGCAATGTAATTAGTAAGTGACGGGTGGAGCCCGCTATAACTCCTCGATGCATCAGAAGGTCTAATCAGAAAAACTAGTGTCTTGGCATGAGGTCTTGAAAAAATCTTACTTGTAGTCTTGGCACGAGTCTTTGGCTACGTGGTGATGATAGTCTGGAATTATGCATTCCATCATTATGAAAGTGGTTATTGATATTGCATGTTATTATTTGACTAGTAGAATATCCATGCGAGTAAGTAAATGGAATTATTTGATTCTTATAATTTCCATATTATTCTGAAGTTCATGTTTAAAAGGATTTTGTTTTTGTTATACATTTCCTTAAATGATTATGTTTATTTATGAATTTTTCCGCTGTATTGCTTACCCTTACTGAGCATTCACTACTGGAAATAATAGATTTACCAACGGTTGAGAAATGTTGGGAAAGGCTGGAAAACCGTTGGTATAACATATACCAACGGTTCTGCCAACCGTTGGTAAGTAAGCCATTGGGAAAAACATTTCCCAACGGTTTACAGTAAACTGTTGGAATAGGGTGGAGATAGGTTACTCTATCCCAACGGTTCATTAAAACCGTTGGGAAAAAGATTTGCCAACGGTTTAAAACCGTTGGCACAAGGGCTTAAAATTATCATGTTTTTCCCAACGGTTTGGCCAACTGTTGGGAAAAACCCCACATCTACTCTTTCCCAACGGTTTTAAGCCGTTGGGAAAAGTGTTTTACCAACGGTTTGTTGAACCGTTGGTAAAACTAATTCACAATTTCTATGCCAACGGTTTTGAACCGTTGGCATAGCCTCTGCTGGGCAAATCACCCAGCAGCTCCCCAATTTGCCCAGCAGCTCCCAACCAGGTCTCCAATTTGACCAGCACCACATCTGGTTTTGTGGGTTCCCTCTCATCTTTCAATCCAATTATTGTACCTGCAATAAACTAACACATACATATATAATTATTGTACCTGCAGTAACCAACTAACACTTACATATAGAGAACAAATTCATACACGTTTAACATATAATGGTAGAACTATACACATCCATAATTAAATTATAAACATACATAATTCATTTAGATTTCAATTTAAAATTTAGATGACAATTATATTTGGAATCTGGAAGTCAATTCATAATTTGATCTGTTTTTTGTATACCATATATTTTTACCTAAAGTAATGTCCGTTTTAAACATAATACATACACCTGGAGTGCTATCGTCCACAACGTGCCTCATATTGAGGAGGGGTTGACTCATACACGTCACATATGACCCATGGATCGTTGTGCTAATGTATCGACCCAATCCGAATGCGTTTGGTCGGTTTTCCGTATGTTAGTTGATGTTTTTCAATTAAAATGACGTACTTTTGAAACAAAATGCAGACACTTTGAGTGGTTCCGGCCACACCGCGCCTCAGATTGAGGCGGTGTTGACTCATACACGTCACATATGACCTATGGATTGTTCTCCTAAAGTTTCAATGGAAACCGAATGCGTTTGGTCGGTTTTCCGTATGTACTTAAATTGTTGTCCATTTTAAGCAAAAGAGACACAGTTAGAGCGGTGTCGGCCACACCGCTACTCAGATTGAGGCGGGATTGACTCGTACACGTCACATACGACCCGTGGATCCTTTTACTAAAGTATGGACACAATCCGAATGCATTTTCTCCGTTTTCCGTATGTCACTTGATGCTTTTCACTTAAAATGATGTCCCTTTGAAACAAAAGACAGACACTTTGAGTGCTGTCGGCCACACTGCATCTCCAATTGAGGCGGGGTTGATTCGTACACGTCACATATGACCCATGGATTGTTCTCCTAAAGTTTCAACGGAAACCGAATCCGTTTCATCGGTTTTCCGTATGTACTTAAAATGATGTCCGTTTTAAACAAAAGAGACCCACTTAGACTGATCTCGGCCACACCATGACTTGGATTCATCCCGGGTCAGCTCGTACATGTCACATATGACCCATGGATCGTTGGGATAAATTATCAACAAATTTGGAATGTGTTTGGTCGGTTTTCCGTATGCCAGTTGTTCTTTTCACTTATAATCCTATCCATGTTAAACAAAAGAGACACAGTTAGAACGGTGTCGGCCACACCGCTCCTCGGATTGAGGCGGGATTGACTCGTACACGTCACATACGACCCATGGATCCTTGTGATAAAGTATCGACACAATCCGAATGCCTTTGGTCGGTTTTTCGTATGTCATTTGATGCTTTTCACTTAAAATGAGGTCTTTTTGAAACAAAAGACCGACACTTTGAGTGGTGTCGGCCACACCGTGTCTCCGATTGTGGCGGGGTTGATTCGTATACGTCACATATGACCCATGGATCGTTCTCCTAAAGTTTCAACGGAAACCGAATCCGTTTGGTCGTTTTTCCATATGTACTTAAAATGGTGTCCATTTTAAACAAAAGAGAGTCACTTAGAATTATCCCAGCCACACCGCGACTCGGATTCATCCCGGGTTGGCTCGTACACGTCACATATGACCCATGGATTGTTGAGATAAATTATCAACAGATTCGGAATGTGTTTGGTCGGTTTTCCGTATGCCAGTTGATGCTTTTCACATAAAATGACGTCCTTTTGACCTGAAACCACCGTGCAACATTCTAATTATTATTCGTGACGTGTACGCGTAGACGACACGTCAATCAGACATGCGGTTTGCGCGGTACGGCTCAATATTCGTGTTTTAAGTGATGCACGCGCTTCGTAAACGCGTGTGACGGGGGTCCAAACGGGCCGAACGATGTCGGAATGGCCTGAAATCAGACGACAAATACGGGATACTGATTTCTGAAGTGGTCGAGCAGACGGCACGTCAATCGGACGTGTCTGTGCCCGCGGTGACCGAGAACGCAGTTCGGGTGTCATAAACGGCCAGAACGGGCGTCCAACGGTCAAATTCATAGAGGACTACCTCGGATTGAGCTGAAACCACCGTGGAACATTCTAATTATTATTCGTGACGTGTAGGCGCAGACGGCACATCAATCGGACGTGCGGTTTGCGCGGTACGGCTCAATATTCGTGTTTTATGTGATGCGCGCGCTTCGTAAACGCGCGTGAGGGGGGTCCAAACGGGCCGAACGATGTCGGAATGGCCTGAAATCAGAAAAAAAATATGGGTGACTGATTTCTGAAGTGGTCGAGCAGACGGCACGTCAATCGGACGTGCCGGGTGCCCGCGGTGACCGACAACGCAGTTCTGGTGTCATAAACGGCCAGAACGGGCGTCCAACGGTCAAATTCAGAGCGGATGGCCTCGGATTGAGCTGAAACCACCGTGGAACATTCTAATTATTATTCGTGACATGTACGCGTAGACGGAACCTCAATCGGACGTGCGGTTTGCGCGGTACAGCTCAATATTCGTGTTTTAAGTGATGCGCGCGCTTCGTAAACGCGCGTGAGGGGGGTCCAAATGGGCCGAACGATGTCGGAATGGCCTGAAATCAGACGACAAATACGGGTGAGTGATTTCTGAAGTGTACGAGCAGACGGCACGTCAATCGGACGTGTCGTGTGCCCGCGGTGACCGACAACACAGTTCTGGTGTCATAAACGGCCAGAACGGGCGTCCAACGGTCAAATTCATAGAGGAAGACCTCGGATTGAGCTGAAACCACCGTGGAACATTCTAATTATTATTCGTGACGTGTACGCGTAGACGGAACGTCAATCGGACGTGCGGTTTGCGCGGTACGGCTCAATATTCGTGTTTTAAGTGATGCGCGCGCTTCGTAAACGCGCGTGAGGGGGGTCCAAACGGGCCGAACGATGTCGGAATGGCCTGAAATCAGACGACAAATACGGATGACTGATTTCTAAAGTGTTAGAGCAGACGGCACGTCAATCGGACGTGCCGTGTGCCCGAGGTGACCGACAACGCAGTTCTGGTGTCATAAACGGCCAGAACGGGCGTCCAACGGTCAAATTCATAGCGGACAGCCTGGGATTGAGCTGAAACCACCGTGGAACATTCTAATTATTATTCGTGACGTGTAGGCGCAGACGGCACGTCAATCGGATGTGCGGTTTGCGCGGTACGACTCAATGTTCATGTTTTAAGTGATGCGCGCGCTTCGTAAACCCGCGTGAGGGGGGTCCAAACGGGCCGAACGATGTCGGAATGGCCTGAAATCAGACGACAAATACGGGTGACTGATTTCTGAATTGTTCGAGTAGACGGCACGTCAATCGGACGTTCCGTGTGCCCGCGGTGACCGACAACGCAGTTCTGGTGTCACAAACGGCCAGAACGGGCATCCAACGGTCAAATTCATAGAGGACGGCCTCGGATTGAGCTGAAACCACCGTGCAACATTATAATTATTATTCGTGACGTGTACGCGCAGACGAAACGTCAATCGGACGTGCGGTTTGCGCGGTACGGCTCAATATTCGTGTTTTAAGTGATGTGCGCGCTTCGTAAACGCGCGTGAGGGGGGTCCAAACAGGCCGAATGATGTCGGAATGGCATGAAATCAGACGACAAATACGGGTGACTGATTTATGAAGTGGTTGAGCAGACGGCACGTCAATCGTACATGTCCTGTGCCCGCGGTGACCGAGAACGCAGTTCGGGTGTCATAAACGGCCAGAACGGGCGTCCAACGGTCAAATTCATAGCGGACTACCTCGGATTGAGCTGAAACCACCGTGGAACATTCTAATTATTATTTTTGACGTGTACGCGCAGACGGCACGTCAATCGGACGTGCGGTTTGCGCGGTACGGCTCAATATTTGTGTTTTAAGTGATGCGCGCGCTTCGTAAACGCGCGTGAGGGGGGTCCAAATGGGCCGAACGATGTCAGAATGGCATGAAATCAGACGAAAAATACGGGTGAGTGATTTCTGAAGTGGTCGAGTAGACGGCACATCAATCAGATGTGCCGTGTGCCCGCGGTGACTGACAACGCAGTTCTGGTGTCATAAACGGCCAGAACGGGCGTCCAATGGTCAAATTCATAGCGGACGGCCTCGGATTGAGCTGAAACCACCGTGGAACATTCTAATTATTATTCGTGACATGTACGCGCAGACAGCACGTCAATCGGACATGCGGTTTGCGCGGTACGGCTCAATATTCGTGTTTTAAGTGATGCGCGCGCTTCGTAAACGCGCGTGAGGGGGGTCCAAACGGGCCGAACGATGTCGGAATGGCCTGAAATCAGACGACAAATACAGGTGACTGATTTCTGAAGTGGTCGAGTAGACGGCACGTCAATCGGACGTGCCGTGTGCCCGCGGTGACCGACAACGCAGTTCGGGTGTCATAAACGGCCAGAACGGGCGTCCAACGGTCAAATTCATAGCGGACGGCCTCAGATTGAGCTGAAACCACCGTGGAACATTCTAATTATTATTCGTGACGTGTAGGCGTAGACGGAACGTCAATCGGACGTGCGGTTTGCGCGGTACGGCTCAATATTCGTGTTTTAAGTGATGCGCGCGCTTCGTAAACGCGCGTGAGGGGGGTCCAAACGGGCCAAACGATATCGGAATGGCCAGAAATCAGACGACAAATACGGGTGACTGATTTTTGAAGTGTTCGAGCAGACGGAACATCAATCGGATGTGCCGTGTGCCCGCGGTGACCGACAACGCAGTTCTGGTGTCATAAACGGCCAGAACGGGCGTGCAACGGTCAAATTCATAGCGGACGGCCTCGGAATGAGCTGAAACCACCGTGGAACATTCTAATTATTATTCGTGACGTGTACGCGCAGACGACACCTCAATCGGACGTGCGGTTTGCGCGGTACGGCTCAATATTCGTGTTTTAAGTGATGCGCGCGCTTCGTAAACGCGCGTGAGGGGGGTCCAAACGGGACGAACGATGTCAGAATGGCCTGAAATCAGACGAAAAATACGGATGACTGATTTCTAAAGTGTTCGAGCAGACGGCACGTCAATCGGACGTGCCGTGTGCCCGCGGTGATCGACAACGCAGTTCTGGTGTCAAAAACGGCCAGAACGGCCGTCCAACGGTCAAATTCATAGCGGACGGCCTCAGATTGAGCTGAAACCACCGTGGAACATTCTAATTATTATTCGTGACATGTAGGCGCAGACGACACGTCAATCAGATGTGTGGTTTGCGCGGTACTGCTCAATATTCGTGTTTTAAGTGATGCGCGCGCTTCGTAAACGCGCGTGAGGGGGGTTCAAACGGTCCAAACGATGTCGGAATGGCCGGAAATTAGACGACAAATACGGGACTGTGATTTCTGAAGTGTTCGAGCAGACGGCGCATCAATCGGACGTGCCGTGTGCCCGCGGTGACCGACAACGCAGTTCTGGTGTCATAAACGGCCAGAACGGGCGTCCAACGGTCAAATTCATAGCGGACGACCTCAGATTGAGCTGAAACCACCGTGCAACATTCTAATTATTATTCGTGACGTGTACGCACATACGACACGTCAATCAGACGTGCGGTTTGCGCGGTACGGCTCAATATTCGTGTTTTAAGTGATGTGCGCGCTTCGTAAACGCGCGTGAGGGGGGTCCAAATGGGCCGAACGATGTCGGAATGGCCTGAAATCAGACGAAAAATACGGGTGACTTATTTCTGAAGTGGTCGAGCAGACGGCACGTCAATCGGACGTGTCCTGTGCCCGCGGTGACCGAGAACGCAGTTCGGTTGTCATAAACGGCCAGAACGGGCGTCCAACGGTCAAATTCATAGCGGACTACCTCGGATTGAGCTGAAACCACCGTGGAACATTCTAATTTTTATTTGTGACATGTACGCGTAGACGGCACGTCAATCGGACGTGCGGTTTGCGCGGTACGGCTCAATATTCGTGTTTTAAGTGATGCGCGCGCTTCATAAACGCGCGTGAGGGGGGTCCAAATGGGCCGAACGATGTCGGAATGGCCTGAAATCAGACGACAAATACGGGTGAGTGATTTCTGAAGTGGTCGAGCAGACGGCATGTCAATCGGACGTGTCATGTGCCCGCGGTGACCGAGAACGCAGTTCTGGTGTCATAAACGGCCAGAACGGGCGTCCAACGGTCAAATTCATAGCGGACTACCTCGGATTGAGCTGAAACCACCGTGGAACATTCTAATTATTATTCGTGATGTGTACGCGCAGACGACACCTCAATCGGACGTGCGGTTTGCGCGGTACGGCTCAATATTCGTGTTTTAAGTGATGCGCGCGCTTCGTAAACGCGCGTGAGGGGGGTCCAAACGGGCCGAACGATGTCAGAATGGCCTGAAATCAGACGAAAAATACAGATGACTGATTTCTAAAGTGTTCGAGCATACGGCACGTCAATCGGACGTGCCGTGTGCCTGCGGTGATCGACAACGCAGTTCTGGTGTCAAAAACGGCCAGAACGGTCGTCCAACGGTCAAATTCATAGCGGACGGCCTCATATTGAGCTGAAACCACCGTGGAACATTCTAATTATTATTCGTGACATGTAGGCGCAGACGTCACGTCAATCAGATGTGCGGTTTGCGCGGTACTGCTCAATATTCGTGTTTTAAGTGATGCGCGCGCTTCGTAAACGCGCGTGAGGGGGGTCCAAACGGGCCAAACGATGTCGGAATGGCCTGAAATAAGACGACAAATACGGGACTGTGATTTCTGAAGTGTTCGAGCAGACGGCGCATCAATCGGACGTGCCGTGTGCCCGCGGTGACCGACAACGCAGTTCTGGTGTCATAAACGGCCAGAACGGGCCTCCAACGGTCAAATTCATAGCGGACGACCTCAGATTGAGCTGAAACCACCGTGCAACATTCTAATTATTATTCGTGACGTGTACGCGCAGACGACACGTCAATCAGACGTGCGGTTTGCGCGGTACGGCTCAATATTCGTGTTTTAAGTGATGCGCGCGCTTCGTAAACGCGCGTGAGGGGGGTCCAAATGGGCCGAACGATGTCGGAAGGGCCTGAAATCAGACGAAAAATACGGGTGACTGATTTCTGAAGTGGTCGAGCAGACGGCACGTCAATCGGACGTGTCCTGTGCCCGCGGTGACCGAGAACGCAGTTCGGTTGTCATAAACGGCCAGAACGGGCGTCCAACGGTCAAATTCATAGCGGACTACCTCGGATTGAGCTGAAACCACCGTGGAACATTCTAATTTTTATTTGTGACATGTACGCGTAGACGGCACGTCAATCGGACGTGCGGTTTGCGCGGTACGGCTCAATATTCGTGTTTTAAGTGATGCGCGCGCTTCATAAACGCGCGTGAGGGGGGTCCAAATGGGCCGAACGATGTCGGAATGGCCTGAAATCAGACGACAAATACGGGTGAGTGATTTCTGAAGTGGTCGAGCAGACGGCATGTCAATCGGACGTGTCATGTGCCCGCGGTGACCGAGAACGCAGTTCTGGTGTCATAAACGGCCAGAACGGGCGTCCAACGGTCAAATTCATAGCGGACTACCTTGGATTGAGCTGAAACCACCGTGGAACATTCTAATTATTATTTGTGACGTGTACGCGCAGACGGCACGTCAATCGGACGTGCGGTTTGCGCGGTACGGCTCAATATTCGTGTTTTAAGTGATGTGCGCGCTTTGTAAACGCGCGTGAGGGGGGTCCAAATGGGCCGAACGATGTCGGAATGGCCTGAAATCAGACGAAAAATACGGGTGAGTGATTTCTGAAGTGGTCGAGCAGACGGAACGTCAATCGGACGTGCCGTGTGCCCCGGTGACTGACAACGCAGTTCTGGTGTCATAAACGGCCAGAACGGGCGTCCAACGGTCAAATTCATAGCGAACGACCTCGGATTGAGCTGAAACCACCGTGGAACATTCTAATTATTATTTGTGACGTGTACGCGCAGACGGCACGTCAATCGGACGTGCGGTTTGCGCGGTACGGCTCAATATTCGTGTTTTAAGTGATGTGCGCGCTTTGTAAACGCGCGTGAGGGGGGTCCAAATGGGCCGAACGATGTCGGAATGGCCTGAAATCAGACGAAAAATACGGGTGAGTGATTTCTGAAGTGGTCGAGCAGACGGAACGTCAATCGGACGTGCCGTGTGCCCCGGTGACTGACAACGCAGTTCTGGTGTCATAAACGGCCAGAACGGGCGTCCAACGGTCAAATTCATAGCGAACGACCTCGGATTGAGCTGAAACCACCGTGGAACATTCTAATTATTATTCGTGACATGTACGCGCAGACGGCACGTCAATCGGATGTGCGGTTTGCGCGGTACGGCTCAATATTCGTGTTTTAAGTGATGTGCGCGCTTCGTAAACGCGCGTGAGTGGGGTCCAAACGGGCCGAACGATGTCGGAATGGCCTGAAATCAGACGAAAAATACGGATGCCTGATTTCTAAAGTGTTCGAGTAGACGACACGTCAATCGGACGTGTCGTGTGCCCGCGGTGACTGACAACACAGTTCTGGTGTCATAAACGGCCAGAACGGGCGTCCAACGGTCAAATTCATAGCGGACGGCCTCGGATTGAGCTGAAACCACCGTGGAACATTCTAATTATTATTCTTGACGTGTACGCGTAGACGGCACGTCAATCGGACGTGCGATTTGCGCGGTACGGCTCAATATTCGTGTTTTAAGTGATGCGCGCGCTTCGTAAACGCGCGTGAGTGGGGTCCAAACGGGCCGAACGAAGTCGGAATGGACTGAAATCAGACGAAAAAATACGGGACAGTGATTTCTGAAGTGTTCGAGCAGACGGCGCATCAATCGGACGTGCCGTGTGCCCGCGGTGACCGACAACGCAGTTCTGGTTTCATAAACGGCCAAAACGGGCGTCCAACGGTCAAATTCATAGCGGACGACCTCGGATTGAGATTAAACCGCTGAGAAACATTCTAATTATTATTCGTGACGTGTACGCGCAGACGGCACGTCAATCGGACGTGCGGTTTGCGCGGTACGGCTCAATATTCGTGTTTTAAGTGATGCTCGCGCTTCGTAAACGCGCGTGAGGGGGGTCCAAACGGGCCGAACGAAGTCAGAATGGCCTGAAATCAGACGACAAATACGGGACAGTGATTTCTGAAGTGTTCGAGCTGACAGTGCATCAATCGGACGTGCCGTGTGCCCGCGGTGACCGATAACGCAGTTCTGGTGTCATAAACGGCCAAAATGGGCGTCCAACGGTCAAATTCATAGCGGACGACTTTGGATTGAGCTGAAACCTTAGAGAAACATTCTAATTATTATTCGTGACGTGTACGCGCAGACGGAATGTCAATCGGACGTGCGGTTTGCGTGGTACGGCTCAATATTCGTGTTTTAAGTGATGCGCGCGCTTCGTAAACGCGCGTGAGGGGGGTCCAAACGGGCCGAACGAAGTCGGAATGGCCTGAAATCAGACGAAAAATACGGGACAGTGATTTCTGAAGTGTTCGAGCAGACGGCGCATCAATCGGACGTGCCGTGTGCCCGCGGTGACCGACAACGCAGTTCTGGTGTCATAAACGGCCAAAATGGGCGTCCAACGGTAAAATTCATAGCGGACGACCTCGGATTGAGCTGAAACCACCGAGAAACATTATAATTATTATTCGTGACGTGTACGCGCAGACGACACGTCAATCGGACGTGCGGTTTGCGCGGTACGGCTCAATATTCGTGTTTTAAGTGATGCTCGCGCTTCGTAAACACACGTGAGGGGGGTCCAAACGGGCCGAACGATTTCAGAATGACCTGAAATCAGACGACAAAGGATGAGGGTGGGGGGGCTGTGCGGGGACCAAGGATGAGGGTGGGGGGGCTGTGCGGGGACCAAGGATGAGGGTGGGGGGGGCTGTGCGGGGTCTGTCCGGAGGGTGTTTGAGGGTTCTTCAGGGGGTTGTCCGGGGTTGTTTAGGGGGTTGTCCGGTGGTTGTTCAGGGGGTTGTCCGGGGTTGTTCAGGGGGTTGTCCGGGGGGTGTTTGGGGGGTTGTCCGGGGTCCAAGGGGGAGGGTGGGGGGGTTGGCTGGGGGGATGTCCGGGGGGCTATCTGGGGTCCAAGGATGAGGGTGGGGGGGCTGTGCGGGGTCTGTCCGGAGGGTGTTTGAGGGTTCTTCAGGGGGTTGTCCGGGGTTGTTTAGGGGGTTGTCCGGTGGTTGTTCAGGGCGTTGTCCGGGGTTGTTCAGGGGGTTGTCCGGGGGGTGTTTGGGGGGTTGTCCGGGGTCCAAGGGGGAGGGTGGGGGGGGTTGTCTGGGGGGCTGTCCGGGGGGCTATCCGGGGTCGAGGGTGGAGGGTTGGGGGCTGTACGGGGGGCTGTCCAGGGGGCTGTCCGCGGGGCTGTCCGGGGGGTGTTTGGTGGGTGTTCGGGGTCCAAGGGGGAGGGGGGGTTGTCCAGGGTCCAAGAATGAGGGGGGTTGTCCCGGGAGTTCTCAAACACACAACCACTAAAAGACAACAACATCCATAAAAACAGACAATATATAAAAATAACTCAACTTCAATACTATACTACGAGTCAAGATAAAACCAACAACTAGAATAGATTAAACATCAAATCTCAAGTCAAAAATGTAACGGATCAATATGTCCCACATCAGCATCACCATCTCCATCATCATCATCATCATCGCCCTCGTCATCGTCCTCCTCATCGTCCGCACCCTCCACAGCGCCTTCCTCCTCGCCTTCGCCCTCCTCCTCGCCCTCCTCATCTCCCTCCTCTTCCGCATCAGACTGCTCGCCATCATCATCTTCAAGCTCGACATCGGCCTGACCACCACTGGAACTGCCACCTGGTGCACCATATATAGAATGTATCGACGACATGTATTCATCAATCGCTGGGCTGGCCTCTGCTGGAAGTGTTGGATGTAGAACTTCAATAAATTTCATAAATGCACTGTTTGCCCTTGCAGATTGTTCTGCCGTCTCTGTGGCCCTTTTCTCAGCCTGTTCTGCCTGTGCCCTAACTTGCTGCAGCTCGGTGGCACTACAACTCATACCTGAGGCAGGCCAATACCTCGTCGGGGCTATCCTAGGTCGGCAGCGTACTCTGCCAGAATGATCCTATCCCAACACCTGATGTAAGTGATCAGATGGCCCAAAATTGTCTGCTTCTTGGGCATCGAGGGCCTCTAAAGCATCCTGTTACAAATATAAATATATTACTAAGTTACAAAATAGATATTAAAATATAAAATCAACAGATTAAAACTTACAATCTGCTGCTGAGTCGCTTCGTTGACAGCACATCCATCCTTTTTTCGTCTACTCGAGCAAAACAGTTTTTCTCAAGGCACACGTCCTTCAATATTTTGTACTAGCCTCTATAATGACATTGAAAACAAAATTTATATAAAGACTTCAGCAAATAATTAAATAATTGAGGAAACAAAAGAAAATGTAAGTTTTAAAGAAAACTTATAAACAATTGTCATACCTGCTGCCTCTCATGATCCAGCATCGTCGTGCGTCCTAGTGTATGGAGGTATTTTTTTTGCATCAATGTTTTTTTATATTTTTTCCAGATGATTCCTAAATAAAATTCGATAATGCAAAGGATAATATTAATGAAAAACTTGAAAGTTATTATTTAAATACCTCAAATGTAATTCATACCTTAAACTGGGTACTCGTCCAATGAGTAATCATCTGACGATACTGCTCTATAGGACAATCATCCACGACTGGTACCGCCTCTAACTCAGTGCCAACTCTAGCACGCCAGCCAATATACAGCTCATGCTTGTAGGCTCTCCAAAGCTCGCCTAAATCCTTTAGATGTTCCAGTCGTGCACCCTCACCATCAGGAAAATTAAATCGAAGCTGGAATGAAAATATTAATTTATATAAATACAAAAAAAAATTCATGGCATTAAATACAACAGATTTTTTTACCCATATCTCTGCCCAAGCTCTATCTTTGACCTCATGTGGCAAATGTCTCCACGACAGTGGGCTGACGGGAATGATGTCGGAGTATTTGGCAAGCGTCTCCATAAAACTCTGACATTGCTGCCCTGTTTTCTCAACCATCTGATTGTCTTCATTATATTCCACCATAACCTGTGTGCGACGGTTCCACACCGAACGCATGCGTGTACGACCCCGCCCCCGCCTCCTGTCAGTAGATGTATTTGTCATGAAAGAAAAACAAATATTTTATCAAAACATGTTATAATGAAAATAAATATTGCTATAAAAATTTGATAGGGTTTTATAAATATACCTGTGCTAGTCTGATCAATGAGTGGCGCCGGATCCACAGAACCAGATGGAACACCCTCTGGTGGAACAGGAGTCGAAGAGGATATAATATAAAAGCTCGGAGAGACAGAAGTAGAAGGAAAAGAAGATGGAACAACTGTATGACCTGATGCTGACTGGGGAGTGGGAATCATCATGGGATGTGAAAATGATGGGGCAGAAGATGCAGAAGGTAGCGAAAACATGGGAGGTCTAAATATCCCGTGTGTCCCTAACGACACACCGGGATCAGAATGTGGGAAGGCTGAAATGTCAGTGGGAGGGGCATGGTCTAGTCGGGCACACGCAGCTCTATGTCCACCTCTGGTACGAACCCTCCTCGTACCACCGGCCTAAGTACTAGGACCAGTACTAGGCTCCTCGTCGAATAACTGTCGACGTAATGGTGGATCCTACAAAAAAGTTTACAAAAAAAATTAATCACATGACATTATATATTCTGTAAATATATATATATATTTGAAATAAAGTACTCACTGTAGGCACTAATGGCGGAATGCCCATCTCCTCCATCCGACGATTGTTCTCCGCCATTTTTTTTCTTCGTCTCTCTTCAATTAGCTTCATTTCCTGCATTGGAAAACAAATATTTAATTAATTAGAAAAAGAAAATTAATGTGTAAACCAAAAAACTAAATATATGAGGGAATGAGGGGATTCATTGGTAATTTAGCTATCAATTGTTTTAGAAGAGCTTGAATGAATTTAATAAAACATACAAGTTGTAATGTTCACCAAGTTAGAAATATTGTTTGATTTGGTTTGAATACAGTTCAATTCCAAATTAGAAAATGCAATTCAAATAAAACAGCAACCAATAAACATTGAAAATTCACTTAACGGTCAAGTCAGCTAAAACATATTTGTGATCAATACTAAATAAATATGAATATTACCAACCATAACAACCCAACTCGAGGTAAACCAAAAGAATTGAGAACATGGATGAATGATTCTATATATTTCCAACCACAACTTCAGTTTCACAATCAACTCTGACAATTGAGCTATTGGAGTCATCAAAAGAAATAAATGGATTGGTTCCAATGGCAATAGGGACAGTGTCAATTCCATCATCAGCATCATCAAAAATATGTCTTGGAATTACTTCAACTATGACACCAAATTCAGGTTGAAGTTGATCTTTGACATAAAAAACTTGTTTAGCCATTGATGCCAACACATATGGTTCTTCAGTTGCAAGAGTGCGGGTCATATTAATTACTCGAAATCCACAATCATCAACAAATGTGCCATGTCTCATCATCGAATCAAACCAATGGCATTTCATCATTGTGACTCGTCCATGAGAGTAATAATCCAATATTATTATTTTCTCAACGACTCCATAATAACCCACATTTTCAAGTCGTGGTCTACTATCTGATGCGCTAGCATAACAATCTGTTGTGGCAGTAACCATAATACCATCATGTTGTGTTCTCATGTTTTTGGCTCGTTCAGTGACAATAAATCTGTACCCATTGATAACAATTGATTTACAGTCACGAACCACGATATTAGGACCAAAAGCCAAAGATCTTATTTCCTCAGAGACAGAGTCAGCAGACAAACTCAATAACTGCAATATAAATGACAGTTAAACTTTAGTAAATATTGAAATAATTAATTTAAACAGTAATATTTTTACCTTCAATTTTAACCAAGCAGAAAACTCTTTGCTATGAAAAGTCTCTCTCCTTCTCAAAGATAAAGAACGATGCTTCCTATTTATCATTGTTTTATGTTCCCTGTAGATAAAAAAATATGAATAGTTTAACAGATATATATGTAAGATATACGTATTCAATTTTGTTACCTGATATAGTCATCGAACAAATCACAGTTGAACAAAACTGTGCGATGTGCCATCTCCCGCTCTTCATGGCTTAATGTCTTCAATGTATATGATCCAGGAATTCCTCTTGTTTGAGGAAGTGATGGAAAACTGGGTTCAATTTGCTCATATTGTTCTTCTTCATTTCTCATTGGTCTGTTCATTCTTGTAGTAAGATCAGAAAAATACATTGAACCGAAATCCATACATTCTTGAGCTAAGTAACCGTTCACGATAGAACCTTCGGGATGATTCTTGTTTCGAACATAAGACTTTAATGTGAACATATTTCTTTCAGTTGGATACATCCAACGAAAAGAAACAGGTCCTCCGAGAAGTATTTCAGTTGGAATATGGACAGTCAGATGCAGCATGCATGGGAAAAATGATGGGGGAAATACTTTCTCCAACTCACACAAAATTAATGGGGCATCTGTCAACATTTTTTGCAAGAAAGACTTGGACAACTTCTTAGCACAAAGATCTCTAAACAAATGGCACAACCGAATAACACCCACCCTTACATTATTGGACAAAAGATGACAGATTGCTATTGGAAGAAACTCATGCAGTAGAACGTGATAATCATGAGTCTTCAAAGATTTTAGCTTCAACTCTCTTCTGTTGACCCGTTTAGATATGTTGCTTGAATAGCCATCAGGAACTCTAATAGTCTCTAATACTTCCAAAAATTGTTTTTTTTTTCAGTAGGTGTCATCACATAATAAGCACATGGAAGTTGCCATTTATTTTCACTGATACGCACAGGATGCAATTCTGGTCTGATGCCCCAATCCACCAAGTCACGTCGAGATCGTAAATCAGCTTTTGTCTTCCCCTTGACATTTAGAAGAACTGAAAGCAACATTTCACATATATTCTTTTCAATATGCATTACGTCTAAGCAATGACGTAGCAAATTGGTTGACCAATAAGGCAAATCAAAAAAGATACTCCTCTTCCTCCAATTGTAACAGGTTTCTGTGGAAACATTCTTTCTCTTTCCAGATTTCATTTGACCCTTCCCGAATGAAAAACTGAAATCTTTCAATTCATTAAGCACATCAGTTCCAGACATACGATGAGGTGGATCATCGGTCTCTATAGTATTATCAAATCTTCGACGATTCATTCTATATGGATGATCCTTTGGCAAAAATCGTCGATATCCCATAAAACTGAAACTACAACGATGTTTCAGTCTTCTGGATCGTGTATTCTTCATACAAACTGGACATGACAGTTTCCCCTTCGTGCTCCATCCAGACATCATTTCATAAGACGGAAAATCATTGATTGTCCACATAAGCGCAGCGCGCATCTGAAATATGTCTTTCGAACATGCATCGTATGTGCGCACACCCACATCCCAAAGAAGCTTCAACTCTTTTATTAAAGGTTGCATGTATACATCAATATCAATGCCGGGATCAGAAGGACCAGATATGAGTATACTCATGAAAGTGAAATATTTTTTCATACACAACCATGGGGGAAGATTATAAATGTGCATAAAACGGGTCATGTGCTATGCGAAGTAAGCATCTGCCCAAACGGATTAAAACCGTCGCATGAAAGACCCAGCCTCACATCACGCACGTCAGCTGCAAAATCAGAATGTCGAGCATCAAATCTCTTCCATGCAAATCCATCTACAGGATGAACCAACTCATCATCAGTCTTCTTTCTCTCGGTATCATGCCATCTCATTTTTATTGATATGTCATCAAACATAAAAAGATTATGGAGTCTGGGGATCAATGGAAAGTGCCACATTACTTTCTATGGAACGCGGGATGGTGTTCCATCAGATTTTGACTTCCAGCGGGATGTGCCACATTTTATACATTCATTTCGTTCAGCGGTTTCCTCCAAGAATAAACTGCAATCTTTCGGGCAAGCATGAATTTTGTTTCTTGAAAATCCAAGTTCCTCAATTAACTTCCATGCCATATAGTGGTTTGAGGGAATATCTGCATCATCTAGAAGTAAATCCTTCAAGAGGGTAAGAATGTAATCGATTGCTGTATTAGAAATCCCATACATAGTTTTCCCATGAAATAATCGGATTAAAAATTCCATCTTTTTCATTTTATCGCATTGTCGATATACTGGAGTCGTGGCAGCATCATTCAATTTTTTCACCCTATCAATATCATCATTTTCACTAGATGCATCAGCTGTCCTCATATCGAAGTCTTCTTGAGTCGAAATCCTTTCTTTTTCATGATGACGAATAAATGGAAACCGATCATCTAACAAATTCTACATTCCAGTCTTTTCATTTCGATCATCACCAATTTGAGATTTCGTGTTCTCCCCATTGTGATACCACAGAAAGTAGTTTGCTTGAAACCCATTTTTGGTTATGTGGTAGCTGACTTCTTCACGGATCAACCAAGGTCTACCAACACAATTGGAACATGGGCAGTGTATGCGACCACTATCTGAAGCATTGTGAAATGCAAAATCTATAAAGCTCTCCAAATTGTTTTGAAAATCGTCTGAGATCCGATCGGTTTCATACATCCAACTTCTGTCCATTCTGTAAAAAGAATTTATATAAGTCATTTTGTCATAAACAATTCAATAGGCATTAACTATAATAGAAAATACATTTAATTAAACGATAAAGGAAGAAAATAATCAAGGTATCAACTACACATGTCAAAAAAACATACAAATGTGTTATTGAAAATATGTAAAACCAACAAGAACTTAATGTGTTATATCACATAACAGCATGACTCATCCCATAACCATATTAGTAGGGTATCATGAACATGAATAACATCAACCTTGTGCCATCCTCCTACCCTACATGACCCTAACCACATGCCACATCTTATTATAGCCTTATCACATCACACCTCACCGAAAACACTAGGGAAATCATAGTACATCTCACCTGACGACACATGGACAATCACATCGCATCTTGCCTAAAAACACATGGTCAATCACTTTTGAAGGAAGAGTAGGGAAGACATGGTAGCTATCCAAACATATAACCACCATCCTAGATATTAGAAAAAATACTCATAACTCAAAACCTTTGATCGTTGGTAAGTTTATCCAACTCTGGTTGGGAATGTGTAGAAATAACATAAAAATACATGATATATAGATAGCACAAAATACTCAACCTATGGGTTCACATTAACTACATAATCACACACTTCACTACTACCATAAAACACATAAACCACACCACCACCACACAAGACGCATAGCATTGGAATATAATTCTACATTCAATAAGTCTATCTATGGAATTATCATAAGAATCCATGTATCAATTGGAATATAATTCTACATTCAATAAGTCTATCTATGGAATTATCATAAGAATCCATGTATCAATTGGAATATAATTCTACATTCAATAAGTCTATCTATGGAATCCCTCCCTTGGATCCATGTATCACCCATGGCTTAATCAATATTCAAAGAAATGAGTCTATCCGTGGAATTCCACTGTGAATCCATTTATCACATAAAGCGTATAAGTTAATAGAAACAAGATTATATACCTGGCATCCTAATAGAATCCATGTATCACTATTTACTATTAATCATTTAATGAATTCCATTTCATTTAAACAATTCATTAAACATACCAAGGTCAAAAACAAAGGTATTTAATACAACTCACCTCAAAATGGCGACTCAATCAAATAATAACCTGAAAATAATGAAGCTTCATTTACTCATGTTGTAATGACAAGATAATGAGATTCCCTTGCTTAATCAATAAATTCCATATCATGGTCTCAACATAACTCATAATGGCTAGCAATTCAATGAAAATTCAAGCACTCACATGGGAATTTTTAATAGAACACTCCTAACAAGACTATAAAGATATCACATGCATTAGTTATAATATATCTAACATGGTAACATAAAATATAAGATAAATTCAATCCAATTTCATAGATTCATAGCATAGTCTCTACTTTACTCACATTGGCAAGGAAATACAATTAAAACATGTGTTAAAAAATAATTGGCATTCATGTGTTAAAAGGGGAATGCAAACCATAAAATACCCTTAATTAATTTAATTTACAATTAAATTCAGAAATCGAACAATCAATTCGATTTATATAACCTTTCACAAATGACATACCATGTTCAAGGGGTAAAATCCAAAAAGGAATTTTCAAGAAAACTCACCCTTAGGCTGGTCCGGCGGGCAGTAGCTCCAAAATCACCTAAACTGATGGGAAAAATAAAAATAGGTTTAAATACTATCCAAACATTTGAATACGTTTTTAGATAAAGAAGAAGAATAACCTGAAGAAGACCTGGAAGATTCAAGGCCAACAGTACCTCCAAAATCGCCTAAATCGGCTGCTGCTCTCGTTTTAGGGTTGTGTATCGCGAATGGGGGAGAGAACAGGCGGCTGGAATTTGGGGAGAACCCTTTCCAACGGTTCTTAAAAACCGTTGGCATATGTATATCTATCCCAACGGTTCTAGAGAACCGTTGGGAAAAACCTCCCAAAGCATATCTATACCAACGGTGGCAAAAACCTATATCTATACCAACGGTTCTCATGAACCGTTGGCAAAAACCTCCAAAGCCATCTTTCCCAACGGTTCATGAGAACCTTTGGGAAAAAACCTCCCAGCCACATCTATGCCAACGGTTCTAATGAACCGTTGGGAAAAACCTCCTTCACCAACGGTTCTATCAAACCGTTGGTATGTAACTGTTGGGAAAGACCACCATTCCAGTAGTTATTTGAGCTCACCCCTTTCTATGATTTATTTTTCCCATGATTCCAAGAAGTGTATTGTGATTGATATGCAGGGTTAACCCAAGGGAATAATGGCAATCATAAATATTATTTATGTTGTTTTGTATGTCTTAAAGTGCAATGTAACATTCATTTATGTAATCTATTTTCCAAGACTGCTATACTGATCGGTCCTTCGAGACTTGATTCCTTTTTATCATGCCAATATTATATAATAATTCACCGATTCTGAGTAACTGGGGTTAGGGCATTACAGTTGGTATCAATGGATGTTTAGAAATAACAATTGAAGTTAGATTTTGATAAACTCTGATTAGAGTACATAGCCCTAATATAGAATTTGAGGATTCGTAGAGAAGAACTTTCTAGAATTTTGATATTAGTAGAGATTTTTTGAGTTTTTAGAGAAATACATCCCTGTTAGGATACGAGCAGGTAGAGGCGGCTCTGGCACAGATGTACCTAGGGGTAAAATCCCAAAAATCCGCTTTGAGCATGACTCGAATGAGAACTGGTGCACGACAACGGGCCTTGCTGCACTCTTGGTTACGAAACTCCCAGGGGATATGCTTGGGATAATTTCATTTTCGTTACATACCATTATGAATGGTTTATGAGTGTATACCTCCACAAAGAAGACATTTTTATGATTATATATTATATCCATAAACTATTTAATTTTTGATAAGTGCATTACAAGTTTGGGATTAGGTATTTCTATTCACAAACTAATATAGTGTATTCCATTGCTTAGAAATTGTTCCCAGTAGATGGAATGAGAACTCCAGCAATACGCATGATCCAAAGAGTAAGAGAGATCATATCTTTCATGGTCATAAGGTAGAATTTAGAAGTTAAATAGTCTCCCACATGATATCATCATAAAGAGAAATAGTATCATGTGTTGATAAGATAAGTAAAGAATTCTCGGAGTCCTATGTCTTTTAAGGGAAGCCATAGAAGGAATGGATTGTATAGAGAAGGATAGATAAATGGAATAAGGTAAAAAAGGATTTTACCATATGTGATAATTTTGGAATGAATTACCTTTTAAAATGCTCTAAGGGAATGGGAGTATGTTATAAGTGTGGAGAAAAAGGACACCAAGTATGTAAATACAAGGGTATGGAAAAGGTTTCAAATGTACAATGCTTCATCTGCAAGGAGTGGGGACACTACGGGAATTAATGTTCAAATCATCAGAGTATTCCCTAAATGATGCTATTTGATAATAATAAAGTTTTTATACTACCATAGATGAAGAGGAATGACTAGTGTTCTTATGTTGTTATTAAAGAATCATTTCATTTTAGTGCTGTATCAACGATGTGAAGGTTTTATGAATTATGGAGATAAATAAGGATTGTACTGCAATACTATTTCATTGAGGATTTGAGATTATATTATATTATGAAAACTGACTCAACAGACAGTTAAACTTTTTTATAAAATACATGGTTGAAGGAAAGGTAATCCTTAATATGGTCTTGATACTAAGGTAGTTATTTTGGAATAATAGATGGTTGATTTGGATAAATTATATTGGATATTCTTGACTACCTTGGCACTGATTAATTGGTTTTATATTTCATCATTGTTGTAATATTCAAAGTTTTTGGATATAAGGAATATATCTAACATTCTATAAGGAATAAGGGAGCATGAATGTAATCAATATGGTTTTTTGGTAATTTAGGATGTTGCCATGTTTTAAAATAATACATGATGAAGGTGTTCACATGTTATTACGTGGAAAAAGAGATCTTCATTATGTTTAAATTTCATATAAATTATTGAATGTGTTTTTGGATAGTAGTATTTTGGATACGTCTAAAGGTTGAAATTGATTAAGTTTGAAAGGTTATTTTTTTGTATTTTATAAAAGGTCAACACACAGACCGTGTGACAACCCGCCACGTTGGACAAAGCTGCGGGAATCGAACCAACACCAATAGTGAGATTGGGAATTATGACCTACCACAAGACTATATGAAGTCCCTAGATTAAATAATGTTGTTTTTTAAAAGTTCTGGTTGATGAATTATAAATTCATTTTTGGAACCCTATACGAATAGGATAAATAGATTATTTTTTACGTTCTATTATTTTTTAGAGTGAAAGATGAGTTTGTGGTAGAAATTAGTTAAAGGATGGAACTCTACTTGTCATGTATATATTATTCATCTTGTCTTATTTTATGAAGAAATTAATTATTATTCTTTATTGAAGGGATAGAAAAACCAAAAATGTGTTATCCTAATACATTATATTTTGTTGAACCAATGGTATTTCAAATCATCATAGATTAATGAATTTAAGGACCTCAATTTTACACTTGTTGGTGATTGATGACCTCAATCAATACCTATACATATTTACATTTCCCTCTAATTATATGTATCTAATTGCCAACAATGTTTTCCTAATAGAGATCATAATTTGCTGGTGACCCTTTCATTTCACTTTTCCTCTTATTAATACTAAATTTTATTAACCTAATTTCCGATGTGGGTTTTCCCACAATGATATTTTATATCTTCAACTTTTTATCTTTGAAAAAGAATTTCAAAATGCTAGGACACAATTTATTGAATGAGGGGAGAATGTAATACCCCATGATTTCATAGTGCGTTATTTCATCAAAATAATTCAATAACTTGCACTACACGTAACACCGTGTTCAAGTGCACCACGATTTACCAAACTAGCCATCCTAAAGCGGTTATGAATAGTATTAACTGAAATTTGAACTTTATTTAATCTTTATAATTTTAGAATCCATATTATAAGTTTCTTGGATATAATGTAACAACAAATTCATTTTTTTCAGATAAAAGAAGTATTTTTTAAAAATTCCCTTTTACTAACTTTTAGTGGTGAACCCCTTTAAATATAATATTTTAAACTTTTAATTATTCAATTTGACTAAATAAATTTATTATTTTGAAAGGGGACATCAAAAATTTACAATGTAACACCCCAAGCTTCCATGGTATGCTTCTCTTTGAATAATACAGTAGTGTGTGTCGTACTCAACTTTGAGTTCTAACACACACCACAACCAATTAAAGTAGCCGTTATGAAGACTAATACCCACTTTTTGAAATTTTATACATTTTATCATTAAAAATGTACTTCATTTTTGGATTCCGAATATCTAAATTATCCTAGGATGAAGTTTTGGTACTTTTCGGATAACTTTTATATTTTGATGAATAGTGAAAATTATTTAATTTTTATTAAAAACAAATTTTTTAATTGAAATACATAATAGTGATAAATTATAAAATTTAGTGGTTTTAAAGTATATTTAGAATATATTATTACCATTTAATAAAATTTTGGTCATTGGACATAATTTCAGAATTAAACCGGATATAAACAACTGTCAATCTTTTGATAGTTATTATATCTTAAAAACAAGCTTTTTGTTTTGACAGCAGGAATTAATTTTAAATTATTTTCCGCAAATTCTATGTTTTGAATATGGAAAAATGGATTCCATATTTGTAATCAGGATGTCCAAATTTTGTAAATAGGTAACTTTTATTTTTAGACATTTTGAATAATTACTTCGGTAAATATTTAATTTACCATGGTTAAAGGGAAATCTGGTAAATAAGGGTTAAAAAATAATATTATAATAATAACAAATTAACCTAAAACGTGTCCTAACCTTATGGGAGGATACATGTACGACCATGGGCATCTTTGGGTCGATTTTGGGACCCCATTGAGCCACTTGTAGATGATAGTGACACTTTATATTAATTAAGTTAAAATAAATACAAAAATGATATAAGCTTATATCTTTTAGAAAAAACAATTTCTACATAGGGTTATATATGTTATATATTAGATTATAAATATTCATTAGAATGATAAAAATATTTCCTATAAAATGTTATTTTATATATAATTTTTAATCATTGAAAAAGTAATAATATATGTGGCACAATAATGATGCACTATTTTCCTTATTAATGAAAGAATCAAATAATTGGTATTAGAAATGTTAAAATAAATATATTGTTAAAGTTTTGATGACATAAACGAATTTTATTGGTTAATATGACATGTTAGGCTTTCTTAAATGAATATTCTTCGAATTAATAAAGTTTTTAATACTTTAGAAAAAATCAGTTATTGAGTAGTGTCAAAATTGACATAATTGAGTTTTTAAAACTAATATTATATTATTAATCTATATTCTATTCCTAAAAATCTAAGGATCAGCCAAGAGACTTATATCATGATGGTGTATCATTAATGGACCACTTGGGGTCGCATTTAGGTATATAGTATGTTTATTAACTATATAATAGAAAAATACATAGTGACGTGGTAAGTGTCAAACTAATTTACTAAGAGTTAAAACTAAAAGATATGGTTAATATAATGACCCAAACCTATATAAATTCTATTGGATGAGTGGTTTTCGACCCATACACAAATTAAATTTTAAATTATAAACTTTTTAGCCATTAGCAACAGAATATTAATATATTATAAAATAATATTTCGATATTTTCCTATGTTTCCCCTCCTCCCCCTTATAAAAGGACACCACTTCTATCCAATTCATCACAACTTCAATGCCATTTTGTATGGAAAAACCCTGAACAAATACTCTCTCAACTTACCTCACTTCACCCTTGTGGCATTAGTTTGATCCTAAAGCCATCATAAGGATCCCTTTTGATCAAATGAAAAGGAACAACCCGAAGAAGAGGTAATGTTTTCACCTCCCTTTTTCAAGTTAATTTCTTATTCAACTTGTTCTTTCATTGTTATTCCCAGTCTAAAATAATAACTCCAGTATCTCCTATATACTGTAATGTTATTATAAATATGGTAAAACAATATTCAGTATTCTATCTATCCATTGAATGATATGTCATCATGTAACGCGCTGATCCCAGTTACCTAGAGTCGGTGCATTATTGCATAACATTGGCATGATCACAAAAGATCAAGTATCAAAAGACTGATTAGTTTAGATGAGGATGAAACTAAAATAATGGTCATGGCGGCGGAGAAGTCGTTGTCACTGCATACATACAAAAAAACATCCCTTTTTTCGTTTAGTAAAAATGCTTCCTATAAAAAGATTCCTTTGAAATAAAATTAAATGTCAAAGGGGTTTATACACCGTATAAAGAAATGTTGTGTATAAAACCAAATATGCATCAATGAAAGGATATTGAGACGAAGTCCCTTAAAAATATCAATTTATAAATATAATATATCTATTATGTGTATTCCCTATAGGTACACATAAATAATGTACAAATAAAAGATAGGACATAATAATATAATGACATTATTTGAAAATAGGAGATTAACCCAATGAATGAAAATTGGGTTAATAAGTTCCCTTACAAAGATAATTTTCTTTAAATAAAATAGATCTATTATTTGTATTCACTATAAGTACACATAAATAAAGTAAACTACAAGATAAGACATAATAATATCGTGAAATAATTAGAAAGTAGGAGATTAAACCAATGAATGGAAATTGGGTTATGAAGTTCCCTTAAAAAGATCATTTTTTTATATAAAATAGATCTATTATGTGTATTCACTATAAGTACACATAAAGAAAGTAAAAATACAAGATAGGACATAATAATATCATGAAATAATTTGAAAGTAGGAGATTAACCCAAAGAATAGAAATTTGGTTAAGAAGTTCCCTTACCTCGTGTCGGTCTTGACTCGACCATTCTTTAACCTCATGAATAGTATACTAGAGTTAATGTCTAGTTTCTTAAGAACCTTTTTCAAGTTCATTATCCCTTTAATATCTCTTATTACAATGTTACGAAAATTATGTAGTCATTTATGTTAATAACGGTCGTTTTTTCAATCATTGTTACTTGAGTCAACAATAAAATTCTTATAATTACAGGTTGTTTATGTGGTAGAATATCCATTATCTCCAGAATTATATTCATGATTTTGATATCATATATATCATATATATGCAGTATATACATGCATTTATAATATTACATAACGTTTAGAGGTAAGAAATGAAATGCACCGTTCATGGAGACGGTAATCCGTACGTATGCATGAACACTACTTTCAGTTCTATTTCGTATTTAATGGAATTAAATCATAATTATATAAAGGTATACTATTATTCCAGTATAATATAATGTATAATACCATTTAATCCATCCTTTATACATCCTAGATATGGTATTAATGATTCAAATCACATTGAGGGAGCGGTAGTTCACACTTCCTAAAATGAAAATATCACGTTTACCCATAATGGAAAACATAAAGGTATTCCATAAATGAGAAATAAATAATCTTAAGTAAAACATAAACATATTATATATCATATATAAATATAGTGTCATCTTAATGGCCACCTTTTAAGGTGTTTTATGAGTGTTGAACAATCATCGTTTTGTGAGGCAGAAATTCTCCATCCACAAAAACAGTATGTTCTTTAACCATTAGATGTAGGTGCGTGTAATTATAGCTCGAATACTTCTTATAAAAACATACTAGTATATTTATGATACTGGTTTTGTTACAAACTATATGAATAAAATGAGTTTAGGGGGTTGGAGAAGAAAAATAAAATATAAGTACACAAGAGAAAACACTACCTTTAAAACAGGTAACTCTTTTTGATTTGAGCTCAAAGGCTTCCGATGGAAGACCTCTGCCCATAGTGAGGCTTCTAGGAGTAAGATTGGTATGTGGAGATACATAATGGAAAGTGGTTGGCCGATCCAAATGCTTGAGACGTGTGGGTAAGGTGGAAGAGATGGTGGCTTTTTATAAGAGGAGAGGAGGGGCACACATGGAATGTTATAAAAGGTTACATTATTATAAAATGATTTTCGGATTTAAAAGGTCCCAAAATTATATATTTCGAGGATAAGGTGATAAGTGTTCTAAATCCACCCATCCAATAGGTTTTTTACATGTTTAGGTCTTAGATTTTACATTATCGTTTCATTTTATTTAAATCGTTAAATAATGAGGTAATCGCTGCATCATGGTGTCATAAATAATTTAATTTATATAATTTATAAAAATTACAAAAAATATATCATGAGGTAGGAAATCTATTTAGCTTTCTAATGATTATTTAGAGATATAACTATGACTTGTATAACCCCATTTAAAAAATGTTTTAGTAAAACAACTCATGTTTGTGACATTTTTTTTAACATTAAATAAAACGTTTTTAATGTCATTTTCGTACCAAAGTGGCTCCATGGGGTCCCCAAGTTGACCCATGGATTTTCTTGGTCGTCCATGACTCATACAATATGTTTAGGACATGTTTCAAGTCATTTCATGTTATTATAACATTATCTTTACCTTAAATTTCACTAATTACCTTTAATCGCGATTAATTAAATTTAAAAGTTACTATTTACCAAAAACTATTTTAATCCCATTGATACAAATTTTACTTTATAATGACAAACATGTATGTTGGATTTTTGAAAATCAAATCACAGAAATTGTAATGTTTCATTTAAATGAACAATTAGTTTTTTAACTACCACTTAGTGGTTACACTATTCATAAAAAAATTGATGTTTTCAGAATAATGCCAAAATTTCACCATAGGCTATAATTGATATTCTGAATTCAAAAATGATGTATATTTTACAAAATTCCAAACATATAATTTTCATTAATTAATTTTATAATTAATTCCCGCTGTCACAACAAAAGCGTGTTTTTGTGAAAAAATATATATCAAAAGATTGACAATTGTTTATGTCCAATTTCAATGTTAAAGTACTTCTAATGACCACCATTGGATAAAATGGTAAAAATATATTCTAATTACACATTAAAACCACTCAATAGTATAATTTATCAATATAAATTATTTTGATTAAAGAATTAGTTTTTAAGTATTTTTCACTATTCATAAAAAAATGGAAGTTCCCAGAAAATTACAATAAATTCAACTTAGGATAATTTCGATATTACAAATACAAAAATGATGTCCATTTTGAAATATAAAATTTCTATAATTTTAAAAAGTGGGTATTACTATTCATAAGGGCTACTTTGATTAGTCGCAGTGTGTTAGAACTCGAACTTGCGTACAATGCAAGCTATTGCATTATTGAAAAAGAAGCATATCGTTGAAGATCAGGGTTTTACATTATCCACTTATTCAATAAATTGAGTCCTCGCAAATTGAAATTTTTCCTTTGAAAATAAAAGTTTGAAAATAGAAAATACCTTTGTGGAAAACCCACATCAAAAATAGTGTTAATAAAAATATAACTTTAAAAGAAATAAAGTGAAGTACAAAGGTAACCCAAGATAGCCCATACTAGGATTCTATGAAAATATGGAAATGGAGGAAAAACAAACCATCAATGTCTGATGGAGAGTTGTATAAAAGTGGATTAGGAGAAAGTGAACTACAAGAAAATCACAAACTTGTGATTGGTTAAACGGTCATTGAATCCCCAGTTGGAAAAGTTAACCGGAAACATTTTTGTTTAATGATATCTTTTATAAAGTTGAGGAAATTTTTTAGGAGATTTACTAAGAACATAAGGAAATATACTTACTTGTCATGTAGACTTTCATTCTTTATTAATTTTTTACCACAAACCCATCCTTCACTCCAAAAGGTAATAGAACTCAAAATATTATATTTATCATAATTGTATAAGGTTCCAAATATGAACACATACCATTTATATTAGGAAAACTATTTTGAAATAACCAGGGACTTCTTGTAGGCTAGTGGTAGGTAATAAAGGCCTGCCACACTATGGTTGTGGGTTCGATTCCTGCAGCTTTGTCCGACGCGACGGGTTATCCCCCGACCTGCAGGTTGTCCTTTTCCTAAATATATAGTATTATAATATTCCAAAAGTAATCTTCAGAAATGTATTAACCTTAAACAATACTATCCAATGTTCAACTTAATCCATTCCAACCTTTATTGTTATCCAAAATACCTCTACCCAGAAATACTCTAAAAGGTCTCTAAATTCCAAAATCAGTTGTAAAATCAGATTCCCCTAACAATGTAAAGTTTCTCTTATTGTCACATACTAAAAATATGATTACCTTAATCATATTAAAACCTTAATGAAATCAAAAAGTACTGCAGTACAATCCTTATATATATCACATTATTATTATAACCAGAATATAATCCTTGATTCCAAAAGAACCAATACATTAATTATTATACTTCAACTATAGTAACAACATAAGATTGTCCTTGATCCCTTGTCCTTTTCAAAGGCAAGGCTCCATGACGCTTAGGAAATTCATTTGCATAATGCCCCATTTCCCTACAATTGTAGCATTCAACATTGATAGCCTCTTTCTTTCCCTTGCAATCACGAGCCTGGTGACCTTTTTCTCCACATTTATAACAAACTCCCATTCCTTTTAGGCATGTACCAGGGTGATTCTTCCCACAATTATCGCATAATAGAAAATTATTCTTTTCCATTTTCCCTTTATCTGTCTCTTATTCCGCCGTTCTCTTCTTCTCTTACATTACTTTGTTGTCATAAGACTTAGAGAATTTCATTTCTTTCTTGATAGCACATGATACAATATCTTCGTATGATGAGAAAGATTGTGATACTAAAGCTCGATGGAGAAATGGTTTTAACCCATCAAGGAAAAGATCAATCTTAATTCTTGGGTTACGTATATAATCTACAACAAGCCTTGATAACCTTGTAATATTAGCCTCATACTTTGCAACATTCTCATCCTCCTTTTGTCTCAGACTCAGAAACTGCCTTTCCATATCTGCTCAATGGTCACGAGGGAAGTATTTTTCTATAAAAAGATCTTTTAACTCTCTCCATTCCATATTTGATACTTCATCATCTTCCATTGTATTTGGAATCAATGAACACCATTGATCAGCATCTCCAGTGAGGCGTTAAACTTCCATGATAACCTTTTCCATTTCACTACTCCCCAAGGCATGGAATATTTTCTCTAAAGAATTTATCCATTGCTCTGCTTCTAAGGGGTTTGTAATTCCATTGAATGTTGGTGGTTGTTTCCTCATGAAGAGATCTAACATTGATCCTCCACATTGCGGATCAGGATGCTCCATACGATTAAGGTTGTTATTCATAACCTGATTGAGTTGTCCTAGTATGGTGATAAGTTGATCAGCACCTGTTGTATCTCCAGCTCCACAATAATTATCTTGAGCAGGAGGGCAATCCCTACATGGAGTGTGTGCATTGATATGGTTTCCATTCCTCCCACTATGCGCCATTTCTAAACAATGGCATAAACTAGATTAGTTTATTAATAAAAATACGTAATTCCATACTTGTAAAACACATAACATAAATTGAATAGTTTATGGATATAATCCCTAATCAAAAAAAATGTTTTCTTTGAGAAAGTATATACTCATAAACCCTTCATAATGGTTTGTAAAGAAAATGAGAATTATCCTAAGCATATCCACCAGGAGTGTCGTAACCAAGAGTGCAGCAAGGCCCGTTGTCATACAGTACTTCCCGTTCGAGTCTAGATCAAAGAGGTGTTTTCAGATTTTACCCCTAGGTACATCTGTGCCAGAGCCGTCTCTACCAGCTCATATCCAGACACAAATTTATTGATCGGAAAACTCACTAAATCTCTATAATACCAAAATTATAGGAAGTTATTCTATACAAATCCTCAATTTCTATCTTAGGGCTATGTTCTCTTATCAGAGTTTATCTAAATCTAGCTTCCAAGGTTAGTACTAAACTTCCTCTGATACCAACTATAATGCCCCGACCCCAGTTACCCCGAGTCGGAGTATTATTGCATAACATTGGCATGATCACAAAAGATCAAGTCTCAAAATACCTATTAGTTTAGTAGCCTTGGAAACACTAGATACATTCATAAATGTTACATTACATCATAAAGTGAAAAACTACAATGACATAGTCTCCATAGTTCACACCCATATCCCCTTTAGACTATCCTTAAAGGTCAGTCATAAAATACATCTTCACATCCTGGAAAAATAAAACATTGAAAGGGGTGATCTCAGATGGTCAGTAAGGATAACAATATAGCAGAAGCTTTCATAAATAAACATAATCATTTATGGCAATGTATGAATAAAACAAAATCCTTTTAAACTTGAACTTCAACATAATATGGCCAAAGTAAAATGAGATAATTCCATTTAATTATTGGCATGGATATTCTATTGGTCGAATAATCACATGAAATATCAATAACCACTTTCATAATGATGGAATGCATAATGCCAGACTATCATAACAACGTAGCCAATGCCTCGTGCCAAGACCACAAATTAGATTTTTTCATGGCCTCGTGCGAAGACACTAGTTTGTCTAATGAGACCTACCGTTGCGTCGAGGAGCTATAGTGGGATTCACCCGTCACTTATTAAGTCCAATGCGTTCCTCATATGAACAGGTTTAAACATATCATAAACCATAACATAATCGTATCACATAAATCATGCATAAAGGACACATAACATTTCCACATTTCAATCACAAGATATCAATTCAACACATTTATATAATAAAAAAACACTTCCTAAAACATATTCAATACCAAAATAAATGAAAATTAAAACATTGTATTTATTTTTCATTCAAAACAAGTTATGGCTTGTAGAGGAACCTGAAACTCAAATAATGGTCACGGCGGCGGAGAAGTCATTGTCTCCGCATACGTACAAAAAAACATTCCTTTTGTCGTTTAGTAAAAACGCTTCATATAGAATGATTCCTTTGAAATAAAATTAAAAGTCAAAGGGGTTTATACACCGTATAAAGGAAATTTGTGTATAAAACTAGATATGCCTCAATGAAAAGAGATTGATATGAAGTTCCTTTCAAAGATCATTTTTTAAATAAAATAGATCTATTATGTGTATTCACTATAGGTACACATAAAAAAAGATCAAATACAAGATATGACATAATAATATAATGACATTTTTTGAAAGTAGGAGATTAAACCAAAAAATGGAAATTGGGTTAAGAAGTTCCCATACAAAGATAATTTTTTAAATAAAATAGATCAATCATGTGTATTCACTATAAGTACACATAAAGAAAGTACAAATACAAGATAGGACATAATAATATCATGACATAATTTGAAAGAAGGATATTAACCCAAAGAATGGAAATTGGGTTAAGAAGTTCCCTTACAAAGATCACATTTTTAAATAAAATAGATCTATTATTTGTATTAACTATATGTACGCATAAAGAAAGTACAAATACAAGATAGGACATAATAATATCATGACATAGTTTTAAAGTAGGAGATTAACCCAAAGAATAGAAATTGGGTTAAGAAGTTCCCTTACCTCATGTATGTCTTGACATGACCGTTCATTAACCTCATGAATAATAAAATAGAGTTAATGTATACTTGCTTAAGAACCTTTTTCAAGTTCATTATCCCTTTTATATCACTTATTAAAATGTTACCAAAATTATGTAGTCATTTAAGTTAATAACGGTCGTTTTGTCGATCATTGGTACTTGAGTCAATAATAAACTTCTTATAATTACAAGTTTTTTATGTGGTAGAATATACATTATCTCCAGAATTATATTCAGGATGTAGATATCATATATATCCTATATATACAGTATATACATTAATTTATAATATTACATAACATTTAGAGGTAAGAAATGAAATGCATCGTTCATGGAGACGGTAAGCTGTACGTACAAATGAACGCTACATTCATTTCTATTTCATATTTAATGGAATTAAATCACAATTATATAAAGGTATACTATAATTAAAGTATAATATAATGTATAATGCCATTTACCCCATCCTTTATTTATCCCACATATGGTATTAACGATTCAAATCACTTTGAGGGGGAGTTAGTCCGCACTTCCTAAAATAAAAATATCGTGTTTATCCATAATGGAAACCATAAAGGTATGCCATAAATGAAAAATACAGAAGCTAAAGTAAAACATAAACATGTTATATATCATATATAAATATAGTGACATCTTAATGGACACCTTTTAAGGTGTTATATGAGTGTTGAACAATCATCGTTTCATGAGGCAGAAATTCGTCATCCACATAAACAGTATGTTCTTTGACCATTAGATGTAGGTGTGTGTAAGTGTAGCTCGAATACTTATTATAAGAACATCCTAGTATATTTATGATAGTTTTGTTGTTACAAAATAAATGAATAAAAAGAGTTTAGGGGGTTGGAGAAGCAAAATAAAACATAAGAACACAAGATAAAACACTACCTTTAAAATGGGTAACTCTTTTTGATTTTAGCTCAAAATCTTCCTTGGGAAGACTTTTTCCCAAAGTGAGGCTTATAGTAGTAAGAGTGGGATGTAGAGAATCAAAATTGGCAGGGTTTGGCCAAGACAAAGGCTTGAGAGTTGTAGGTAAGGTGGAAGTGGTGGGGGCCTTTTATAAGAGGAGAGGAGGGGCACTCTTGGAAAGTTATAAAAGGTTACTTTATTATAAAATTATTTTCGGAT
This sequence comes from Viscum album, assembly GCA_963277665.1. Taxonomy (NCBI): domain Eukaryota; kingdom Viridiplantae; phylum Streptophyta; class Magnoliopsida; order Santalales; family Viscaceae; genus Viscum; species Viscum album. Next base: position 1,925,980,451 of record OY728128.1, on the reverse strand, counting down.
TTAAAATGTCCCAAAATTATATATTTAGAGGATAAGTTGATAAGATTTCGAAATCCACCCATCCAATAGGTTTTTACATGTTTAGGGCTTAGATTGTACATTATCTTTTCATTTTATTTAAATCGTTAAATAATGAGGTAATCGCTGCATCATCATGTTGTCATAAATAATTCAAATTATTTAATCTGTAATAATTATAAAAAAATATAATGATTTTGGAAATCTTTTTATATTTCTGATGAATATTTATAGTTAAAAATACGACTTGTATAACCCCATTTAAAAAATGTTTTAGTAAAACATCTCATGTTTGTGAAATTTTTATTTTAACATTAAATAAAACGTTTTAATGGCATTTTCCTACCAAAGTGGCTCCATGGGGTCCCCAAGTTGACCCATGGATTTTCTTGGTCGGGAATGACCCATCCAATAGGGTTAGGACATGTGTCAAGGTCATTTAATATTATTATAACATTATCTTGACCTTAAATTACACTAATTACCTTTAATCGCGATTAATTAAACTTAAAAGTTACTATTCACCAAAAATTATTTTAATCCCATTGAAACACATTTTGCATCCTAATTACAACCATGTATGTTGGATTTTTGAAAATCAAATCATAGATGTGGTAATGTTTCATTTAAACGAAAATCAGTTTTTTAACTACAACTTAGTGGTTTAACTATTCTTCAAAAAATTGATGTTTTTCAGAACAATGCCAAAATTTCACCCCAAGCTATAATTGAAACTCCAAATTCAAAAATGATGTATATTTTACAAAATTCCAAACATATAAGTTGCATTAATAAATTTTATAATTAATTCCCTTTGTCACAACAAATAGCGTGTTTTTAAGAAACAATATATATCAAAAGATTGACAATTGTTTATAACCAATTTCAATGTTAAATTAATTCTAATGGCCACCATTGGATAAAATGGTAAAAATATATTCTAATTGCACATTAAAACCACTCAGTATTATTATTTATCACTATAAAATATTTTGATAAAAAAAGTTGTTTTTAAGTATTTTTCATTATTAAAAAAAATGGAAGTTCTCAGAAAATTACAAAAAAATCAACTTTGGATAATTTGGATATTACGAATACAAAAATGAAGTCCAATTTGAAATATAAAATTTCTATATTTTAAAAAATTGGGAATTACTATTCATAACGTCTACTTTGATTAGTCGCAGGGTGTTAGAATTCTAACTTGCGTACAATGCAAGCTATTGTATTATTGAAAGAGAAGAGTATCGTGGAAGCTCGGGGTGTTACGTTCTCACCTCCTTCAATAAATTGCGTCCTTGTAATTTGATATTTTTCCTTTGAAAATAAAAGGTTGAAAATAGAAAATACCTTTGTGGAAAACACTAATCGGAAATAGGGATAATAAAAATAGAACATTAAAATAAATAAAGAGAAGTAAAAAGGTCACCCGAGATAGCCCATACTAGGATTCTATGAAAATATGGATATGGAGGAAAAACAAACCATCATGGTCTGAAGGAGAGTTGTATAAAATAGGATTAGGTGAAAGTTAACTACAAAAAAATCACAAACTTGTGATTGGTTAAACGGTCATTGAATCCCCAGTTGGAAAAGTTACCCAGAAACATTTTTGTTTTAACTTATCTTTTATAATGTTGAAGAATTTATTTAGGAGATTTACTAAGAACGTAAGGAAATATACTTATTTATCATGTAGACTTTCATTATTTATTAAATTTTTACCAAAAACTCATCATTCACTCCAAAAGGAAATAGAAATAGAAATATTCTATTTATCATAACTATATAAGGTTCAAAATATTAACACATACCATTTAGATTAGGAAAACTATTTTGTAATAACCAGGGACTTCCTGTAGGATAGTGGTAGGTAATAAAGGCATGTCACACTATGGTTATGGAATCGATTCCTATAGCTTTGTCCGACACGATGGGTTATCCCCCGACATGCAGGTTGTCCATTTCCTAAAAATATAGTATTATAATATTACAAAAGTAATCTTCAGAAATGTTCTAACATTAAACAATACTGTCCAATGTTCAACTTAATCCATTCCAGCCTTTTTAGTTATCCAAAATACCCCTACCCAGACTTTCTCTAAAAGGTCTCTAAATTTCAAAATCAATTGTACCATCATATTCCCCAAACAAATTAATGTTTATCTTATTGTCACATAATAAAAATATTATTACCTTAATCATATTAAAACCTTAATGAAATCAAAAAGTACTGCAGTGAAATCCTTATATATATCACATTATTCTTATAACCATAATATAATCCTTGTTTCCAAAAGCCCCAATACATTAATTATTCCACTTCAAATGTAGTAACAACATAAGATTGTCCTTGATCCCCTGTCCTTATCTGAGGAATGGTTCCCTGACTCTTAGGAAATTAATTTGCATAATTCCCCATTTCCCTACAGTTGTAGCATTCAACATTGATAGCCTCTTTCTTTCCCTTGTAATCACGAGCCTGGTGACCTTTTTCTCCACATTTATAACAAACTCCCATTCTTTTTAGGTATGTACTGGGGTGATTCTTCCCACAATTATCGCATAATGGAAAATCCTTCATTCACGTTTTCCCTTTATCTTTATCTTGTTCCACCATTCTATTCTTCTTTTTCTTTACTTTGTTGTCATAAGACTTAGAGAATTCCTTTTCTGTCTTGATAGCACATGAGACAATATCTACGTACGATGAGAAGGATTTTGATACTAAAGCTATACGGAGAAATATTTTTAACCCATCAAAGAAATGATCAATCATATTTCTTGGGTTACGTATATAATTTTCAGCATGCCTCGCTAATCTTGTAAAGTTAGCCTCATACTTTGCGACATTCTCATCCTCCTTTTGTCTCAGACTCAGAAATTTCCTTTCCATATCTGCTCGATGGTCACGAGGGAAGTATTTTTATAAGAAAATCTCTTTGAACTCCCTCTATTCCATATTTTATACTCCATCATCTTCCTTTGTATTTTGAATCAATGGCCACTGTTGATCATCATCTCTAGTGAGGTGGTAAACTGCCATGATAACCTTTTCCTTTCACTACTCCCCAAGGCATGGAATATTTTATCTAAGGAATTTATCCATTGCTGAGCTACTAAGGGATTTGTAATTCCATTGAATGTTTGTGGTTGTTTCCTCATGAAGCGGTCTAACATTGATCCTCCATATTGCGGATGAGGCTTCTCCATACGAGTAAGGTTATTATTCATAACCTGAGTGAGTTGTCCCAGTATGGTGATAAGTTGATTAGCACCAGTTGTATCTCCAGCTCCACAATAATTATCTTGAGAAGGAGGTAAATCCCTACATGGAGTGCGTGCATGGATACGGTTTCCATTCCTCCCACTAGGTGCCATTTCTAAACAATGGCATAAACTAGATTAGTTTATAAATCAAAGTACGTGATTCCATAATTGTAAAACACATAACATAAATTGAATAGATTATGGATATAATCCCTAATCATAAAATTTTTTTTCTTTGAGAAAGTATATAATCATAAACTCTTCATAATGGTTTGTAAAGAAAAGGAGAATTATCCTAAGTGTATCCCCCGGTAGTGTCGTAACCAATAGTGCACCAAGCCCCATTGTAGTGCACCAGTTCCCATTCGAGTCTAGCTCAAAGCAGTGTTTTTTGGTTTTACCCCTAGGTACATATGTGCCAGATCCATCGCTACCTGCTCGTATCTAGATAGGGATGTATTGCTCGAAAAACTCACAAAATCTATATAACACCAAAATTCTAGGAAGTTATTCTATACTAATCCTCAATGTCTCTCTTAAGTCTATGTGCTCTAATCAGAGTTTATCAAACTCTAGCTTCCAATGATAGTACTAAACTGCCTCTGATACCAACTATAACGCCCCGACCCCATTTACCCAGATTCGGTGCATTATTGCGTAACATTGGTATGATCACAAAAGATAAAGTCTCTAAAGACCAATTATTTTAGTATCCATGGAAACACTAGATACATTCATAAATGTTACATTACATTATAAAGTAAAAAACTACAATGACATAGTCTCTATAGTCCACACCCATATCTCCTTCAGACTATCCCTGCAGGTCTGCCATAAAATACTTCTTCACATCTTGGAAAAATAAAACATAGAAAGGGGTGAGCATAGATGCTCAGTAAGGATAAAAATATAGCGGAAGCTTTCATAAATAAACATAAACATTTAAGGAAATTTATGACTAAAACAAAATCCTTTTAAACTTGAACTTCAACATAATATGGCCAATGTAAAATGAAATAATTCCATTTACTTATTCACATTGATATTCTACTTGTCGAATAATCACATGCAATATCAATAAACACTTTCATAATGATGGAATGAATAATACCAGACTGTCATAAACACGTAGCCAAGGCCTCGTGCCAAGACCACAAATAAGATTTTGTCAAGGCCTTGTGCCAAGACATTAGTTTGACTCATGAGACCTACTGATGCATCGAGGAGCTATAGCAGGCTCCACCCGTCACTTATTAAGTCCAATTCATTCCTCATATGAACAGGCTTAAACATATCATAAACCATAACATTATCGTATCATATAAAACCTGCATAAAGGAAACATAACATTTCCACATTTCAATCACAAGATATCAATACAACACATTGATATAGTAAAAAAACACTTTCAAAACCAATTTCTATACCAAAATAAAAGAAAGTTAAACCTTTGTATTTATGTTTTATTTTAAAAAAAGTTATGGATTGTAGAGGAAGCCAAAACTCAAATAATGGTCATAGAAGTGGAGAAGTCTTTGTCGCCGCATACGCACAAAAAAACATTCCTTTTTTCATTTAGTAAAAACACTTCATATAGAAAGATTCCTTCTGAATAAAATTAAAAGACAAAGGGGTGTATACACCATATAAACGAAAGTTGTGTATAAAACCAAATATGACTCAATTAAAGTAGATTGAGAAGAAGTCCCTTACAAAGATCATTTTTTAAATAAAATAGATCTATTATGTGTATTCACTATAGGTACACATAAAGAAAGTACAAATGCAAGATAAGACATAATAAGATAATGATATAATTTGAAAGTAGGAGATTAACCCAAAGAATGGAAATTGGGTTAAGAAGTTCCCTTACAAAATTCATTTTTTTAAATAATATAGATCTATTATGTGTTTTCATTATAATTACACATAAATAGAGTACAAATACAAGATAGGACATAATAATATCATGACATAATTTGAAAGTAGGAGATTAACCCAAATAATGGAAATTGGGTTAAGAAGTTCCCTTAAAAAGATCATTTTTTAATAAAATAGATATATTATGTGTATTAACTATAAGTACACATAAAGGAAGTACAAATACAATATAGGACATAATAATATCATGACATAATTTGAAATTAGGAGATTAACCCAAAGAATATAAATTCGGTTAAGAAGTTCCCTTATCTCGTGTCCGTCTTGACTCGCCCGTTATTTAACCTCCTGAATAATAAAATAGAGTTAATGAATACTTTCTTAAGAACCTTTTTCAAGTTCATTAACCCTTTTATATCACTTATTACAATGTTACGAAAATAATGTAGTCATTCAAGTTAATAACAGTCGTTTTTTCGATCTTTGGTACTTGAGTCAACAATAAACTTCCTATAATTACAAGTTGTTTATGTGGTAGAATATCCATTATCTCCAGAATTATATTCATGATATATATATCATATATATCATATATATCATATATATCCAGTATATACATGCATTTATAATATTGCATAACATTTAGAGGTAATAAATGAAATGCACCGTTCATGGAGACGGTAAACTGTACGTACGTATGAATGATACATTCATTTCTATTTCATATTTAATGGAATGAAATAATATTTATATAAAGTTATACTATAATTCCAGTATAATATAATTTATAATACCATTTAATCCATCCTTTATACATCCCAGATATGGTATTAATGAGTCAAATCACTTCGAGGGGGCGGTAGTCCGCACTTTCTAAAATGAAAATATCACGTTTACCCATAATGAAAACCATAAAGGTATGCCATAAATGAATAATAATAAAGCTTAAGAAAATAAATAAATATATTATATATCATATATAAATATAGTGACATCTAAATGGTCACCTTTGAGGGTGTTATATGAGTGTTGAACAATCATCATTTCGTGAGGCAGAAATTTGCCATCCACAGAAACTGTATGTTCGTTAACCATTAGATATAGGAGTGTGTAAGTGTAGCTCGAATAAATCTTAAAATGACATCCTAGTATATTTATGATACTGTTTTTGTTAAAAAATAAATGAATAAAAAGAGTTTAGGTGGTTGGAGAAGAAAAATAAAGCATAAGAACACAAGAGAAAACAGTACCTTTAAAACGGGTAACTCTTTTTGATTTGAGATCAAAGGCTTCCTTGGGAAGACTTCTACCCAAATTGAGGCTTCTAGGAGTAAGAGTGGGATGTGAAGAGACAAAATGGGCAGGGGTTGGCCGAGCCAAAGGCTTGAGATGTGTGGGTAAGGTGGAAGAGGTGGGGGCCTTTTTTAAGAGGAGAGGAGGGGCACTCTTGGAAAGTTATAAAAGGTTACTTTATTATAAAATGATTATCGGATTTAGAAGGTCCCAAAATTATATATTTATAGGATAAGGTGATAAGAGTTAGAAATCCACACATCAAATAGGTATTTGACATGTGTAGGTCTTATATTTTACTTTATCTTTTCATTTTATTTGAATCGTTAAATAATGAGCTAATCGCTGCATCATCATTGTGTCATAAATTATTGAATTTATTTAATGTCTAATAATTATAAAAAAAATATAATGATTTATGAAATCTTCTTATATTTCTAATGAATAGTTATAGTTAAAAATATGACATATATAACCCCATTTAAAAAATGTTTTAGTAAAACAACTCATGTTTATGACATTTTTATTTTAACATTAAATAAAAAGTTTTTAATGTCATTTTCCTACCAAAGTGGCTCCATGGGGTCCCCAAGTTGACCCACAGATTGTCTTGGTCGGAAATGACTCATCCAATAGGGGTAAGACATGTGTCAAGGCCATTTCACATTATTATAACATTATCTTTACCTTAAATTTCACTAATTACCTTTAATCATGATTAATTAAACTTAAAAGTTACTATTCACCAAAAATTATTTTAATCCCATTGAACCACATTTTACATAATAATGAAAACCATGTTTTTAGGATTGTTGAAAATCAAATCACAGAAGTGGTATTGTTTCATTTAAACGAACAATCAGTTTTTTAACTACCACTTAGTGGTTTCACTATTCATAAAAAAATTGATGTTTTTCAGAACAATGCCAAAATTTCACCCTACGCTATAATTGATATTCCAAATTCAAAAAGGATATCAATTTTACAAAATTACAAACATATAAGTTGCATTAATTAATTTTATAATCAATTCCCACTGTCACCACAAATAGCGTGTTTTTAAGAAAAAATATATATCAAAAGATTGACAATTGTTTATGTCCAATTTCAATGTTAAATTAATTCTAATGACCACCATTAGATAAAATGGTAAAAATATATTCCAATTACACTTTAAAACAACTCAATAGTATAATTTATCACTATAAATTATTTTGATTAAAAAAAGTTTTTATACGTATTTTTCACTATTCATAAAAAAATTGGAAGTTCTCAGAAAATTACAAAAAATTCAACTTAGGATAATTTTGATATTACGAATACAAAAATGAAGTCCATTTTGAAATATAAAATTTCTATAATTTTAATAAGTGGGCATTACTATTCATAACGGCTACTTTGATTAGTCGCGGTGTGTTAAAACTCGAACTTGCGTACAATGCAAGCTATTGCATTATTGAAAGAGAAGCGTATCATGGAAGCTCGGGGTGTTACATTCTCCCCTCTTTCAATAAACTGTGTCCTCATAATTTGAAATTTTTCATTTGAAAATAAAAGGTTGAAAATAGAAAATACCATTGTGGAAAACCCACATCGGAAATATGGTTAATAAAAATATAACTTTAAAAGAAATAAAGAGAAGTACAAAGGTCAACCGAGATAGCCCATACTAGGTTTCTATGAAAATATGGATATGGAGGAAAAAAACCATCAAGGTCCGATGGAGAGTTGTATAAAACAGGATTAGGAGAAAGTTAACTACAAGAAAATCACAAACTTTTGATTGGTTAAACGGTCATTGAATCCTCAGTTGGAAAAGCTAACCTTCAACGTTTTTGTTCTAAGTTATCTTTTATAATATTGAGTAATTTATTTAGGAGATTTAATAATAATGTAAGTAAATATACTTACTTTTCATGTAGACTTTCATTCTTTATTAAATTTTTACCAAAAACCCATCATTCACTCAAAAATGTAATAGAACTCAAAATATTCTATTTATCATTATTGTATAAGGTTCCAAATATTTACACATAACATTTAGATTAGGAAAACTATTATTTAATAACTAGGGACTTCCTGTTGTATAGTGGTATGTAATAAAGGCCTATCGCACTATGGTTGTGGGTTCGATTCCTGCAGCTTTGTCCGATGCGACGGGTTATCCCCCGACCTACAAGTTGTCCTTTTCCTAAAAATATAGTATTATAATATTCCAAAATTAATCTTCAGAAATTTTTTAACCTTAAACAATACTATCCAATGTTCAACATAATCCATTCCATCTTTTATAGTTATCCAACATACCTCTACCCAGACTTTCTCTAAAAGGTCTCTAAATTCCAAAATCAATTGTAACAATAGATTCCCCAAAAAACGTAAAGTTTCTCTTATTGTCACATACTAAAAATATGATTACCTTAATCATATTAAAACCTTAATGAAATCAATAAGTACTGCAGTACAATCCTTACAATATCACATTATTCTTATAACCAGAATATAATCCTTGTTTCCAAAAGGACCATTACATTAATTATTCCACTACAACTGTAGTAACAACATAAGATTGTCCTTGATCCCTTGTCCTTTTCTGTGGTAAGGTTCCTTGATGCTTAGGAAATTCATTTTCATAATGCCCCATTTCCCTACAATTGTAGCATTCCACATTGATATCCTCTTTCTTTCTGGTGCAATCACGAGCCTGGTGACCTTTTTATCCACATTTATAACAAACTCCCATTCCTTTTAGGCATGTACCGGGGTGATTCTTCCAAAAATTATCGCATAATGGAAAATAATTATTTCCTGTTTTCCCTTTATCTGTCTCTTGTTCCACCGTTCTCTTCTTCTCTTGATTTACTTTGTTGTCATAAGACTCAGATAATTCCTTTTCTGTCCCGATAGCACATGAGATAATATCTTCGTACGATGAGAAGGATTGTGATATTAAGCTCGACGAAGAAATGGTTTTAACCCATCAAAGAAACCATCAATCTTACTTCTTGGGTTACATATATAATCTGCAGCATGCCTCTCTATCCTTGTAAATTTAGCCTCATACATTGCGACATTCTCATCCTCCTTTTGTCTCAGACTCAGAAATTGCCTTTCCATATCGGCTCGATTGTCACGAGGGAAGTATTTTTCTAAGAAAAGCTCTTTGAACTCCCTCCATTAAATATTTGATACTTCATCATATTACTTTCTATTTTTAATCAATGACCACCATTGATCATTATCTCTAGTGAGGCGGTAAACTGACCTGATAATATTTTCCCTTTCACTACTCCCCAAGGCATGGAATATTTTCTCTAAGGAATTTATCCATGGCTCATCTACCAAGGGATTTGTAATTCCATTGAATGTTGGTGGTTGTTTCCTCATGATGCAGTCTAACAATGATCCTCCACGTTGCGGATCGGGGTGTTCCATACGAGAAAGATTATTATTCATAACCTGAGTGTGTTGTCCCAGTATGCTGATAAGTTGATCAGCATCAGTTGTATCTCCAGCTCCACAATAATTATCTTGATCAGGAGGGAAATACCTACATGGAGTGCGTGCATTGATACGGTTTCCATTCCTCCCACTAGGTTCCATTTCTAAACAATGGCATAAACTAGATTAGTTTATGAATCAAAATACGTAATTCCATACTTGTAAAACACATAACATAAATTTAATAGTTTATGGATATAATCCCTATTCATAAAAATGTTTTCTTTGAGGAAGTATATACTCATAAACTGTTTATAATGGTTTGTAAAGAAAGTGAGAATTTTCCTAAGAGTATCCCCTGAAAGTGCCGTAACCAAGAGTGCAGCAAGGCCCGTTGTCATGAACCAGTTCCCGTTCAAGTCTTGCTCAAAGTGGTGTTTTTGGGTTTTACCCCTAGGTACATCTATGCCAGAGCTGCCTCTACCTGCTCGTATCCAGACAGGGATGTATTTCTTGGAAAAATCACAAAATATTTATAATACCAAAATTCTAGGATGTTCTTCTATAATAATCTTCAATGTCTATCTTAGGGATTTGTGCTCTAATCAGAGTTTATCTAAATCTAGCTTCCAAGGTTAGTACTAAACTGCCTCTGATACCAACTGTAATGCCTCGACCTCAGTTACCCAGAGTCAATGCATTATAGCGTAACATTGGCATGATCACAAAAGATCAAGTCTTGAAATACCGATTAGTTTTGTAGCCTTGGAAACACTAGATACATTCATAAATGATACATTACATCATAAAGTGAAAAAAACAATGACATAGTCTCAATAGTCCAAACCCATATCCCCTTCAGACTATCCCTGCAGGTTAGTCATAAAATACTTCTTCACATCCTGGAAAAATAAAACATTGAAAAGGGTGAGCTCATATGCTCAGTAAGGATAACAATATAGCAGAAGCATTCATAAATAAACATAAACATTTAAGGCAATGTATGACTAAAACAAAAGCCTTTTAAACTTGACCTTCAACATAATATGGCCATAGTAAAATGAGATAATTCCATTTAATTATTCACATGGATATTCTACTGGTTGAATAATCACATGCAATATCAATAACCACTTTCATAATAATGGAATTCATAATACCAGACTATCATAATCACATAGCCAAGGCCTCGTGCCAGGACCACAAATAAGATTTTATCAAGGACTCGTGCCAAGACACTAGTTTGTCACATGAGACCTGCCAATGCATCGAGGAGCTATAGCGGGCTCCACCCGTCACTTATTAAGTCCAATGCATTTCTCATATGAACAGGTTTAAACATATCATAAACCATAAGATAATCGTATCACATAAAACATGCGTAAAGGAAACATAACATTTCCACATATCAATCACAAGATATCAATACAACACTTTGATATAATGAAAAAACAATTTCAAAACCATTTTCAATACCAAAATAAAATAAAATTAAAACTTTGTATTTATTTTCCATTTAAAAAAAAGTTATGGCTTATAGAGGAAGCCCAAACTCAAATAATGGTCATGGCGGCGGAGAAGTCGTTGTCGCCGCATACGTAAAAAACATTCCTTTTTTCTTTTAGTAAAAACGCTTCGTATAAAAAGATTCCTTTGGAATAAAATTAAAAGTCAAAGGGGTTTATACACCATATAAAGGAATGTTGTGTATAAAACCAAATATTCCTCAATGAACGGAGATTGAGACAATGTCCCTTACAAATATCATTTTTTAAATAAAATATATCTATTATGTGTATTCACTATAGGTACACAAAAAGAATGTACAAATACAAGATACGACATAATAATATAATGACATAATTTAAAAGTAGGAGATTAACCCAAAGAATTGAAATTGGGTTAAGAAGTTCCCTTACAAAGATCATTTTTTTAAATAAAATAGATCTATTATTTGTATTTACTATAAGTACACATAAAGAAAGTACACATACAAGATAGGACATAATAATATCATGACATAATTTGAAAGTAGGAGATTAACCCAAAGAATGGAAATTGGGTTAAGAAGTTCCTTTACAAAGATCATTTTTTAAATGAAATAGATCTATTATGTGTATTCACTATAAGTACACATAATGAAAGTTCAAATACAATATAGGACATAATAATATCATGACATAATTTGAATGTAGGAGATTAACCCAAAGAATAGAAATTGGGTTAAGAAGTTCCCTTACCTCGTGTCCGTCTTGCTCGACCGTTCTATAACCTCCTGAATAATAAACTAGATTTAATGCCTACTTGCATAAGAAACTTTTTCAAGTTCATTATCCCTTTTATATCATATATTAAAATGTTAAAAAAATTATTTAGTCATTTAAGTTAATAACGGTCGTTTGACGATCTTTGGTACTTGAGTCAACAATAAACTTCTTATAATTACAATTTGTTTATGTGGTAGAATATAAATTATCTCCAGAATTATATTCGTGATGTAGATATCCTATATATTCTATATATCACTTATATACATGCATTTATAATATTACATAATATTTAGAGTTATGAAATGAAATGCACCGTTCATGGAGACGGCAAGCCGTATGTACGCATGAACGCTACTTTCATTTATATTTCGTATTTAATGGAATGAAATCATAATTATATAAAGGTATACTATAATTACAGTATAATATAATGTATAATACCATTTAATCCATCCTTTATACATCCCACATATGGTATTAACGATTCAAATCACATTGAGGGGGCGGTAGTCCGCACTCCCTAAAATGAAAATATCGCGTTTATCCATAATGGAAACCATAAAGGTATGCCATAAATGAAAAATAAAGAAGTTTAAGTAAAACATAAACATATTATATATCATATATAAATATAGTGACATCTTAATGGACACATTTGAAGGTGTTATATGAGTGTTGAACAATCATTGTTTCGTGAGGCAGAAATTCGCCATCCACAAAAATAGTATGTTCTTTCATCATTAGATGTAGGTGTGTGTAAGTATAGCTCGAATAATTCTTATAAAAACATACTAGTATATTTATTATACTGGTGTTGTTACAAAATAAATGAATAAAAAGTGTTTATGGGGTTGGAGAAGCAAAATAAATATAAGAACACAAGAGAAAACACTACCTTTAAAATGGGTAACTCTTTTTGATTTGAGCTCAAAGGCTTCCTTGGGAAGGCTTCTGCCCAAAGTGAGGCTTCAAGGAGTAATATTGGGATGTGGAGAGACAAAATGGGCAGGCTTTGGCCGAGCCAAAGGCTTGAGAGATGTGGGTAAGGTGGAAGAGGTGGGGGCCTTTTTTAAGAGGAGATGAGGGGCACTCAAGGAAAGTTTTAAAAGGTTACTTTATTATAAAAGTATTTTCAGATTTAAAAGGTCCCAAAATTATATATTTCTAGGATAAGGTGATAAGAGTATGAAATCCACCCATCCAATAGATTTTTGACAAGTTTAGGTCTTAGAATTTACATTATCGTTTCATTTTATTTAAATCATTAAATAATGAGGTAATCGCTGCATCATCATGGTGTCATACATAATTTAATTTATTTAATGTCTAAAAATTATAAAAACTTATCATGATGTAGGAAATAATTTTATATTTCTAATGAATCTTTATAGTTAAAAATATAACATGTATAACCACATTTAAAAAATGTTTTAGTAAAACAACTCATGTTTGTGACATTTTTATTTTAACATTAAATAAAATTGTTTTAATGTCATTTTCCTACAAAAGTGGCTCCATGGGGTCCCCAAGTTTACCCATGGATTTTCTAGGTCTTCCATGACTCATCCAATAGGTGTAGGACATGTTTCAATGTCATTTCATATTATTATAACATTATCTTTACCTTAAATTTCACTAATTACCTTTAACCGCGATTAATTAAACTGAAAATTTACTATTCACCAATAATTATTTTTATCCCATTGAACAAAATTTTACTTCATAATGAAAACCATATATGTCGGATTTTTTAAAATCAAATAACAGAAGTGGTAATGTTTCATTTAAACGAACAATAGGTTTTTTAACTACCACTTAGTGGTTTCACTATTCATAAAAAAATTGAAGTTTTTCAGAAGAATGCCAAAAATTCACCCTAAGATATAATTGATATTCCAAATTCAAAAATGATGTCTATTTTACAAAATTACAAACATATAATTTTCATTAATTAATTTTATAATTAATTCCCACTGTCACAACAAATAGCATGTTTTTATGAAATAATATATATCAAAAGATTGACAATTGTTTATATCCAATTTCAATGTTAAATTTATTCTAATGACCACCATTGGATAAAATGGTAAAAATATATTTTAATTAAACTTTAAAACCACTCAATAGTATAATTTATCACTATAAATTATTTTTATTAAATAAGTTGTTTTTAAGTATTTTTCACTATTCATAAAAAAATTGGAAGTTTTCAGAAAATTAAAAAAATTAAACTTAGGATAATTTCGATATTAAGAATAAAAAAATGAAGTCCATTTTGAAATATAAAATTTCTATTAATTTAAAAAGTGGGTATTTCTATTCATAACTGTTACTTTGATTAGTCGCGGTGTGATAGAACTTGAACTTGCGTACAATGCAAGCTATTGCATTATTGAAAGAGAAGCGTATCGTGGAAGCTCAGGGTGTTACATTCTACCCTACTACAATAAAGTGCATCCTTGCAATTTAAAATTTTTCCTTTGAAAAAAAAATGTTTAAAATAAAAAATATCTTTGTGGAAAACCCACATCAGAAATATGGTTAATAAAAATAAAACGTTAAAAGAAATAAAGAGAAGTACAACGGTCACCTGAGATAGCCCATACTAGGATTCTATGAAAATAAGGATATGGAGGAAAAACAAACCATCATGGTCTGATGGAGAGTTGTATAAAATAGGATTAGGATAAAGTTAACTCCAAGAAAATCACAAAATTGTGATTGGTTAAACGGTCATTAAATCCCCAGTTGGAAAAGTTAACCAGCAACATTTTTGTTTTAAGTTATCTTTTATAAAGTTGAGGAATTTATTTAGGAGATTTACTAAGAACGTAAGAAATATACTTACTTGTCATGTATACATTCATTCTTTATTAAATTTTTACCACAAACCCATCATTCACTCCAAAAGGTAATACAACTCAAATTATTCTATTTATCATAATTGTATAAGGTTCCAAATATTAACACATACCATTTAGATTAGGAAAACTATTTTTTAATAACCAGGGACTTCCTGTAGGCTAGTGGTATGTAATAAAGGCATGTCGCATTATGGTTGTGGGTTCGATTCCTGCAGCTTTGTCTGACGTGACAGGTTATCCCCCGACCTGCAGGTTGTCCTTTACCTAAAAATATATTATTATAATATTCTAAAAGTAATCTTCAGAAATTTTGTAAACTTAAACAATACTATCCAATGTTCAAATTAATCTATTCCATCCTTTATAGTAACCCAATATACCTCTACCCAGACATTCTCTAAAAGGTCTCTAAATTCCAAAATCAATTGTAACATCAGATTCCCCAAAAAAGAAAAGTTTCTCTTATTGTCACATACTAAAAATATGATTACCTTAATCATATTAAAACCTAAATGAAATCAAAAATTACTAAAGTACAATCCTTATATATATCACATTATTCTTATAACCAGAATATAATCCTTGTTTCCAGAAGCACCAATACATTAATTATTCCACTTCAACTGTAGTAACAACATAAGATTGTCCTTGATCACTTGTAATTTTATAAGGTAAGGTTCCCTAAATCTTAGGACATTCATTTTCATAATCCCCCATTTCCCTACAGTTATATCATTCAACATTGATAGCCCCTTTCTTTCCATTGCAATCATGAGCCTGCGGACCTTTTTCTTCACATTTATAACAAACTCCCATTCCTTTTAGGCATCTATCAGGGTGATTCTTCCCACAATTATCGCATAATGTAAAATCATTCTTTCCCATTTTCCCTTTATCTGTATCTTGTTCCATCGTTCTCTTCTTCTCTTGCTTTACTTTGTTGTCATAAGACTTATCGAATTCCTTTTCTGTCTTGATAGCACATTAGACAATATCTTCGTACGATGAGAAGGATTGTGATACTAAAGCTCGATAGAGAAATGGTTTTAACCCATCAAGGAAACGATCAATATTACTTCTTGGGTTATGTATATAATCTGCAGCATGCCTCGCTAACCTTATAAATTTAGCCTCATACTTTGCAACATTCTCATCCTCCTTTTGTCTCAGACTCAGAAATTGCCTTTCCATATCTGCTCGATGGTCATGAGGGAAGTATTTTTCTATAAAAAGCTCTTTGAATTCCCTCCATTCCATATTTGATACTTCATCATCTTCCTTTGTATTTTGAATCAATGACCACCATTTATCAGCATCTCTAGTGAGGCGGTAAACTGCCATGATAACCTTTTCCCTTTCACTACTCCCCAAGGCATGGAATATTTTCTCTAACGAATTTATCCATTGCTCAGCTAATAAGGGATTTGTAATTCTATTGAATGTTGGTGGTTGATGCCTCATGAAGCTGTGTAACATTGATCCTCCATATTGCGGATCAGGGTGCTCCATATGAGTAAGGTTATTATTCATAACCTGAATGAGTTTTCCCAGTATGGTGATAAGTTGATCAGCACTAGTTGTATATCCATCTCCACAATAATTATCTTGAGCAGGAGGGAAATCCCTACATGGAGTACGTGCATTGATCTTGTTTCCATTCCTCCCACAAGGCGCCATTTCTAAACAATGGAATAAACTAGATTAGTTTATGAATCAAAATACATCATTTCATACTTGTAAAACACATAACATAAATTAAATAGTTTATGGATATAATCCCTAATCATAAACATTGTTTTCGTTGAGGAAGTATATACTCATAAATCCTTCATAATGGTTTGTAAAGAAAATTAGAATTATCCTAAGCCTATCCCCTGGGAGTGTCGTAACCAAGAGTGCAGTAAGGCCCGTTGTTGTGCACCAGTTCTCGTTTGAGTCTAGCTCAAAGCGGTGTTTTCGGGTTTTACCCCTAGGTACATCTGTACCAGAGCTGCCTCTACCTGCTCGTATCCAGACAGGGATGTATTTCTTAGAAAACTCACAAAATCTCTATAATACCGAAATTCTAGGATGTTCTTCTATACTAATCCTCAATGTCTATCTTAGGGCTATGTTCTCTAATCAGAGTTTATCCAAATCTACCTTCCAAGGTTAGTACTAAACTTCCTGTGATACCAACTATAACGCCTCGACCCCAGTTACCCAGAGTTTGTGCATTATTGCGTCACATTAGCATGATCACAAAAGATAAAGTATCGAAAGTCTGATAAGTTTAGTAGCCTTGGAAACACTAGATACATACATAAATATTACATTACATCATAAAGTGAAAAACTACAATGACATAGTCTCCATAGTCCACACCCATATCCCCTTCAGACTATCCCTGCAGGTCAATCATAAAATACTTCTTCACATTCTGTAAAAATAAAACATTGACAGGGTTGAGCTCAGATGCTCAGTAAGGATAAAAATATAGCGGAATTATTCATAAATAAACATAAACATTTAAGGCAGTGTATGACTAAAACAAAAGCCTTTTAAACTTGAACTTCAACATAATATGGCCAATGTAAAATGAGATAATTCCATTTACTTATTCACATGGATATTCCACTGGTCGAATAATCAAATGAAATATCAATAATAACTTTCATAATGATGGAATGCATAATGCGAGACTATCATAACAACGTAACCAAGGCCTCGTGCCAAGACCACAAATAAGATTTTGTCAAGGCCTCGTGCCAAGACAGTAGTTTGTCTCATGAGATCTGCTGATGCATCAAGGAGCTATAGCGGGCTCCACCCATCACATATTAAGTCCAATTAATTCCTCATATGAACAAGTTTAAACATATCATAAACCATAACATAATAATATCACATAAAATATGCATAAATGGAACGTAACATTTACACATTTCAATCACAAGATATCAATACAACACATTGATATAATAAAAAATACACCTTCAAGACCATTTTCAATACCCAAATAAAAGATAATTAAAATTTTTTATTTATTCTTCATTTAAAAAAAATTTATGGATTGTAGAGGAAGACTAAACTCAAATAATGGTCAAGGTGGTGGAGAAGTCGTTGTCGCCGCATACGTACAAAAAAACATTCCTATTGTCATTTAGTAAAAACACTTTGTATAAAAATATTCCTTTGGAATAAAATTAAAAGTCAAAGGGGTTTATACACCGTATAAAGGAAAGTTGTGTATAAAACCAAATATGCCTAAATGAATGGAGATTGAGACGAAGTACCTTAAAAAGATCATTTTTTAAATAAAATAGATCTATTATGTGTATTCACTATAGGTACACATAAAGAAAGTACAAATACAAGATAAGACATAATAATATAACGACATAATTTGAAAGTAGGAGATTAACCCAATGAATGGATATTGGGTTAAGAAGTTCCCTTAAAAAGATCATTTTTTATAAAATAGATCTATTATGTGTATTCACTATAAGTACACATAAATGAAGTACAAATACAAGATAAGACATAATAATATCATGACATAATTTTAAAGCAGGAGATTAACCCAAATAATGGAAATTGGGGTAAGAAGTTCCCTTAAAAAAGATAATTTTTTAAATAAAATAGATCTATTATGTGTATTCACTATAAGTACACCTAATTAAAGTACAAATACAAGATAGGATATAATAATATCATGACATAATTTGAAAGTAGGATATTAACCCAAAGAATAGAAATTGGGTTAAGAAGTTCCCTTACCTCGTGTCCATCTTGACTCGACCATTCTTTAACCTCCTGAATAATAAACTACAGTTAATTTCTATTTGCTTAAGATCCCTTTTCATGTTCATTATCCCTTTTATATCACTTATTACAATGTTATGAAAATTATGTAGTCATTTATGTTAATAACGGTCTTTTTGTCGATCTTTGGTACTTGAGTCAACAATAAACATCTTACAATTACAAGTTGTTTATGTGGTAGAATATCCATTGTCTCCATAATTATATTCATGATTAAGATATCATATATATCCTATATATCCAATATATACATGCATTTATAATATTACATAAAATTTAGAGGTAAGAAATGAAATGCACCGTTCATGGATACGGTAAGACGTACGTACGCATGAACGCTAATTTCATTTCTAATTCGTATTTAATGGAATTAAATAATAATTATATTAATCTATACTATAATTCCAGTATAATATAATGTATAATACCATTTACTCCATCCTTTATACATCCCACATATGCTATTAACGATTCAAATCATTTTGAGGAGGTGGTAGTCTGCACTTCCTAAAATGAAAATATCGCATTTACCCATAATGAAAACCATAAAGGTATGCAATAAATGAAAAAGACATATACTTAAGTAAAACATAAACATATAATATATCGTATATAAATATAGTTACATCTTAATGCCACCTTTGAAGGTGTTATATGAGTGTTGAACAATCATCATTTCGTGAGGCAGAAATTCGCCATCCATAGAAATAGTATGTTCTTTAACCATTAGATGTAGGTGTGTGTAAGTGTATCACGAATAATTCTTGTACAAACATCCTAGTATATTTATTATACTGGTTTTTTTACAAAATAATTGAATAAAAAGAGTTTAGGGGGTTGGAGAAGCAAAATAAAACATAAGAACACAAGAGAAAACACTACCTTTAAAACAGGTAACTCTTTTTGATTTGAGCTCAAAGGCTTCCTTGGGAAGCCTTCAGCGCAATGTGAGGCTTCTAAGAGTAAGAGTGGGATGTATAGAGACACAATGGGAATGGGTTGGCCGAGAAAAAGGCTGAGAGGTGTGGTTAAGGTGGAAGAGGTGGGGGCCTTTTATAAGAGGAGAGGAGGGGAACTCATGGAAAGTTTTAAAATGTTACATTATTATAAAATGTATTTCTGATTTAAAAGGTCCCAAAATTATATATTTCTAGGATAAGGTGATAATAGTTCGAAATAAACCCATCAAATATGTTTTTGACATGTGTAGGTCTTATAATTTACATTATATTTTCATTTTATTTAAATCGTTAAATAATGAGGTAATCAATGCATCATCATGGTGTCATAAATAAATTAATTTATTTAATGTATAAAAATTTTAAAAAAAATCATCATATAGGAATTCTATTTATATTTCTAATGAATATTTATAGTTAAAAATATGACTTTTATAATCCCATTTAAAAAATGTTTTAGTAAAACCACACATGTTTGTGACATTTTTATTTTAACATTAAATAAAATGTTTTTAATGTCATTTTCCTACCAAAGTGGCTCCATGGGGTCCCCAAGTTGACCCATGGATTGTATTGGTCGTCCATGACTCATCCAATATGGTTAGGACATGTTTCAAGGTCATTTAATATTATTATAACATTATCTTTACCATAAATTTCACTAATTACCTATAATCGTGATTAATTAAACATAAAAGATACTATTCACCAAAAATTATTTTAATCCCATTGAACCAAAATTTAATTCCTAATGACAACCATTTCTGTCTGATTTTTGAAAATCAAATCACATATGTTGTAATGTTTCATTTAAACAAACAATTAGTTTTTTAACTACCACATTGTGGTTTCACTATTCATCAAAAAATTAATGTTTTCTAGAACAATGGAAAAATTTCACCCAAAACTATAATTAATATTCCGAATTCAAAAACGATGTCTATTTTAAAAAATTATCAATATATAAGTTTCATTAATTAATTTTATAATTAATTCCCACTGTCACAACAAATAGCGTGTTTTTACGAAACAATATATATCAAATGATTGACAATTGTTTATGTCCAATTTCAATGTTAAATTAATTATAATGACCACCATTGGATAAAATGGTAAAAATATATTATAATTACACTTTAAAACAACTCAATAGTATAATTTATCACTATAATTTTTTTTGATTTAAAAAGTTGTTTTTAATTATTTTTCACTATTCATAAAAAAATTGGAACTTCTCAGAAAATTACAAAAAAATCAACTTAGGATAATTTCGATATTAAGAATACAAAAATGAAGCCCATTTTGAAATATAAAATTTATATAATTTAAAAAAGTGGGTATTACTATTCATAACGGCTACTTTGATTAGTTGTGGTGTGTCAGAACTCGAACTTGCGTACAATGCAAGCTATTGAATTATAGAAAGAGAAGCGTATTGTGGAAGCTCTGGGTGTTACACATCATACGTCTGTACGTACGGATTATCATCTCTACGTCGTGGTGTAATTTTTATTCAAAAAATTATTATTTGGGTGGGTATGATAATGATGTGTAATGGAAGTAAATAATAAATATAACATGATAACGATTCTGTATATATGATATACCATCCAATCATATTTTATTTTAATATGAAAAAATAATATTTTGCTCGTGCGTACGTACGGATTACTGACTCCACGACGTGATGAGATTCAATTCCAAGATCACCATTCATCGACGATTATAAAAATATATATTAATAATAATTATGTAATATATTACATAATAATTCTACAGGAGATATATATATTTATATATTTAAGTATTTATGTACTTACATATATCTTATTCACTTTCTTCCGTTCAATATTATATGAAAACAGAAACAGAGTTTATGCGTACGTACGGACAACCGTCTCCACAAATGGTGTTTCCCATTTCATATATATATCTATTATAAATATTTATATTCTAAATATATATGATATATTTATTATGTTTTATATTTTGGAAGTGCATAAATAATGATCTAAGTGATACAATCAAGTGAAAAAAGTTAAAACATGTAAGATAAAGAAAGTGATTATTACCCGAAATGTTAATTTAACATGGAAATTATTATTAAATGGGTATTATAAAGTAATAAATGAATCCTGTATGATATCATAAATATTAATATGGTTCGGGTATAATTTAATAACATACTATGATCTTCGTACATGAGGTTAAACGTACCCTCGTCTAATGGAAAGTGCAAGGTAAGGGGTTTTCATCTCACTCCTTATTCCCGTGAGATTCATGTCATAATTACACTATTACATTTTTGGGGTGTATACACTGCACATAATTGTATTCTTTGTGTAATACACTTTAATTTATGTTTATTTACATATTCATTGTATGATACCTCTTTTATGGGGTGTATTTTTTGTAAGTACCAAATTGGTAAGGGTTTGTTTTAAAATCTCATTATTATCTGAGGTTGTTTTTAAGTATGTATCTACTAGGACATATTTATTATCCATGTCCATGTTTTATAAATTTTTTTCAAAGGGATTATTTTTAAGGGACTTTTACTAAAACATTATTATAAATGTTTTAAATATATATTATTCTAAATCATTATCATTATTTTCCATGTTTTTAAAATGGGTTTGAAGGATTTATTTATATGGACAAGAATGTTTTAAAATGTTAATTACTTTCAAAAGATTCAAAGTTGTATGGGACAATTTGATTCAAAAATTTATTTAATTGGCTCCCTTTCTAAATTTTGTGACTTGTAAATAATTTCATGAAATCGGTATATTTCTCTCAAAGAATTTTATAATTCATTTTCATCTACGCCAAAATTGATTAATGGATTTTAAACTTGTTTTGAAGTTGATTTATTATGATACAAAACTACCATATTGTATTGAAGGTTTTGTTATATGTTTGACCGTGGATGTGTTATTTTTATATCATTCATGGTTTATGGAGAAATTATTGAAATTTCGTATACTAGTTTTAATATGAATGTTTATGTTATGTTTAAACATGTTCATATGAAAAATGCGTTGGACTTATTAAGTGATGGGTGGATCCCGCTATAGCTCCTCGATGCATCGATAGGTCTCATGAGACAAACTAGTGTCTTGGCATGATGCCTTGAAAAAATCTTATTTGTAGTCTAGGCACGAGGCCTTGGCTACGGGATGATAATATTCTGGAATTATGCATTCCGTCATTATGAAAGTGGTCATTGATATTGCATGTGATTATTCGACTAGTAGAATATCCATGCGAGTAAGTAAATGGAATTATTTGATTTTTATCGTTGCCAGATTATGATGAAGATCAAGTTTAAAAGGATTTTGTTTTAGTTATACATTTCCTTAAATGTTTATGATTATTTTTGAATGTTTCTGCTATATCCCTTACCCTTACTGAGCATTTGACCTCACCCATTTCTATGTTTTAGATTTCCTAGGATTCCAAGAAGTGTATTGTGATTGATATGCAGGGTTAATCCAAGGGAATAATGGCGTTCATAAAGATTATTTATTTTGTTTTTATGTCTTAATGTGCAATGTAACATTCATGTATGTAATCTATTTTCCAACTGCTAAACTGATCGGTACTTTAGGAGAAGATTCCTTGTAATCATTCCAATGTTATGTAATAAAGCACCGACTCTGGGTAACTGGTGTCGGGGCATTACAGTACGTTGGTCTCCCACTCCCAGGTTTCGTCCTGCACTCGGCCATGCTGCCATAGCACTCGTACGAGAGGAACTGATCGGCCTCAGAAAACATTCGTGATCCTGTCAACGATATGGATCATATGGTCCTCAAAGGATGCATCCATCTAAAGCTCAACCTCCTCTGACTGAAAGGTGTGAGAAGGGTCTGAATGATAGCAGTGCAACTGAGATACATGGAAGACGTCGTTCATGGCTCGGTACTTTTGCGGTAACTGCAATCGATAGGCAACTGGTCCGACTCTCTCAAAAATCTCGAATGGTCCCACATACCTAGATGAAAGCTTACCATGTCTCCTGATCCGTTTATGTCTCATCCTCTGCGAAATACGCAAGAACACCTGACCCCGGACCACGAAATCCAAAGTTCGTCTGCGGCGATCAACATAAGATTTTTGATGAGACTATGTGGTAACCATCTGATTCTAAATCAACTGGACCTGCTCAGAATTCTCCTGCACGAGTTGTGGTCCCCATAAAGCTGCCTCACCTACCTCTAACTAGCACAACGGTGAACAGCATGGACTACCATATAAAGCCTCGTATGGTGCCATCTCGATAGTTTCCTGAAAAATATTTTTATAGGAAAACTAGACTAAGGGTATATGCTTCTCCCATGAGCCCCCAAAGTCTAGGACGCATGCACGCAACATGTCTTTTAGCACCTGAATCGTACGCTCTGACTGGCCATTGGTCTGAGGGTGGTATGTTGTGCTCAAAAGCACCTGTGTACCCAGTGCCCTCTAAAAAATATGCCCGAAACGAGACGTAAATCGGGCGTCCCTATTTGAAACAATAGAACGAGGGACCCCATGAAGATGTACGATCTTTAGGATATACAACCTTCCGAGCTCATCAACACCGAAGGTCTCCTTGATCGAAAAAAAGTGGGATACCTTCATGAGTATGTCCACAACGACCCATACGGCATCATTGCCTTGAGGTGACCTCATCAAACCAGTCACGAAATCCATCTCGATATCATCCCATTTCCATTCTGGAATGGGTAACTTCTGTAACAGTCCAACTAGTCTCTGATGCTCCACCTTCACCTGATGACAGGTGGAACACCTCATATCAAAACCATCCACATCTCTCTTCATACCCGGCCACCAGTACTATGGTGTCATGTATTGGTACATCTTGGTAACCCCAGGATGAACTGCCCAAGCTGAAGCATGAAACTCCCGCATCATGTCCTCACATATATCCCCTAGAACCCATACTCATCCAAGGAAACGCAGAACCTCATCATCACCTATCGCTCAACCTGGAGGAGGGTCCTCACTTGCCACCGACACCCGTAGAACTAGGCCTTCCGAATCCGATAGTTGTATCATCCTCACTCTGTCCAGGAGGGTAGATGTTACATCTAAAGAGGAAAGATGTGTCTGAACCTGACTATCATGCACCTCCAGATGCATCTCAAAGAACAAGGCCATAAGCTGCCACTCACCACTGGCCTCCTACATAGCCTGTATCTGAATCTTCCTGCTCAGTGAATCAACTACTGCATTACCTTTATCATGTGTTTAGACAAGCTCAAAATCGAACGACTTTAGGTACTCGACCCACCTCCTCTACCTCAGATTCAGGTCAGGCTGAGTAAATATATACCTAAGGATTTTGTGGTCGGTGAAAATTGAAAAATGATTTCCCAAATTATAATATCTCCAACAGCGCAACGCATGCACAACTGCATCCAACTCGAGATCATGCATCGGGTAATTCCTCTCATGTGGCCTCAACTGCCGAGACCTGTACGAAAAAACTCGATCGTCCTACATCAACACTGCTGATGCGTCACAGTAAACTGTATAGCTCTTCCCCTGCTCTAGGAGTATCATGATCGATGCTGATGTTATCCTTCCTTTCAGGACCAGAAAATCTACCTCGTAAACATCTGACCAAACGAACTTCACACCCTTCTTAGTCAGACCCTTCAATGGTGCTGCTAAGTGGGAGAAGTCATGTATGAAGTGTCTGTAGAAACCAGCCAGCCCCAGGAAACTATGTATCTCTAAAACGTTCTTAGGATGCTCCCAGGAAACTACTTCTCTCGCCTTCTCTGGGTCCACTACAACTCCTACCTCCGAGATCATATGACCCAGGACGTGAATCTGGTCCATCCAAAATTGGTACTTAGAGATCTTACCATATAGCCGATGCTCTCTCAGTGTACATAATACGATCTCAAGATGGGCATCATGCTCGTGTCGAGTGTGATAGTACAATAAGATGTTGTCCACGAATACTACCACAAAATAATCAAGATACTGATGGAAAACAAGATTCATCATAGCCATGAAAACTGCTGGCGCGTTCGTGAGTCGGAATGGCATGACCAAGTACTCGTACAGACCATATCTGCTCTGAAAAGCTGTAAGATGTATATCTGATGGTCTCACGCGCAGCTGATGATATCCAGATCTCAATTCAATCATAGAGAACACTCGTGCTCATTGAAGATGATAAAAAAGATCATCTATCCTTGGAAAAGGATATCAGTTCTTGACCATCAAGTGGTTCAGCATCTGATAATCCACAAAGAGTCTGAGGGTACTGTCCACCTTCTTTGCAAAAAGGTCTGGAGAACCACATGGAGAAGTATTGGGTCAGATGAAACCCTTCGCCTGTAACTCCTCTAACTGCCTCGTGAGCTCCTGCAACTCTGGTGTAGCCATCCTATAAGGAGGAATGGACACAGGTGATACCCCTAAAACTATCTCAATAGGGAAATCCACCTCACACTTCAGAGGTAGACCTGAAAATTCATCCGGGAAGACATCCCTGAAATGATCAACCACTGGAGGGAAATTCGTCTTACAAGTCCCCTAATCAACCGGATATAAGCTTGCAATTTTGGTTGTGACTCCACCTCGCCCATGATGCTCTGGTCTAGCTCGACTCACCTGAACACTTGATTCACCCTTGTATAGAAGCTCTCCGCCCTCTGGTGACGTGAAACGCACCCTGCGACGATAGCAGTTTACAAAGGCTTTAATGGAAACCAACCAGTCCATACCATTAATAATGTCATAACTCGTCAACCCTAAGACATAGAGGTCCCATAAAAAGTAACACCCACCAACCTCAAGGGGTTACTCCTTTCACTGACGCACACCATCCGTTTTAGTCCCCAACAGAGTGTCTAGCATCATAATATCAGAATAAGTTGAAACATAGAGCCCAAGGATCTCCACAACAGGTACAGATATGAAACTATGTGAAGTACCCGAATCGAAAAGTACTAAAGATAAGACAGAAGATACTAGAATAGTACCTCTGATTGTAGAAGGTCTGGGATCCTGCTCAGGCTGGGTTTGTTGCACTGTCTACAACTGCCCAGTGCCGCGGCCCTGTGACACAACCTGGCTACCCTGAGCTGTCTCACCATACTGCCTCTGAGATCCTAGTGTCTGGCTACCACGGCCATGACCACCTTCTCTTCCAGCATGCTCTAACGTATTCTAGTTCCCCAACTGGTAAGAAGCCACTGGTCCTGCACCTGCACGCAGAGTCTACACATAACCCCTCTCACTAGCCACTGGTGGAAACTCCCTACAAAAACACTATAGATGACCCATATTGCCGCAAGATTGCCACTCCACTGGTTCTCGTGGACACTATGGTCTCTTGTGCCCCTCTCTACCACACTGGTAGCACCTGATCGGGCCACCTGAAGAAACTTCCAAGAAGGTACTGACTCCCTGAGAGAGATCCATTTGCCTCTTCCCCTTGATAGTAGAAACATAACCAGTAACTGGTGCTGAACTTCCATGGACCACACCACTAGCTTCCCGCAGATTCCTCTCTGAAATAAGTCCCTGTTTCACAATAGCATGTACTTCAGGAAACATGAAAACATTCATCAGTGCTCGGATGTCTTAACGAAGACCATCCTCAAAATGTTTGGCTCTCAACGTCTCATCACCCAACAGAACGGGTGCAAAACACTGAAGCTCGGTGAAAAGAGCAGAATAATCCATCACTGACATAGCGTCCAGCTGCTGATTCCTGAAATCTCGAGCTCTATCTACCCTCAACGTTTCTGGGAAAAAGAAGTCATAGAAGACTGCATGAAAATATTCCCACGCCATGTCTCTGTGATGCTCTGACTGGGTGGTAACATCCCACCACCTCTTGGTGGAATCACGAAGTATATATTTCACGAACTTGAACCTCCACCCTGGATGCGTCTCAAGATGATTGAAAATAGTCTGCATCGACCCCAACCAAGACCCCGCACCCTATGGTCTGCAAACCCTTGAAAACGTAGGCGGATGCTGCTACTGGAAGATATGATTCAGCTCGGTCATAGATGTGGCAGCCTGTAGTGCTCCCTGAAAGGTCCTCATTAACCACATAAAGCCTTCACAGAACTGTGCCTCTGTGCTTGTGACCGGTATAACAGCTAGCGCCACATCTGGATCTGCTGGAGGATCAACTGGTAGCCCATGGCCTACCATCTCTAGAGTATAGTAATCACCGCTCTCCTAGAGAACAACACGTTGTCGTCTAGGCGGCATGACACTACAAGGTCAGAACACGCCTTAGATCAAGATTTATCAAAGACTAAATGCGAAGGAACCACAAAGGGAACAAGAGGGATAAGGCACTGCATGATTTAAAAAACAAGACTACATGGCGTGTACAATGACTACATGGAGTGTACCTGTCATCCCTTCCCATGCTCGGGTCCTTCTACATGGCTAATCAGCACGAATCCCATAGAAAAGAAATACACGGCGTGTGTATAATCTATAGGGTGTGTGTGGTGTTATTTTCCAGCTGCCCGTGTCATTTGTGACACGGCCGACTACTCGTCTTGCAACTACACGACGTGTTACACCCGCACACGACATGTACACTACCCCGTCTCCCAGCCACATGGCTAAACCACATGGTCTGTCCTCGGACAAGACTACACGGAGTGTCCCAAAGGTACACGGCGTGTTCAAAGAGAGGTGACACCAAACCATGTAGTTAGTTACCCGGACGAGTCCCCAGGTCACACTACATGGCATGTTCATCATTGACACGACATGTTCTATATAGGAGTTCACCGACCCGTGTTGTTAGTTTCACAGCCGGACTCCAGGTTAACACTACACGTCGTGTATATCCAGTACACGACGTGTTTTACCCAAGCTCTTCCCTTCCCCGTATATCCACCCACACTGTTTTTAACACCGGAAGCGACTACATGGAGTCTACAGATGCTACACGGAGTGTTCTACCAAAGATCTTCCCTTCCCTTTGTCGCCACCAACACGGTTTGTGACACGGGAAGAGACTACACGGCGTGTACTCTGGGTACATGGCGTGTACACTAGGTACACGACGTGTACTTATAAAGTATATTTTTCTTCCCGAACAGAAGGCCAAACACAACGTGTTTAAAGTACTAAACGACGTGTATAATGGGTTTCCAGACAGTATGCCTCAGAAACTTCCCCGGAGCCCAAAAAATATTGAAAAAACCACACCTAAGTGTCAAATTCCGTCCCGTGAGGGCCCATACTCCCCATGACTCAATGTTTGACATCTTATCTGTGTTATAACTAATCAATATCTAATAATCCACAAAATTTCGGTTAATGGGTGCCCATACTACCCAAAAAACAAAGTTTTTCATCCATTATATAAACATACAAATTCAAAATACCATATCATAAAGTAGGTATTTATCAACAGATATCAAAACAGCATGATTTTCTAGCACAACAACTATCACAACAACATGCACTTTCTAATGCACATACATGGCATGGAAACTATGCATGGCTTGTGATTTCTAGCATGTTCCCATATGATGGATGAGACGGCATAGCCTCATCTATTCAGGTTTAATCTAAATAAAACCCCTAGATAAAATATAACAGCACAATCTCAAGTGCATCACCCAACAGTGAAAACATATCAACTATATAATTTGAAAAAACAAAAGAATTGAAAAAATACGAGGTAGACTGGATTTTCCCTGTACACGGGTTAGCTACATCCGGGCACAGTTTATTACCAACAAACATTCATCCTACCCCTGACTATAGCTCCAAATAATAAGTCAAATAAAATAACAACCTCTAATACAACTTTTTAACGTCCCGGACCCAGGTGCCACGCAACGGGTTCCCCGAACCCGGTTCTCCATTTGACCTCAAGCTCATTTCACCAATTTGTCAAAGAGTAGCACATCATAATTTAAATAAAACATACAAAAATCAGAGGAAACAGGAAACCATACACAATTGATCTAAACAACTACAATAGACATAACCAACTGTATATAAATAATGATGCAACATGTCTCAAGATTTAAGAAAATAGCCAGAACATGTTATACATCAATAAAGTACATCAGAATGCAGAGTATAAATAAACAAATCAAAACAGCTGGCAGCGGCATCGCGAGCCTAGGCTCGGTCCCATGCCCTCATACTCCTCAACAATAGTCAAGTACCTGTATAGGGACAGTTTCCCTTATCCAAGCCCACAAAAACGTAATTTGTTTGGGCCGAAAAGCATTACCCAAATAGGGTGTGAGAAATATATCTCAGTAGGCACCCACCAAAGGCCCGTGATCAACTGTGTGTAAAAATGAAACAAGTGTAAAGTAGTAAAACGAAATAAATTAAGAAGCACTAAAAAGTAACTATCTTACCGATCATATTGCCATTTAATTATTCATTTAATCCATTTAATATTTAGAAACCACCATGGTGAATTCCTAAATAATCATTCAGTGTCCGTAGACAAGTAAAGTCTCACCCTCAGGTATTCAGAATCCAACCCACAGATATAGCCGTCAGGCATAACAGAAATTGCCCTCAGGCGTATGAAGTGTCGCCCTCAGGCACAGAAGTAAAGCCCTCAGGCACGAAAGGTTGCCCTAAGGTGAAATAGTATGTTTCCCTCAGGCTAGTACAATCACTCCCTCATGCTATAGTAAAACACAGTTCTCAGGAATAAGTAACTGGGCCATTCCCAACATATAAACATTCACTTTACAAAAAATACTCTCAAGGAAAACATAATTCATAATTTAAACATGGCATACCCTAGGGTACCATGGCCAAATGTCTAAACAGAGGAACACACCCCCAGGGTGGTCCTGGATCCATGCACTGATCCCAAACAGATTTTAATGTCACAATTAATTACCTATAAAATTGTAGGTAATAAAAGAGTCATGGCCTCAGCCACACGACACCCCAACATGGGTTCGTTGCACAAAAACGCACAAAACACACGACCGTTGGAAAAATTAACCCCAAGACAGCTAACTTATATGTCAACGAGCAACATACATGATTGTCTATCCCAGAAACGCCCAATAACGACATAGATCTGAGGATGAAAACTTTAATTAAACTTCAAATAACTCCCTTTAGGGAAAGAATTGTTAAGCAACACGCTAGGAGAAGACATGGCTTACCCGCGTGGTTACAACGAGATCGGCTGAGGTGGAAACCGGTTCACGGTTCGCGATCGACAAATCTTCAAAGTCTTAGCTGTCCCCTCCAGCTCCTTCTTTCCATTCTAAGCCTCCTTGTGAACAGGGGTGGCTACTACCCATTTTAAGCGATAAACGTAAAGTAGACGGTGTGTACTTCCAGGTACATGACGTGTACTTCCTTCATTTAACTGTTCCTCTAGCAGCACTGCCACACTATTCGCCCTTTGACTTAAGTACACGACATGTACTCCCGAGTACATGGTGTGTACTGTAGCCCAGCTGGCGACTACTCCACCACCTTAATGTTTTGGCCGGCTGACTGACTACACAGCGTGTAAAGGACCACTACACTACGTGTAGTTGGTTCCTACACCCTTCTTGGCTGACATGGGTACACTCCTGGTATACCCATCCCATACGTTCAAATGTACACGGTGTTTGGAAAAGGACACGATGTGCAGTTCCAAAATTTGGTATTTTTCCCCATTTTCCATATTTTCTCAAAATCACTTAAGGAAAAGGAAGAAGAAGAAGCTCGTACCTAAAAACTAAGAACTGGGTTCATACAATAGGGAAAATGGGTGGTGGAGATTCGACAAGAACAAAGAGAAGTGGGATATTTAATGTCCCAATTTATATTGCATCTCATTCCACTATAGTCCAAAATGGTTCCTTATTTGAAACTCATTTTAAATGGGGATAATAAAATAGGATGATTATTAACCCACTTCGACATAGGATTGCTCTTATCAATCAGCCTACACCTCATGCACATGAAATTTGAAACCATCCATGAATAGTTTCATCAGCATCCCTCAATTGAAAATTAAAAATCATTGAAATTCTCCATAAAATA
The DNA here is from genome assembly GCA_963277665.1 of Viscum album. Classification (NCBI taxonomy): domain Eukaryota; kingdom Viridiplantae; phylum Streptophyta; class Magnoliopsida; order Santalales; family Viscaceae; genus Viscum; species Viscum album. Next base: position 1,925,948,612 of record OY728128.1, on the reverse strand, counting down.
ATCCTAGAAGGCTACCAATGTGAAGAATAAACATTAAATATAAATTTACAAAAAATAAGCAACAAAATCTATTCTTTAATTTTGTTTTATAATTCATATGTAGACATTTTTAACCCCTTACAATGTTTCAATGGAAATCAAATTTTTTTATTTAAATTCATTTATAAATTTAAATTTCAGTATCGATATATTGTTAAGAACCCAAAAATAGGCATTTAAAATATAAAAATCCATTATTTTTTTAATATATTTGCTTATAAATTGAAATTTCTCCATTTTAAGACAATGTTATCCTTAAAAACTCATTTAGTAAATCAATATATATATCAAAAACTGTGAAAGAGTGGTTACACATAAAACCACCAATAAAAAAAATCAATTTTTTTTGGAAATTTCAATTTTGATGATTTCATAACAATGGATTCTTTATCAATGAATGGAATACTGTCTGGGGGACCACCATATCAATCATTAAAAGATATTTCCATGCCACCTGTGTGATTCCATCACACTGTCCAATTCCAATATAATATCTGATCTGAGTTCCAAGTAAAAAGGATAGAGATAATTATGAGGAATTAGGTATATAATGAATAGAGAAAATTAACTCTCCCCTAGGTTCCTAAATATATTATTTCACATAACACCTTGTTGATACAACATAAAATATCTTCCTATAAATCAATTTCCCCTGATTATATATTGGTTCTATATTCCCCTCACATTCATGAGCATATTTCTGACAAGGGAACATAATTTTATTTATTCCAATACCTATATCTATACAAGGAAATGTTTATGAAACTTTTTTATTTTAAATTAATTATTGAAATACACCTTATACCCTTCATTTAAATAATCACAATTGGTTCCCATTTTCCCATATTACTCTAGACTCAAATGATTTTTAAATAAAATTGATTAGGTCGGGTCCCTTAGTTATTCCTTGTTACCCAAGCTATGTAGATACTTTAAAATTTGTGTTCAGGTTTCTTCTAGTTATAGTTCATATTCCACAATAGTCTAACCTATTAGGCTTCCATTCCCTAGATATCAAGTATGATTTCCAAAATATAGTAGATAACAATAGTCAACAATCACATAATCCAAAAAAATGTATATTCAGTGGAATCTCTATAAACATTTCATGGAATTTTCACATAGGGTGAAAACTCTATGTATTTTTTGATAGAAAAAGAAAAACCCAAAACTTATATTCACAAAGATAAAAAACGTGATAATTTTCTTAGAAGAGGGGGAATTTTTTTTAAAAAAAAATAAAACTTTGGGTTGTTTGATATGTACAAAATTAGGTATTGAAATAAAAACAAAATGGATTCCCCACTCCCCCAAACATAACAACCAAAATTTACCCAATATTGAATCATAATGTGGAAAAAAATAAAAAATGATAATAAAATAATTTAGCTTTTAAAATGATAATGATAGTGTTTCCTGAAAAATTCAAAGACAACACATTTTCTACATTTACAATTAATTTCAAAAAGAAAATTTGTATTGAAATTAATTATCTCTATTGTTATCGATAAAATATATTAATTTTCTTTTTATTTCAAAATGAAGAATTGTTCAAAATAATGTAATAGGAAAAGTATGTAAAAACTATTGGGAGACACATATAGTCAATTTCACTATGTAAGAAGTCATGGATGATTATAATTTGAATTAAAACTACAATAAATTTTTTTATAATTGTTAGTGATCTGGAAAGATTAATTATAACCTCCATTAGATAGAGAACCTTCTTGATTAAAATAGACCTAAAATAATAGTGACATAATATAATATAATTTAGTAACAAAAATGAAAATAAAACATTCATAAAACAAAGAAAATGGAAAACAAGAACATATCGGCTGACTCTCATGAATCTAGATGCTTATATTCTTTATTTGACCTTAAAAACAAATTCATTACTGAAGAGTGAATATAGATTTTAATCCCTTTGGATTATCATAAAAATAAATCTTCACTTTTGTCTATTTATCATAAATTACCTATGGTCATGTAAAATTAATTACACTTATCTATTGTCCAACACACTCAAAATTGTGAACAATCATGAACACTTGGACTAAATCGTACCATGAAATTTATTCAATTTGATGTAAAAAATATAAACTATTTGACCAACTTGAAATTGGCTATTTTGAATTTTTGATTCATGGATGTCCTTGTATTTTTCATTATAAATTCAAGAATTCAAGTTAGACTCACTTCATGATTATTCCAACTCACTTAACTCTGAAAAATTTCCTTCTCTAGTAAACATGAAATAGTAGTTGAGGTACATAACCACATATAATTATTTTTTATAGATCTCTATAAGAAAAAAATGAATTTCAAAAAACGAATCTAAGTAGATACATTCATATAGGCGTTTTATAAGCTTTCATTTAGGCCCATAATAAATTATCCATATTTAAAGACCAAACCTTATTGAAATAAAACAAATTTTCCGCAAAATTTTCATTAACACATGATTTTAGTTATCTTCTTACCCACATGACTATGGATAATAAGTATTCCTTGTTATATTAACATGTATATACATTTTTTTTAATGAATAGAATTTAATATTTTTGAAATGTGTAAAATTATCTGTGATAAATTCTCTGGACACACCAAATTGGGAGAACATATTTTTCTTGATGAAATGAAAAACACTTCTAGAATTTCTATTCAGAAGCTCTACCTCTATAATCCACTTTGACAAATACTATGAATCTACAAGGATATACCCATTCGAATAATAATATTGAAATGGTCCCATGAAATATAATCACCAAATATAAAAAATATCAACTTCTAGAATCATATTCTATGGGAATTCATATTTCCATCCCACATTTCCCAACCATTTACTTTTATAAAATCTTATAACTTGACTTACATCTCCATTAAACAAGGTAGACAGGTAAAAACATGATTTGAGGACATTATTGGTACTCCATTCTCCCAAGAGATGTTCTCACCACAAAGAGATGTGAAAACACTCTAAAATAAATCAAGTTTCCTCCTAAATAAGAGAACTCACCCATTTCCCATTATCACCCCAAAAAAATTTAATTGATAATCCGAAAAATATTTCTTAATATTTGAAAATAACAACTTACTTTGACAAAGTGGATGTTCATTTAGAATTACACTAAGCTCCAAAATGAAAGGAACAACTATAAAATAAGAAGATTGCTTCACCAATGAAAAAAAAATATAATATTCATCAAGAAATGTCATATTAATATTTATAGGTTCAATATTTTGAAGTGTGGTTGATGGTAATGTAGAAAAGTGTCAAATAATAAATTTAATAACCTCTTTCGGCATTAATGACTGAATGAGACTCTTATTACAGTAAATCCCACCTCATATGTCTCTGTTTGGATTCTTATTGAATAACCTCAATCATAATATTTTATACATCATTAGAACTCTTAGAAACATTATTTCCTATGAAAATTCATTTTGTGACCATAAATTGACATTTATACCTATATAATATAATTTTTTCTCCACAAATCTATGTAAATAAATTTCAAAATTATCTAAAGCGACCAAAAGATTTGATCAAATAGTTGAAAATTAATCTTTCAACTTCTGAATACTCCTCTAAATAATTTCAGAAAATATAGCCATTATACACCTATGAAATGTGCTAGGAGCACCCCACATAGAAAAGGGAATCCTCCAGTAAGAAAATTTATCAAAAGGATATGTTAGTGTGGTTTTTTGGTCTTCTAGAGATATGGGAATCTAATTGTAACCTATATAGCCATCCAAAAAAATGAAAAATTTATTTTCATCCAAAATTCCCCGTATTATGTCTAGGAATGGAATTGTAGAATTCTATTTTCTAGCGGTAGAGATAAGCTTTCAATAATCAAAATAGACCATCCACATAGAATCCTTTATGACCTGAATTGTTTTTATTTTTCTCATTCATCAAAAATGAGAAACTATCCTTGTGTGGTATAAATTCAACAGGTCTCACCCATGGAATATCGGAGATAGAAAAAATTACCCCAATATCTAACAACTTTATGACCTCCTCTTTAAATAACACATTCCTGTTTGGGTTTAATCATCTTTTTAATTCTATACTGGGATCGTGGTCATGTTTTGTTATTTTTTTTGTATGAAAAATATAGATATATACCCCAGATATCACCAATATAACAACCAATAACATTTTTATATTTTCTCACATGAATAATAAACATATCCTATTGACATGGTTTTAATGCTGAAGTAATTATGACAAAAAAAAATTAAGTCCCCCCCCCCAAATTGAATACATCACATAAACATGGATGGGATTGAGCTCCATAGTTGGAGGTAATTATATTATTGGTAGAAAATTGGGCATGGGAGGTCCGTGGTACTCATGTTTTCTCTGAAAAAATAATTTTAAATAAGCCTCATCATTTTCAACAATAATTTCATACAAACACACTCTAGATAAAGGTTCCGATTGTGAGGTCCAAAAATTATCATCATCAACGTCATCTAATTGGCCTATGAATTCCCCTTAAAAGTCATGTAGGGGATCATTGTCCTTGACTGAACACACTCTCATGCATGTTTCTATAGGAATCTCAATAATATTATTTATTTCGTCAACCATCCTTATAAATAATGCTTCCTACTCTTTTATAAATTCATGAGAAAATAATTTCATTGCATAAAATGGTCCTTGGGTGGTGCTTTTAACTTTTTTTAAAAATTTAATTATTCCCTTTGGGTAGAAGAGTTGAAAAATATATTTCACTTTGAAACATCAATGAAATATCCCCCTATGGAAGGAAATGTTCTTATGGGAATAATTTTCCTTCTTGATCATATTATAAATCCCAAATAATAAAATCAGTTGTCATAAAGACCTTACACACTCTAACAAGATAATCATCTGAATTTTTAATGGGGTGAGTAATAATTTTATCTATAAGCAGAAAAAAACTATTGAGGGATGTGAATCTATAATCCCCAATTGATATAACAAATAAAAAAAATCATATTCATACTTTCAGCATGATCGCATAAACAATTAAAGAGATAATCCTTGTCACTAAATGTTCAATGATGTACAAAAACTACCAGAATTGGGTCTATTTAGAGGTATCATATTCAATAAGATTGTAATAAACTCTTCTATGATATTACGGGTACAAAAATAATAAAAAGATTTTTTAATTGAAATATTTTTTAGAAATTTCAGATAAGAAGGGATCTAAATAAGAATTTCAATAGAATGGATATTAACATTCAATATTTTGTAAAATTTCAGAAACATAAACAATTTAGAATTATGATTTTCATTTTTTGATTCCTTATTGGATTAAAATGGTTGGGGTAAAATTAATCACTATTATAGTTACATTATCATCATTTAATATAATTGGATTAATTCCTTTAGTGTTAATTATATTACAGAACTCCACATTTTATTTTTTAATAGGTAAAGAATGTTGTAAGTGAATCTCATTTGGGGCATCAATGTCTCTAGTTTGGTTGTATTCAACAGTTAGATTAGCTGGTTCAACATAATTATCATGGGAATAATTTTTAGGCATTTTTTTGATTCACTAATTATTTCCATTCCCACACCGAGTAGTTCCCCCCATTAAAACCTACTTAGTACTGGACTCAATGATTTGAGGTATCTTTCCCTTGTAATTAGATCCTCCATTTCCGACTAAATATTAAATATGAAAATAATGGTTTCTCAACATTTCTTCCTATTTTTCCTTGTAAAAATCACCACTCTCCATTTTCTATTCAAAACAGTACAATATTTTTTCAGAAAATCCCCTTGATTTTTTCTTTTTAACGAGAAGGCCCAGCCCTTGATTTTTGATCAAACTGATGAAAGTTTTGTTTATTCTATTGTGATGAAGCTGGGGAAGGAGGTTTTAGCACTCCCCGTTCCATCTAAGTCATTTCTTGATAGTTTTGGTAGGGTTGATTTTTTATTTTTATGATTGGTAATATCTTATAAATATTCTATGTCCATAAATATAATAGTTAAACATTTCATTGTCTTGAGTTGGAATATCAATGTTTAGAAAGAGGGGCTATGAATGGCCATACATTTATCATTGAAAACACAAATCCCAGGGAGTATATTGGGAATCATCAGTATAAAAAAATGATTAATATTCATCTATTTTTTGTTATGGTTTCTTTTATAAAAATTTCACAGCACATATTGTATTTATTTTGGGAATTATATGACAAATTGTTGAAAATTTAATGGAGCTCCCCATCAGGATTGTCTATGAAATACCATCTAGATGACGGATCAACTGAAGAATTATTATATGGTGTAAGTCTCTTATAAAATGTCTCAATGAGAAAATATTTTTTACATTAATTTTTTTAGTACTATATTTTAATCCATTTGAAATAGTCTGATGATTCATAGATCAATTCCTTTCCATTTGTAAAAACCCGGTGATTTTATGATTACTTTCAGAAATCATCTATCCTGGATATTTCTTCATGATAAAGGAATTGTAAATCTATTCTCATGTATTAAATATGTATTTATCTAAATAATCCAACAAGGATTTAATATTTCCATTTAATAATAATGTCAAAAACATATTCTTAATCCCTCCTCACTAAGTACTCGATGTGGTAACTATTAAACTATTACATAAAAATTTATTACAAAATACAAAGAATCCTCATTCGAAAATCCATAATAATCTAGTATCATATAATGGTGAGATTAATTAATTTTATAGTTTATAGGATGTAATGATTTCCTAATTCAATATGGGTTATTTGAAATAGTCATAACCTAAATCCCCTAATGCCTTACTCTATCCATGACTGTATTTCCCACTTATCACATCCATGTTTTCTTTTTGATATATTTTATTGTTTTCTTGGTCTTATCTTGGTACCTTAGTATTATCAGGTGTTTTTAGTGAAAATGATGTTTTTGATCTCGACAACCAGAGGCACACGGTTGGTGTACCATTATTAGAAACTGTGTGCTAGGTCAAAAGTGATCCTGCACTGTGGATAGATAAACAATCCATACTACCCAACCTGCCATAAGGGCATTCCTGTAACCATAATCCCAGACCAATGGTTCTATCTAGAATTCATGGTTGACTACATAGGCATGCACCCTTACACAAGGGATCGTACAACCACCTTTTCCTTCAGTATAAGATTCTATATGGTTGTTTCTCTATTTGGAAAACCATGTAGCCAAACCGTGATTGCTACACAAAACCTAAAAATATTTATTTTCATATTTGGCCATTTTTTATTTCATCAACCTAAAAACCAATACTCACCCCAATTCAATATTCTCCACCCTATTCACACAAAAAAATTTCTTGTCTCTATTTGGACCGTCATGTATTTGGTGTTTTAGTGTTGTATTTCAAAGAAAAATCTATGTTAGATCATTTTTTTTATTTTTCGTCATATTATTGGATTCCATATTTTATCTTCTTGAGTCCTCCTATCTCCAATAGATTGTTTACCCCAAAAAGGGCTCATCCATGTATATTAGTGTTCTATCTATATGTTAGGGTTTTATCATTCATTTTTAGGGTCTTTTTTAGGCGTGGATGTGGTTTTCCACAAGATTCAATATGTTTCTAAGACTAAGATAGGTTATTACGCTCTTTAACATTATTAGAGAATTTTTGTATTCTTTTTATACTTCTAAATTTTTTTCTATGGATTATGTGCGTACGGATAATGATGTTTTAAAAGGTTTTGGTGTGATCATGTATTTAAAGATGATTTTTTCAACTGAAAATGGTTTTTTTTCATGGATGTTTTTCAATTTTTGACATGTGTATGTGTGAAAGTGGTATCAAAAATAGTTTTCCTATTGAAAATGGATGTTCGGATTGGGTGTTTTTATTGGTGGATGTATTTCAATGAATGTGGATTATTTTTGAGTGTGTGTGTTGTGTATATTAGTTTATGAGAATGTGCAAGTGGAGGTTCTTGTGAAATAATAATTTTAAATTGATCACAAACGGGGAATCCTACGTGAATAGATGGGAAGACTTGGACAATTGTTCTTGTCGAATCGGTAGGGCTGATGCACAATTCTCTATAACTACAGTGACTCTACAAAACTAACAGAAAATGTGATGAATTAAGACCACTAGAACACATGATGTTTTCCCATACAGTGGACTGTGTATGAGTAGTATGTGGGCTATGGTGTTTAAAGATTGTTCACTAAGGTATGTGGTTCTTATGGTCCCACTAATAATACTTATTAGAGATTACCTGTGCTACTCATGTGATGATATGCCAACAAATGGGATCTTGGTTAGAGGTGATTTTCATTATATATTTCAAACAATGATCTATATAATTTTTTTTAAATATTTTTCATTTTAACTATAATGTTGAGTTTTCTTATAATGTTTTTTCATGGAATGTTTATTTTTGGGTGATATCGTATTGGGAATTGGCTCATACCATACATACAACCTAGGTTGTATCTAGATATAATTATATTTGACCTAGGTAATGTCATGATTTTCAGTGATGGTGATGGTGGATCCTATATCTAGTTTTTCACTTTTTACAGTGGTTGGTGGAGGTGTCTTGATGGAGTTGTCCCTCTTGTTACACTGATGTCCTTGGTAATACAGTAGGTTCTACTCCACATTTGATTTTTAGGTGGCTTTTTAATTTTAACATGTTTAACTTGTGATATATGTAATTATTTTTGATATGGTTATTGTTTGTCATGTGATTCATGATTCTTGTGAATTGTTTATGATGTTTAACCATATGTGAAATCATTACCATGAAGAGAAATGATGATACTGAAGGCACGAGTTTTTAGCCAGTGAGGATAGAGAACTCCCATCGGCCCACGCCACCAATCGGGTTGGGTGTTGGGATGGATGGAATTTGGGGAAGGTTCATTAAAAAATATCATCAGATAAGGGATAAAACTTTCAATTGGTCATGTTATCGTGTAGAGTATTGGTATATAGTTTCTAGGACATTCTCTTCTTGAGTTCTAGTGATGAGTGGGGTACCTGGCCCACACACCTTATGCTAAACCGTGGGTCAATATGGGATTTTGGGAGTTGGTTTGAATTTTCTTCTAGTTGATACGTACATGATGAAAACTATGAATGGACAACATATTGGGGTGAGGTGGTTTGGCTTGTGATTATTCATGGTATTATTTTATTTTTTATATATAGAGTTGTGTTCAATTTTTTGGTCACTGAAATATTTTTGATAGTATGGTGATGGATTCATTGGATTGGTAAATGGTGTAGTAAAAAATCCCCATTGAATTCCTATGAAAGCACTAGAAGAGGCTAGAGATAGTTCTCCCACAACAGCTGATCAAATTTTAGTGGAAGTAATGGTTTGGGCAGTCTATAATTTGGGTCAAAGAGAAGTCTGTAGTATATCCCAAGATTGGAAATCCGAACTAGGACCAAGCGTGGAAAAAGATCAAGTCTTCATTGAGAAAAAAACCTCTTAAAATTCAAGGTATTATAGATTCCCATGTATAAAAGGATTGTATTGAAAATATTGTCAGGATGTTAAGGATTCTTGGCACTCTAATCGTAGTTAATGTAATGCGTGGATCTTTCATATAGGAATGTATCAGTCAGAGGTAGTGGGACTCATTGGTGTATTCTATGAAGCATGATAATATGACTCCGGAGGATTTTAAGGATTTATTTAATGAGAAACATTTCGTAGAGACTATGGACTTTGCTAATACCTGAGAGTCTTTGGATCTATACATTGGTAAAAATACCATGTTGGAGTATGCTATCTATTTTTTTGAGTTTTTTTGTTCTCACCTGAAGTGGTTCCCAATGAGAAGATGAATGATCAATAGTTTTATATGGTTTTAGTGATGGATATTCACTCCATAGTTTTTTTTTAAATTTAAAAGCCTATGATGATGTGCATTACCATGCTTTGATGGTGTACACTGAGCACATTAGAAAGCATGGTTTCTCTAGAAAAGTTTCCATTGTGTGTCATGGTTAGGGTGTTAATATTGGGTTAGTTCATCTAAAATGAAGAGAAATCATCGATATCATGAAAGAATGGGAGGTGTTAGCTCATGAAAACCTTCCCGATCATTTTCATTAGCATCTTTAAATGTTGGGTTAGTAACATGACATCCATTTGGGAAGGAGGGGTATATGTGGTCAACTTGTTCAAATCAACCTCTAACATTGTCATTGATGTGAAACTATGGGGACCATATAATATTTTTTAAATGTTTCTGTCCCATATAAGGGTGTTAGAGGATCCGGAGCCTCAATAGGGTTGTCATCACAGTCCGAACCATATATGATAGAAGGTTCTCAGTTCAGCATCAACTGAATCAAGGATGTATATACTTAAAGGAAAAGTAAACATAAATAAGAGCCTTAAGACATTGTTCCTTATCCATAATATGAAAATAAGAGGCATATTTATGATGTGGACCAAGATCTAATGGATTAAAAAGCATGACCTGCAATAGTTCGAAGTATGATTATTATTACATTATCTATTTATAATATTTTATTTGATATTGGTACCTCATTTTCCATTTTCCCCATCTTGTTGATGTGCTAATGTTTTAAATTGTTATTAGTTTTATGTAATGGATTTGGTGACTCCTCCTGATAAGAAAAAGTTGAACGATTTTAGGTGTCAATATTGAAGACTCACCATGTCAGGGGTCAAAAGGGAATGTGACTTCATAGTCATAGAAATGGAACTTTTCCACTGGATCCCTAGTATGTATATGATGGTTTCTGTACAGGTACACATAGATTGATATTGATAGTGAGTGAGTTTTATATAACCAAATCAAAGTGTGTAGTATATAAAAGGTGAATGAGATGCTCATTCAAGACTCAATGAACCCCCACTTCTAATATTGGGAATTCAAACATTTCAGATGTTTTATCTCATGATGGAAGAAGATGGTAGTGATTATGATTAGGGAATACCCCCAATTGTGTATGCGATCTCAAAGGTAATACAAGATGTTTGTTCAGTTCTTCCTCTGGATCGATATTGGGAGTTAATCATTGATTTGTGAAGTTTAAAAGGATTGAATAACAAATTAGAAGGAGGGGGGGTGTATTAGTTTTTCACTTTTGATACGTTTAAATAATTTACAAAACATAACCAATGAAAACTGTTATGATTCAATTACATTTCAACTTTTAGTAAAAAATTATGCACGAAAATGTAAGAAACCAAGTAAAACACACAATATTTACATATTTCAGACTCATTGGGAGAACTGATATCCTTTCCATGGCCACTCATGTGCGACAATGGAAATCCATTATTATGAAAAAGTGAGTATTACTAGTTCCAAATCACTTTAGAAACCTTTTATGTCTCAATAGAAAATATTTTACCTTATCCTTTTAAATTACAATTTTTATTATAAAACAAATAAGGAAAAAATTATCCAGACTTTATTCAATCTTCTCCACAATTTCTAAGTTTGAAACATCATTCCAATTTTTCTAAATCCAATTTTATCAATACGATGTTGATGGATATAATTTTTTGAATTGATATTGGATCCGATTTTCTAAATATGATTATGTGGGCTCCAATTCTAAATATACAATGATAGTGAATCTGATATTCTCAATATGATGATGTGGTATCATATTTTCTCAAAATAATGAGCCCTGATTCAATATTATCAATACGATGATGCAAGATCTAGTTTTCTCCATATAATGTGCATGGATCACATTCTCTGAAATGATAGACTCTATACAATGACCTCATTATTCAATCTAAAAACTCAAACCTTGTTGGAATGATCTGTAAAATGTTTCTTCAATTAGATGGGATCTTTTACATAAAATTCCCTAGTGATCTACCTATTTTACATGTGTGAAATTTAAACATGGGTGAATGAATTGAAAATGTATTTAAATGATCCTAGGAAAAAAAGCTTGAAACATGAAAACTATTCATACTTCCTCAAATTTCAATAGTCCACAATTCTCTCCCATTTAAAATTCAGCATTGATATGTTAAATTATCCTTATACATCTTCATTATTTATGAAAAATTGAATTTTACAATTGACTTCTATATCAATTTAAACCTTTCTAATTTAATTAAAATATGTTTTCTTCTCAGCTAATTAAAATCTTTTTCTTTCTTATCCCATTACAAATTTTTTATTTCTCATCCCATTAAGATTTATTTCTTTCTCAATATGAAATATTCCTTTCGAATAAATGATTGTTATAATTCCAATTCTCATATCATTACGATGAAATTCCCATTACTATGGAAATCCAATTTTGAAACTATGATATTATTTAAACCTCTCCATCATTTCATCAAAATATATTATCCTGATATTTTTTATGATTTGTGAGAACTTATTCATCATAAAACAATGGTATGATTCTGTTTAGAATGTGTGTGAACAATAAAATTCCTGACATGAAAATATTCATTCAAAACTCTTCAGAAAAAAAAGAAATCTTTACTTAAAAACATATTCTATTAAAAAATATCAAATTCATTATTTCCATATATATGGAAAAAAAATTCCACAAAACCATAAATTCTACCACATATTCTTTTGAAACATATTTTCTTTATTTCACTATTATGAACCTAAATATAATAAATTGTATAATCAAAAACATAGTTTTTATCAATTTTTTTGTGTTTGGTGAAGCTCAGTACAATAACATGGGTCAAGAAACTTGTATCTAGAAAATAACCTCATTACAATAGACTAGGTCCAATTCCTAAATAACTAAAACATTCTCCAAAAAAATTTTAGTTGTAAACAAATAAAATAATTTTTTAAATAATTTAACAAGATATATTTATAATATTCCCTTTTGGATTTGTTTAAAACATTTGTTAACATCATTTCCATCTCAGAATGTTTTCACAAATAAACTTCTTGTAAACAACATTTGTTTTTGAAATTTATCAAAACACATACATTAACAAAATAGAGTTCCTTGACACTACACTACTATATAAAGTAATTATTTTATGGTATTAAATCACTTAGAGGTAGGAAACATTTTCAGGCATGTAAAGATAAAATTCACTACACTTCTATCTTTTTATCTCATTTTTCATTTTCTCACTCCATTCTATTGTAAACACAACTAAAAGAGAATTTATAATGATAAAACAATTCTTAAAAATAAATGATTTTACATTATCTCCCATTTTTTCTTCATAACTCAAATAATGGTGGGGGATTCTTTATTTAAGATGTGGGAGGAGTATAAACATAGAGTTACAATATAAATTCCTTAAAACGTTCTTTAAACAATGTTTTTGTGAAGATATCATAAATATGATACTTTGTTGAAATGTATCCTAGAAAAAATGTATCTAATAAAAATAGTCTCTTTTATAATGTTAAATATTATATAAATGTGTTTTGAGCATGAATAATGGAAAATATTCTTATAAATATCATTTACACTGTAATTATCAAAAATAATCTTTAGTTATTTAGAAACTTTTCACTCAACTCTTCCAACTGAACATTCATCTGCAAAATTTTAGTAAAAGCTTGAGTAGTTTCATCTTATTTGGATTCAATTATGCTCAAAGTTAAAAAACATTTTTTCTTACTACTCCAACTCCCACAACATTTACCCATGAAAAAATATCCCTATGATGTTGATTTGGTATCATTACAATTTCAATCCCAATCGGCTTCAGTATAACCACAAAACAACAAATCACAATTTATTTTGTATAAGAACATATATAAATTTTTCACTTTTACGTATCTCAGAAATATCATTACTTCCATCATATTTGATTCTTTTTAATTACATTGATATCTAGAAAAAAATGTAACTACATATGAAATATCAAGCCTTTGGGGTTTAAGGTACATAAGAATTCCTATCTGCTTCCGAATCTCTTTCTGATTCACACATACTATGGATTTATCTTTACTCAACATAGTGCTCAATAAAATAAGAGTTGAATATTGTTTGGATAATGATGTCCCAGACATCTTTAACAATTCTCTGGTATACGTTTCTTGAGATATGGGAATGTAATTTTCCATTTGAAGATCTTTTACACTATGGAATAAAGTTAATTCTCCTAACATAGAAATTTAAAAAATGTATGCAATTTCCTCTTAAAATAATTTAAAAACATTTTTTAAATTAACAGAAAATATTTATCATCGACATAAAAAATTAAAATTATATTTACAAAGTCATCATCTTACACATATAATATTCAATCAACTTTTCCTTTATAAAAGATCAATATTCTCAAAAAAAGCATGTTTCGAATATCATGATTGTTGAACATTTTTCATCCCATTCAATTATTTATTCAATTTCAAACATATATTTTTCATATTAATAAAGTAGAAACTGACATGTTTATTCAAATTATAAATATACCTATATTTAACTAACAAATATTGTTGAATTTACCTCTATCTAATAAGAATTTTAATTCTGATGTGCAACCACTCGCATAAATATTATAATATTTTCTAACCTTTCAATACAGGAAAAAAAATTCAAAATCTACACCTTACACTGCTGTATAGAATTTAATAACTATCCTTTATTATTTATTGAAACTTATTCATGATCATTTAACTTGTTTTTGTAAACCCACTTGTTTTTTATTACATTTTTATTTACAATATGTGAAACAAGTTCCCATGTTTCATTCTTTTTAATATGATCCAATTCATAATTCATAGTGTTAAGTCAAAAGTCTTCTTTTGACTTCTATATCATGTTTTGGAAATCACAAATGTATTCTATCATATGTTTGTATATTACAATTGTCTTTTATCATGTTTATCGTATCGTATGATGTTGATCGTACCGACCAAATCGTATCGTACTGACTCTGTCAAACATATCGTACTGACTCTGTCAATCATATCGTATTGACTCTGTCAATCGTATCGTACTGACTCTGTCAATCGTATCGTACTGACTCTGCTATTCAGATGATCATTATTTGTTTTGGTACTTTTTCAAAAACTCTCTCTGCATATGAATCGTACTCATGTTTTACATTTCTATATATCTCTTGTCCTAACAAAACGATGTCGTTGAATTAGTTACAAACTAATCAAAACGATGTCGTGCTTTCTGTTTAAATATGACCGTTGGAGGCAATATGACCGTTGGAACCCGAGGCCTATAAATAGGAGGTCATTTGAAGCTGAGAACACAACGATGAACAAAGAGAATGAATGAAGAGACTCTGTGAACTACGAAGATTCTAGAGAGAGACACTGTGACTTCTCTCATCAGCTTTGTGCGTCCGATCATCGTATCGAGGGCTTTCAAGTAATTGGAAGACAGAGGTGCCGATTACCTCCAAAATCGAGGGCTGCCGGGGATAGGCAGACAGACGTACCGATCATCGTATCGAGGGCTGCCGGGGATAGGCAGACAGACGTGCCGATCATCGTATCGAGGGCTGCCGGGGATAGGCAGACAGACGTGCCGATCATTGTATCGAGGGCTCACCAAGGTGTTGGTGAGACAGACCTTTTATCCTAGGTGAAAGGATAACCCTTCTCTTTGGGTTAAAAGAATTGTATTACTTTTACATTTCCGCTGTTACTTGTATTAGAAAGGGATTTGTATTGTTTCCTTTCTTCTATACATATTCAATTGTAATTGTTTCAATTACAATCATTCTATTACATATTGTATTGATTGGTTCTATACGCTTTAAGGTAGAATCATTTATATCTGTATTACTCTGATTATTGTGTTCATCTTGAATACAATTGTTTTACTTTACAATAGTATTACAATACATCATACCTTTTACATTCAATACAATTGTGGGTGATTTTATTTGTATTAGTTTAAGATCATTTAAACTAATCTCTTTGTTACTAAAACTCAAAAGTTTTTAAACCTACAATTCACCCCCCCTCTTCTATTGTTCCATCTAATAGACTCTTATATCTACTATTCGATCCAACAATTGGTATCAGAGCGGGGTTTTCCACTGACTTGTATTACTAGATTTACTTCTTATTACTATCTTGAATACTTACTACACTAACGTGTGGAGTGGAAAAGTTGTTTTTGTTATATTAGATGGCAGGCATGAATATCGGATCAATAGATAATCTGAATCCTTCTAGACCACCAATTTTCGATGGGAATGATTATGAGTATTGGAGAGATCGTATGAAGACTTTCGTCATCAATACTGGTGTAGACAATTTTATTATGCTTACTGGGGGTTACAAAATTCCTGACAAAGAAGTTAGCACTTTCACCAACCAAGAGAAGCAAGAATATCAACTGAATTACAAGGTACGCAATACTTTATTATGCTCTATGACCAGGAATATATATAGTCAGATATCTTCATGTGAAGCAGCCAATTGTATTTGGAAGAAATTAGAAGTCACTCATTTTGGTACATCCAAGGTTATAGAAACAAGGAGAGAAATGCTTCGAGCGGAGTATCATGGATTTGTTTATCCTTATGGAGAGCCAGTATGTAAAGTGCAACAATGGTTTATGACAATTGTCAACAACTTACAATCTATGGGAGAAAAAGGTCTTGATGATGAAGCTCTTGTTGATAAGATTATAGATATTATGCCAAATGAATGGGAGTCAAAAAGAACAGCTATTGATGAAAATAGAAAAGTTTCCCAGATTACTCTTGATGAACTCTTTGGAACTCTTCCACAGCACGAGACAAGAATGAAGAGAGATGCTGATTTCAATAAGAAGAAGAATGGGAATGGAAGTGTAGCTTTTGCATCTAAAGCTAAAACACCTGAAAGGGTTACAAGGTCTAAATCCAAGAAAGTTGTTGTATCTGATTCAAGTGATTGTAATCTTTCGGATAATGAGTTAGCTAATATTGCTCGAAGGATGAACAAGATTGTGGGAAAGAAAGATTTTCAATATAGATTCAAAAAGAAAGATAGGAAAGATAGGAAAGATTCAGAGGTAACTTGTTATGAATGCAAGAAAGCAGGACATATAAGGCCTGATTGTCCTTTACTAAAGAGGAAAGATAGAAAAGAGAAACACTCTGAAAGAAACAAGAAAAGGTTTTATAAGACAAAGAAAGGCTTGAAAGCAAATGATACATGGAGTGCAAGTGGTAGTGATTCCTCAGATGATTCTTCAGAATATGAGACGTCAGGACAAAGGAATATTGGACTTCTATCCAGACTACCAATTGAAGATCATTGTCTCATGGCTAAGGTACATAATGCTGAAGCTGTTACAAATGTCTCTTTAAATGCAAATTATATTGATAATAGATATTATGAATCTTCAAATGATGAACCCTCATCATCAGAAGATGATACATTACCTTCTTTTGAAGAAGTTTCTAGATTTGCTAAGTTACTTGAAAATGAAAATTCTAAACTCAAAAAGAGATTTGAAAAATCAAATTCTAGAATTTCTATTTTGACTAAAGAAGTATCAGATCTTTCTAAAGATCTTGATGGGAAAACTTCTGATTTTGAAAGTATTTTGAAAACCCTTGAGAAAGTCAAATCGAAAAGGATAAACTTTCTAAGGATCTTGAAACTGCTATTTCAAAGAAAAATATTTTAGAGTCTAACTCTAGTTCAAATTCAAATGTTTTAGAAAACAAGAATTTGGTTTTAAAACTAAAGTCAGAGATTTTATCCTTGAAAAAGTGTTTGTCAAACTTTACTCATGGAAAAGAAAACTTTGATAGGATGTATTCTCAAATTAGACCGTTGAGAAATCGTTCTGGTCTTGGTTATACTTATTCCAAACCTGTTTTTAGTAATAACTATTTTGTTCCTCAAAAAACCATTTTCTGTTCCAAGTGTCAATGTGGTGGACATTGGAGAAGAGATTGTTCTCTTAACAAAACTCAATCCTTAGTATTTCATAAAGCTCATTTTGCTAAACAAATGTGGATTCCTAAAATTCTTTTATCTAACCCTTCTGGATCCAAACAAGTTTGGATTCCAAAAATCTAATTGTTTCTTTTTCAGGGAAACGAGAAGTGTATCAATAAGAACATTTGGTACATGGATAGTGGTTGTTCTCGACATATGACTGGAAACAAAGATTTCTTTGAAAAGGTTATCAAAACAAAAGGTGGAAAAGTTACCTTCGAAGATAATGCTCAAGGAAAGATTGTTGGTATAGGTAATATCGTTTTTCTTGGAAAAGTTCTTATTTCAAATGTTTTATTTTTAAAAGGTCTTAGGCACAATCTCCTCAGCATAAGTCAATTATGTGATGAAGGTTACCTTGTGAATTTTAGAAATGATAAGTGTCTAGTTCACAATTCCAAGGATGAATTCATTCTATCTGCCCATAGGCAAGAGAATATTTACACTATTAACTTAGAAGACCTTAGGAACCAAAACTTACCTTGTTTAAGTGTAATAGAAGACCAATCGTGGCTATGGCATAGGATACTAGGACACTGTAATTTGAGAAACCTAAGAAAACTCTCAAAGAAAGGACTTGTAAAAGGGCTACCGGATCTTAGATATGATTCTTCAAAAGTCTGTGATCCTTGTCAATTTGGCAAGCAACATAAAACTAGCTTTAAACCAATTAATGAAGTTTCAACTTCTAATGCATTACAGCTTGTGCATATGGATCTGTTTGGTCCTTCACAATCTGGAAGCATTGGAGGCAAATACTATGTATTTTTTTTAGTTGATGACTTTACTAGATTTACATGGGTCTACTTTCTCACAAAGAAATCTGAAGCCTTTTCCTATTTCAAAACTTTTAGAGCCCAAGTTAAAAATGAGAAAAACCTACCATTGATAACTATTCATAGTGATCATGGTGGTGAATTCCAAAATTCAGATTTTGAAACTTTTTGTAGTAAGAAAGGTATTACTCACAATTTCTCAGCTCCAAGAACTCCTCATCATAATGGGGTTGTTGAAAGAAGAAATCGTAATCTTCAGGAAATGACTCGAACCATGTTGAGTGAATACTCAATTGCTAAGCACTTTTGGGCTGAAGCTGTAAGTACTGCCTGTTATACTATAAATCGTGTTTTAACTAGACCATTTCTTAATAAAACTCCTTACGAGTTATGGACTGGCCGAAAACCTAAAGTTTCTTACTTCAAAGTTTTTGGATGCAAAGTATTCATTCTGAATACAAAATATAATTTACACAAATTTGCACCAAAATCTGATGAAGGAATCTTTCTAGGCTATTCCACAACCTCTAAGGCTTATAGAGTTTTCAATAAAAACACTTGTACTGTTGAAGAAACAGTACATGTAAAATTTGATGAAACTAACCCTTTTGTTTTCAACCAACCCAATCCTACATCCTCGGATGTGTTTTCTAAAAATGTTTATCAACCTTTATTAGAAGAACATTCTGATAAGGAAAATGTTCAAGAAAGTATTCCGGAAACATTTAACATAGAATATTTTCTACCATATGTTGATGAACAGGTTTTACAAAACCCAAATCAATTGTTTCTTAGGAATCATCCCAGTGATAACATCATTGGTGATATAAATCAACCTGTAAGGACCAGAAATTCCTTAAGAAATGAAATAGAACATCTTGCTTTTCTTTCCCAATTTGAACCTAAAAGTCCAAGTGAGGCCTTAGGTGATGATGATTGGATCAATGCAATGCAGGATGAACTAAATGAATTTGAAAGGAATCAAGTCTGGACTTTAGTTGAAAGACCTAAAGAAACAACTGTAATTGGTGTAAAATGGGTTTTCAGAAACAAGGGTGATGAAAATGGAATCATTGTAAGAAATAAAGCAAGACTTGTGGCTAAAGGCTATAATCAACAAGAGGGAATAGACTATGAAGAAACATATGCTCCTGTAGCTATACTAGAATCTATTCGTATTCTATTAGCCTTCGCAGCATATTTCAATTTCAAACTATTTCAAATGGATGTCAAATGTGCTTTTTTAAATGGTTTTGTTCAAGAAGAAGTTTTTTTCGAACAACCTCCTAGTTTTCAAGACCCAAAACATCCTGATCATGTCTTTAAACTTACCAAGGCTCTATATGGTCTTAAACAAGCCCCTAGAGCATGGTATGATAGACTCACAGGATTTCTTTTATAAAACAATTATAGAAAAGGTACAGCTGATCCAACTCTTTTTATCAAAATGGAAAACAAAAATGTTTTGATTTTCCAAATCTATGTTGATGACATCATATTTGGATCAACTCAGAAATCTTTAACCGATTCTTTTGCCAATTTAATGAAATCTGAGTTTGAAATGAGTATGATGGGTGAGTTAACATTCTTTCTTGGTTTTCAAATATCTCAAAAACCAGAAGGAACTTATATATCTAAACATAAGTATATTAATGACTTACTCAAAAAGTATGGATTTGACAAAACTAAAAGTATTAGCACCCCAATTGGTACCTCAAATACTCTTGATCTTGATGAAACTGGGAAACCAGTAGATCAAACAATTTTTAGAGGTATGATAGGGAGTTTGGTATACTTGACAGCTAGTCGACCCGACTTGATGTTTTCTGTATGCTTATGTGCAAGATATCAATCTAATCAAAAAGAGTATCACTTAAAAGCCGTAAAGAGAATATTTCGGTATTTAAAAGACACTATGGATTTAGGTCTTTTCTACTCTTCTGGAAATGATTTTGTTTTAAAAAGTTTTTCAGATGCTGACTTTGGTGGTTGTAGAATGGATAGAAAATGTACATCTGGAACATGTCATTTCTTAGGAGACTCTTTGGTTTCATGGTCCTGCAAGAAACAACACTCAGTATCACTCTCCACTGCTGAAGCTGAATATGTAGCAGCTGGAAGTTTCTGTGCTCAAGTATTGTGGATGCAGCACACACTCACTGACTATGGTTTGAGTTTCTCCAAAACTCAAATTCTGTGTGATAATACATATTCCATAGCTCTTAGTAAAATCCCACCACATCACTCTCGTGCAAAACACATAGATGTTAGGGATCACTTTCTTAGGGATCACACACAAAGAGGAGATATTGTTTTACAATTCATCGGAACGCAAGAACAACTTGCTGACATTTTTACAAAACCTTTACCTTCTGATAGATTTGAATTTATAAAACAGAAGCTAGGAATGATTACATTAAAATAATCATTCATATCTACTTCCTGTTTTACATCTCTCCTAATAGTAAGAAACTCCTCGTAGAAAGGGGGAGGAAATTTCTTTCTGTCTTTATGTTTCTGATCGTTAACTATTTACTCTATTTATATATGTTTCTTTTTCTGTTTATCGTATTAACAGTTTTATCGTTTCATTTTAGTTTTCCTGTTTATCGTATTGACCATTTCAATTTTTCTGTTTATTGTATTGAAATTCTTTTCCATCATACCATTCAATTTTTTTTTTCGACCGATGATGGTATTGAAATTCTTTTATATCATACCATTCAATAGTTTTTGAATCGACCGATGATAGTATTGAAATTCTTTTCCATCGTACCATTCAATTTTTTTTTCGACCGATGATGGTATTGAAATTCTTTTCCATCGTACCATTCAATAGTTTTTGAATCGACCGATGATAGTATTGAAATTCTTTTCCATCATACCATTCAAATAGTTTTGTATCGACCGAAGATAGTATTGAGATTGTTTTCCATCGTATTGTCAGTTCATGGTAACAAGATTATTTTCTATCGTACGGTCCGATCATAGTAATGACTTTGTTTTCCATCGTCATCATGTTTTTTTTTCTCCTTACGATTGTGTTTACTTTTGATTCTTACCAAAACCAGCAATCACCTTATGTTCTCTGACAGGTTTCTTTTCACTCTTCTCATTTTTTAAATTTTTTTTTTTGCTTTAATCCTAACCATTGATCTGGTATTATCTAGTCTTGACCGTAGAATATCAACGATCATCTCTTTATTGCCTATAAATACCCCCCCCCCTCCTCTCCCCAAACCCAGATTGATTGTCCAGGAATTGAGGCGAAGCTCTGCTCCATCAGCTATAAAAAATCGTACGATCTTCTCATTGGCAGAACCTTTATGTCTCAATCTTCTGCTAATACTCCTGCCGAAATGTCTTCAAAGACTTTTACAGAGAAAGACATTAACAGAGAAAGGTTAGTATCCCGAGACTTTTTCGATACGTACGATTCTACAATCAGGAGGATCATTCTGTTTCAAGGATGGGAACATCTCTGTGTGGAAAAGCCTGATTTTCAAGATCCAGTTCTTTTTGATGAAGTTTGTCAATTTTACAAAACCGTTTCTTTCGACAAAGATATGACTATAAACTTCGCTGTGTACGATAGAAAATTATCTATGTCTGTGAAACAAGCGGCACATTTTCTGAATGTTTCTATAGAAGGCGATGCATTCTGTCCATCTCACAAACTACCAGAGGAAGTTGGTACGTTTAATAGAGAAAGTGATGAAAAAACTTTGTTTGTTATTAATGAGGATAAGAGGAAAGTTTCTCATCTTTCACCGGACAATCGGTTTGTCACATTATGGATGCAAGGTTTTCTTATCCCAAGGAAAGGGGATAGAGAAACCCTTAAAGTTTCTGATGTCTTTATGCTCGACTATCTTGTGAATATGAGGAAAGTAAATCTCATGGGATATGTTTTTGAAACCATCATGAATGTCAAGAAAGGAGGGATGAAATCCTAGATAATAATGTATCCAGCCATCCTTACGAAATTCAATCTTGAGAGTATGAAGTTTTGTAACATTCCTTTGAAAGGAGAACCTATGGATTTGAGGCCATCTTTGATTAATAAGAGTACGATGAAAAATCTGAATGTTTGTTTTGATTCAAATTCAAAACTTTTTGTCAGAGATGTAGAAGCTGAATTGGCTCAAAATCAATCGGCACCTATTCCAGCCAAGGACAATCAATCCACCGGTGTTACTCGAAAGTCTGATCCTCAAACTAGTTCAAAACCAAAGAAGAATCCAAGGTACAGTAAAGAAGTTGTAGCCAAATAGAGAAAGGACAAGGAACAGAGAAAGGAAGGTGATCCGAAGTTTGGTCTTGACCCTGCTGAGGCCTTTGCAGAAAGAATAATGGTAGAAGAAACCCTTCAAGCTGAAAAGAAAAAGAAGACTCTTTTGAAAAGAAAGGCTCAGGACTTTGATATCTCTAAAGTCTTGAAAGCAGTTGAAGATGCTAGTGCTCAACTAACTGTGGAAGTTCACCAAGAGCCCATCGTACAGAGTCTGCCTGAGAAAGAAATAGGAAAACAAGTGATAGAAGAAGTGGAAGTAGAAGAAGGAGATTTTCTGTTAGAATTTCTTCAAAGTTCAAAGAAAAGTAGAGAGGAATCGCTTCAAAAGATGAGAGAAGGAGTTCAACAAACTCCTCATGCCGATCAAGAAAGATCTCCGGACAGGATGTCATCTCGAGAAAAGCAAGATGCTCAATCTTCTCAGTCTGATAAAGTAGTTGTCATTAGTGACAAAGTGGAAGATGAAAGAAAGCAGAAAGAAAAAGAAAAAGGGAAACAGCCAGTTGTTGATTCAAGCAGATCGTATGAACTAGCATCGTACGATGAAGATACTGATTCAGAGCATACAATCTCTCTCAAGAAGAGTGATTACATTGTTCATGTTTTGAGAAGGATGGAGAAAACCATTCCTTATTTCCCGAGGCTGGAAGGTAAGATTGATTTTATTACTGAAAATCAAATGAAAAAGTTTGGCTCTGTAAAAGAATTGAGAAACAAAGTTTTGTCAGTAGAAGCCGATCTGAAAGTTCTTTCAGAAAGCTCAGTTGCTCATAAGAAGGCTTGCAATAAGATGACCAAGTGGTCATACAAAACAGAGAGCTCAATCAATGATCATGAAATAGCTATTGAAGATATAAGGAGGTTATCAAATGAGCTAGCAATTGCTTTCAACAAGCTTGATAAAGAAACGGTTGAAAGGCTGAACCTTTTATCTTCTCAAAGAGCCGATGTTCCTTCAGTAAAAGACTTGCAAGATAGGATGAATGTTTTCCAATCTGAATTCTCGAAAGTTTCATCTTTCAAAGATGAAATGGTTTTACTGAAGAATCAAAATTCTGTGTTGTCCAAGGATAACAAGACTCTGCAAAACAGAATTGATACCCTTGAAGAAGAAATCAGAGTACAGGAGGAGACCATCAGAAATCAAGATCAGATTTTTGCGGATCAACAAGAGCTTCTCAAAACTCAGGGTGAATCAATTTCTGAAGACAAGAAGGAGATCAAGAAGATGAAAGCTGTGCTTCATGAGCTTATAAAGAAAGAGAAGGAAAGAGAAAACAAATGATTTTTGTATTTGTTTCTTTTGGAACTTGTTTGTTTTGTAATAATTCTTATAATCCTTTCTCTTTTATCCATTGTCTTGTATGACTTCACTAACTCTTTCAGACAATTCGAGATTACTCCTTTCTTTTTGTAAATCACAAAGGGGGAGAAAATTTACAAAGCAAAGATTGTTTTACAAAGGGGGAGAATGCATTACAATGCTCTTAAGGAAAATCTACGAATACAATCCTTAGGAAAGTCAATACCTAAGGGGGAGTTAGTTGTATTCAATTTTCTTATTCAGAAGAGTTTTTAAACTCAGGGGGAGATAAGTATTTCTTGTTTCATTTACTTTGTGTATTTTTGATTTCCAAAAAGGGGGAGATTGTTAAGTCAAAAGTCTTCTTTTGACTTCTATATCATGTTTTGGAAATCACAAATGTATTCTATCATATGATTGTATATTAAAATTGTCTTTTATCATGTTTATCGTATCGTACGATGTTGATCGTACCGACCAAATCGTATAGTACTGACTCTGTCAAACGTATCGTACTGACTCTGTCAATCGTATCGTATTGACTCTATCAATCGTATCGTACTGACTCTGTCAATCGTATCGTACTGACTCTGCTATTCAGATGATCATTATTTGTTTTGGTACTTTGTCAAAAACTCTCTCTGCATATGAATCGTACTCATGTTTTACATTTCTATATATCTCTTGTCCTAACAAAACGATGTCGTTGAGTTAGTTACAAACTAATCAAAACAATGTCGTGCTTTCTGTTTCAATATGACCGTTGGAGGCAATATGACCGTTGGAACCCGAGGCCTATAAATAGGAGGTCATTTGACGCTGAGAACACAACGATGAACAAAGAGAACGAATGAAGAGACTCTGTGAACTACGAAGATTCTAGAGAGAGACATTGTGACTTCTCTCATCAGCTTTGTGCGTCCGATCATCGTATCGAGGGCTTTCAAGTAATTGGAAGACAGAGGTGCCGATTACCTGCAAAATCGAGGGCTGCCAGGGATAGGCAGACAGACGTGCCGATCATCGTATCGAGGGCTGCCGGGGATAGGCAGACAGACGTGCCGATCATCGTATCGAGGGCTGCCGGGGATAGGCAGATAGACGTGCCGATCATCGTATCGAGGGCTCACCAAGGTGTTGGTGAGACAGACCTTTTATCCTAGGTGAAAGGATAACCCTTCTCTTTGGGTTAAAAGAATTGTATTACATTTACATTTCCGCTGTTACTTGTATTAGAAAGGGATTTGTATTGTTTCCTTTCTTCTTTACATATTCAATTGTAATTGTTTCAATTACAATCATTCTATTACATATTGTATTGATTGGTTCTATACGCTTTAAGGTAGAATCATTTATATCTGTATTACTCTGATTATTGTGTTCATCTTGAATACAATTGTTTTACTTTACAATAGTATTACAATACATCATACCTTTTACATTAAATACAACTGTTGGTGTTTGTATTTGTATTAGTTTAAGATCATTTAAACTAATCTCTTTGTTACTAAAATTCAAAAGTTTTTAAACCTACAATTCACCCCCCTCTTGTATTGTTCCATCTAATAGACTTTTATATCTACTATTCGATCCAACACATAGTATCCACCCATTATTTTTGTTTAATAGCTTATGAAATGGATTTCAAATCAACTTTTGAGATTAGTTGAGTTTGATTATCTAATATCAACTTTCTACTTATATGTACAAGGGGCTTCAGACTCCCAATAGTGTTTTCGAATTAAACATGTTTTTTGAAATATATGAAATTTCAATGTTTCTTTCCCAAGAGAAATTTCCTCCTTGCATTATTCTTTTGAATCGTGATAAGATTTTATTGAATTTCATTCACTATTGTTGGAATTCTCTAGTTTATCATCCTAATATTTCTCAATTACATTTTTATGGAAAAAATATTTCCCATTACTTTCACATAATATGAGTCCACTATATTGTGTAAATGTTGTTTTCAATATTATTATCTGATTAAATTAGAGTAATAAAACATAAAATATTATTCCTCATATTTCTCATCAATCTTTCCAAAATAATGATATTTTATTATGATGAAACATGTACTTCCATTAAAATTGAAGTATTTCTATTTTTTATAACATATTTTATAAGGTGTCATGTTGGTTTTCGGTCTAAAAATATATATTTTGAACACATACAATATTACTAATAGCTTCACTCTAAAATAACATTGAATGTTTGTACTCTTCTAACATACTTCTTAAAATTTCACCTAAACTTATATTCATTTTTTGTACTACACCATTTTATGGTGGGCTGTAGGGAGTAATATACTGATGATTTTTAACATGCTTCCTCTAATGAGATTAAAAATTATTTGTTTTGAATTCAGAACCATTATATACTCTAAACATTTTTATGGAAACCCCCATTTTGTTCTCTACATATTTTCTATATAATTTAAAAATACCATGATCCTCTAACTTATGCTTCATAGAAAGGATTTTTTTTATCAATTTAAATTAATAAATATAAATGATAATATATAAGACTCCTATTATTAATTAATATTTCACTGATCCATATAAATCCAAATGAATATGAACTAATGGTATGTTATATTGAATATCAACTCTTTTTTGACTTCTATTAGTCATCGTCCCAGTTTTACAAGTTACATAAATATATTCTTCTCTTCTATTAAATTCTAGGAAGTTAAAAACATCATCAACATTAGAAAATTTTCTCAAAATTTTCTATCCAAGGTGACCAAGTATTTGGTGCCATAATTTATTTTAATTTTACACACTCATGTAACATGAGTTATTTAATTCTCTTATTTGAAAGCGGTTCTAACTTTTTATTTTCCCTTTAGAATTGAAATTTCCCCTTTAACTATTTTGAGGATACAAAAATCCATTTAAAAAAACAATCCTTTTCCATCATAAAAATGTATGACTTATATTATGTATTTATGTTTTATCCCATAAAAAATTAAAACTTCCTTTTATGTCAAATTTTCAGCTAAAATCTCAACTATTCTGATTCCTTTGACTTATAAGGAATAATCGACACCAAAGGTAACTATTCCTCCTTCACGACATTCTAAATGTTTCAAGATTTTTATTTCACATATCATTTGTAAATAATATCCACTATCATGTATCTATGGTTCGTTCCTTTTACTTTATTTAAATGTTGTCTCATCAATAAAAAGAACTTTCCTCAATTATCTTCTTTTCATCTTTATTATCTTTTATATCATAAGAATATTTTTCTAGAAGGAGTGTTTTATACCATTCAACATGATGATTATCTTTATAACATATTTGATAGTCATCTACAAAACATTCAAAATTATTTTTTGATTGAATGTTTCTAATATCATAGAAATTCATTTTTTTCTTCATTCTATATTTTAGGAATGATTCTCATTCTATATTCACTATTTATTCCAATTTTCTCAAAACTTCTTCGGGTAGAGAAGTGGTGTGAAAAAAATTGTATTCCATATTCCCATAAATTCCCAAACACCATAAATAGCCTCAAAAAATTATTTTTTATGTAATAATTTTCTTTCTATATGAATTATTTGTCGTGGTTGGTAGCATCCTTCAACTCTCACAAACCTTGTATGTGGACTATCATTACATTAAAGTGATACTTTTATTTACATGACCTGTTTCACACATCCTATCTCGAACCATGTTTTACCAGTACAATTTTTAGAACCTAAAATGATAAATGAATCAGATGAAACATTATTTTTAGTAAGAGAATATTTCACATGATTCTCATATTGATCCTTCTCAGTAACATTATATGTCTCAGTTTTTACATGCAATGATTTTTTGAATTTTTCATTCATTTTCTTCAATGAACTTTTTGACTCATGAAATTTTGATGGAATTTTTTTTACTTATTTGTCCTTCTATTCCATATTCTTACTAAGTTCATCATCCATCATTCCCTTTTCAGCAATTCCAAGTCTGTATCATAAAATATCCTCAATGTATTCTTCCTCCACCTTTGAAAAAATCTTTTCTTCCATTATAAATTTCTTTTTAATAACATATTATTACATTAATTTCTCACTTTAGGGTTATGTTTTTCAAAAGACATAGAATATTTTCTGTTCAAAGATGATACTCTCTATAAGATTATTCACCACCTTATCCACTCTATGAGGAATCTTTTTTTTCTAATCTATTTTAATGAAGGTTCCCAATTTTTCTGTACTATTATATTCATAATTATTTATTTTAGTTGAGTCCAATTAAATTTTATTAGTCGACACAACTATTTTTTTATAGTAATCATTTTATTTTTTTATTGGAATAATTTTCTTATTTATCATTTTAATTCCACTTCTTCCATTGAGTTTTTCCATCAAGATCACCTCGATATTCTCCAAATTTATTCGTGGGAATATTCATAGAAAGGTATCAAACTCTACCACAAACAAAATATTATATTGGATGTTTACCTCTATAATTTCCTATTCCTATTTTTTAGACTCCTCATGTTTTAATCATGTTTTAATGATCACAAATTTTTACTAATGTTTAATCTATCACATATCATGTGTAGATATTCTTGGTTTCTTTATGCTTCAAATAAATATTTTCAAGATCCTGATTCTTATAAATAATGACTGATTATTGAAATATTTATTAATCATTGGTCTATATTGATTAATTATATGAGTGATTAATTATAATTCATTCAGTGAATTTTATTGTGTACGCATGTATCCAGATAATTGTCTACGTCTAAGAAACCATGAGTCTACGACTAGATCTAGTTTTCGGGCTAAGGACCCAGAAATCATGACCTAGACTCCATGACCAGACACCGTGACCCAAAAACCATGACTAGACACTGTAACAAATTTTAGATCCCATGAAGTCTATGACACATATTCTTTGATAAGACATTGTTCGGTGTTTAGAAAAGGACTAGACACTGTGATTGTAACACTAAATATGTGCTACCGGTTCATAATCTCAATACAATTATGCCATGTTGATTATCTCACTTCTAAAAGAAAAAGAAGAATACACCATTTCATGGTGACTTCGTTTCCATATGACATCATTTCTAGACAGAATGTGACATCTTACATTAATCTATTTTTCATTTTAAATTTCATTTATAATGGAAATATTTGAGTCTTTTAAATCCTCTTACATAATTAATATTTCATTATTGAGATTTCACATAGTATTACATGCTATGATATGCAAGAAACATGAATCATGTCATATCCAACAGATTCACTCCATGAATAAAAAGAAAAATGGGGCCTGAAAACTAATGACGTGTAGTAGTGTGTAGTAAGAATGAGATAATTCAAGAAAAGTGGACTGATAGATACACCAAGATACATATGAAGAACACACGAAGCATTCCCCAATAAAAAAGCTAAAATACTACATATCCCGGCAAAATCTTCTTTACAATACCAACTCCATGAAGAACACGAGCTAGATGTAACTAGAAACCAGAGCACCATTCTTGCGATACTATGTTTTTCGAAAGAGGACGCGAAACATACATATTCCTCATCTGATAATCCCAGAGCATCATAGAATAAATATAAGAACACTTATAACCTTATCTCATCAACTTTGCTTAGTTTTGTTTTGATTTTATCTACCAAGCAATGTGTGTGTGTGTGTGTCTGAATTAAATACACACATTTTCTCTTGCATTAAACTGATTGATACAAGGTATCCATCCTATAATATCATTTTACAATTGTTTAATACCATGTATAAATGTGGAAAAGGTCTTGTGTGACACAGTGTTTTTTACCCTTGAATAATTGTGGACAAGGTCATGTGACCTGGATAGTCATGTGAACTGTTGTTTACACCGATCCAATGTGTGAGTCATGTTAATTAATATAAACTTCATAGTATCCCTTGAACCACAAGTAGAGTGGATAAGATCTCAGCTTCAGACCGAACCACGTGTTTTATCCGATGTGTTATTTAATTTATGTTTTTCTAATTTACTATATAATTCAGAAATCACTAGATTTACATTCTTCGTTAATCTTGGTTTGAAGTTATAATTATTTTTACTTATTAGAATAACTCCGAATATAATATCAATAACTCATAAAGAGATTAATTAGAATTAATAAATATTTTGACAAGTTATTTGAACATTCAAACATTCATAATTATATTAACATGATAAATTGGGTTGCATTCAATTTTATTGAGGCTCCTTTTTAAGAAAAAATTTCAACAGAAATTTTTATAGATACTCAATTCACACCCCTATTTAGTAATCTACTCCACCCAATAGTTGGTATCAAAAGAATATATTAAGACTCTATTATTTAAACTATTCAACTGTTATTTTTGTTTTACATTATTGATCTGTAAATTTCTATTAATTCTAAATTTATAGATCTTTAAATGTATTTCCTTATTATGGATAATAGAAAAGAAGGTGATGCAACACAAAGACTACCATTCTTTAATGGAACTAATTATGCCCAATGGAAGATTAAAATGAAAAAGTATTTATAAAGTATGGGTTTTGAAATTTGGTCTTCAATTATAGATGATTATAAGACTCTCACTGCTAATATAATTATTTTGGATGACCCAAAAAATAAATCATACAATAAAAATTGCAAAGCTGGTTATGATTAATATTTCTCTTTAGGAGATCAGAAATTTAACGTAATTTCTACATGTAAAACTACCCATGAAATATGAGATACATTATCTGTTTCAGATAAAGAGACTTCTAGTGTAAATGAAATAAGACTTATTACTTGTATTGTTAAATATGATAAATTTAAAATTAAACCAGATGATCTTATTTCTGACATGTATCTCAGATTCTACGAAATTGTCATCACAATTATTTCTCTTGGAAGAGAAGTTACTTTCAATGAAAATATCATGAGGATTCTCAAATAAAAACCTGGTATATGCAAGGGACCCTATTTCTCTATTATAGAGTCATGTGAAATCCGAAAATTACATGTCAAAGAACTTATTAATAAACTAATGATGTATGAATATGATCCGAATTTTAAAAATTTAGAGGATGTTGAACCCAAAATAAAATAAGTTGCATTTAAGACCACCACATCCAAACACAATGAAAAAGGTAAATTAGAAGACTCTGTATGATTTTCCAACGGTGAACAATCATCCCCTGATAGTGATGAGGAGATGGTTCAATTAGTGAAAAAGGTTAGGAAATTTTACAATATGAATAAAATTTTCAGAAATTATAACCTCAAATAATGATATGATAAAAAGGGAAGCTTGAAGAATGAATGGAAAAGACGTGACATGTATAATGATATAGTAGGATATGATTATAAGAGAAAGGGGAATATAAATTCGGACTATCCCAAGCTCAAGTATTATAATAAATATGATGATAATGATATAAAGTATAAATATGTAATGAAAGCAACTTGGAGAGCATATGAGGACAGTTCTGGTGACACAGAGTCTTCACATGATGAACAGGATAACAAACCCAAATTTTTTTTCATGAAAAAAACATCAAATATAACCTTGGAATCACCTATATAAAATTTTTATTATTATGGAGATGAAACTGATTCTGAAAATATTCTAAATATGAAATGTTGGATTATTGAAATTTTATTTAAGAGAAATACAATGAACTAAAAGATAAATACAAGTCTTTAAAGAAACAACATGCTCATAACTCAACTATTAAATATGAACATACAGTAGAATGATTGAGAAATGTTAAATTAATCAAAGAAAACAATGAATAAAGATATCTAATGAGGAATTGAAAAAGGACCTTGAATGGTTTAAAAATATTAAAGATACATTGTTAATAACACTTGGTTAACAAATTACACAAAAATATACTACTGGAATTGGCTATTGACCTAGTAAAATAAATTTTGTATAAACCAATTTTGTCTCTAAATCTAGAACATACAGTTTTACTCCTATTTTAGGAAAACATTCTTATAGTTCAAATTATCATACACTCTACTGCTTCATGATTTTCTAGACCAAATGAAGTTTATTTTTTATGTACATTACATAATTCATATAGGAAACATGTGAGGATGTTGTCTGTTCCTAAAACAGTAGTCACAAATCTTACTGGACCTAAAAAAATATTTGTTCCAAAGTCTATTTTTATTTGACATTTTAGTAGGAAAATTCATTAAAGAGCTTCTATAAAATCATATGGAATTTGGGGAATGCTTATTAAAGACACATGACAGGAGACTATTCATGTTTCACATGATTAATTAAAATTCATGGTGGCCAAGTCAATTATGGTGACAATTCCATATGAAAAATCATTGTCCTTGGAAAAATCAGAAACTCTAACTCAGTTTTAGTTTCCAAATTACTTTTTGTTGATGGATTGAAATATAATCTGCTTAGTATTTCACAACAATGTGATGATGTATTTAATGATAAATTTGATATTGAAGTATTCAATGTTTTTAGTTCTACGAATGAATTAGTTTTTTCTTCATCAGGAAATGAAAATGTATACTCTATTAACATAGACTATATAGTTTCCCAAAATGCTTCATGATTATTTGTATTTGAAAAAGAGTTTTTGTTTGGAATATGAGACTACGACACTATAATATTCAAACCATTTGGAAGCTAAATAGAACACATTTAATCAAATACCTACACAAACTTGATATTCTGAAAGATAAAGTGTGCAATCCTTGTAAAAAGGGAAAGCAACAAAAAATTTCATTCAAACCAAAGAAAGAGGTATTGACTTCTCAACCACTCAAACATGATAATAAGGATTTGGTTAGACCATATAGAGTTTTTATTTAAATGGGATGCAGTTTGTTTATGTTCATGTAGATAATTTCTCTATATATACTTGGACATTCTTTTCTAGCTCATGAAAGTGGAGCCTCCTATAAGTTCACTAGATATGATAAAACAATATAAAATAATAGAGGACATAGAATTATATCCTTAAGAATATATCATGGTTGTGAGTTTGAAAATGAAGTGTTTTAATCCTTCTTTTCACAAAATGGCTTTAGTCATAATTTATCTACCCCTGCAACACTTCAACCAAATGGAGATATAGAATGAAGAAATTGGACCTTGCAAGAAATTTCTAAAACCAGGCTAAGTGAATATTACATATCTATTTATATTTGGGATAAAGTAGTAAATATAGAATGCTATATTATTTATCGAGTGTATATTAGAACCATTTTTAAAATAACTCTATATGAAATGTGGAGCAATAGAAAAATAAAAGTAAGATAATTCAATTTTTTTTGTTGGTAATGAATATATCTTTAATACTAAGGATGATCTTGACAAGTTTTCATGTAAGAGTGATGAAGGAATTTTTGTAGGATCTTAAATCTCTATAAACTTCTATAGAGTGTTTAAAAAAAGAACTAAATGTTTGGATGAATCAGTCTATCCCATGTTTGATAAGATAGATCCACATGAGCATAATACCACTCTAGAGAACCTGGAGGATGATAGGTCAAATACTTGAATAAATTAAAAATATCCAAACCAACATATAAGAGAATGTGTGAAAACATCTAGTTCAGGAAATTCCCCATATTCATGTTAGAATGAACCTGAACCTACTAATGAACATGAAATCACAAGTCCCTCATTTTCTAGAGTTTTTAGAACCTTTAAGAACCAACCTTTATATGCTGGATTACTATATTTATATAAAAGAACTCAAACAAGATATTCACTTAAAAATATGGTTGAACATCATGAATTATTGTCAAAACATAAACCTAAAAACATTAATGATGATATCAATGATGAATTTAGTGTGATGGATGTGCGATAAGAACATAATCAGTTTGAAAAGAACAATGTTTTGAAACTTATTGAAAGACCTAAAGTAACATTTTCCTTAGGCACGAAGATGGTGTTTAGAAACAAGTTAGATAATGTATTTTACATAGATAGAAATAGTGAATGATTCATTGCACAAGGCTATAGTCATGAAGATATAATTGACTAGGAGGAAACCACTATACCAGTAGCTAGTCATGAATCCATCATAATCCTTCTTTCTTATGTTTCTCATTTGAATTTCCGACTGCATAAAATGGATGTTAAGAGTGAATTTATAAATAGGTATATAGTTGATGATGTCTTTGTGGGGAACCCCCTTGGTTTTACAAATACTCACTTTCCAAATCATTTTTTTAATTATTAAAATCTTTTTTGCGTTTTAAACAATCCTCAAGTGCTTGGTATGATATATTAAGTACTTTCCTTATTTCCATATGTTTTACCAATGTAATAGTCGATCCTACTCTTTTTATAAAATGAATTTCCAATTATGTATTCGTAGTTCAAATTTATATTGATGATATTATCTTGGGATCTTAAAAAAATTCATTATGTATTGAATTTTCTAAAATGATGCAAAATTAATTTGAAATGAGTCTAATGGGTGAACTAAAATTTTTTCTTGGATTTCAAATCTATCCAAATAATGATGGATTTATTTATAATCAATGAAAATAAACTAAATATATTCTAAAAGGTTCTGTCTTGGATAACACAGAAATTAGTGACACTCTAATGAGTATTACTTATATGTTGAATTTTGATGATGATGGAAAATATGTTGATCAAACCACTTACAGAAGAATGATTTGAAGCTTACTCTACATAACTACTAGCCAGCCTGATATTATGTTTAGTGTATGAATATGTGATCATTTTTTAAGACAAACAAATGGAATCTTATTTAAAATATGTTAATTTTTTTTCTTATAACTCTAATATACAGCCAACCTTGCATTGTTCTTTCACAGAAGACCATCATTTGTGTTAGTTAGTTTTTCTAATGCTATTATAATTGGTGGTAAATTAGATAAAAAAAGATCATCTAGAACATGTAATATTTTAGGAAAATATCTTGTATCATGGTGTAGTAAGAAACAATAATCTATTTCATAATCCACTACCGAATCTGAATACAGAGATGCTGGTATTTTATGTGCACAAATTTTGTGTGTGAAACTCACATTAGACGATTATAGCTATCAGTTTAGTCATATACCTATAAATTGTGACAATACAAGTGCTATTGACATCTCAAAAAATATAGTTTCACACTATAGGAAATAAATATAGATTTATGAAATCCCTTTTTGAGAGACCATTATAAAATCGGTGATATCACATTGGAATTCATTGGAACTAAATATCAACATGATGATATTTTTACCAAACCACTAAATTATGAAAGAATATATTACATCATACAATAATTAGGAATGATAAAACATAGGTAGAAAATGTACTGATTTAAAAACATATAATTTTATAACTTACTGTTTCACAATTTATGTTTTCACGAGTAACTATCATAAAATTATTTTCTCAATCTCATAGTTCTACAAGTTACTTTCATAAAGTTGTTTTCTGATGTTTACGGTCTCATCGTGAAAATATGTTATGGTATCACCATGAATGTCTATTCCCATCTCACTGTAAAAACACATTTTCATTTTATTTACTTTTTATAACCTACATCGCTAGGATAGATTATTTTATTCCTTTTCGATCTCGTGATTTTGAATTTTCGATGCTTGATATACTTAAATAATAAAAACGAAAGAGGTTTCACTCTTTTCATCACTCAATCTCTCTTCTCTAATAGTGTATGTCCTCCTTCAACCCTTCAGCTCTCTCTCTCCCTCTCTCTAATATTCGTCATATACCCAGAATGAAACGCCAATCTTCATCAACTACTGAGATGTGTAGATCAAAGATGAAAATCAATAGATCACCGAAGATATACAATGAAGGTCCTTTGATCCGAATCTTATTGATAGAATAATGGTACTAGAAAAAGAAATCAACTCTTAAAGGATTCTTTTATGTAATTATTTAGTGACGAATGTACTGAAAGAGATGTTATGGCTGGCCTGGTTCATAAAAGAGAACATGTCGATTTACCCATAGCTCGTTTCTATGTTCTATTAGTTTGTACAATTCTCTTTCAATACATTAGATGATTTTGTAGTATGAAGTTGGATCAATGGCCAAATATGTACCGTTTTATCAAGGATATGGGTACATTCTGAGGGATACCTCATGAAGGAATTTTTTAGGACTATTAAGGAGGTCCTCATCCTCACAGTGATATCTTTGTTTTAGTTGAATGTTTGGGATGCTAGACTGTAAATTAAACAAAGAGAAGAGCTATTTCTGCTGAGCAAGATGGTGAAACCTGATTGTTGATTAAGATTATTTAGAATTTGATTATTCTGAGAGAAGGATATTATTCTACCCTCAAATATCATGATTTATTTTTGATACACCTTATGATTAATGGAAACATATTAACATGTTAATGTATGATACAATTCATATGTGTGATTTGATTAAGGCAACCTGAAAGTCTATCTTTTTTTTCTACTCATGGTTAATTTATGCTATGCATTATGCTAAAGGAATGGTTTGACATAATGAATATGTCATCAAAGATTGTGTATTAAATATCTCAAATTTTAATGTCTAGATAATGATAATTATTTAGAATCCATGGAAAAAGGATTAAGTGGAGGATAATGAATGGTTCTATGAAATGTTTAATCCATTTGAGCATTCTTCAATACCAAATTACATCTCTAATTTTTGTTTTTATCTAGATGAAATTGTTGACTATCCTGTTGAAGAAGAAGAAGAGGAGGTTGTTGGACCTACAAGAGAAACTGTCTTTGACAGGGAATACTGTGGACATGTTCCTCCTGACATCATTGAGAAGGAATCACATTTTCCTGGTGAAATTATTTATTTTGAATAAGAACCTCCTTCTAGAGAAGGTTATATTGTTAATGTAAGGGAAAGGGATATTAGACAAGGGAATCT
The DNA here is from genome assembly GCA_963277665.1 of Viscum album. Classification (NCBI taxonomy): domain Eukaryota; kingdom Viridiplantae; phylum Streptophyta; class Magnoliopsida; order Santalales; family Viscaceae; genus Viscum; species Viscum album. The sequence continues at coordinate 1,925,911,444 of OY728128.1, read as the reverse complement.
AAAAGAATAACTTCCTCTTGACAAAGAAGCTGGGTTTGAGGAACACTTTGAGGAAAAAGATGATCCTAAGATGATCCTCTCTACTGAAGAAATATTGGATCAAGCCTTTCAGTTGGATAGAAATGATATGGGTGAGACTATTCATTATGAAATTGGGGAAATAGATCAATGAAATAAATCTCTTATGACTTTGAGATATACAGTGGTTGAGGGGGAGCAACACACCAGTCTAGCAATTTTTTATATTCTTAACCCTATTTATCAGAGCACTTTGGACACCTAGTAAAAGTTCCCTAGCTATATTGATCTGAATGATACCCATGAATCCATGATTAAAGGCATCGAACTATCTACTGTGTTTCAAATGAAACCGATATCTGCTCTTGAAGTAATCTCTGTAGAGGAACCTGATCCTGACTCGACTCCTATTAATGAACCATCGCATGAACCGTTAACTTTCATGAGACAAAATGATCTGAAAGCCTATGGAGATACTATATTGGATGGAGTTTAAAATATCATAAACTCTTAACCTGCTCCAGTAACAAACCAGTGTGAAAGATATTATACCCCACTATTATAAAATATTATATGTATGTGTCGGAAAAATATGCTTCTTGAAATTCAAGTGGTCAGAATTGAGAACAAAAAGCCGAGTGATGATGTGAAGTCTTCCAGAGAAATGGTTAATGATTTTTAAAAATTGTTGAAATAAATTCCATATCCTATTGATCATCTTATTGAGGATGATATTGGGTAGATTAAATAATAATTTTCCTCTCTAAATAAACCAAACCTAACTTTTTTTGCTGACAATGTGGCTGATAGAAATAAGCAGATAGATCAAGAAAAGTGTGATCTTGTCATTGGTCTCAAAAAATTGACTGATGAGTATAAGGGATTTCTTTATAATGTTTTGAATCTACAAAAGTCCCACACTTCAGATATTAAAGAGTCCAATACCTCTTTATAGTGGACTCTATCCATTGATAGTGATATTCCTTGAACATTTGTTATTTAGGAACTTCAATTAGTGCTAAGTGGCTTTGACAAGACATTCTCTATATAGTTGTAAAAAATAGAGACATAGTCCTTGATTTACTAAGTATTCATTCAAATATTGAAGATTATGCACAAGAAAAAATTACTAAGAAAGTATATTTAATCATCAATAATATTTTCACTAAGCATGATATGAAAAACTATTTCAAGTACCATGTAGAGAATTTAGAAATTTGTCCTTTCACTCAAGATTTCAAAACTCAAGATCAGAAGATAAAATATTTCACTCCTTTTTTGTAAAAGTTCATGGTGAAGAAAGTTGATTTTGAGAATGCGATGTAGTATGGGGGTGAGATTATTACTAACTTCATCGTGTTATTGATTCCATATCTTCATGTGTCGTGCACTTCTATTGTGGATCCTAGAGAAACACCCTTGTGGCCTAGTATACCTCCTTACGCATCCACTACCTTTGACTCTACCTCAATGTTTGATTATCATGATATGAGATAGATCATACCTATTATCCTTGACCAATAATTACAACAATCTTCCACCGGACCTAAATTTCCCACATCGTTTTTGGAAGGGCTCCCTCATCCTTCTCTGATAGTTGGATCACTCTCTTCTTCAACTTATACATCTACTCTTGTAGCATCTCATGATATTGCTACCAAGGGAAAAGTGAAGACAACAAATGATGAAAAATTTAACACAATCTCTTCATATGTATATTTTGTAATTTTGGTGCAACTGCTTGTAATGAATCTTCTTTCTCCATCTATGGTGCTGTAAATTTTTATTGTTTATTCTCTTATTTACTTTTGTACTCTTTTTGATCATCTTAAAAGGGAGATATACAACACAATAAGAAAATATATCTCACTCATACGATTTGTGATCATAAAAAAGGGGGATATTGGTGGACTCCTCAATTTTTAATCATGTTTTAATGATAAAACATTATTAGTCTTATTTCATATATCTCATATCATGTGTAGATATCCTTGGTTTAAATATGCTAATAATAAATTTTCTCACGATATTGACTCTTATAAATCATGATTGATTATTTTAAAATATTTTTAACTTTTCTCTATAATGATTTCCCTAATTAGTGATTAAGTTTAATTAATTCGATGAATATTCCTACTTAGCTATGTATACAGATATTTGGATATGTTTGAGAAAGAGTGAGTATACCACTAGTTCTGGTTTTCTAAAAAAGGACACAAACACCATGACCCAGACACCATGACTAGAAACCACGACCAGACCCCGTGACCTAGACACTGTGACTAGTCATCGTAACCAGTTTTAGGTCTCATGATGTATGTGACACCATTTCCTTGTTATGAAACCATTTTATGTTTGGAAAAGGACTACACACCATGATCCTAACACCTCATTTGTTCTACCAATCTCCGATCTCAACAAAATTATTCCATCATGATATTCTCACCGCTAAATGGAAATGAAGAATATATAATTTCGTAGTGACACCATTTCCAAGTGACTCTATTTTAAGAAAATATGTGACACCGTTCTTTAATCTATTTCTTTTTTTTCAATTTAATTTTAACTGTCATATTTGATACTTTTAAATGCACTGAAGTAATTAATATTTATTTATAGACATGTTACCTTACAGTACATGGTATGAGGTATAGGATACATGCATCTGGTCGGCTCCAACATATGCACTCCATGAATTAAAAGAAAAGCATGGCCTTGAAAAGAGTGACTAGTAGTTGTGTGTAGCAGAAGCGCAAGATATATTGAAAAGTGGACTGATACATGAACCAAGATACATCTAAAGAACACACTAAGCATTCTAAAATAAAAAATATTAAATACCACATATCATATCCAAATAAACATTGTAATACCAACTCCACCAAGAACACGAGCTATATCTAACTGGAAACCAGAGAACCAGGCATGCGATATTCTGTTTCTCATAAAGGGACTATATATATGCATATGCTTTATCCTAGAAGACCAGAGCTGAATAGAATAACACTCAGAGAACTACTACCGTTATCTCATAATCTTTTGTCTATTGTGTTTTGTTTTTATCTTTCGAGCAATGTGTGTGTGTCTGTATTAAATTCACACACTATCTCATGCATTAAAAAAGGATATAAGATATCCATCCTCTAATATCATTTTAAACTTGTTAACTCTCACAGATAAGTGTAGAATAGGTCCTTGTGTGTCCTGATAGATTTTTCCAAAAGATAACTTTGGAAGAGGTCTTGTGACCTAGAAAATCATGTTCACTATTGTTTACCCCGATCTAGGGTGTGGATAATGTTTATTAATATAATCTTCTGGGTGGCAGGTGATCACCAAGTTGAGTGGATTAGGTCTTGGCTTGAGACTGAACCTCTTTTTTTATCAGCTGTGTTGTTTAATTTAGTTTTTCTTTATTTTACTATATAATTCAGAAATAACTAGATTTACTTTGATAGTTAATCATGGATAGAAGTTATAATTGTTGTTCCTTATTAAATAGTTTAAAAAGTAATATCAATTACTCATATTGAGATTATAGAAAATTAATCAATCTTTGGAGAAGGTATTTCAACATTAAAAACTTTCATAACCACATTACCTTGATTAATTGGGTTGTATTCAATTTTATTGGGGAACATTTTTATGATGACTTTTTAACAGATATTTTTATAGAAACACAATTCAACACCCCTCTTCATAAATCTACTGATTCGAACACTCTTGGATAGTTTTTAGATATAAGAGAAAAAAAATTATCATTCATTTCATTATCCGCTTTATAATCGGACTCATGATTATCATCCTCTTCCAAATATTGGATATTCATATATGTCATATCATCAAATGGAATTCAATCATTTTTTTGACAACGTAGATTTCCAAATTTCATAAGAAATTATAAATATATGTAATTAATCAATATTTATAATTATTATCCTATAAAGATGGAATTTTAGAATCAACCCAGTCCAGAAAGTTTCCCATAAAAATATTTACATTTTAAGAATCATCCAAGACATCAACAAATCCTCCAACAATAAAAAAATTCATTTACCCAAGTGATGTATTAATCAATTTCATCATCTTGTATCATTCTAATGTCTTCAAACTTAATACACCATTATAGTTGTTAATATTCCTTAACATTTTCATTCAATTAAAAACATTCCAACATATCCCAAATATTTTTTGAGGTATTGTGACCCATCGCCTTATGGTAAAATATTTAGGATATGGACACCAGAATAACATTTGAAGCCATTGAAAAAAATTATATATTTCTCTTATAAACAAAGGTCATTGGATAATATTTCTCAATAGGTAGAAACATTATATTATTATCATTGAAAAAATATCGACCTATAGATAGAAGATAAATAATCATCTTATTGTTCCATCCATAATTATTTTTTTCCATGAAATGTATGAATTCCTCTATTATTGATAGAATTGATATTATCAACAATAAGGATTAAAAAATGGAATATTCACTCTGATACTATTATAAGTTCAAAAAGATATAATAACGGCTAATATGGGTGGGTTGACATAGTTGTTCACTTCTTATAAGTTTTAATACATTTCATAACATAACCATGACAACCTATTATGATTTAATTTTTTATCATCTATTTGGTAAATTATAATTAATGAAAAAGTAGTAATCAATGTAAAGAACATAATATTTATATGGTTTAACCCTATTATGAGAACCTACATCTTTTCCATAGACACACACATGGGTCTATAGAAATCCCCTATTATGAATAAGTGAATTCAACTTTTTCTAACTAATGTTAGATGCCTTTTTTTCTCGACAAGAATGATTATTATGAATACCATCTATTAACAATGTTTTCATATTAAACAATTAATACAAACAAAATAATAATGAATTTCATGAATCTTATTTTCAGTTTCACATTCTGAATCCTCATTCTGATTTGGCTGGATTTGATTTTCTCAATACAATGATGCTAGAACCTATTTTTTAAAATGATTGTAGATCTGATTTTCTAAAATGATTCTAGATCTTATTTTCACAATATTATGATCTTGGAACTAATTTACTCAATTCAATGATTCTAGATCCAATTTTCTCAATACGATTATACTAGATCCAATTTTCTCAAAACAATAAGCATGGATCGGAGTTTTTCAATACAATGATACTAGATCTTACTTTTGAAAAACTATGAGCATGGATCTGATTCCCTAAAATAAGGGAATCTGTAATATAAATATATTATTTAATATGAATGTCTCAAACTCTGCTATATTTCTCAATACCATTATTCTATAGTAATATGGTAACTTTAAATTCAAAATCGTTTGTGTTCTGCCATTTGTGAGAGTGTTAATGTTTAAAATGGGAGAATGATCTAAGAATGTATTTATTGGAAACACGAAAAACAAATGTGGGAAATATAGAAACATTAATCACTTCCTCAAATTTCAAAACACCTCAAATCTCTCACATTTAAACTTCATTTTTGACTTATTCTTTTTACATTATTCTTCCATGATATTTACAAAAAATTGAATTTCAATATTGACTTATATAACTATTTATAAATTTCTCATATAATGAAGACATGTTTCATTCTTAGCTGATTATGATCTATTTATTTGTCATCGTATTATGATTTTTTATTTCTCATACCATTAAAATATTTTTTTATCATCGCATTAAAATTGTTTTCATTCCTAGTGAAAAATATTCATTTTGAATAATTTTGTATGATTTTTTCTTTCCTCTGGATCAGAAACATATTTTTCATTATCAACTCATTATGTTGTAAATATCCATTATGATGGAAATACAATTTCTTAATAAGAAATTATTCAAATAGCTCTAATATTTATTGAAAATATTTTATCATTAGAGTTTTCTTTATTTGTGAGAACTTATTGATTAATAAATCATCATATTATTTTGTTTAGAATGTAAGAGAATTTTCATATCCCTATGTTCAAGATCTTATTTCAAAACTCTTCATAAAAAAATTAACCTCTACACTAATCAAATTATTCCTTTCTAACATAGATAATTCAATCATTCTCTGAATACAGAAAATAAAAACATCCACCAAAGAAAAAGTTATACCTTCAATTCCTTTAAATATGTTGTTTTTCAATTTCATGTAAATAGACCTAAATATGATAAGGTATATGATCAACTGATTTATATTCTTAACTTTAAATATTTTTTTGATTCTCAATAAAAAATCATGTTTTCAGAATCATGTGTCCAGGAAACAACCTCATTACAATGGATTGATTCTGATTCATGAAAAATAAAAAAATTCTTCAACAAATTATAACTACCCATACTTTACATACATTGTTATTAAATCAGAATTGAAGCATACTTATTAAAACATTTAACAAAACCACAAAAGGAACGTATAGGTATAGTGTCTTAAGAAACTGGGAAACATAAACAACTGGTTCATAAAGCATCTACATTGTCTCCCATTTATTTAATCATATCTAGAGTCCCTTTTGGAATATCGTACTTAATAACCTTCTTTCTGACCTGGGGGAAAGAAAACATACAAAAGTTTGAGCTCAAATTCTCAGTAAGGGTAAACAAAACAAAAATCAATAACATCATATTCATAAGAACATAACATTTTTGAAATCTTAACCTGCAAAAGAAATCTTAATTTCATAACATGGGATAAATCATAGTAGTGAAATGGAATCCCAATATTCATAACTTAAAACATGAAACTTTGTGTCATACACACATAATCATATAGAATCATTTCTTATTAGTCAAGACTCATTTCCAAGACTGTCTTAGTGGACAAAGTCCATTTATGAGCTGATTCACCCTCGTTTCAGTCCTATTTCACTGAACCGGTTTAACCTACCGTTCCAGCCATGTCTATATCCTGTGATATAAAATCTTTACCCAATGCATTGGAGGGAGATATAGGTCCAAACCATCTCATAATGATACCATTCTTATGTGTGCCTCAAAATCATAAACCATACATCATAGCATAACCCATGTAATAAAAATGGGAATCTTAAACATCGTGACATCATAAAACAACTCATATAAGATAAAGGAATTCATAAAAATAATTGCATCACAAAAAAATCAAACAATGTAATAATAGGGATAGAAACAGATCCCTACATTATCTTAGATGGAAAATAATTTTGATAAAACACTTTAATTCCATTCTTGAAGAAAATATACTTTCTACTTCAAAAATAGTTTCCTTTCTTAACATGTCATACAATTTTAAACTAAAAGAAGTTGATTAAAAATAAACTTGAAAACTTGTAAAGTAAGCTTCTTGGAAATAATGTTTTAAAAATCCATTCATGTCTTATAATTTAAAAGAAAACATTCTTCTCGTACTTTTGTCGGAAAAGTCAAAAAGTACCTCGTACGAAAAATGACATAAGATTCCTTTCATATCTTTTACTAAAAACCCACCGAAGGGTAAAATTGGATATAAACTATTTTATAAGGATATAAATATTACATATTGGGGAATCATGGATGTGGATGATAAAATACACTACAGTAAATACCAAAGTATAAACAATCTCGGATAAAAATGAGATTATGATATTTCCCTTACTTTAGGTCCGATTTGCCTCATAAGTGTCCAAACCTCCTGTGTAATGATTTAAATAAGGTTATTGACCTATTCCAGAATCATAATTATTGTTATGATATCATATATGGTCATATTATTAGCTTCTTAGTAGTAATATTTCATTGCTACTTGTTATTCGGGTGTTTATAACTTTTTGTTCTTATACGTGTTTTGTCGAATAAATTCTAAATCTTCTCTTTAGGTTATAGATACTTCATTTCCAAAATGTTATTAATGTAATATATATCATATTTATTCATTCAATTAATTTATATAATCATTATGTGATGAAGATCATGTAGAACGAGTCACATCACATCGTGGAGACGGTATTCCGTACGTACGCACGAGTGATGATATCGTTCCTATGATCGTGGAATTGTATTGGAGTGTATGTATACTATTTCAGAATCAATATAACTTTATAATAGTCATATATAGTCAATATTTACACCATTATACCCATCCAAGTAAGGTGGTGGTGGAAAATAGATTACACCACGACGTGGAGACGGTATTCCGTACGTACGCACACGCGGTGATTTCTTTTTCTGTAGGATGGATAGATGGTGAAATAGGGTTGTTTCATACTTATAATAACATAATAGTATATGATATATACTGATGTTATTACTTCATAATGAAAAAACTAATGAAGAAGAAGTGGAAGAAGAAATAAAGATGAAAGAATTGGTAACGGACATTACCTCTTCTTTGAAGTGCTACTTTGAGACCTCCTTTTAGGGAACTAAAATAGGTATTTGAAGAAGACCAGAACCTCTAGGATGTTTCTATGGAAGTGGAAAGGAAAAATTGGCAAGGGTTAGACGAGCTTGAAGGCTCAAAGTGGTGTGAGGAAGAGGGGGAGTAGGTTCCCTTTTATAATAGAGGAGAGGGGCACCTTGGGAATAACTAAAACTATTATTTTATTATAAAGTCAAATTCGGTTTTAAATAGCCCCAAATTAATTTATTTAGAATATAAGGTGGGGATGGGTCGAAATACTCTCATCCAATATAATTTAGACAAGTTTAGGTTACTATTTTAACCTTATCATTTAGATTTAACATTAAGTTAAATAATTTTACTTTTATCGTGTCTTCTTGTGTTCTTACACTATAAGGTTAATAAACTTACTATATGTATCCAAACGAACAAAAAGTTGTTTATTATTAATATATATAACATTATCTAAGTCATTTGGCCGAACATTAGATTTTTAGGAATAAAATAACAATTACTAATATAATATGTGTTTTAAAAACTATTTTATGTCAATTTTGACACTATTTAGTAATTGATTTTTGTGAAAAACATAACAGAATGATTAGTTCGAACAAAGTTAATTAAATCTAAAATAACATGTCATATTAACTTAGGAAATTAGTTTAATTCATAAAAAGTCTCAAATTACATTTATTTGGGTATTTATAACATCAATTATGTCAATATTTCATTAAAAAGATAATTACTGCATCATCGTTGTGTCATAAATAAATTAATTTATTTAGTGTCTAAATATTATAAATAAAATACCATTATGTAGGAAATCGTTATAGCTTTATAATTAATATTTATAGTCGAATTTATCTTATGTATAACCCCATATTATAAATTATTAACCCCATATTATAAATGATTAACTTATTAAACTTTGATTTTAACTATATTAACCCTTCTTTAAATAAATTAATAATAAATGTCCTAATCTAATCCAAGTGGGCCTAAATGGTCATATTTTATTCCTAAGGTTGTCATGGGTCTACTTAAACTTTTCCAATAGAATTAGGAAATGTGTTAGGGTAATAATAATATCATTTCTATCCTTATTTACCCAATTTACTTTTAACCGTGGTAAAAAAAGTAAAAAGTTACTATTCACCAAAAAATTATTTTCATCTCATTGAACCACATTTTACTTACTGACATCAACCGTGTGTCTCAGATTTTTGAAATTACACTCACAGAAGCGGTAAAATTATGTTTTATGAAAAATTCAGTTTTTTAACTACCACTTAGTGGTTTCACTATTCATCAAAAATTGGAAGTTTTCAGAAAAATACCAAAATTTCACCCGAGGCTAATTTCGATATTCCGAATTCAAAAATGAAGTCCATTATGAAATATAAAATTTATAAAATTTATAAAATTTCAAAAAGTGGTTATTACTATCCATAACGGCTAGTTTTAATAGCATATCATTGTTTAGTGAAACTCAGTATTGTGTACGACGCAAGCTATCAAGGAAGGTCGCGGTTACGTGTAAAGAAATCCAAGATAGTGTTGTGTGTAGTGAAAGATTCCTTTGATGATTTATATAACATAAAAACAAAATATTTCTCATAAAAGTCTCGGGTGTTACATTCTACCCCCCTTAAAAAGAATTTTGCCCTCGAAATTTGTCACTTTCTAACAAACAGATGAGGATACATCTTCCTCATCATATCCTCAAGCTCCCATGTAGCTTCTTCTTATTGGTGGTTCTTCCATAAAACATTTACCAAGTGAGTGTTCTTGTTCTGTATGACTTTTTCGCTACGATCCAGAATCTCTATCGGCTGTTCTTCATAAGAATGATCTTGCTACAGCGATACAACTTCTGAGCTGAGTACATGTGAAGGATCTGGTAAGTACATTCTCAGGAGAGATACATAAAACACATTGTGAACTTGAGAGAGATTCAGTGGAAGCGCCAATTGGAAAGATACCTTCCCAACACGATCTAGTATTTCGAATGGACCGATATATCTAGGGCTCAACTTCCCCTTCTTTCCAAATCTCATGACTCTCTTCCAGAGAGATATTTGTAAGAAAAATTTATCACCCACTTCAAACTCTAGGTCTTTTCTTCGATTGTCGGCATAACTTTTCTGTATACTCTGATATTCTCTTATGTGTTGTTGAATAGATCTGACCTTTTCTGCCATTTCATCAACGAGATCAGGTCTTAATAGCTTTCTTTCCCCAACTTCATCCTAGCAAGTTGGAGTCCTTCATTTCTTTCCATAGAGAGCTTCATAAGAAGCCATCTGAATACTGGAGTGAAAGCTATTATTATAAGAAAATTCCACCAAAGGTAGGTGTTGATCTCAACCACCTTTGAAATCCATAGAGAAAGCTCTCAACATATCTTCTGGAGTTTGAATTGTTCTCTCAGACTGACCGTATGTTTGAGGATGATAAGCAGTGCTGAAACTCAACTCTGTATCCAGAGTATGATGACGATTTCGCAAGAACTTTGAGGTAAAACTCAGATCCCGATCAGATATAATAGAAAGTGGCACTCCATGAAATCTTACCACTTCTTTCACACATATCCTGGAAAGCTGATCCAGAGAGAAATCCTCTCTAATAGCGATGAAGTGTGAAGACTTTGTAAGACGATCAACTATGACCCAGATAGCATTATTTCCTTTGGATGTTTTAGGAAGTCCTGTGAAAATGTCCATAGTGATGTTTTCCCATTTCCATTCGGGTATGGGTAATGGTTGTAACATCCCCTTAGACTTATGTCTCTCAGTTATAACTTTCTGACAAACGAAGCATCGAGAGACATATTCAAAAACATCTCTTTTCATTCCATCCCACCAGAAGTACTCTTTCAGGTCCCTATACATCTTCGTGCTTCCAGGATGAATAGAGAATGAAGAACTATGAGCCTCATCCAGCAGATCCTTCTTTAACTCTGGGATGGGAGGAACACAAACCCGATTCCTGAACTTTATTATCCCATCACAATCAAGGTTGAATTCAGGAACATTTCTCACCTTCTTTTGTAACTCGACATCTTCTTTCTGTTCTTCTTTAATCTTCACATCTATATATGGTTGATCATTCATTTGAGAAATATAAGATTTTTCCCCTTCCATTATAATTCCAAGATCCATCCTTTGTAAATCCATAAATATTGGATCTTTTGTGATCCTCATCATGGATAAACTGGCATGGTCTTTTCAACTTAATGCATCTGTCACCTTGTTTGCTTTCCCAGGGTGGTAATGTATTGAGCAGTCATAATCCTTAATCAGCTCCAACCATCTTCTTTGACGCATATTCAACTCCTTTTGTGTGAAAATATACTTTAAACTTTTATGATCAGTATAAATATCACACCTTTCACCATAAAGATAATGCCTCCAAATCGTTAATGCAATGATTACAGCAGCTAACTCCAAATCATGATATGGGTAATTTTGCTCATGGATTTTCAACTATAGTGAGGCATAAGCTATCACCATATCATTTTGCATAAGAACACACCCAAATCCCTTCTTAGATGCATCGCTGTAGATCACAAACATTTCTCCACTACAAGGCAGTGTGAGAACAGGTGCACTGGATAACCTTCTTTTCAACTCCATGAAATTCTCTTCACATTCCTCCATCCATACAAACTTAACTCCTTTCCAAGTCAACTTGGTGAGTGGATTTTATAATCGTGAAAAATCATTCACAAAAAGTCGATAATATCCAGCCAAACCAAGAAAACTTCGGATCTCAGTTACTGTTGTTGGTCTCGACCATCTTTCGATAACCTCTATTTTTGCTGGATCCACAGATATCCCCTCTTATGAAATTATGTGACCAAAAAATGCAACTTTTTGAAGCCAAAATTCACACTTGGTAAATTTGGCATAACGCTTTTCCTTTCTTAGGGTCTTCAATATAATTATCAAGTGATCTTCACGTTCTTCCTTGCCCTTTGAATATACCAGAATATCGTCTATAAAGACTACCACAAACTGATCAAGATAGTCTCTAAAGACTCTATTCATCAGATCCATGAAGATAGCAGGGGCATTATTAAGACCAAATGACATCACTATAAATTCATAGTGTCCATACCTTGTACGGAAAGTTGTCTTTGGTATATCCTCTCTTTTGACCCTTAATTGATGATACCCTGAACAAAGATCAATCTTTGAAAAGTATTGAGCTCCTTGTATTTGGTCAAATAAGTCATCAATGCGTGGGAGAGGATATTTGTTCTTGATATTGATCTTGTTAAGTTCTCGATAATCAATGCAGAGTCTCATTGATCCATCTTTCTTCTTAACAAACAGAACAGGTGCTCCCCAAGGTGACGCACTAGGGCGTATAAACCCCTTATCAAGATTCTCTTGGAGTTTCTTCTTCAATTCCTGCAACTCAATTGGGTCCATTCTATAAGGTGTCTTTGAAATAGTAAAAGCACCCGGTACGAGTTATATTGAAAACTCAACTTCACGATTTGGTGGAAGACCTGGTAATTCCTCCGGAAAGACATCATCAAACTCCCGTACAATGGGGATATTCTTAATCGTGATTTTCTCACCAACCATTTGAGATAAATAACCTTCATTTAGTGTAATCAAGACCCATAAGGTAGAAGGAATTTCCACTGGAAGGTTATGTTCATCCTTGCATTGAGAGAGGATCATAGATTGATCTGGAATATGAAATGTGACTTCCCTTTTTTGGAAATTTATATGAGCTCCATATAAAGAAAGCCAATCCATGCCAAGAATCACATCAAATTCCACTATAGGAAGGATCACAAGATTTGCAGGAAGCACTTTCCCACAAACTTCGATCGGAGAAGAATTTTAAACTTTTGATGCGACTGTTGTGCCATTAGGTGTTGTCACAGCTAACTCAACATCTAATTGTTGAGGTAATACGGTGATACCCTTAGAAAATTCTTCATAAATAAAAGAGTGGGTGGATCCAGAATCAAATAAAACACTTTCTACTTTAGAGTGGATAGTAAGTATACATTTCACCACATCATTAGCGTACTCCACATCGCTGATAGAAATTGCATGTGACTTTCCTTTGTCATTGGCCTTAAGAGTTTTTTGACTTCAACCATCATCATCAACCCTTAGATTAAGGCATTTATTGGCATAATGTGCCATCTCCTTGCACTTGAAACATTGACGTGTAGTAGGTTCATTCTGTGTATCCCTTCCTTTGTTTGCATCACTAGACATCTTCTTCCCATCATCGTGGCATTCAAATTCCCGATGACCTTCCTTTCCACATTTGAAACATTTAGTTTTCCCTTTAAGACAGCTCCCTCCTTGTTTCTTTCCACACATTGAGCATAAGGGAAATCTCATCTTCTTTTCAGTGTGCTCTTTAGATTTTACTTTGAATTCCATTTTACTCTTCTTATCAAACCCATATCACTGATGGGTTACTCCAATATCTATCTCAACACTGAGAGCACATCGAACGATTTCCTCGTAGCTATTGAAGTCCCTTATGGCTAAGGCCCTTCGAAGACTTGGTTTTAAGCCACTAAAGAATCGATCGATCTTACTCTCAGGTTGGATAATAATACCAGAAGCATACCTTGCAAGTCTTGTAAAACTGGCTTCATAGGTACCAACATATTCATCATCCTTTTGCATCAGTTCAAGAAACTATTTCTCCATCTTTGTTAGGAGAATACAAGGAAAGTACTTATTGAAAAATAAGTTCTTGAACTCGTCCAATTCCATGGACTCAATTTCATCCCTTTTCCTCGTATTCTTAATGAGATTCCACCATTGATCAGCATCACCTTCCAAACGATACACTACTAAGATGAATTTATCATGTTCAGAACATTGAAGAACTGAAAATATCTTTTCAGTGGTACTAATCCATTGTTCAGCAACTAATGGACCATTAGACCCGCTGAAAGAAGGTGAACACTGCCTCATGAAGGATTCAACAGAATGTTTCTCCTTCCTTTGCTCGTTTAGAAGTCCTGCATGATTCATTGCTTGATAAAGGTGTGTGAGCATGGCTACAAGATTTTTCATTTCATCTCCCATAACGTTTGGTTTCTCAGGGGGACAATCATTGCATTGCCCGTCGCATTCCGCATTAACACGGTTCCTTCGGGTTCCAAACATTTACTAAAACCAAGACGAAAAGTTTGAGAAACACCAATTATAATAGGAAAACCACATAATCAAGAATAAAATTTCACACTCAAGGTCTTATCCTAGGTTATTCATGGCCATTTCTAAAACACTAAGATTGTGTTCTATGCTTAGACTTATCCTTAGGGTTCTTACTAAGGCTTTCACATCATAGTTTCCAAAGGTTGACTATACCTTTCCTCTAATACCAACTATAACGACCCATACTTTACACACATTTTTATTACATCAGAAATGATGCATACTTATTACAACATTTAACAAAACCATGAAAGGACCGTATAGGTATAGTGTCTTTAGAAACTGGGAAACATAAACAACTGGTTCATAAAGCATCTACATTGTCTCCCATTTATTTCATCATATCTAGAGTCCCTTTTGGAATATCCTACTTAATAACATTCTTCTTGACCTGGGGGAAAGAAAACATACAAAAGGGTGATCTCAAATGCTCAGTAAGGGTAAACAAAACAAAAATCAATCACATCATATTCATGAGAACATAACATTTTTGAAATCTTATCCTGCAAAAGAATTCTTTATTTCATAACATGGGATAAATCATAGTAGTGAAATGTAATCCCAATAATCATAACTTAAAACATGAAACTTTTTGGCATACACACATAATCATAGAGAATCATTTCTTATTATTCAAAACTCATTGC
Organism: Viscum album; assembly: GCA_963277665.1. Classification (NCBI taxonomy): domain Eukaryota; kingdom Viridiplantae; phylum Streptophyta; class Magnoliopsida; order Santalales; family Viscaceae; genus Viscum; species Viscum album. The sequence continues at coordinate 1,925,896,219 of OY728128.1, read as the reverse complement.
CAAGACTATCTTACTGGACAAAGTCCATTTCTGAGCCGAGTCACCCTCGTTTCAGTCCTGTTTCACTGAACCGGTTTAACCTACCGTTCCAGCCATGTCTATCTCATGAGATATAAAATCTTTACCCAATGAATTGGAGGGAGATATAGGTCCCACCCATCTCATAATGATACCATTCTTATGTGTTCCACAAAATCATAAACCATACATCATAGCATAACCCATGTAATAAAAATGGGAATCTAAAACATCGGGACATCATAAAACAACTCATATAAGATAATGGAATTCATAAAAATAATTCCATCACAACAAAATAAAACAATGTAATAATAGGGATAGAAAAAGAACCCTATATTATCATAGATGGAAAATAATTTTGATAAAACACTTGAATTCCATTCTTGAGGAAAATATCCTTTCTACTTCAAAAACAGTTTCCTTTCTTAACCTGTCATAAAATTTTAAACTAAAAGAAGTTGATTAAAAATAAACGTGAAAAATTGTAAAGGAATATTTGTGGAAATAATGTTTTAAAAATCCATTCATGTCATATAAGTTAAAATAAAACATTCTTCTCATACTTTTGTCGGAAAAGTCAAAAAGTACCTCGTACAAAAAACGACAAAAGATTACTTTCATATCTTTTAATAAAAACTAACCGACGGGTAAAATTGGATATAAACTATTGTATAAGGATATAAATATTACATTTTGGGGAAACAAGGATGTGGATGATAAAAGACACCCTAGTAAATACCAAAGAATAAACAATCTCGGATAAAAATGAGATTGCGATATATCCCTTACATTAGGTCATCTTTTCCTCGTAAGTGTCCGAACCTCCAATATAATGTTTTAAATAATGTTATTGACTTATTCCAGAATCATAATTTATGTTATGATATCATATATGGTCATATTCTTAGCTTCTTAGTAGTAATATTTCATTGCTACTTGTTATTCGGGTGTTTATAACTTTTTGTTCTTATGCGTGTTTTGTCGAATAAATTATTATTCTTCTCTTTAGGTTATAGATACATCATTTACAGAATGGTATTAATGTACTATATATCATATTTATTCATTCAATTCATTCAATTAATTTATATAATCATTATGCAATGAAGATCATGTAGAACGAGTCGCATCACATCGTGGAGACGGTATTCCGTACGTACGCACGAGTGATGATATCATTCCTATGATCGTGGAATTGTATTAGAGTGTATATATACTATTTCAGAATCAATATCACTTTATAATAGTCATATATAGTCATTATTTACACCATTATACCCATCAAAGTAAGGTGGTGGTGGAAAATAGATTACACCACGGCGTGGAGACGGTATTCCGTACGTACGCACGCGCGGTGATTTCTTTTTCCGTAGGATGGATAGATGGTGAAATAGGGTTGTTTCATATGTATAATAACATATCAGTATATGATCTATACAGATGTTATTACTTCATAATTAAACAACTAATGAAGAATAAGTGGAAGAAGAAATAAAGATGAAATAATTGGAAACAGACATGACCTCTTCTTTGAAGGGCTTATTTGAGACCTCCTTTTAGGGCACTAAAATAGGTCTTTGAAGAATACCAGAACCTCTAGGATGTTACTAGGGAAGTGTAGAGGATAAATTGGTAGGGTTTGGCCGAGCTTGACGGATCAATGTGGTGTGAGGAAGAGGGGGAGGATGTGCCCTTTTATAAGGGAGGAGAGGGGCACCTTTGAAATAACTAAAACTATTATTTTATTATAAGGTCAAATTCGGTTTTGAATAGCCACAAATTGATTTATTTGGAAGCTAAGTTGGGGATGGGTAGAAATCCTCTCATCCAATATAATTTATACAAGTTTAGGTTTCTATTTGAACCTTATCATTTAGATTTAACATTAAGTTAAATAATTTTACTTTTACCGTGTCTTCTTGTGTTGTTATACTATAAGGTTAATAAACATACTACAAGCAGCCAAACGAACCACAAGTTGTTTATTATTAATATATATAACCTTATCTAAGTCATATGGAAGAACCTTAGTTTTTTAGGAATAAAATATCAATTACTAATATAATATTTGTTTTAAAAACTATTTTATGTCAATTTTGACACTATTTAGTAATTGATTTTTGTGAAAATCATTATAGAATGATTAGTTAGAAAAAAGTTAATTAAATCAATACTAATATGTCATATTAACCTAGTAAATTAGTGTAATGCATAAAAAGTCTCAAATTACATTTATTTGTGTATTTATAACATCAATTATGTCAATATTTCATTAAAAAGATAATTAATGCATCATCATTGTGTCATAAATAAATTAATTTATATAGAGTATAAAAATTATATATAAATTTCCATTATGTAGTAAATAAATTTAGCTTTCTAATGAATATTTATAGTCGAATTTATCTTATGTATTACCCCATATTAAAAATGATTTACTTATTAACCTTTGATTTTAACTATTTTAACACTTCTTTAAATAAATTAATAATAAATGTCCTAATCTAATCCAAGTGGGCCTAAATGGTCATATTTTATTCCTAAGGTTGACATGGGTCGAATTAAACTTGTCCAATAGAATTAGGGAATGTGTTAGGGTAATAATAATATCATTTCTACCCTTAATTACCCTATTTACTTTTAACCGTGGTAAAAAAAGTAAAATGTTACTATTCACCAAAGAATTATTTTCATCTCATTGAAACACATTTTACTTACTGACATCAACCGTGTCTCTCAGATTTTTTAAATTCCACTCACAGAAGCGGTAAAATTATGTTTTATAAAAAATTCAGTTTTTTAACTACCACTTAGTGGTTTCACGATTCATCAAAAAATGAAAGTTTTCAGAAAAATACCAAAATTTCACCCTAGGCTTATTTTGATATTCCGAATCCAAAAATGAAGTCCATTTTGAAAAATAAAATTTATAAAATTTCAAAAAGTGGTTATTACTATTCATAACGGCTAGTTTTAATAGCATATCATTGTTTAGTGAAACTAGGTATTGCGTACGACGCAAGCTATCGAGGAAGGCTGTGGTTGCATGTAAAGAAAGCCAAGCTAGTATTGTGTGTAGTGAAAGATTCCTTTGATGATTTATATAACATAAAAATAAAATATTTCTCATAAAAGTCTTGGGTGTTACAAAAATGGTCATCTATCATCAAATTAAAAAACATTATTAAAAGGAATTTATCAAAATGGATATTTATCTTGAAACCATGTACATATCTTATATATCTTCCCTCAAACTATATAACCCCCACCGAGTTGAGGAAATTTATGATACAACTGGTCGATTTTAGATTTAAATTATTTATTCACCTATGTTTTTCACCTTAAGCCTCCCAAATATAATTTTCAACGAATTATGATTGATCTTTTTGGTTTTTTATTGATAAATGGTAGGTGAACATGATAACGATCAATAATAAATATCCATTTTCTTGAATTGATGTCCCTTTTTTCAGATAATGGGTATAGGTGGTTTTCAATGATTTTCTTCTATTTGGGGAATCACACGCTCAGAGTTAGAGAGTAGGATATTCCTAATTCATCTTTCCAGAGAATGTATGGACATTTCATGTATCTGGACATTCCATTCATGTTTATTAATAATTTGGTAGTATTCAAGGAGCTCTTGAATAGGATATTCCATTAGAACCATTATTCCATCATCATGGTATTCATGAATGACATCTAGGACTACAAATGGATAGAAGACGACCATGAGTAGCACAAGATGACTATGTTGGGAGCTCTTTGAGACCATCCAATCTTTGCTAAAAAAACTAATTTATCCTTATATATTTATGATAAAATGTTCCCGAGTTGGGTTATCTTAGATATTGGGGTTTAAATGGACCCTGAGATGATTAGTGCAAGGATTTCATCGGAGAAACCGAAGAAAAATTATATATTTAGATTTCTGGGTCTTGTAGGGTACTAAAGGTAGTTTGTTCCTGAATTTTATTATCTAAGTTATATCATTAATGTGCTCACAAAGATAGAATACATTTTTATTGAATCCATGAATTTTATGAATCACCTGAGGTTATTAAGTGGCGGTTGACCACTACCACAATTCTATCTTTTTTGGAATCGGTAAAAGTAAATGTGGATTACTGTGATGCCTCAGATATGGGTGTTGGGTGTGCTTGGATGTAAGATGATCATGTCGTGGAATACGGTTCTCAAAATGTCCAACCACAAAATATGATTTACCCATCCCTTTATCTAGAATTAGTGACATTGATGAATGCTATAAAGACACACCATCATTACTGATTTAGTGAGATGTTTGTGGTATGATTAGTCCATAAGAGCTTTTATTACATTTAATCCTAGAAATATCTAAATATAATGAAACATTATGGTGGTGAGTACATTTAGGGATTAAATTTTCATATCATCTATACCACTAGACAACATAGTGTGGTAGCATATTCTTTGAGTAGGAACATGATAGGGTAAGATATACAAGAGTACAATGATGAATAGACTATAATGGGGATTTTATTACAATATGCATCTATAAACCATGAAGCATAGTGGAAGTACCTTCTTGGATAGTTTTAAACTAACAACCTCTATCACAAAGATTATTTGGCATGCGTATCCTATAGATTAGTTAATCTAACAATCTATTCCATTCTTAATTTGTGGGGAGGTACCGATTGAATGATCTATGACTTCAAATACATTTAACTTATTTAAGAGTTGTGTGGGGCTTCTGTTGTCACTGTGGAAGGTGGTGATGCATTGTAGTAGTCATTCTATATGGTCCTTTAATAATGCGATGACCATGATGTTTTATGATATATTTCAGGAGTTATGGTGGATGATAATGACAGAACATGTATCTAACTTTGGTTTTCATTGTTTGAAATGTCATTGGGTTAATGTAGAGCCCCAGAGGCCCCTTGGGTTTCTTCATAGCATACCCATTCCTTCCTCTAATAGGAATGAGTTCACCATGGACTTCAATAAAATCTTACCTCACACACCCAAGAAAGGATTTCCATTTGGTGGTTATTGATTGTCTAACCAAATCTGCACAATTCACCCCAAATTATAGCTATGAAAAAGTGTAGGAGTAGTGTTTGTTTTATGTTCAAAAGGTGGTGAAGTGTCATTGTGCTTCATTAGTTATCATTTATAATATGGACCCAACATTACCTATTAGTCATGGGAAGGCCTTCAGAAAGATATGGGGTCACAAGTCCAGTTGAGTAAGGCATTCTATCCTCAAACAGATGGGAAGATGGAGTGGGAAAATAAAATTCTTGAGGACATTCTCTTGGAATGTGTGTTAAATTTTAAGGGCTCATGGGTTATCTATTTGGGGTTGGTGTAATTTTCCAATAATAAATTTTTCCAATCATGGATATGAATTTGTCACTTAGTGTAACTTTATGGTCCGCCATTCATATCACCATTGTGTTGAGTGGAGGTGGGTTAAACCTCATTATTGGGACAAAGAATTATATACAACATGTATGATAGAGATTCATTGATTATTATTTTTTGATAGAATACATCTTCCACGACTCTTACTCCAATAGTTAGTGCTATGATATGGAATTAAAATTGCGTGATCATGAGTTTCAAAAAGTACAACCCTATTTGGATCAACATCATTTTGGATTGCAAGGGATGATAACGTCGTGTTATGATGGAAATTTAGAAATTACCAATAGATATGGTAAGGTGGAATACTAGTTATCATTATCATCCTAGTTGATATCAATTTATGATGTTTTCAATGTCTCCTTGTTAAGGAAATATAATCCAAATCCATATCATGTGTTGTTATTGGAAGAGTTTCTATGTTTGATCAACTTGTGAAAATTGTGGAATACCGATAGAAAGATATTAGGTGGAATAAAATTACTTCGATTTAGGTTATTTGGTTGGATGAAAATGATGTGCATGATAAATGTAAATGAAAATAATGGGGGGAAGATCTATAACCATATTTTTTCTCTGATCAGAATTTGAGTTGAATTTTCGAATGAAGAATGTTTTCATAATGGATGAATTTCCACATCTATGGTTTATTTTTGTATTTTTTTCATATCTTGGTTCCTGATCTTTTCTAGGTTTTTTTGGAGAAAAATATTTTTTTTGAACCAAGTACAGGTGGCACATGGTAGGCGCACAGTTATCAGAAACCATGCACTTCCAAGAAGAGACCTTTCAAACAGAGACGTGGTATTATTTTTTGTTAATAGTTGACCACACACTTGTGAATCCCTCTCCAGGATACCTTGTGGAATTCTAGAAAACTAAAAAAATATTGATTTTCTCATTTCCCCCTTTTCGATTTGAAGACACTAAACACCTTTACTCACCCCAATTCCAGATTCTTCACCCTAGGTGTCCCTCCCTATCCTCTTAGATCTCATAGAACTTCAAATATTGTGTTTTTTGATCACTCATCAAGAAACTAAATTTTAGTTTCTTCTTTCTTCTTTTCTTCTTTTACATATCCTCATTTTTATTAATTCATGGTTTGTTCCCTCTCGAGTGGATTGGTTTTCATAAAATTTGTTCCACATAGTTTCTTGGTTTTCAATATTGATGTTATGATATGATTTTTACTTTATCGGGTCACCTAGAGCAGCAGTTGTGGTTTTCCACAGATTCTATAAGTTTCTAAGCTATAGTTAGGTGATTACATGATTTTACATTATTGGATGATTTTTGTGTGCTTGATTTTCATCCTAAAATAAGGTTTACGGATTATGTGCATGGTTGAAATAATGTTTTGAAGGGTTTTTGGGGACTGTATGTATTGAATGATGAATTTTCAAATGAATATTTTTTTTCAGGTATGATTTCCGATGTTGGACATGTTTATGTGTGAAATGATAATTTAAAACGGTTTTACTATTTAAAATGGTTGTTTTCTTGGGGTGTTTTAAATATTAAAAGTCTATTTGTGAATGTTATGAATTTTGTTTATGTGTTCTATATTGTAGTTTATGCCAATTTGTATGTGGGGGTTTGTGTTACATGATAAGTGGGAATTGAGAAAAAAAGTGGAATCATATGTGACAATTTGAGAGGACATGGACTATTATTCTACTAGGATTGACGGGGCCTAGTCCTGCTTCACTCTTGTAGGATTGATAATACGACAAAAACCAAAAATGTAATGATTATAGACCACTAAAATATAAGATATGTTCTCCTCTAGTGAATCATTCCAGAGGAAGTTGTGGAATATGGTTTCTATACCATGTTCATCAGGGTACGAGGTTCCTAGGATCCCCCTGACACTAGCTCTTAGAGACTACCCACGATTCTCATGTGATGAAATTCTTGAATCTAGGATATTACTTTTATGTGATTTTCTGTATAAATATCAATACATGTTTTATCTAAGATATTTTTGACCATTTCATTAAAAGAAGAATCGTGATTTTTCTTATAAAGTTATAGCATGTAATCCTTCTTATTGGGTTATATGATATTGGGAAATGAATCACACCCAATATGCCCCCTTTGGTATATGTAGATCTCATTATATAAAATATAAGTAATGTAATTATATTTTTTAGTGGTGGTGGTGGATCCGGTAGGTAGTGTTCCACTTATTACAAAGGTTGATGGGGGTAGCTAGAGGGTGTTGTCCCTCTTGTATCATAGGCATTCGTGGTAGTGTAGTCGGTTCCCATGTCCATTTCATGTTTTTGGTTATTGATAAAAGTTGTAAATATTTTAATAAGTGATAGTTGTATTATATATATATATATATATTTATCAAATGATTATTAATTTTTGGGAATTTTTTATGGTTGTTTTATGTGGGGGAAATCATTCCCAAAAATTGAAATGTTAGTACCACAACAATACTTCCTATCCTATAGAAATTGGGAACTACCTTTGGTACATTCCATGGGCCAGGTCCAGTATTATTAGGGATATAATATTTCGTTGGTTCACATAACCATTGGTTGATTCTTGGCATTATCCTACTGGTTGATATATTTCTCGGTTGATTGATTAGGTTTTCCTCTGGATTTATCAAAATATATTTCTTCTTAGGTTTCAAATAACTAAAATGATTTTAAAATTTTATGGATTAATTCCTTTAGGTCAACAAATAATGAACATGTTTTCATTAAACCCCTTTGTTAAACAATTAAAAATCAAAAAACTTTTCATTTGTTTTTCTAATTATCTATTTTTCACATTACTATATATGGAAATAGCACCAAAATATAACCTGAACATCATTGAACATTTTCATAATTATTTATTTATAACACATTCTAACTATTCGTATCATGGAAGGTAGGTATCATACCTAATATAAAGAATTTTGTGTGACAAAAATGAAAATTAAAATAGAAAAAATAGAATAGAATAGTGAAAGAAATTATAGTGGTGAAATTGATGGATTTAAATTTGGGAATAGGATGAGGCCCATGTGAGAGGATAAAAAATGAATTACATGAAACTTAAATATCTTTAATGAATAATGTAATATAAATTTATTGGATAGAATTATTATTTTTATTGGTTTCACATTATATTATATTTTCATATGACGTACGATAATTCACTAATTGACTATGATAAAAATATGGAAAAATTTCTCAAGTGACAACTCATCAAGTGAACGGATCATCCCCTTTCCAAAATAAGGACTACTTTTACCATCACATTTAAGAATCTCGGTAGCCTATAATTATTTGGTCCTTCCTCTTCTCTACTAGACTTATAAATAAAATGTGAGTAATGGAACCGACCAATCGAATATCCTTTACACTATATGATAGTTATGGTTTATAAATACCTGATCAATAATAAATGGATAGACTCCTATAGATCATAAAAAAATAAGGAAAATGACTAACAGCTCAACCTCACCCACACAACATACATAGAGAGCCATCTCAACAAATTTATTCATTAAATTAATGACAAGATTAAGATAAAGCATATGAGAAGAATATTGTAAATTCAAATATTTGACACATATTAGTTTCAAAAGTAAAAAATATGTCCTAATAAAACTCACTCCTCCTTGATTCATTTATTTGTCTCTTCTTACTTCTCTTGGAACCTTACTTTATGTTTTTGGACTATCTCTATCACCACAATACCATTTTATTCTTTTTTTGACTTATTTCCTATATACAATTCTAATTTATTATTTCTCACTATAAACTTATTCATTAATGTTGTTCAAAAACCATTATCTACCACATTTAAATTGCTATTATGCATCACCCATGAGTTTTAATGGTATAATATCTAGTTTTCTAAGAAACAATATATTCATCTATATGAATGATGGGGTCGATTTTGCATGAATCCATTGGGATCAATGTTGGAATTTTTATGTAAATATTCATTTTCATTGATGTAAGAAATTCTAAATATACTCATTTTCAATCATTCAATTTGTGAAAAAATAGATGAATGTTCATGATAACATTCAGAACAATATAGTGAAATGGGAACATAGAACTTTAACTTCTTAGGTGATTCCATTCACATAGTAATTTTTGAATGCATGTCAGATTCCATTTATGTAGCTAATTCATTGATGTAGGATGTTTTCTATGTATTTGAATCCTTTTACATATCCAGTTGGCTTAATAGCCAGAGACTTCCATATGATATTAAGAATCACAACGTTGAATCTGAATATAGCATTTACCAATGTAGGTGTTTCTTCTAGTGTATGTATTTCTCGACATTGTCCATCGATCAACATAAAAAAATTCCCTTTTCACCAGTTCTACCATTGTATTCTTAACAAAATACCCCTGAGGATCTATAGGCTAATAAAGATATATTTTTTTCAGCATTACTTCAATTAACCATTAAAAGGCACCATTTATGATAATCCCTTTAAATGGAATCCTACATCCCTCAACAATGGAATGAAAATTAAATTGGAGGTGTACCATAAACTTGTAGAAGAAGAGTTTGGATCATTATTCATCCAGTTCATATTAAATCTCAATTCAGTACAATACATAGTTGAACCCACTTTTCATATCATTTTAAATAGGGAGAAAATAGGTTGAAGTGGATTCACGACAATAGAATCATCAAGTTATTCATAGTTGGAATCATCTATGATCATTTAAAAATCAAAACCAAAAAAAGGAATAATCAGCACCCCTTTGATCCAAATTTGGTTATTTTGATTTTTTAATTAATGTACTACAGCGAGGCTACCACCGTGGAGAAGATATGGATCATATAAATTGAAAACAAACAAGGAGTATATCTTCTATTTATTTTTTGTTTTTTAATTCGTGTACAAAATCAGTCAATATTTTTCAACCTTTTTACATGAAATCATATTTATTTTAACAAAATTTTAGATAAAATATTGGTGTCAAATTGGAAAATAGTTAGGAATCCAAAATATAAGAATTTATATTAGAAAAAAACTAATAAAAAATGGTTTTAAATATATTTGTTCCAATATAGACAATTATCCATTCTAATCCCAATTAATTATTATAATCTCATTGAATAAATCATAATAGCAGTAGAAAAGTGTGATTGAATGGTTCAAAAAAAATCCATCCCTTTATTTTTTTTACCATAAGTACGAAATTATCTTCACACATAATCTCATTATCTACATTGTAAAGAAGAGTTAGTAGATATAGAATTGGATTCTCAATGGTGTTCATGATAAATTTTAATACAATGTTGGGGAACCTATGAGGGAGTGATAAAAGAATTATATTAATGTGATGTTCATTAGGCGGTTTACACCATAAGAAATATAATTGATCAGTGTGGGGAATTAGATTGATTATGTGAGGCCAAACTCGGTCACCCTACCTAAGAGTAATTTAAAAGAGTTCAGTAGATATCTCAATCCATTCATTTATTTTCCACTTTTTGTATAGACCATAGAGATGTGAAATAATGCTATAATCTTCCATGTATTTGTTTGAATTCATGATTTCAAAATAAATCGAATATAGCATCAAACACTATATATTGAAAAAATCATTCATATGTTTTTATTATAAAAAAAATCTTCATCTCCCTCCTCTTTGGTAGGAAGATCATACATTGAGCATTTGTGTATAAATTTTTTTTGTATAATTTCCAACATAGAAGGAAGGGACCTAAACCACTCCTAAAAGTTAACTCAACTAAGGATATAGTCCTTCTACCATATTTATTATGTTGATATTTTGGGTGATGAAACATCCATTTATTCTAATATTTAAATTATATGATTTTTTTATTATGTTGGAAAAATTAAAATTATGTTTTATTAAATATCCAACCGTCTTATCAAATCCCAATAACCCTCACCCTTTATATTAAAATGTCTTGTTCTATAGAAATTATACTGGGGAGTTTCCATATTCCATTTTTCATGACCAAAAATAGTTCTAGTCAATATATATAAAGGTACTTATTTAGGAAATTCATTAATAACAATAAGATCAATGCTTATTGATATGTTGAGCGGATTCCCGAATCCAAAAATTATGACATTGCTTTTCTTAACACATGACTCGAAATTACACCATGTATTGAATGACCTAACCCACTAGATATAAAATGATTAAGTTGACTCAAATCCTTCATACATACACCCCTTATAAATGTAAGTGTCCTAACAAGGTATTTTCATACACATAGTTCTATTTGTTTCAATATTAATCAGGAAATGGAAGGCCTAATTGGACATAACATTTAGGTGACAGATTTAAGTTTATTAGGTATAAAAATTAAATGTTTTATCGTTTACAGGTCTTGTTATTATTAATAGAATTTTAATTATGTGAATAACCATATATTATATTAAACATTTCCTCATAATCTTTTTAATTATATTCTATCCTTTAACATTAATTCATTTTTATGTGATCCCAGTCTTTCATCCATAAAATAAATAATTCATAAGAAATAAATAAATAAAAAAATAAATTACATAAGGAAGATATTATATCATAGTTCATTTATTGAGTGGAGAGTAAATCAACCTATTTTTTATAAGAAACAATTTTGTGGTTGTATTGGCATGAGTTGTATAACTCTATATGTCACTCAAGTATCTCCTAGGTTGGAAACATAATAGTCACATCTTGAAATACATGCATGTTCTTTGGATACACCATTAATTACATGTATTCATAAGTCACTTGTAGGTAATGGGAACTAAAGGATTTGTTTAGAGGAAGTACCTAAAAACCATGGACACACAAGCCCTACATAGTGATGAAGGTAGATCTAACACACATGACATAATAATAACTTAATAGTTAATTATTTAAAACACATGAAATAAATTAATTTAAATTAATCTGACACATATATAGGTCTTGTTCTATCTCCTGAATGATCATGAACATATAACAAATATGAAAAATTAATAGGGATAACCATTATTTCTTATTCAGTATTTATTATTAATATAAACATAAAAACCTCAATTAATTAATTAATTAATTCATGGTATGCTTAATAACCATATTAATTATCTTTTAGATACTTAAAATTAAAATAATTCTTGGAAAATAAATGGAATAACCAACAATTAAGTGAAATTACAATAAATTAATTGAGTATTTAATTATTCTATAAAACCATTATTAAATATTCAAAAATTGCATGTTGAAATCCACATAATAGGGTTTCAATCTTGCAAATATGAATTTAATGAAATTTAAATAATTCAATTATGGGGATACTAAATAGTGTGTAGTTACAAGATTCATGTTATGTACTTTGGTTGTGGTCTACTTGAGATACATTCCTTGGTCTACATCGTGCATCTTGGATATACTACACAGAGTATACAAGCCAGCTACACTTTACGTATTACTATATCTATGTGGTCGAGATACATGCTTGGGAATTAGGTGTTAATATCATAGGATTACATAACATGTACTAATGATCTAAATTTAATATGGTGTAAATTCTACATGTTCTTCCAATACTATAAACTACTTAAATAGTTCTTCATATGTGGGACTACATGATGAGTACATTCTAGCTACCCACGATGTATATCACTTATCGTATGTACGCACAACTCTTTATAGAACGCGGTGTGTATATTAGACACACAAGTTATTGAACTACATATTTTTTAAACTTTCTACACATCATATACCTCATTAATTCTGTAGTTTTTCCATCTCACAAGGTTTTAAATGTATATTTGACCACATAGTGTGTGTGAATTTTTCTGCTAAATGGTGAAGACTACATGGTGTGTATGGATTGTACATGTTGGGTAATATAACATTACACATTTTAGGTTGGACTGGTATATTGGTGTATTTAAATAAATTCCCCACATGTAGTTACTAATCAGGGCATTGGGTATTATAGGACATGGACAGATGAGGTTCACTAGGGTTAATGGGATGTACTCCAACTATATGTCATGTAAGCCCATGTTATCCATTCAATACACTCAATTATTCCTGATGTAATTTGCAATAATTTTTACCATATTATTATCCCTTTAATTAGATGTAGAATTAACGATGATTATTAACATGTTTAAATTTTTTTAATTAAAATCTAATTAAAAAACGAATAGTTATTGAAATAAAAAACACACAACTATTTTTCATCTATATCAATATTCCAATAAATAATTATAAATTTTATGTTCCCATACTCTGATACAAAATTTTGGTTTCAAGCATATTGGAGGCATTAATAGTGGTTGTTATATCAAAATTTCAATTAACATAAAGATTTATGAAACTCGAAGAGGAAATCATTAATGTTAAATTTGAAATTAATTTTGTTATTATTGGAATAAATGGTTTCATAATCATTGGGAATCTCTCCTATGATAATGTTGATAATCCAAAAAATCATTCATGGATTTCCTTTAGAGTGTTAAGAGGATCTAATTTTATAATCCCTCAATTAGTGATCCTTACTTACTCATATAATCATAGAATGAAGCCAATTCATTTTTGGTTGTTAAAAAGATTAATCAATTTTCTAACATTATTCTTGTGGATAAATTATAGTTAATTTGATCATTAAATTATCTATTGAGTACTTCACATTCTCAATATTATGAGCAAGGGAGGACTGTAAAGAGACTTACATTTTTCACACTAATTCTCAAATATTGATTAACCCTACACAATATACATGATTATCTATTTATAGAGCTAAGATATAGGTTATTATATTAATTATCTATGTACCGAACTTAAATAATATATTAATCATTATTAAATTTAATTCTATATAATCATAATATTATAATTCTTATTTCGTGTCATGTACTGACTCACACAATGAAAAATATTATTTGATGGATTTAAAAATAGTCATCATTGTACAAGATCTTAGCCTACTCCAATTCCTCTAAATTTATTCAATACTCAAATAAATATTTAAGAAAATATTTTACTAATCAATAAACACAATAAATATTTTATAACAATCCAGTGAATAAATATTTATAAAATATTTATGTAATAAATTATTTATTATCTTGTGTAAATTAGAGACCAATAAAACATAAATGAAATTATTCTTCAACCATTATAATAATAATAATTACATTAAATAAATTAAAATATAATTTAATTTAGATCAATGGGAACACTTAGTGAGTGGCCTTCTAAGATTATTTATCTTTGGAATTAGAAGGAATTGACTAATATCTACAATTACTTTCCAGAAATGACTCAAGGTAACCTAGTAAAAGAACATAATTTCACAATGTCAATAGCTACATATAAAGGTTCACTTTATAATATAATCCATATTTCTAATATATCAACAATTAAGTTAAACATCTATTTCGTCAAATAATTTTTTTGCTACATTCTTCTTAGACTATCTATGTTTAAAATGTCAATACATTGTGGCCATAGATTCTAATTAATGATTATATTTATATCAGAGAACCAAGATATAAATTTACAAAAAAATGGTATAGATAAATTATCTTTAGTCTTATAAATTAATAAAATCGAATTCATGATGCACCCAACATAACCTATTTCCCACAAACATATAGAATCATGGTTTTTGTTTGTAAATTTATGTGTGAAAGTCATGAAATTCATCGATGATAATATTAATGTCTACAAAACTTATACACACATAAAGATAATAATATCTAATTACACAAAAACATATGGAATTACTACTAGAGGTTTTGTTATCATAATCCCCCATCATAGAGATTACGAAGTGTGAAATTCATGAAAATAATCCTCATCTCTTTATGAGCACTCACACATGAAAGATTAAATACTATGTCCTATATTGTAGTATGATATCTGAACACAAAATATTTATAATTATATCATCATGTCACTTATTCTTTCTTATCATTGGGGGGAAATGTTATGAGAATATCAATATGAAAGATACCATAGTACATTCTTAAATTGAATTCATGTATAAAAGTAAAAATATGTTATGTAATGATTTATTACTATTAAATTATTTGAATATACATATAAAAAATGTAAAATTAATTTCTTAAAGAAGACAATCTCCAACAAAATAGTGAATTAATCCTAGGCTTTTTATTCATTAGAGTCCCCATAAAAATAATTTTAATACAGAACATACAAATATAGGCATATGCTTATATGGCATCAATAAAATATCTTGGATTTCCATCATCGATGTTATATACGATGTGTTTCACCCACCAAATTCCTCATGGGGATACCTTATTATATTAGATAATATATCCAAAACACTCATAACTAGGGTTCAAAATTCAATGGGCAAGAAATACTTCCCATGGAATTATAGTTATTTAGAAATGTGGATGAATTTGTTTTTTTCATATAGTAAAGTGTAACATACAAAGATTTGGTAAATTGAATTTTCATTCAATGTTATTTATATATTTAGATAGATTGTTTTTTATTAAAACTCAAGTTTCACTTTCCTTACACTTAGCAACAATTTTCTTCGATAGCATGCATGACATGCGACACAAAGATTTAGGGAACCATGAAATAATATTATTTTAAGTATGAAAATCGTAAAATAACAGTTATAAAAGTGAGTATGGATAGTATTAAGTAATTTTTTAAATATATATATAATTTTTATAAACAATATAAATTTTTCTATATGAACTTATTAAATAATCGATTAATTTTTGGTAATGTAATTATATTCATCCAAAATATCTTTTCATAAAAAATGATTATTATTTGTTATGAGAAATAATTCTAATTAATTTAGAGATATATTTTCAAAATTTAATTGATAAAATTGAAATAATTTTCATAGTCACTATATCAAAATTAACTTATGGTGAAATATTGATTTTTTTGGAAAATATTAATTTTTTAGTGATAAGTGAAAAATACCGATTTTTGTAAAACTATCAAGTATTTTAAGTATATTATGTAATTCAGATTCCCCATATTGTTTGGAAGTTTTAGAAGTATTATTAATTTATAATTAAAATAAATAAATACATTTTATAAACATTATTTTATATTTTTAGTATATGTTTATTTTTTGGTTTAAAAAATGAGTTGTTTTAATATTGTTTTAAAGTGAATAATTTTCATCCATTTTAATTAATAAAAATAATTAGTAATGAGTAATGTTTTAATTTATATTTGTTTTTTCATTATAAATAAATAATAATTTATATTAAAAAATGTTTAATTATTATAAATAGATTAAATATAAAACTATCAAGTGCCTGGAAAAAAATCTTCTCGAAAACCTTATTTTTCATATCCTATAGAGGTTTTGTTTTAAATAAACTTTTTTACACATTTAGAAAGAAAATAAAAAATAAAATTATTTATTTACAAAATAAAGTAAAATATATATTAGGTTTATTTTATGGGAGGTTTCTAGAAATCATTATTTTCTAATGAACAATTAAAAATACTTAATTTTAATAAAAATAATTACTTTTCATTTCAAAATATTTATAATGTTAAGTTATGTTTTGAATTATTTTAAAATTAAAAATAGAAAATTTTATATGTAGTAATACAATTTAGGTCATTATAAAGATTTTTTATATTAAATAATGATATAAAAACCTTTTAAACATTTGAAATATTTTCCTTTGATAATAAAATTTGTTGTCACATTTTGGGAATTAATTTTAAATGAATTTTTTTTCACATATATTAATTTAATTTGAAATGAATGGATTAAATATTTATAATATTAATAATAAATATTATTTAATGAAATAAAATTAATTTTTGAAAAAACAATTGATATATAAAACAGTAAAATTTAATTTCCATGGTTAAGGTAAAAATGGTTTTACATGGGGTTAATCCAAAACGATAGGGCTTAAAATGATGTAATTATTTTTCAAGATATATTTCATTTATATATTAAGACCATATAATGTATTATTATCAATATTAAACCATTTTTTTCCATTTTTCATTGGTAAAACATGGTAACACCATTTTATTTTAAAACATAACAATTGTGACAGTCACCTCACTTATAAATGGCTAGCCCATATATTGTCCTCTTCACACCATCAAACCCACTGTGGTTAGCCAATAAACACTAAAATATATTAAAAAATTCTCTTTTATTACCATATAATCATAATTTGGGGTATAAATCCAGCATAGGATTTATTTTGTAGTAAACCTATAGAAGTTGGATGAAGAAGATGTGATGTTCTTTCACATGTGTTTTTATTTTATTTTATCATCCACAAAATTAAATTATTATTGGAGAATGATTATTTAATGAACTCATTATATTACCTATAATTAAATGTTTTTATTTTAATGGAATTAAATAAAAACATCTCCACTCTTATCAAATGGGTTACAAAATCATTATTTCTGCAAATGGAGGGTTGTTACCTCTCGACCCGAACTCATTTGTTTTTCCATTACAATATATCATGGATGGGTATGATGATAAATATAAAGTTTATATAAATACATATATTATATATACATATAAGTATCATACATATGCATTCATTATATCACTTATTCGTTTTTTTACTTTATATTCTATAGGGGATACAATATGTCACTAATGTGTACGATGAATAACCGCATCACAAAGCAATGTGATTTTTTCACAAATGATTTAAATGGATGATAAAAATGATAAATATTTGTTACATACATAACCTATTTATAATATTAATTTAATATACGTAATTTCTAAATGATAATATATCACATTATTTCTTAATTTTTCACTCATTGAAATATGGTAACACCATTCACATACATGTGGAATACCGCCTTCACGAACCGATGTGACCCACTCTTTTCCTCACCACACTATCCGGATGATATATTTTAAGAAAATATAAATAAATTAAATTGTATTTATGATATTAACATAATTTATTAAATATGAGATATTACTTACCTCCTTTCTATAATAATTATAGAAAAATTGAAATGTTGCTCATGCGTACATACGACCTACCATCACAATGATCATAACATACTTAATTTGTCAAAATCATATTTAATTACTGGTATTATAAGTATAATTTATTTATAAATATTTAATTATATCATGATTATTATTCTTCCAATTAATGAATAATGATAAATGTATATGTACCAAAAATAAAAAATTAAAACATATATGAAATACAATGTGATTATTAACCAGAACATGACATTAACATGGAATTGTTAAACAAAATTAAATAAAATTACATTAATAAATCATATATGGTATTTTATATATATTTATTCAAATTTAAAAGATTCATAATAAAATTGTATTTATTATAATAGAGTTTTTAATGTGTAAGAATGATTTCGAGACTTCTAGTAATGGATTTCTAGTCTATCTTTTATTTCTGAGAGAAAACTAAAAAGTCACTGCAAGTTAATATTTTGTGGTGTATACACATAACATGTGAAATTTTATATCAGAAATTTCTTTATTTTAATGATATTTAATTTTTAATGTTATTTTATTCTTTATTAGGGATTATGATTACAAGGATTACTAAAGAGGTAAATGATTTTTGTCTCACTTTACATCTATTAGAGACATGACATATTCACTGCCTATTTTTTATGTAGTTTATATAATAAAAATGATTGTATTTTATAATTATCATAATTAAAATTAATGAGATTTAAATATCCATTTTATGATCAATCTCTCGAGTGGTTTACGGATAAAATGATAAAAAGGTGGAAATAGAATTTGGTATCAATTTTAATTCTTAAAGTAACATGTTATATTATGAACCTATATTATGTTTCAAGGTTTATATGTAGACTATTTGATATAAAATATCATAAATTTATTAATAATACATAAATTTTAACTTTCAAATTATTTTAATATTTTATATTGATTATCATTCAATTTTATCAAAGTGAAAAAAGAAATTATTTTTCTATGTCATCATTTATCAGTAATATTAATGATTACGTTTATAATGATAAAAAATAATGATATATCTCTAACTAAAATAATTATTTTTTTACTATTGTTATTCATGATATTTTAGGGTATTATTACCATTTCATCGATCATTGGTAATTAAAATAATGTAGAAAATAATTAAAGATTTTCTAAATTCATTTCAGTCTTCTGTTAGAAATTCATCTTTTTTTAAAAACAAGTTTTCTAAAAATATTTTCAAAATTGTATTACTGTTATCCTATGTTTTTTAAAATAATTTTTTCCAACCATTTAGCAATAAAAAATATGTTTTTAAATGAAATATTCATTTTTCCAAATAATTCATTGTTTTCACTTACCATAAATGTGAAATGAATCATTATTATAACATTTACAGTATGAATGAAATTTTCCACCATCATGAGCATCATTTTCACTGTTGTTTATCTTATAAATTTTCATGATTATTTTCAATGAAAATGTATTTAATTTTTTTATGGGTTTTCATGTTATTTTATTAATGGGAAATGGGTTTTCTTTCCTCAAGAAATGTATTAATATATTTATAAATATTCCATAATATTTTTTAATATTCTTTTCAATGAAAATAATTTCGAAAATATTTTATGTTCAAAAAGTTATTTTCAATGAAATTTTAACATCCTATCAAAACATTCCATGTAATATTTCAAAATAATACTCTCTCTAATGTGACATTTATAACATACCTAGCCTATTATAGATATTTTTACACACATTCAATCATAATTAACTATGAAATCAAAAGAAAATATTGTTATGTCTATTACATTTAGAAGAATTGATACATATGTAGTGAGAATGACACCAAAATAAGAATATTTTTTTAGAAACTCTTAATGAGTTGGTAATTTCCTTTGAACAGTTACATCATAATATGATATCATGGGGAATAAATAATCAAAATGTATGAACAATAAAGCACACTAACGGAATAAACAAAGGAATAAAGAAAATAACCTGGGTTAAAAGTAATAACATGATGACACATAGAGGAATGGTACTTGAATAAACATAAGGAATCATAACATATATAAAATGGAATCATGTGATCATAGAATAATAGCTATTTGGTAGCAACATAAAACATGACATAAGATGAGTCATGTAAAAGTGAAAAAATAATTGAACATGGAAGGAAATATTCTATAATATGATCATGTTTAATCTTTATCCCAACAAGAAAAATCTGGTGATGAAAAATTTCCCAATGCATTTGAAAATGATATGGTCACACCCATCATAATATTTCAAGGCATATTTTGTTAACCTAATGAATAAAAAAATATGTATTTCCCAATTAAATAAATAATATTAGATATATAAAAATATGTTTCAAACATTAAAACAGATTTTATGGGGAGTAAATAAGAATAAATATGTATTAAATTGGGGTAAAGAGAGAGAAAGTGTAACCCGAACGAAAAAATTAATGTTCCGAGAGAATCCCATAACTTATGACCGAAATTGTTCTTCAGTTACACATAATCTCATGGATAATCAATTTTTTCCATAAATTAATTAATTAATAATCTCATAGACATGTATTTTATTTATTATAATTTTATTATGATTATTTACAGACTCTTTTATGAGTTATGATATAAAATTTCATCGTTTCGGGAGTGTTCATTTTAGGAATTTAGGATTGGGTCCCTTGAGGTAAATTATTGGAGTTCATGTATAATGGAAAAAATATAGATCTTGATTTATATTAAATTTATTTTTGAAAATAATTTCCAATGGTTCAATAAATAATTGTTTACTATATGTGAAAAATTCCTTAAATTAAAAATTATAGATGAATGTTAGGTTTTTTCTGAATTTGCGATCATCACGAACTAGTTTTGTTTTCTTATTTTATATTATGCATATATAATATTTATGGATCATTAATTAAGTTGTAATATAAATTTTGAAGTCTTTTTTAGCCATTATGATGGTTTTACATGTATCCTTTAAGGCAGTATTAGAAAATAAAATATCATCAACCATGTTTGTGGTGATTCGACACCTCAGTGATACTATTTTCATTTTTAGAAGAAAGGAGAAGATAATATAATTGATGGTAAATATACAATGAAAATAATTAAATTCCAATATATATATATATATATTATAGTTATCATGATAATTTTGGGAAATGAGCGAGTGAATGAGTATAAAATAACATAAATTTAAAAGATAATGATAGAGGGTTTTACCTCTTAAATTTTTCCCCTTTAGAACCAAATTACAGAGAATTGGGATTGGTATATATTTGAGAAAAAAATATTATAGGATCTGGGGATATTATTTGGAAGAATATTGTGCCTAATTATTACATGACTCAATTCATTGTAGGTGAGAAGATTAGGGGTGGTGATGGGTTCTATTTATAGGCGGAAAGGGGTGTTGGTTGAAAATTTTATTCATTTGTATATTATTTTGGACCATGATAAGAAATATTATTGATCATTTTGACTAATGGTAGTAAATAGTGCATTTCAGTTGGAAATAATATGTTATTACCTCATCCATACATCATACATGACACAATAATTCACGTATCCACTATATTTACTAAACCTGGGTTCCTCCATCCTTATGTGTCACCACCACAGCAAGAAGCGTCACCCTAATCAATTTCTCTGTCCCCGTTATACCCCCAAATCCTCGAGCCCAACCTCCTAAATCATTCCCCTCCGCCCGTATACACACCTCCCCAATTCGATTAGGGTTTTCACATTATCCAACACCTCCCTCTCCTCCCGTATTTCTTCTCCATCCTCGACCCAGGTGCGACTCCTTCGTCGTTGAATCCCACCACTGGTGCTCCATTCTGCTCATCTCCTCCCGCATACTATGGTGTGATTCTTCGCGTTCTACTGTCTGTGCTCTATTCCATTCAACATTTCTACAATCTTCTCATCTCATTGCACAAATCGTCGATATATACCTCGTGGTTGCCAACCACGAACTTGAAATCCTCCTTGGGCTTACCGTCACCCACTTCCAAAGCTCCGTCAACGAGTTTCAAGGTATGGCCTTCCGAAGTCTCTAATCTTCTGTGTGGCTCACTGATTTTTTTCATGTTTCCATACTTCCCACATACCTGCTACATCTATATTTCAATTTCTAAAAGGGTGATTCATTTATTTACAGAACAGTTACACAGAAGTCCTCTTCCTAAGCCTAGAAATATGAGATTGGGGTCAGATCGAATAGTTGGTGGACCTTTAAATGCCTATGGATAATCATTATACATTCGGTTTTATGTTTCTTGAATTATATATACTTCAATAGAAACTTGGTTTCTGGATACATGTTCTTAGGTTTAAATATCAATTTTGGTTTCAATTACAATTTTGGGTGGTCCTATGAATGTACGGAGCTGATCATCAAACTGCAAGCACCGTGCATATGATATAATGATTCTTACAAATGCATAACATCATATAAAGACTCTTAATTCATGTTATCTATATGATAACAGTTCATTATTATTATTAATACAAATGTCTTTTTGATCTCCAAGATTGTTATTCTTAAATAAGTTTTAGCTGCAACAAACCAGTACTGTTCCATCACCACTATCTATGTAACCTATTTGAATATTCTCCTCTCACCATTTCAATCATCACCTCAGTCCATGTGATTCAGATCCGGCTATTTCCTTTTGCAGTTTCCAGGTCTACTGATTTTCCATATCCCGGTCGTGCAAATATAATGTGTGCGCTACTAAATCATCCATTCTTAAACATAGCCTTTTATGTAAACATGTAGTTTTGTTTACATTTTTTGAAAAAAGATCCTTTATGTTGATAGCCAAAATTATTTTTCCATTTTATAATCTTTAACTCATATGACCTATGTACTCGCGATTTCTGTAATCAACTCTTTCAGTCTTCATGATTCAGCTCTGACATTTTCCTTCTACAGTCTCCAGGTCTCTAATCTTTTTCCATAGCATGGTCGCCCATATATAAGGTCTGCACTGCTCAATAATCCATTATTAAACATAGCCTTTTATGTAAACATGTAGTTTTGTTTACATTGTTTCAAACTAGCTCCTTTATTTTGATAGTCCAAATTATTTGCCTATTTTTTAATATTGAACTCATTTGACCTATGTAAATTAATGTTGATTTGTTCTAGATTGGTTGGATACAAATAATAATCCACTATATTTACTAAACCTGGGTGTCCCTAGTCCTATGTGTCACCACCACAATGAACCACGTCACCCTTTTCCCACTCTCAATTACCCTTATACTCACTACCATTCGTCCAAACACCTGTTGTTCCCTTCGATTCTCGACAACCAGCCACGGGTTCAGTGCCTTCCATATCCCCGCTTAGGGTTCATCTCATCTGGTTTTTTCCTCTAGCAGCGTGCATTCGACGACAGCCTTCCCTGAAACGCCTTCACCGCCTTATGCCTTTGATAATATTTGTCTCCTCCGATTTCCACTTTCCCCATCATCCTCTTCTTTGCTTTACAGAAATCTCAATCGACTCCCTCCCTCCTAATTAGGGTTTATGTATACTCGTCCTTCGTCGCCTAGACTTCTCTGTGCCATCTTCATAAACCTCCACTTCTTCAACCACCGACAGTCGTCCAAAATCATCTCCTCTCTCCATTTCTGTAATCACCTCTTTCAGTCCATGTGATTCAGCTCTGGCGTTTTCCTTATGCAGTCTCCGGGTCTAATGATTTTCTATATCCCAGTTACCCAAATCTAAGGTGTGCGCTACTCAATCATCCATTCTTAAACATAGCCATTTATGTAAACATGTAGTTTTGTTTACATTGTTTGAAACTAGAACTGTTATGTTGATAGTCAAAATTATTTTTCCATTTTTAATCTTAATCTCATCTGACCTATGTAAATTAATTATGATTCATTCTAGATTGGTTGGATGCAAAAAATGATAATTCTTGTAGTGGAAGAGATGGCTACAGATGTTCTAGGCAGTCTATGATTTTGTAAGCAAGATAAAAAAACCAATTATGGGATTCGAAACATATTATTATAGCTGATGCTACTCATTATGTAACTTTTACTACTCAAAACATCATCTTCGGTTCCAAGTACGTCTGTCTTTTTATATCTTCTATTCCTTCATTTTTCAATTTATAGAGAAAGCTGCTAATTATGTAACTTTTGTTTTTCAATTTCTAAAATTAATACACCTAAATTATAGGGTTTTCTCTTTTTCCCACCTTTATGAGGACATCAATCTATTATATGTGATTATTCATTTTACACATGTGTTATAGAAACATTAAAGTAGTTGATGTTTAGGATTCATCATCCACAATGAAAAATGATTTTTTACAACTAAAAATTCTTCCTCCACTGAATATATTTATCTTCATTGTCTCTTATTTTTATTATATTATTTTAGGGGACATTAATGATTTGTTGGAACATGTCCAATGAAGTAATTTTCAGTTTAACAATGTTAGATTCCTAACAAGAATGCTTCATTTCATGTGTACAAAATAGGGCTTTATGGGACACAGAGAGGAGCTTCTGTGATTTTTGAGGTATTGAAATAATTGATCATTTACCTATCTGGTACGTCTATTTTCATGATTTAGGAAATATTGTTCCATGAATTCATTATATCACCATTAACGTATAGGAACATAGAATGTGCGACATCACAGTTTCATATATTGGGATCCCCAACATCGACAAAGACATTCTGGTACCCTATCCCAATTATAGAGCATCTTAACGAATGTTTTTGAAGCAGACTACACTGTACACATTATATAATAGGAAGATTCCATATTACAGATTTTTGAAGCAGATTTGAAACAGTTATTGGATCAGGTAAATGTTATTACACTTTATACTTGTCATCCAGTTTGTTTTATTGTTCAATTTGACAATATATTTTCCTCGTAAGTCTTTCTATAACATATATTCATTGATTATGTATTTGATTGAGAATAATTCCCAACATGTTATTATTATTCATGAAAAAAATTAAAGACTGATACTCTAATATTCAAGTGTCAACTATTTTTTCCATCTAGATGGCCACACCAAGTCCATTGGAAAACTGTGTTGTTCTTTTCAAAACCGTTTTATATCAACCTGATAGCACTAAATGTTTATCAGTGAAGTGACTAACAGACCAAGGTATTCTATGTGTTTATTATTTTTATGTAATTCATATATTCATGAAAGAAGTTTATTATTGTTATTTTATTCACAAAATCATTCGTCCATGTACTTCTGTTTTTCATGTTTAGTATTTTAATGGATTTTTCATTTTAAAGTAGTGATTTTATTCATGACAGCACTAGATGTATATCAGTCAAAAAAATAACGATTTATTTAATGTGGATTATTTTTTTGAGGTAGTTTTTAAATTCATGTCACTATATCCTAATATTTCAATGAAACTGACATATTTTGACATTGTTATCAAACCCATTTTCCATGAAAGACTATCATGAATGGATTACTGTTAGGTCCACAAGGATGAATACCCTGAGAGGGGGGGTGAATCAGGGTATGACTAATTTAAAATTAACGCTCGTGCTGATCTTGTTTCGCTGTTAAGAATAACACTCTTATATCTCTCTCCTGTTGCACAATGTAAATAGAAAGTAAAGAATTCACAAGACACATCAATTTTACTTGGTTCAATGCAAAGGGCTACATCCAAGGAGAATACCCTGACAAGTTGTCGGTCATTCCAATTCCACTAAAATTCACTAACTGTGGATTACAATGTTCGGGCTAGATCACTTCTATGCCCAGGCTCACTTCCTTTACAATGTTTAGGGCCAGCTCACTGCTTCCCCAAGGGTCACTCCCTATTTCTCTCTCCCTGGCTCACTGCCGGTGGAGAGGATCACCTTATTTCTCTTCCTTTTCTCACTACTCTTGGAAGGAATCCACTCACAGTTTATATACCTGTAGGTCTCTTAAGTTTCATGAAAGAATTCCTCTTCCTCTTTATGTAGATTCTCTATTGAAGTAAAACTTTCAACCGTAGATGAATATCTTTTTGCACGAAAGGTATCGGGAAAACATCCAGCTTCCACGCAGCCCGAAAAACACTGCTGGAAATAATAATTACTTGGCGCGCAAGTCTAACTCGGCGTGCATGTATAGGCACACAAGTCACAACGGGCGTGCATGTCATCCTCAGACAATTGCGCGACAAATGCATCCCCAACTCCAAACCTACGCGACTCTCTTCCTTTTATGCCCAAACCAATATTAGCGCGCAACTGCCAACCGACGGGCAACTTCTCACACTGGCACGCAACTTCACTTGCGTGACCCACACACCACATGCACGACCACCACACAGGTGTGATGGGAGCACTGATTTCTCAATGTGTTGAACTCCGGTAAAGAATGAGGAGGGGTGATCTAGTATTTATAGGCAAATTGACCACCCTGCACGATGGCGCACAAGTCACCTGCGTGACCTAGTCTCGGCATGCAAGTCTTCTGTCCTCCTAGACACTTGCGCGACCAACTCCCAAATTTGCGCGAACCTATTTCATTTTCCATATTTTGATCTTCTGATCATGAAAAACATATGGCGCACATGTTTCCTATACTCCAAGTCCTCGGCACGCAAGTCCCTTTTCCAAAAACACTTTTCTTCATTTGTCGATTTTCAGGCCCAAAAATTAGGTAAACACTAGAAAACGGTGCCACCTTGTATCTGTTCTTTTTTACCGCCTCTAGATCATCCATTCCTTTTGTCGACATTCTTGATTCAAACATGGATCGTTGAACTCAGCTCTTGAACTCGACCTTCCATCATGAAATCCTCTTTGTCAACAAATTTGTTTGTCATTGTTTTTCTTTTTCAACAATCACCACTTAGATGTACACTTTGTTAACAACCACAATCACCTCAAAAATGATTCAATGATTCCTTGAGGGATTTTTTCCAAACAATCTCCCCCTTTGGGTCTGTTGAAAACTCTTCCACAAAAAGATACATCGTTGATTCTTGAGCCACCATTCACCTTTTGCGATTCTGATAGCGAACAAGGATTTTCTCAACACATACTCTAAGCCCATATGAGCAATGCTCGGCGTGAGAAACAAGAGTAAATGAAAAGTTAATCAATGAATCACTTCAGCTCTGACATCCACTGTTGACACCAAACTGATATCAATTTGTACTAAACAGATACCAATTGTTGAAGGACTTTTTGGAAGACCAATTTTTGTTTGGAAGTATTTTTACCACATTCCTACACTACTCTTCTGCTTTTATCACGATCCGCAGCTATCGTGATATCAATTCTATGATCGATCTCTTCTAGCATCGTCAGATTTTATACACTCCCCCTTTCTACTCACACCTTCAATGCCTCTTTAGCCCTATTTCCTGTGTTTTCCAAGCTAAGCTCTGGCTAATAACATTCAACTAGCTTCAACTCCCCCAATATGGCTGCTCCACCTGTCAGCTTCTCCCCGTATCAACCATGATTTATCAAATTTCCACACTGTCTCCCCCTTGAACAATCACTATTTTCTCCCCCTTTTCCAACTAACCCAAAGGTCACACCTTTGCAGTCTGTAACAGAGTAGAGAACACTTATAATTACATTAGGGAAAAACACATCATACCTCAGGGAGATGGGGGTGGTTCCACATCCACACTATTTCAAGTGCGGGGAATCGACTGAACTCCCATAGCCAGTCGATGCCTCTCAAAAGCTTCCTTGGGTAAGGCCTTGGTCATAATGTCTACAACCTGGAGCTCTATGGGCACATACTCCAACTTCACGATTCCCTACTCAACCTTCTCCGAGATAAAATGATACTTTATCACATTGTTCTTTGTCTTTGAGTGATGGAAGGAATTTTTTCTAAGATTTATAGCACTTGAGTTATCACACTGGATTCCGATTGGAGACTTTACATCAACTCCCATATCATCAAGATTCTGCTTCATCCATAATAACTGTGTGCATGCTTAAGTGGCCGCAATATACTCATATTCTACGGTGCTCAACAAAATGAAATCTTGCTTCTTTCTTAGCCAAGAAATACACAATCCACCAAGATATAATGCACCACCTGACGTTGATTTTCTATCATTTGCAGAACCGGACCAGTCTGCATCAGTATATCCCAATAAATCTGTCTGATATTTTTCAGTATATTTTATGCCGAAATCCACTATGCCCTAGATATACCAAAGTATTATTTTCACTGCAAGCATGTGGATTTCCATGGGATTACTTTTATATCTCGCTACTTGGCATGTGACGAAAACAATATCAGGCCTTGTTGCTGTTAAGTAAAACAGACTTCCAATTATTTTACTGTATCCAGATCCTTGTTGTCAGTCATGTGAGATGTCCAACCACTATCAAGAATCCACATACCAGAACGGTTTGATTCTTTAAGGGCAATTTCAGCAACTACTGCCTTCTCTGTTCTCTTCTTCTTGGTCCATATTGTTTTCTCCATACTTGGTATAGATTGAGACTCATGATCATTCTCAGAGTATGATGGACCAGCTTCATCTTGTAGTGCTGCAAATCTATTCTGAACTTTTAACTCTTTTGTCGGTTTATTGATCTGCTGCTTGCGAACATTTTAATTTTGCTTTGGCACATTTCTCTGAATGGTCGAAGTGTAGTACCTAGCCATGTGTCCAAATCCTTTGCACCAAAAAACATTTCCTTCAAAATATGTTCTGGAAAACCATTCTCTATTTGGCTTCCATCTCTGTTAATGATCCCTTCTATATCTCTTTGCTATGGAACACACATACCATGAATGTCCCATTTTCCCACTGAAATAACACCTGATATAGGTTAAATTACTCTTTGATACTTCAGCACTACGATTTTCCCTTTGGGATCTCTGAATATTCTGATTCTATTTTGTGCCCAAATCAACCTTCAATTTCGGGGTGGTTGCTTGCGTTCTGACTACAATTGTCACAGATTTTTGTTCCTGATTAAGCCCTAAAACGACCTTAACATCTGAGCTCAATTTTTGCTTCTTCCCTGTTGAACTACTAGGCTCCTCTTTCATCTTCTCTGTCTTCTGAATGGTCTGCTTTTCTGATATCACATTTTGGTCAAGTGTTTTTCTTGATCCTTAATTTTTTGTCGTAGACTGACCACTTCTTCTTCAAGCTCTTTAATTCGTCTGTCCTACTCCTTTCCTGTGTTATTCAAACAATAAATTCCTTTCTTTGTCCCTCAATTTTATGATTATACTCATCAATATTTTCTCATCTCTCTGGTGTTGAGGATTTTAGTCATTTAATTTCTTCTAATAGATCATACTTTTCTTCATCCTGTTGTTTCATATAGAGTTTGGCATCATGAACCACTTTATTGGATTTCTTCGTTTTGGCTCTCCAAACATCTATCTCCTCAAGAGAGGCTTCCAATTCGGCTTCCATATCAACTCTCCCTTCAATTTCTTCTTCTTCTTTAGCGTCAGCTTCTTCCTTTTTCTAAGAACTACCAATAATCTCCACCAAGGCATTTACCCCACGATATCTGCAATTTTCTATTTCCTCAACCTCTTCAACCGCAAACTCATCTGAACTTTCAAATTCTTGTGAAAGAAGATTCTTTTTCTTGAAGAAGTTTCTCTTGAATTGCTTCTTCCCTTTCACAAACGTTGAAGTATTATTCATGGGAATTTCAACTTCATCATCATCATCATCATTATCTTTAAACTTCTTTGGGAATCTTGCTGCAAGATGACCAACCTTTCCACATCGAAAGCATGATAGTGGATGTTTACCTTTAAAGTTTCCGATTCCTCTTTGCTGATTTGAAGAAAGGAATGAAATCACCTCACCTATCTCTTCTTCTTCATTAGAATCTTCAATGGTGAGTTTCTTCATGGCCTTGAATGCCACCTCTTTGTATTTCCCCATTTCCACAGTCTCGTTATCATCATTTCTCATTTCATATGCAACAATAGTGTTGTGCAGGTTATCCAATGTCATTTCTTTTGGGTCTTTATTTTCCAAAACAAAAACTTTCAGATTGAACCATGGTTGAAGTTTTCTCAATATGCGCTTCACAATTTTTATATCTTCGATAATTTTTCCATGACCCCGCATATCTTCCAGAACAATATTTACCCTGTCAAAAAATTCATCAACAGACTCATTCAGGTTCATCTTTAGATCTTCATACTTATTCCACAACACTTGCAGCTTTGCAACTCTGACCATTGAATATCCTTCATATATATTCAATAGATTATCCCACATGTCACGTGACGTTTTTCATGACATAGCCTTTGTATAGACAGGACTTGATAAAGATCCCCATAAGGCATTAATTTCTTTGGAATCTGCATCCATCTGTCTACGTTCACCTTCTGATAATGCACCACTATTAATATCAGCTGTTATGCCATGCATTGCTGTTGTGAATACATCCATTCCCAAAGATTGGTAGTAGTGTTGCATCCAATTCTTCCATAGATGAATGATGTTCCCATCGAAGATCAGAATCCCTTTATGACTCGTTACCTCCATTGAGAGAAGAACTAATATCAACCATTCCCTCTGATTCCAATTTTTAGGTCCTCAAGGCTGAATATCTTGGGAGGGGGGTGAATCAGGGTATGACTAATTTAAAATTAATGCCCGTTTTGATCTTGTTTTGCTGTTAAGAAAAACACTCTTATCTCTCTTTCCTGTTGCACAAATTAAATAGAAAGTAAAGCATGCACAGGACACAACAATTTTACTTGGTTCACCGCAAAGGGGTACGTCCAAGGAGCATACACCGACATGTTTCCAGTCATACCAATTCCACTAAACTTCACTAGCTGTGGATTACAATGTTTGGGCTAGATCACTACTATGCCCGGGCTCACAGACTTTACAATGTATAGGGTTGGATCACTGTTTCCCCAAGGGTCACTCCCTGTTTCTCTCTCTCTGTCTCACTGCCGGTGGAGAGTATCACCTTCTTTCTCTTCCTTTGCTCAATACTCTTGGAAGGAATTCAGTCACAGTTTATAGACCCGTAGGTCTCATCATTTGCATGAAATAATGAATCTTCCTCTTTATGTAGATTCCCTATTGAAGTACAAATTTCACCCACAGTTGAATATCTCTTTGCACCGAAGGTATAGGGAAAACTTTCAGCTTCCACGTAGCCCGAAAAACACTGCTGGAAATAAACCTTACTTGGCGCACAAGTCTAACTCGGCGCGCACGTATCGGCGCACAAGTCACAACGGGCGCGCAAGTCCTCCTCAGACACTTGCGCGACACAAGATTTCCCAACTCCAAACCTGCGCGACTCTCTTCCTTTTACACCCAAACCAATATTGGCGCGCAACTTCCATCCTACGCGCAACTTCTCACCCTGGCAAGAAACTTCACTTGCGCGACCCACACACCACTTGCGCGTCCACCACAACTGCTCGACGGGAGCTTTGATTTATCCAATTGTTGAACTATGGTAAAGAATTAGGAGGGGTGGTCCAATATTTATAGGCAAATGGACCACCCTGCGCGACAGTGCGCAAGTCACCTACGCGACCCAGTCTCGGTGTGCAAGTCTTTTTTTCCCCTAGACACGTGCGCGACCAACTCCCAAACTTTCTCTAACCTGTTAACATTGCCATATTTTGATCTTCTGATCTTGAAAAACATATGGCACACAAGTTTCCTATACTCCAAGTCCTCATCACGCAAGTGCCTTTTCCAAAAACAAATTTCTTCATTTGTCGATTTTCAGGCCCAAAAATTTGGAAAACACTGGAAAACGGCACCACCTTGTCTCTGTTCTTTTGTACCGCCTCCAGATAATCCATTCCTTTTGTCGACGTTCTTGATTCAAACATTGATCGTTGTCCTCAGCTCTTTAACTAGACATTCCATCATGAAATCCTCTTTGTCAACAAATTTGTATGTCATTGTTTTCCTTTGTCAACAATCACCACTCAGATGTCCACTTTTTCAACAAACACAATCACCTCAAAAATACTTCAATGATGCCTTGAGGGATTTTTTCCCAACAATTATATATAGTCCCCCTGATGTTACCCTGTAGGAATAACGATCAACAGCTTTATGCATGATCAAAAACATCAAGGATGATGGATATGGATTGTAATGTTAACCCAATCCTCATCTATATAAATCAATAAGTCTTCCTATGCATTCAAGATATCTATTAAGTTGATAGAATATCCAGTTATAGGATCTGGAATAATTTTTTACAGTTGATACTACTCATTCTGTATGTTTTACTATTCTTTTTCATAATATTTATCTCTGTGAACTGTTTTATCTAGCCACATCACCACACAAACTCCATTTGATAACCATGTTATTCATTTTAGAACTATGTTATATCAACATGTGTAGTAGTGCATGTGTAGCTGTGAAGCCTAACTGACCAATGTATTCATTGTGGTTTATATTTTTGATATCATTATTTTATTCATAATAGTAGATTCTCAAAGTTAATTTTTTCATAAGTTCACAGTTTCTTGTGTAGAGAATGCTGATAAATATGTAAATTTTGTTTATCAATTTCTAAAATTAATACAACTTTGGTATTCATTTTAGAACTATGTTATATCAACATGTGCAGTAGTTCATGTGTAGCAGTGAAGCCTAACTAACCAATGTATTCACAGTGGATTATATTTTTGAGGAAGGTATTTTATTCATGGTAGTAGTTTCTTATAGTTCATTTATTCATAGCTTCACTATTTCTTGTACTTCTGTAATTCATGTTTATGAGTTACTAGATTAAGCATTTTTAAGTACTACTTCTATCCATTACAACATTATATGTACAGAAGTCAAATATAATAATGATTCACTTTGTGTGGTGTTTATTTTTGTGGTACTTATTTTATTAATGATACTATATCCTACTATTTCAAAGAACCAATGATATTTTGATTATCTATTCCTCCATAAAAATTAGGTATTCAAAAAATTAGATATGAAATGTATATATTGGATGAAAATAATGATATTGAAAAATGTATTCAATAAATTCAACCATGACCCTTAGAAAAGCATAACATTATATAGTGATTCTTAAATCATGTCATCTATATGATTGTAGAAGTTTAGTATTACTAATATGGATGATTTTTTCTTTCAGACAACAGTTCCAAATCATTCTTGTATAATAGAATGATAGAAATACAATAATTAAAAGTAACAATATTATATTACAATGTCAACCATTGATAAGTCTATTGATTTATATTATTCTTTATTTGTGTTTTCTATTCATTAATGATTTCGACATGAAAGGAATCAAAACAATAACTTTATTATAATTTTTATTTCACTCATAACCAGGTTCTTCCATTAGTTCCTAATTGAAGAAGGTATTCTCTAAATTCTATGAGGATCCATTAAAATGCATAAGATGATATATTGATTCTTAAATTATGTCAATAGTGTTATTACATTCATTTAATTTTACTAATAAAGTTGTTTTTTTGTTTTTAGAGAAATTTCCCAAAACTGTCGTCTATTCTAATAAAAAAAAATACATCCAATATATTTATTATACCTGGGTTCCTCCATCCTTATGTGTCCCCACCACCGCAAGACACGTCACCCTAATCAATTTCTCCTTCCCCATTATACCCCCAAATCATCGCGACCGACCTCCAAAATCGTTCGCCTCCGCCCGTATACACACCTCCCCGATTCGATTAGGGTTTTCACAGTCATCCAATACCTCCCTCTCCTCCCGTATTCCGTCTCCATCCTCGACCCAGGCATGAATCCTTCGTCATCGATTCTCACCACCAGTTCTCTATTCTTCTCATCTCCTCTCGCATACTGTGGTGGTATTCATCACGTTCTACTTTCCGTTCTCTTTTCCGTTCAACATTTCTGCAGTCTTCTCATCTCATTGCACAAATCGTCGACATATACATCGTGGTTACCAACCATGAACTTGAAATCCTCCTCGGGCTTACCGTCATCCACTTCCGAATCTGTGTCAACAAGTTTCAATGTACGTCCTTCCGACGTCTCTAATCTTCTGTGCGGTTCACTGATATTTTTCCTTTTCCATAATTCTCACATACCTGCTACATCTATATTGCAATTTCTAACAGGTTGATTCGATTATTTACAGAACAGTTACACTGAAGTCCTCTTCGTAAGCCTAGAAATACGAGATTGGAGTAAGATCCAATCTTTGGTGGACCTTCATATGGCAATGGATAATATTTATACGTCATGTTTTCTGTTGCTTGAACTATATATGCTTCAACGGAAACTAGGTTTCTGGATACATGTTCTTAGGTTTCAATATCAATTTTGGTTTCAAATTCAATTTTAGGTGGTCCTATGAACGTACGGAGCTGATCGTCAAACTGCAAGCACCGTGCATATGATATAATGATTCTTACAAATGCATAACATCATAAAAAGTCTCTTATTTCATGTTATCTATATGATTGAAGTTGATTATTATTATTAATATGAATGGATTTTTGATCTCCAGGATTGTTATTCTCGAATAAAGTTTAGCTGCAACAATCCAGTACAGTTCTATCCCCACTATCTATATAACCTATTTGAATATGCTCCTCTCGCCATTTTTTTCATCACCTCAGTCCGCGTGATTCAGCTCTGGCTTTTTCCAACTGCAGTTTTTAGGTCTACTGATTTTCCATAGCCCAGTCGCGCAAATATAAGGTGTGTGCTACTCAATCATCCATTCATAAACATAGCCTTTTATGTAAACATGTAGATTTGTTTACATTGTTTGAAAAAATCTCTTTTATGTTGATAGTCAAAATTATTTGTCCATTTTTTAATCTTTAACTCATATGACCTACGTACTTGCGATTTCTGTAATCAACTCTTTCAGTCCACGTGATTCAGCTCCGAAATTTTCCTTCTGCAGTCTCTAGGTCTCTAATCTTTTTCCACAGCCTGGTCTCCCAAATATAAGGTCAATGCTACTCAATCATCCATTCATAAACATAGCCTTTTATGTAAACATGTAGTTTTGTTTACATTGTTTCAAACTAGCTCCTTTATATTGATAGTCAAAATTATTTGTCCATTTTTAAATCTTGAACTCATTTGGCATATGTAAATTAATGTTGATTCGTTCTAGATTGGTTGGATGCCAATAATCATCCATTATATTTACTAAACCTGGGTGTCCCCCGGACTATGTGTCACCACCACAATGAACCACGTCACCCTTTTCCCACCCCTAATTACCCTTATACCCACTACCATCCAGCCAAACACCCCTCGTGCCCTTCGATTATCGACAACCAGCCACGGGTTCGGTGCCTTACCTATCCCTGCTTAGGGTTCAGCTCATCCAGTTTCTTCCTCCAGCAGCGCGCATTCAACGACGGCCTTCCCTGAAACACTTTCACCGCCTTACACCTTCGAAAGTATTTTTTTCCTCTGATTTCCACCGGCCCCAGCGTCCTCTTCCCAGCTTTACAGAAATTTCCATCGACTCCCTACCACATAATTAGGGTTTCCATATACTCATCCTTCGTCACCTAGCCTCCTCTGCGCCATCTTCATAATCCTCCACTTCTGTCACCACCGATAGTCGTCCAGAATCGTCTCCTCTCGCCATTTATGTCATCACCTCTTTCAGTCCGCGTGATTCAGCTCCGACATTTTCTTTATGCAGTCTTCAGGTCTAATCATTTTCCACAGCCCGGTCGCCCAAATATTAGGTGTGCGCTACTCAATCATCCATTCATAAACATATCCATTTATGTAAACATGTAGTATTTTTACATTGTTTCAAACTAGCTCCGTTATGTTGATAGTTAAAATTATTTTTCCATTTTTTAATCTTAAACTCATCTGACCTATGTAAATTAATGTTGATTCATTCTAGATTGGTTGGATGCAAAAAATGACAATTCTTGTAGTGGAAGAGATGGCTACAGCTGTTCTAGGCAGTCTGTGATTTTGTAAGCAAGATAAAAAACCAGTTATGGGATCCGAAACATATTATTATAGTTGATGCTACTCATTATGTAACTTTTACAACTCAAAATATCATCTTTGGTTCCAAGTACATCAGTCTTTATATAACTTCTATTCCTTCATTTTGAAATTGATAGAGAAGGCTGTTAATTATATAACTTTTGTTTTTCAATTTATAAAATTAATACACCTAAATTATAGGTTTTTCTCTTTTCCCACCTTTATGAGGACATCACTCTCTTATATGTGATTATTCATTTTACAAATGTGTTATAGAAACATTAATGTAGTGGATGTTTATGAGTCAACATCCACAATGAAAAAGGATTTTTTACAACTAAAAATTCTTCCTCTACTAAATATATTTATATTCATTGTCTCTTATTTTTGTTACATTATTAGAGGGTACATTACTGATTTTTTGGAACGTGTCCAATGAATTAATTTTTAGTTTAACAGTGCTAGATGCCTTACAAGTGTGCTGCATTTCATGTGTACATAATAGGGGTTTATGGGACACAGAGAGGAGCTTCTGGGATTTTTGAGGTATTGAAATAACTGATCATTTACTTATCTAGTACGTCTATTTTTATATTTTAAGAAATATTGTTCCATGAATCTATTTTTTAACCATTCACGTATAGGAACTTAGAAGGCGCGAAATCACAATTGCATATATTGGGATCCCCAACATCGACAATGACATTCTGGTACCCTATCCCAATTATAGAGCATCTTAACAAATGTTTTTGAAGTAGACTACACTGTACACATTGTATAATAGGAAGATTCCATATTACATATTTTTTAAGACGATTTCAAACAGTTATCAGATCAGGTAAATGTTCTTAAACTTTATTCTTATCATCCAGTATGTTTTATTGCTCAATTTCACAATATATTTTCCTCGTAAGTCATGCTATAACTTCAATTAATTGATTATATATTTTATATAGAATACTTATCAATATGTTAGTATTATTCATGAAAACAATTACGACTGATACTCCAATATTCAAGTGTCAACTATTTTTTCCATCTAGATAGGCACACCAAGTCCATTAGAAAAATGTGTTATTCTTTTCAAAACACTGTTATATCAACTTGATAGCACTAAATGTTTAGCAGTGAAGTGACTAACAGACCAAGGTATTCTACGTGTTTTATATTTTTATGTAATTCATGTATTCATGAAAGAAGTTTATTATTTTTCTTTTATTCACAAAATCACTATTCCACGTACTTCTGTTTTTCATGTTTTGCATTTTAATGGATTTTTCATTTTGAAGTAGTGATTTTATTCATGACAGCACTAGATGTATATCAGTCAAAAAAATAATGATTCATTTAATGTGGATTATTTTTTTGTGGTAGTTCTTAAATGCATGTCACTATATCCTGATATTACAAAGAAACTGACATATTGTGACATTATTCTCAAAACCATTTGTCATGAAAGACTGTCATTAATGGATTATATACAGTCCCTTTGATGTTACCTTGTAGGAATAACGATCAACAGCGTTATGCATGATCAAAAACATCATGGATGATGAATATGGATGGTAATATTAACCTAATCTTCATCTATATAAATCAATAAATCTTCTTATACATTCAAGATATCTATAAAGTTGATAGAATATCTAGTTATTGGATATGGAATAATTTTTTACAGTTGATACTACTAATTCTGTATTTTTTACTACTCCTTTTAATAATATTCATCACTGTGAACTATTTTATCCAACCACATCACCACACAAACTCCATTTGACAACCATTTTATTCATTTTAGAAATATGTTATATCAACATGTGTAGTAGTGCATGTGTTGCAGTGAATCCTAATTGACCAATGTATTCATTATGGTTTATATTTTTGATATCGTTATTTTATTCATGATTGAAGATTCTTAAAGTTAATTTTTTCATAACTTCACAGTTTCTTGTGTAGAGAAGGCTGCTAAATATGTAACTTTTTTTTATCAATTTCTGATATTATTACAAATTTGTAATTCATTTTAGAACTATGTTATATATACATGTGTAGTAGTGCATGTGTAGCAGTGAAGCCTAACTAACCAATGTATTCAAAGTGGATTATATTTTTGAGGAAGGTATTTTATTCATTGTAGTAGTTTCTTATAGTTATTTTATTCATAACATCACTATTTCTTATACTTCTGTAATTCATTTTTATGAGTTACTAGATTAATCAATTTGAAGTACTGCTTCTATCCATTACATCATTATATGTACAGAAGTCAAAAATAATAAGGATTCACTTTGTGTGGTATTTATTTTTGAGGTACTTATTTTGTTAATGATACTATATCCCACTATTTCAAATAAACCGTGATATTGTGATTATCTATTCTTCCATAAAAATTAGGTATTTAGAAAATTAGATATGAAATGTATATATTGGATGAAAATAATTATATTGAAAAATGAATTCACTAAATTCAACAATGACCCTTACAAAAGTATAACATTATATAGTGATTCTTAAATCATGTCATCTATATGATTGTAGAAGTTTTGTATTACTAATATGGATGATTTTTTCTTTCAGACAACAGTTACAAATCTTTCTTATATTACAGAATGAAATAAATACATTAATTATAAGTAGCCATAGTCGATTACCATGTCAACCTTTAGTAATTCTATTGATTTATATTATTCACTATTTTTGTTTTCTCTTCATTAATTATTTCGGCACGAAAGGAATCAACACTATAACTTTATTTTTTTTCACTCATGACCAGGTTCTTCCACTAGTGTCTAATTGAAGAAGGTATTATATAAATTCTATGAGGATCCATAAAAATGCATAAGATGATATATTGATTCTTAAATTATGTCAACAGTGTTATTACATTCGTTTAATATTACTAATAATGTTGTTTTTTTGTTTTTAGAGAAATGTCCCAGAATTGTCATCTATTCTGAAAAAAACAAATACATCCACTATATTTACTAAACCTGGGTTCCCCCATCCTTTTGTGTCACCAACATAGCAAGCCACGTCACACTAATCAATTTCTCCTTCCCCTTTATACCCCCAAATCCTCACGCCCGACCTCCGAAATCTTTCGCCTTCTCCCGTATACACACCTCCCCGATTCGATTAGGGTTTTCACAGTCATCCAATACCTCGCCCTCCTCTCGTATTCCATCTCCATCCTTGACCCAGGCGCGACTCCTTCATCGTTGAATCTCACCACCAGTGCTCTATTCTGCTCATCTCCTCCCACATATTGTGGTGGGATTCATCGCGTTCTACTGTCCCTGCTCTATTCTGTTCAACATTTCTGCAATCTTTCTCATTTCATTGCACAAATCGTCGACATATACATCATGGTTACCAACCACAAACATGAATTCCTCCTTGGGATTACTGTCACCCACTTCCGAAGCTGCGTCAACATGTTTCATGGTACGTCCTTCCGACGTCTCTAATATTCTATGCGGTTCGCCGATTTTTTTCCGCTTCCATACTTATCACATACATGCTACATCTATAATTCAATTTCAAACCGGGTGATTCGTTTATTTACAGAACAGTTACACTGAAGTCCTCTTCGTAAGCCTAGAAATACGAGATTGGGGTCAGATCCAGTCTTTGGTGGACCTTCAAATGCTGATGGCTAATCTTTATACATCCGGTTTTCTGTTTCTTGAATTATATATGCTCCAACAGAAACTAGGTTTCTAGATACATGTTCTTAGGTTTCAATATCAATTTTGGTTTCAATTTCAATTTTGGGTGGTCCTATGAACGTTCGGAGATGATCGTAAAACTGCAAGCACCGTGCATATGATATAATGATTCTTACAAATTCCTAACATCATATAAAGACTCTTAATTCAAATTATCTATATGATTTCAGATGAATATTATTATTAATACGAATGACTTTTTGAACTACAGGATTGTTATTCTCACATAAGGTTTAGCTGCAACAAACCAGTACAGATCTGTCACCACTATATATATAACCTATTTGAATATTCTCCTCTCGCCATTTCTGTCATTACCTCAGTCCGCATGATTTAACTCTGGATTTTTCCATCTGTAGTTTCCAGGTCTACTGATTTTCCACAGCCCGGTCGTGCAAATATAATGTGTGCTCTATTCAATCATCCTTTCTTAAACATAGCCTTTTATGTAAACATGTAGTTTTTTTACATTTTTTGAAACAATATCATTTATGTTGATAGTCAAAATTATTTGACCATTTTTTAATATTTAAGTCATATGAACTATGTACTCATGATTTCTGTAATCAACTCTTTCAGTCTGCGTGATTCAGCTCCAGCATTTTCCTTCTGCAGTCTCCAGGTCCTTAATCTTTTTCCAGATCCTGGCCGCCCAAATATATGGTCTGCACTACTCAATCATCCATTCATAAACATAGCCTTTTATGTAATCATGTAGTTTTGTTTACATTGTTTCAACCTAGATCTTTTATGTTGATAATCAAAATTATTTGTGTATTTTTTAATCTTGAACTCATCTGACCTATGTAAATTAATGTTGATTTTTTCTAGATTGGTTGGATGAAAATAATCTTCCACTATATTTACTAAACCTAGGTGTCCCCAGGCCTATGTGTCACCACCACAATGAACCACGTCACCCTTTTACCACTCCCAATTACCCTTATACCCACTACCATCCGGCCAAACACCTGCCATGCCCATCGATTCTTGACAACCACCCACGGGTTCGGTGCGTTCCCTATCCCCGATTAAGGTTCAGCTCCTCCGGTTTCTTCCTCCAGCAGCGCGCATTCGACGATGGCCTTCCCTGAAACGCCTTCACAGCCTTAAGCCTTCGACAGTATTTGTGTCCTCCGATTTCCACCGGCCCCATCGTCCTCTTCCCGGCATTACATAAATCTACATAGACTCCCTCTCACCTAATTAGGGTTTCTGTATACTCGTCCTTCGTCTCCTAGCCTCCTCTGCGCCATCTTCATAAACCTCCACTTCTGCCACAACCGACAGTCGTCCAGAATCATCTCCTCCCTCTATTTCTGTCATCACCACTTTCAGTCCGCGTGATTCAGCTCCGACATTTTCCTTATGTAGTCTCCAGGTCTAATGATTTTCCACAGCCAGGTGGGCAAAATCTTAGGTGTGCGCTACTCAATCATCCATTCATAAACATAGCCATTTATGTAAACTTGTAGTTTTGTTCACATTGTTTCAAGCTAGCTCCGTTACGTTGATATTAAAACTTAGTTGTCCATTTTTTAATCATAAACTCATCTGACCTATGTAAATTATTATTGATTCATTCTAGATTGGTTGGATTAAAAAAATGATGATTCTTGTAGTGGAAGATATGGCTACAGATGTTCTATGCAGTCTGTGATTTTGTAAGCAAGATAAAAAACCAGTTATGGGATCCGAAACATTTTATTATAGTTGATGCAGATCATTATGTAACTTTTACTACTCAAAATACCATCTTCGGTTCAAAGTACGTCAGTCTTTGTATAACTTATATTCCTCCATTTTGAAATTGATAGAGAAGGCTGCTAATTATGTAACTTTTGATTTTCAATTTCTAAAATTAATACACCAAAATTATAGGTTTTTCTCTTTTTCCCACCTTTATGAGGACATGACTCTATTATCTGTGATTATTCATTTTAAAAATGTGTTATAGAAACATGAAAGTGGTGGATGTTTAGGAGTCAACATCCACAATGAAAAAAGATTTTTTAAAACTAAAAATTCTTCCTCCACTGAATATATTTATCTTCATTGTCTCTTATTTTTATTACATTATTTGAGGGGACATTACTGATTTTTTGGCAGGTGTCAAATGAATTAATTTTCATTTTAACAATGTTAGATGCCTAACAAGTGTGCTAGATTTCATGTTTACATAATGGTTGATGGAACAAAGAGAGGATCTTTTTTGATGTTTGAGGTATTAAAATAATTGATCATTTACCTATCTGGTACGTCTATTTTCATGTTTTAGTAAATATTGTTCCATGAATTCATTTTTTAACCATTAACTTATAGGGTCTCAGAAGGCGCGACATCACAATTGCATATATTGGGATCCCCAACATCGACAAAGACATTCTGGTACCCTATCCCAATTATAGAGCATCTTAACGAATGTTTTTGAAGCAGAGTGCACTGTACACATTATATAAGAGGAAGATTCCATATTACAGATTTTTGAAGCAGATTTCAAACATTTATTGGATCAGGTATATGTTTTTACACTTTATTCTTTTCATCCAGTATGTTTTATTTCTGAATTTCACAATATATTTTCCCCATAAGTCTTGATATAACTTCTATTCTTTATTATGTATTT
Source organism: Viscum album (assembly GCA_963277665.1). Classification (NCBI taxonomy): domain Eukaryota; kingdom Viridiplantae; phylum Streptophyta; class Magnoliopsida; order Santalales; family Viscaceae; genus Viscum; species Viscum album. The sequence continues at coordinate 1,925,853,505 of OY728128.1, read as the reverse complement.
GATAGAGAAGACTTCTCAAAATGTTAGTATTATTCATGAAAAAAAATTAAGACTGATACTCCAATATTCAAGTGTCAACTATTTTTTCCACCTAGATGGGCACACCAAGTCCATTGGAAAACTGTGTTATTCTTTTCAAAACTCTGTTATATCAAATTGATAGCAGTAAATGATTAGCAATGAACTGACTAACAGACAAAGGTATTATATGTGTTTTTTATTTTTATGTAATTAATGTATTCATGAAAGAAGTTTATTATTGTTCTTTTATTCACAAAATCACTGTTCCATGTACTTTTGTTTTTCATGTTTAGCATTTTAATGGATTTTTCATTTTGAAGTAGTGATTTTATTCATAAAAGCACTATATGTATATCAGTTATAAAAATAATGATTCAATTAATGTGGATTATTTTTTTGAGGTAGTTCTTAAATTCATGTCACTATATCCTGCTATTTCAAAGAAACTGACATATTGTGACATTGTTCTCAAAACCATTCGTCATGAAAGAATATCATGAATGGATTATATACAGTCCCCTTGATGTTACCTTGTAGGAATAATGATCAACAGATTTATGCATGATCAACAACATCAAATATGATGGATATGGATTGTAATGTTAACTGGATCATCATCTATAGAAATCAATAAATCTTCTTATGCATTCAGGATATCTATAAAGCTGATATAATATCCAGTTATTGGATATGGAATAATTTTTTACAGTTGATACTACTCATTATGCATTATTTACTACTCCTTTTCATAATATTTATCTCTGTGAACTGTTTTATCTAGCCACATCACTACACAAACTCTATTTGAAAACCATGTTATTCATTTTAGAACTATGATATATCAACAAGTGTAGTAGTCCATGTGTAGCAGTGAAGCCTAACTGACCAATGTATTCATTGTGGTTTATATTTTTTATATCGTTATTTTATTCATGATACTAGATTCTTAAAGTTACTTTTTTCATAACTTCACAGTTTCTTGTGTAGAGAAGGATTCTAAATATGATACTTTTGTTTATAAATTTCTAAAATTAATACAACATGGTTATTCATTTTAGGACTATGTTATATCAACATGTGTAGTAGTGCATGTGTAGAAGTGAAGCCTAACTAACCAATGTATTCACAGTGGATTATATTTTTGAGGAAGGTATTTTATTCATGGTAGTAGTTTCTTATAGTTCATTTATTCATAAATTCACTATTTCTTGTAATTTTGTAATTAATGTTTATGAGTTACTAGATTAATCATATTGAAGTATTTCTTCTATCCATTACATCATTATATGTACAGAAGTCAAAAATAAGAATGATTCACTTTGTGTGGTGTTTATTTTTGAGGTACTGATTTTATTAATGATACTGTATCCTACTATTTCAAAGAAACTATGATATTGTGATTATCTATTTTTCCAAACAAATTATGTATTTAGGAAATTATATATGAAATGTATATATTGGATGAAAATAATGATATTGACAAATGTATTCACTAAATTCAACCATGAACCATACAAAATCATAACATTATAAAGTTATTCTTAAATAATGTCATATATGATTGTAGAAGTTTAGTATTAAAAATATGGATGATTTTTTCTTTCAGACAAAAGTTAAAAATCTTTATTGTATTACCGAATGAAAAAAATACATTAATTAAAAGTAGCCATAGTAGATTACAATGTCATCCCTTGGTAAGTCATTTGATTTATATTATTCACTATTTGTGTTTCTCATCATTAATGATTTCTGCACGAAAGGAATCAACACTATAACATTATTATAATGTTTTTCATTCATGACCAGGTTCTTCCATTAGTGCCTAATTGAATAAGGTATTCTCTAAATTCTACGAGGATCCATAAAAATGAATAAGATGATATATTGATTCTTAAATTATGTCAACAGTGTTATTACATTCTTTTAATATTACTAATAATGTTTTTTTTTGTTTTTAGAGAAATGTCAAAGAACTTTCGTCTATTCTGAAAAAAAACTAATACATTGACTACTATAACCATAAAAAACTCTCCCCAAAAAATTCACACATCCACCGTTTGGGAGAATCAATAAGGTAAGATCTAGAATACCCACACATAATTTTATGTACATCACAATTAGAAGTAATTCTGTGTATGCTGTCTATTGTGTTGCAAAATGCAAGAAGATAGTGTCTATTGTGTGGCAAATTGCAGGAAGATGTTGTCTATTGTGTTGAAAACTGCAGGAAGATAGTAAAGACTTCCCATGGCGTTCTTTTACTTCCATGAAGCCCCGAAGAATATCTCTATCGATTTATCACCTTCAGCACAGGTTTGTTTCCCCTGCATTTTATTCATACTGTCCTTAGGTTATTGATTTCGACATACTACATCCTATATCGGCTATGTACTCCTTTCCATTCGGATTAATAATTGATTCAGTCATATTTTCCCTACCCATATCATTGTATTTTATGATTTTCCATCCATTGCATTGGACAATACACATATTTTATGCACTCATATCCCATTTTTATGCACCATCACTTCCTCATAAAAAAGAACATTTGTATTTCCTCTATACTAATACACAACAAATTCCCTTAATAAATCAAAACCATTAAACCAATTTTCCAAGTTGATTGGAGAATACCCAATAGTTTTATATGTGTACAGGGATGAAGTTTGATGATGCGACGTTGGGGGCCTTTTCTGGAAATGTTTATCAGACTGTAACATCACCCATTGATGTGATCAAGATCAAATACCAGGTGTAACTTTACTACCATGAATCTCAATTTCCACACATCTGCATTCCAAATTTTAGCTTATCTGCTGTGATAATAAAAATATCAATGTCATCATATTAGTTTACTTTTTATGGGAAAATCATACAGAAAAATGTAAAATTATATGTCCATCAGCCCATATCATTTGTTATTAAACTGATAACAATTTCTAAATATAGAAATTGAAAAGAATACAAGGGCCACTGGACTTAGTGCGAAATTGTTCATGTGTCGAATAATCACTGAGGTAAGATGGTTCCTCTATCATGATTTTTTAGTAGGTAATCACTTCTTTCTCTATTGGTGTTTTAAATTCATGGATTAGTTGTTTTGAGAGGAGAATCTCGGTATGATATCATAATATCAAACTGCTTCATTTTGTTTGGGTTATATTTTTTGATTGTACATTATTTTTAGTAGGTTTAACTAATTTTAATGATTATGATACTATTCATTATGATGTTGGGGAGATTCTAAAATATTATATTCTACTACAATAGATAAAAATTAGAAGGACATGAAGGTTCATGATGTTCTAAAAGATGAAACTACAATTTTGGAACTCCAAATGAAACATCAGGGTATGACGTCGGTGAGCAAGAGGTTACATAATAATGGTAACATACTTGACTCAGTTTTGGCACACCAAATTATACATCAAGGTATATCATCAACATCTTTTCATAGTTCAATGATTCCTTTTTAATTATCCATTTTCACTATAGATTTCTCTTATTTCCTTGGGTTTATTGTTATTTAATTTTGGATTAAAGTTGAAACATGTATGTTTTCTACTCTAAGAAGTGAATTTATCTTGTAGATGATCATCATGTCCAGTTCTATTGATACTGTAGAGTTCTGTTGTAGATGATCATGTGGAGTCCCCAATATTTTGATCATGTACAGTTCTGTTGATCCTGTGCGATTCTGTTGTAGATCATTTGATCATTTTCAGTTCTATTTTAGATCATGGTAGATCATTTGATTTAGATGATGATTCAATGGAGATAATTTAATATCTTCTTGAAAGACTGATACTGGGTATGTTACAAAAAATACAAATATTTCTTCTACTCAGGTATGTGATTTATATTTTAATTCAACACTATTTTATAAAATCATTGGAACCAGCAATACTGAATTTTTTCATGTTATATGCTTTTTCATTGACTATCACATATACTGAGTTTCTTCTTCTCTATTGGAAACTATTATATTTCCTCTTCAATGAATTCATTTGTCATTATTATCTTCTACTTATTCATTAAATTAATTTCTTTATGTAGGAAAATTTGTTTACTTTATTTGATGCTGATGATGCAGTCCGAAGATATGTAAGAATGTTTCCAGACTCCCCTACTACAACAATCAATTCCATTGAACTGAAACTCTAAATGGAAGAAATCATAATCTAAAAGTTTGATCAAATATATGGATATTTCATGATGTAATTTCATGGTAATTAAAAATTAAGCATTATTTAGTTATTTTCAACATTGTTTTTTAATTTGTATCTTATTTATAATCTATACTGTTAATTTATTATGCAGATATTCAAGGATTGACTTTTCCATCTGGGAAGCCCTCTCTTCATTCTGGACCGACCTTCCTCCAATGTTTTCGCAAGGTGGTCTCCTAGATCCATCTGTGGTGGCTGCTCAATCCAATTTCGGCATCCAAGAGATCAACCTCCCTTGGAATGTTGAGATCCAAATGGAAAGAGGTTTTTCGTGCACTGTTTTAGATTCTAATCAAGTTAGATCTGCAATATTCTTGGGTTTTTCTTACTCCATTGGTATTTTCTAGCCATATCCATGATTTCATGAAACTTTCTGATTCAATTCCATTTGTGTGAGACTTATAGATCAAGTGGGAATGAGACTATTTGTCTTGGATTTCTAGATCCAGAAAACTATAGTCCAGTGGTGAAGGCGTTATTCTTGTGTAATTTTCATTCCGGTGGAAATTGGGAGCAAGTGAACATGTTGACTGGTTGCATCCATTCCTAGAGTTATGCAATTACCAAAAGGCCATTTTTGCATTGTGAAAATGAGATATCGAGAACCATCATTATGCATGTATGAGTTCCATAACTTGCATACTGTTGTGCGTGATTTTTATGTAGATATTCATCTTTGAAGTAAGAACAACAGAATGTTAGTCATTGGTAAGCTGTCCGGTCCTTGTAAGTATTTATATATACTGTTAATAGAGTATGAAAATAATCTTAAAACGTTTTTTTTTCATTTTTTTATGAAAATTGTGTTCTTTTCAACAAATTATTTCCACATAGGTTAGGTTTCTAATTACTACCCATTGTACAATTAACAACTTTCACAGTTTCTTTTTCACCCCAATAATATTATTTTATTTCTTATAGATTCTCATACATCGTTTCAAATTTATTTTTCCAAAATGTTATCTACTATCAATTTTTTTTCCATTTTGTCCAATTGTGTTCCAAAAATAATAATCACTATTTTGAGATTTTAAAATATTGAATATTCATTTTCATTGTCAACATTGATATGTTGTATTACATCCATAAAATAGTGAACCATATCGTCGTGAGAATGCATGAACTAATATTTTTGTTTTATCACCGTGAAAATTCACAGGCGAGTACTAGTTTGATAAATACCAGAATTAACAATATATCACTATTCACAAAAATTCATCCATTGTAGAAAAATCTGAAAAAGATACCCCAACAATTATTTGATGGATAGATTTTAAAAATAGTCTCCATTTTATTTAAGTAATTTTATAAATATGATAATATTGTTTATAATTAAAATCATCCTTTAATAAAAAATATCGATTTTAATATTATAACTAATTTTATGAAAGTTTCAATATTTAATTAATGTATAATAAAATTATAAATCATTCATTAGACAAAAAAATGTTAATTTATCATTTTCTTTTATAAAAATATATTGTCTTTTAAATATTTATATTATTTATAAAATTCTAATTAAATATTTAGGACTCAAAAAAACACCCATAATTAATTCACAATTTTAAAAAATTTATTTCCTTATAACAGGATATAAATATATCTTGTTTTCATTAATAAGTTACCTAAATTGTATTTATAATTAAACAGGTGATGTTACTATACTATTTTCAAAATTCCTATCCCTAATTTTCAAATTAAAATTCCAATGTCCAACATACGTTTTTATTGCTATAGGTTCCTGAATTTCTAGAAATTCCCCTTATTTCACTATTTATTCTCTTATAAAGTTTTTATTTTGTTTTATATGTTATATTATGTGATTTATACTATATAAAATAATTATAAGAAGTTAAATTTAATATATAAAATATTGGGTTGTTACATTCATCGCCCCTTATGAAAATTTTCCCTTGAAATTTAATACTAAATTTGGAGATTAAAACATTTGACGGTACATCTCTTTGATTTATTACTATGTATTACATGCTTCTCATCATACATATGATTCCTCCATAGTACTATGACAATGTGGGTAGTTTTTTTGCATAAAACACAATCTCTATGGTCCAAGACCTTCACTGGTTTCTCCTAGTAGTAGATATCATTTCCCAACTACACCATCTCCCAATTCAGCACAAATGAGGGATATGGAACATAATTTCTCAATAGGGATACATGGAATACATCATGAATGTGAGGCATGGTTGGAGGATGTTCTAGTCCATATGTCCCATCTCTAAAAAAATCAAAAATCATGAAGGCCCCTGATGTACATGGGACCCAACATTCATTTCCTTTAAAATCTCAAGATCATTTTCCATGGATTTAGGATGAGGAATACGATATATCCAGCATTAAACTCCAAGTCATGTAGACGATTGTCTACAAAGAACTTTTATTGTCTTTAGGTAGCAATGATATACTGAAGATTTTTTTTCACATAATCTAATATTTATTTTACCATTTCTGGTCCCAGTAGCCTCTGTTCACAAAATTCATCCAAAGATGTTGAATATAAACATCTTTTCTTTTAATGGGATTCATAGGTATCTATTTGGATTCTCTTTTGGAAACAATTTAGGTAGGAGAACTCTACCAAAGGTATATGTTCATTTCACCACCCTTGATTTCCATATAACATTCTCCCGTCATATGTTCTAGTGTGTGAAAATTCAACTCATATTGGACAACATTTTGAGGATGGTAGGCCTTATATAAGTTCATCTCACTATTTACAGTATCTGGAATACTTTTTTAGAACCTGGAGGTGAATCTCAAATCCCAATTGAATATAATTGATATTGGTACCCCATGTAGAATTACCACTTGTCCAATGTATATCCATGAATGTTTATTTATTTATAAGTCCTATCAAATCGTGATAAATAAAAATTTCTTTGTTAGATGAACAAAACTACCCATATATCAATGTTTCCTACTGATGCCTTTGGAGGTCTACGGATAAAGCCCATGGTGGGTTTTTCAACTTCCATATTGGTATGGGTAATGTTCCCATCTTCTTCTTAGATATTTTAATATTATTATTCACTTTATTAAATACCATTAAATTAGATTTATATTTGATAATATCCTTCATATTGTCAGACTAATTTTTCTCTCAGAGATCTCGAAACGTATTTTTTTTCCATATGTGAATAGAGATGATTGAGTTATGTGATCATTCAGAAGCTCTATATTTATTTCTTGATTTGATGTTATACATATTCTTGACCAAAAAGTTATGGATCCTTCTTCAAAAAATTTGAAATTTGAGGATTTCCCTTTTCAAATAACTTCAATATATTTTAAATATTCTCATATTTTTTTTGAGAATCATTAATTTTATTCATTATAGGTTATTGAAAAATGAAATGAGAAAGGATTGATGGTAATCATTATTTAATAAGTCATTTTTCTATACTTTTCAAATCTAATATGGTAAGATACTTCTCAATTTTAATTATTTATAGAGTTGTGGGGTCCTTTATAGTTAGAGTATCTTCTAGTTTATTTTCCTTAATAGGATGGTAGTGTATTGAGCATTCACAATTCGTTATGACATCTAACAATATTCACTAGTGCATATTAATTTTCTCTTATCTGAATATATATTTTAGGATATTTTGATCTGTATATATCTCACACTTCTCCCCCATAGTGATAATACCACTAGATTTTTTTGCAAGGATCACAACATCCATCTCTAGATCATTATTGTGATAGCGTTTCACTCGAATTTTCAACTTCCATGAGGCATGATTTAAAAATATATCATTTTTCACTAATACACATCCAAATCCCTAATTTTAAGTGCTATCGTATGCCAAAAAGTGTTCCCCAAATGTTGGATTTGTGGGAATGGGTGCAATGATATGCCTTTATTTCAACTCCATGAAGTAGTTTTCACATTCAATATTCCAGAAGAAATTTTCTAAATTTTGAGTCATCAGGGTTAGTTATTTTGAAAACCATGAGAAGTTATTCACAAATCAAAAATAAAAACAAAAAAGTAAATTAATCTATGTATCGCCGTTAATGATATTGGCATGAGATACTCATCAATTTCCTATGCCTTAGAAGGGTCCAATATATTACAATTCTGATAATAAAATTTCCAAAGACTAATACTTCTTCTATCCAGAACACACCTTGAATATAATTTTCCTATATTTTTCCCCTTTGTAATGTTGTTAACACTATAATAAAAGAACCCTCTGTACTTTTGGAGTATATCATAACTTCATAAATAAATACTACCACAAATTTGTTAATGTAATATCTAAACACTCTATTCATTATATCCATGAAAATTAAGAAATAAATAATGTCTCTAAAGGATATCACAATGAAATCATAGTGTGTATAACTTGGTCGAGAGGTTATCTTGTGATGATATTCCTACAACTCCTTCAACTCATGATATCCCGACCAATTTTACACCATATAAAAATAATTCTCCCAATGTATTTGATATAACAAGTCATTTATCAATCGAAGGGGATACTTTTTCTTTATCTCGATTTTGTCGGGATCACCATAATCAATTCAGAGGTGCCTCGATATTTCCTTTTTCTAGATTAATAGAATAACTTCACCCAATGGTTAATCACTGAGGAGTATTTAACCCTTTAACAAATTAAATTTTATGTTACTATATAGTTCCTCCAACATAATGGTGGACATTGTATAAAATTTCTTTGATATATTTAGAGATACAAGAATATTTTTAATCGATAAATCAACCTCTCAGTTGAAGGAAGACCAAAAAAATATTCGGAGAACATATAAGTGTAATCCCTGACAGTGGGAATGTCTTTAAGCTTGATTAATTCATCTGTGTCAATCAGTTGAGTTAGATAATATTGATCATAAAGAAGAAATATCCACAATTTAGATTATTATTAAAAATAAGATTCATCATCCTCAATACACTTGTACATTATTATAGGATTACTCATGATTTAAAGAATGATATTGCTTTCCCAATAGCTGATGTTGTATTTGTACAATGATATACAATACATTCCTAAGATATCATTAAAATCCACCGAAGAAATTAGGACAATATATTCTATTTTTTTTCTATAAACATTAACTGGGGAGGATTTATATAAATTGGATGCAATAATTTCACCATTTTATGTTCTCATGAATAACTCATCCTCTATATTATGAGGTAGTGTGTGAATAGTTCTATTAAACATTAATGTTATGAAAGATTTAATAGAACTAGAATCAAATAGTATATTTACTATTATTGAATAAATAACTAGCATTTCTTTCACAACATATTATTTAGGTTCCCCATCAAGAGTAGTGATAACATATGTCATTCCTTGTTTCGTTGGGGTTATTGTTGGTGATTTCCTCTAAAAACCCATGGCATTGGGAATTAAGTCAATAAATGGCTATGTTCCTTGAAATTGAAGCCAATTACTATAGATTGACTATTGATATAAACCGTTATTAATTCATCCACATTAGTAATATTGTTCATATCAATTTAGAAACTATTATCCATATTCCTCTCTCATCCACATTTGATGCATATCCAATGTCCCCATAGAAAGTTTCCATGATTCTTTTTCCCTCACTCTTGACATTTGAGATGTTGATATTTATATCCATCATGCTATTAATATACTGATCCTCCCATATTAACATCCATTTTCCACTTTGTTATCTCAGGGACCACAAGACCCCTAAGATTCTCCAATATCAATTTCAAACATAATGGCACAACTAACACTCTCTTCACCATATTCAAAGTCTCATACCACCAATGGATTTTTTAAACATGGATTTAGACTACTAAAAAAGAAATCTACTTTGGTTTTAGTGTTCATGAAAAATATAGAGGCATATCTTTCAAGCCTTATAATTCTTTCATTGTATGCTCTAATAGACTCATAATCTGTTTACTTCTGTCTGAGGAAGTCCCCATCCATCTTAAAAGGAAGTGTTTAGAGATAATAATTATTGTGAAATATTTTGTGGAATTTATCCCAATATATTAATTAAATTTCCTCCTTTATGTCTTTTTGAGTAGTTTCCTCCAATGATCTTATACCCCATCAAAACGTTTTACTTCCATAATGAATTTATCTTCTTTTAAGCACTGGAGGATAGAGAATATATTTTCAATGGAGTTAATCCATTATTCTGTAAGAATGGGACAAGAGGATCAATTAACGATGGGAGGCCTTTTTCAATTAAAGGATTTGACTGCATCTTTCTCTTTTGTAGGATTCATAGGGCCTTCCACATGATTTTTGTTTTTCATTAAAAATTAATATAGTTTTAAAAGTATAGTCATGATGTTTTTTTCTCCTGTATCGATCATATTTTTTCATTTCATTGTTGAAATCATCACATTTCATATAAAATTTATTTTGGGAGTGTGTTTTCCTATTATCATCCATTAACAATGAATATTAATGTATAATTATGTGGTCTTCATTACTTAAATAATAATCTTATAAAAAGGGAACATTTAACACAGAATGATAAACATATAAATGAAATTTATATCCTATCGTGAGATTTTATATGTTTCAATCCAAGTTATCTGTGTAGATATAATTATCCATCGTGTTACTTCTAAATTTATATTCCCCTAGTATCTCAAAATAACTAAAATGTGCTATGATAACAACTAAGATGAACCTTTCTTTTTTACACATATTTTTAAAATATTTTAATCAAAATTAACCATTAAATAAAAACCATTGATTATAATGTATAGTTCCTTGGTATGATTAGGTACATAATTAGACAACATGAATCCAAGAGGAAAAATATTACTATTAAACTAAATAATGATATCTGATATTGATTTGATCTCTTATATCTTCATAGGATAAGTTGGGGAATACATGAAAAAAATGGATGAGTTACAAACTCTAGTAATGGAATAATCATATGAATAAAGCATTGGAAATGTGTTAAAAGTCATAACATGAGGACATATAAATTCATGGAACATGATTATAATTTATTAATCATAACATGTATAACATGAAATCATGTAATCCTGACGTATTCAGAATTTGGAAGGAACATACAACATGACATAATCATAAGTCAATGCTAACTTCCTAGACCATTTCACATGTGGGACAAAGTCCCATAATGGAATTAGGTTTAATATGTGCCCCAAAATGTATCTCATGAGACTAAACATTACCCAATGTATTTTAGTTCTTTCTCGGAGAACCCATCATAACATGTTCTTGTTTATGTGTGCCACATGATGAATTATTCATAAGGGTTACCCATAGAATTAATTAGGTATCAAAATCATGTCATAAGGAGTAAAAAAATATCATAATGGTGTGCATGAAATAATGGATTTAAATAATACTTGTACACCTGAAATAGAGAATAATCATAGAACATGATAAATTATTTCAATCTGAATTGAATCTTTTAAAAATAGTGTTTAAGAAACATTAGATATGAAACACATTATTGTGGTATAAGGAAAATATTAAAAAAACATTTAAAAAAGTAAAACAATATTAAATTTTATTGATCTAAAAATTAATCAAGATATTTTAATGATTAAATGATTGATTTTATAATAAAAACGGTTATTTAAACATATTATTAACATTACTTGAAAAATTGTAACTAATTGGAATGATTCCTTCAATTAGGCATGCTTATCATGAGGAATTGAGAAGTTAACCTTATAAAAACAAGTATTTCCTTTTCAAAAAAAAGTATAGTTATGCTAGGAACATATATTTGGAACATAAATATAAAAATTAGGAGGTTTAAATACCAATAATTCATAATTATAATGGTTTAAAGATAATTAATCCATAACCCAATGTCAAAATGTTGGATCATAGAGAATCCCTTACCTTATGTTCAAAGCTATTTTTTAACATGAACATAATTTCATGTATCATTAAATTAGATCGATTAATTAATTAACTAAAAATCTATTAAACTTGTATTTTTATTATTATATATTTATTATATTATTATTTTATTTTATTTTATGCTCTTTTTGGATGAGTTTTGAGATTCAATTTTTTCATTTCAGGAGAGTTCTTTTTAATATTTTATGATTAGTTCCCCTGATTTTAATTAATAGAGTTCATTTAAAATGGAAGAACACAATAAAAATGTGTAATTATAATATATTGATTCCCCTACAAAATTTTAAATGTTTACAAATATCATTTTTTTATAAAGTGAGAATTATTTGTCAGATAAAATTTTACTGATGAACGTCAGTTTATTTTAGTTAATTTTCAATCATGACGAAATATTTTTGATTTATTATTTAATATTATGATTATATACTTGTTCTATAACATTTAATAATTTGTAATGTAAATTTTAAAATTCAGTCTAACCATTAAAATGGTTTTATCACAAAAATTAATGTTTTATTAGAAATCAAAAAATCAATATACATGAAGGTGGTGAATTGACCCCTCAGAGACAACATGATCATTTTTAGAATAAAATGTTAAGAGAAGAGAATTCATGTTAGATATAAAATATTCATAATAAAATAAAACTATATATATATGATACCATAGTTATAATGTTACATTGGATATGGGGTGGGGGTGGAAATATATGAAACTAAAATAAATTTAAATGAAAAGAAAAGATGATTGCACCTCTTGAACATCTTCTCCTTGGAAACCTCCTTAAAAAAATTGGGATTGGTAATTTCATTATACCAAAGTATCCTAATTTTGGGGTAGATACTAGGTAATAGGATTGGTCATAATTTTGACAAGATCTAGTCATTAGAGGTTTGAGTAGAAGGTGTGGTATTTATAAGGTTGGAGTAGGGAGTTTTTTTATTATTTTATTCAGTTTACAATTATTTTGGCTCATGAAGAGAAATAGTTTGGCTTCTAATAAATAATAACTATATATAATGAATGTAATTTATAAATAGTTTTTTACTAACTAATCCAAATGTCATCCATGACTAAATTATTCAAGTATTTGTTGAATACTGTAAATTATTGTATTCCACTATTCCCCAAAAAAAAACTACTTTAGAAAAATCCAAAAAATTAACCACACTAATTTTTTATGTGTAGAATTAAATAATGTATGCCAATTTAAGAAAATAATTTTAAAATTTTGAGAATTTTTATTTTTAATTAAAATTATCATTTAGTTGAAAAATATTGAATTTTTATATTTTAACTAAGTGTATAACACTTTGAAAAATTAATTAAGGTCCCATAAATTTATATTATAATCAAACAAAAAAAATTATGAATATATAGTATTAAAATATATTTTCTTTTAATTCATTATATTAATTATATATTTTTCATTAAATATTTATTAATTAAAAAATACCCACACTTAATTTATCATTTTTTAAACATTTATTTACTTATACCAGGATATAAATATATCATATTTTCATTAATAAGAAAAAAAATTTATTTATAATTTAATAGGTGAGATTAATATTCTCTAGGGTGTATCACTATTACTAATGGTCACTTTACTATTCCAACATTCATGATACTATTTCATCGGTAAATGTTCATTAATTTCAATAAATACCTATTATTTCATTTATTATTAATATCTATATTTTTTATTTTTTTCTCTAGGTGAATTTATGTGATTTATATTTAATAAAATATTTATAATAATGGAAAATTTATTGATAAAAGTTTTTTTTTCACTAAATTAATTTATGTTACTTATGTTTTACAATGGATATGATCCAATGATCCCATTTTTATTCTTTCTCTGAATGGTTTATGGTTATAATGATAATATGTTTAAAAAACCCCTTTATCTACCTAAAATTATACCATTATAATATATTTTAAAACCCTTTTATTTTCATGTGTTATTCTATTATTTAATGATTGAATAATTATGAAACCTTCTCCCCTCTATAAGACATGATATGTTGAAATGACTTAATTTTATATCAATTCAAGGGTTATTATTTGTTCGATTATTTTTATATTTTCACACACATAAATATGATATTTATTATGTGACAGGTGGGACCTATAACTCTATAAAAATAATTGGGTAAATATATGTATATATATTCTAGTAGATAGAACTAGAATGGGTCACGAAACCAGTTTAGTAAGGGGATTCTTCTGCTATGATGGAGTTGGGGAAGAACCGAGACTACAATGAGGTATTGGGGAGGGAACCCATTCTACTATGATGGCCTATAAATTATTCATTTACAATAAAGGATATGATTTTCTATACTCATGTTATTCCACAATTTTATGTCTTATGCCAATATTATGGCCTCAGTTCTCATTTTGTTTAGCATCCTTTTTGTTAATGTATTAAAAACTACCCATATTTAGGCTATTACTCAAAATTATGATATTGGGTGTGAACATTATTTTTTTCAAATGTTATTTTAAATATCCTCATTCTGTTATTCTCATGATATTCTTATGTATCTCCGTTGTTTACCCTTACTAAGAATTTAAGCTTAACCTTTGTTATATTTCCTTTCCCAATGTAATGATGGAAGGTTTTAAGTAGGGTATTTATTCGAAAAGTGTATAAAGGTATAATATTTTTGGGAAAATTGAATATTATCATTAATTAAGATTATTATGTTCCATGTTTCAAATGGAACTATAAAATTATGGTCCTTATGTGTGTGTTTGTGGAATGTAATGAATAATAATTTAAAAATATTTAATATAAATGTATAAAAATTCTAATTATCTATAGTTGGTTTCACAGTAATGGTTTAGTTAACATTTAGATACTATTATGGAAAAAATTTAGTTATGTGCCTATAAATATTTGCAATTATAGTCCTTGTTATTTATCTATGGATAAGTCTAAGGATGAGTTAAATTATAGGATTATGTCATCGAAATTATATAAAGGATAGAGAATGTAATTTATATGTAATAAAATCTATTTATGGACACAATATGTGGATTTAGCTTTAGAATAGTGGTACCAATGAGTAATAACTCCAAAAATAATGTGTTGAGATAGAACTGATCATTACCTGGTGCAAAAAAACATTCCTTACTACACACCTATTTTAACACTACTGGGATATATGTTTTTTAAATTCAAAAAGAATTTATGATACATCATGAACTATTTAAATATATTATGAATATGAATGAACTATGGTAATACTAATGGTTTATATATTAAAAATAAGGTTTCATGATCTTGAAATCCTATTAGTGAATTTTACATGTTTATGTGGTATTCTAAAATTAATAGTGTCTCTCATAAAATGTTTTTTTTGTTTTATACAACTGTGGGACCCAAAGGAACTAGGTTAACATTGAATGTGATGGACACTTTTCTGATGATAAGAAAAATGGGATAATGAATGGAGTAAATCATGTTGTAATTATTCATATTCATTTATCATGATATGTGATTAACAACATGCCTCATAATAAACTCTCAATCATAGAAAAGAAGAGAATGATATATTTCACTAAGAGTCCATATAATGGAGACCATATAAGAAATAAGATTCATTTTTCATATTTTTCAATAATGTCAGAATAAGCAGTCAAGGTAATGTTATATAGGTATGTGACCATTTTGGATTGTTGAAAAGAAGGACAAATAGAATATAATTTTTGAGGAAAAACAACTAGTTTTTTAAAAATAATATATTAAAATAGTGACCTCCCTATGATATAACTAGTGGAATAATGTTTAAAATATGGAATGTTTAGGAACTATAAAAATAAATGTACTATGGGAAAATCTTGAGAAGATAATTTAAAAGTTTGTATTAGTAATAGTTTTTCTATTGATGATTATGAGATTGTGAATGAAATAAGAAATTAAGGGGGTATTATGGAATAATATTATAAATCCTATTTAATTTATTCTATTAAAAGTGGGAGGCATGAAGTATTTATATATTAAAACTCATTAATTATGAAATATATAAGAATTGTTCATTATATTTTATTCATTATGTATTGGAAAAAATATATAATTTATTGTTGATTACCTAGAAAAGTGATTCAATGGTAAAGTGATATATTGATTGAAGGAAAATTAAAATTGATATGTTAATGATGTTGATTAAATGATGTTTTGATAAAGAGATTTTGTATATGACTAATAAAATTGGATTGTACTGAAAACCATAATGATTTGTCGAAAATGTGTTGTATTCTATCATTAATGGAGTTTACTAAAATTTTGGATTTAATGAATATATCCAATAATTTTTGTAAGTAATTAGGAAGAATTTATGTTATCAAGAAAGTTTTTTGGAAATTCATTTAATTAACATGTTTCAATTAAATACATGATTAAGGTATTGATATGTTATTTATGTTCAAATGACAAGCCACATTATGATATATTGGGGATTAATGTTAAGTTGATTTTCAAATATTTAGTGACCGTATTTATAATGTTTTGTAATTTAATCTCTTGGTAGTTTCTTAAGGATAACAATTAATAAAATTGATTAATTTTAACATTTTTTGGGGATTTACATATTAATATATTACTTCACCATATGAAAAATTATCTCTATTGGATAACCTATGATCACTCTTTTATTGTGATAATAAATAATGATATATGGGATGAATTAGTTATATATTTATAGATCATATGATATGTTATTGATGTAGGAATAAAAAAATCTTCTTATTTTCCTATTGAAAGAGATGAAGTGGAAATCTGATCAAAGCTCATCTAAAGGGTGAGATATTTATTATGAAATGGAATGAAATCAAGTAATTATATCTTCTCCTATAAATTCTCCAAATTTTTGATAATGGTATTAAAATAAATTCGTCCATGGTATAATAATTTTTAATGATATCACTGAAATTTTCATTCCTATTTTTATGATGATATTTTTATCATTATCATTCTTAGGATAACCAACTTCCTTGTAATCAATGATCTCAATCACTCTATAATTATTTACGTTTTTCTTCTATATCGAGATATTCTATCCCCAACGTTTTTATACTATATGGAAACCTTGTTATGAGTTACATTTTGTTATATTTTTTTCAACAATTCCATTTTTTGGGAATCTTTATTATTCAATTGTAATACGTGGGTTGCAATGAAATAATTATTTTAATGTTAAACTTTTGATGACTATGATGAATTTTGAGGGGGAAATTTAGGTGGAGGATTTAACATCTAGAGATTTTATGATTTATTTTTATAATTAATTTAATCTTTTATATAGATCATTTCATACATAACACCAATTTTTTACTTACTTAACACACAAAAATGAGTTTTTCGATATCATGCATGACAGACGATGTCGAGATTCAATGTAACATGAAATAATATTATTTTAATTATATCCATTATAAATGTGCCATTAAATATAAGAGTATAAATAGTATTAACTAATTTTTGAAATATAAATCTATATTTCTTACTCCATATGAATTTATTTATTCTCACTTATTAAAAAAATTTCAAAAAAGTGTTTATATTCATCAAAAAAAATTCTTCAGAATTATTTTATTTCTTATAATAATAAATTATTATAATTAATTTATAGATATTTTATAACATTTATATGAACAATTTAAAATATTATTTGGAATAATCATATTGAAATTAACTTGATGTAAATTTTTGGAATATTTAGAAAATATTGATTTTTCATTGAATAGTTGAAAATACCGATATTTTCAAAACATTCATTTAGTTTCAATAAATTTTGTAATTTAAATAACCTATTATTAATTGAAGTAAAATAATAATTCTTTATTTATATTTAATAAATTTAATTACTATTGAATCAATGTTATATGATATTTTGGTATAGGTTTATTTTTTGGTTTAAAAATGACTTTTCTGAAAATTGATTTATAGTGAAAAATGTTAATAAATTTTTATTAATTAATATATTCCATAATTAGGTGAGTGTAAAATTAAATTTAAAATTTATATTTAATTAAATTTTAATTTATTTTAATACAATTATTATTACTATAATTCATAGATTTCATTTAAAATCATCTTATTCCAGAACAAAACAAACATCTCAAAAACCTGATTTTTCATCGCATTTATAGGATTCATTTTAAATCAATATTTGGTCAATTTTTATAATTTTTTTTGGAAACAATTAAAATAATTTTTTAAGTTATCATTTAAAATAAATATCAGTGTTATGTTTTTGGAAATTTCAAAAAATATAAATTTTTTATGAATTTTGAATGATACTGGATTTCACCTAAAAAATGCTTTTTCATTAAAATCATTTATATAATGATGTTATGTTTTTATGTTAGTTTAAATTTAAAATTATATTAATTATATATATATATATATATAATTTAGATTATTTTAAACCTTTTTATGTAATTTGGATAAAAAATGATGTAATCTTTTGAAACTTTTCTCTTTGAAAAATTACTTTCTCTTCACACCCATAAGATTGATTTTAGTTTAAATGTTTCCACATACGAAAATTTAAATTTGAAAAAAAATATTCTGTATTTTTAATCATCATAATATATATTATATAATATGTTCTAAATAATTTTTAACAAAAATTAATAGTGATAAGAAGAGAAAATAATTATCGTAGTTATGGTAGATATGGGTTTTCCAAGGGATAAACTAAATAGATAATAGTAAAAATGACCTAAAAGGAGGGATAAAATCTATTTTATTACAAAATTTAAACCCTATAATTTATAATTCCATATGAAAATCCATTTTTTGATCCATTTTGTAAGGTAGAAAAGATAGTACAAAAATTTATTTTCAAAACATTCCATGTGTGTCACTCACAATACTCATAAAAGGCCACCCCTATCATCTTTTCTTCACACATTCAACCCCTTTTGGTTCAAAAAATCCCCCACAAAAAACAAATACCAAAATACCTACTCTAATTATATATTATTTTTTTGGAATAAATCCAAACTAGGATTCCATTGGTCAAAACCGATTCAGTTCACTTGAAGTAGAGGTAATGTTCTTAAATAAGAATTGTCATTTTATTTCTTCCACCTCATACATAAATTTCTATTAAAACATTATTATATAACAAAATATGTATATTAAACTAAATTAGATGTCTTTATTTTAATTTAATTTTCTACATTAATATCTACTTCCATTAAAGGGTTATAAAATCATCATTTATGTATACGACATACTACTGCCTTGCGACCCGATGTCATTCGTGTTTCTATTACCTCCTCTCATGGTTGGTCTTGACGAGGGATATAAAGTATATATATATGATATTTCGAAAATTATTATCAATATTTATTAATTATATTATATATATATATATATATTTAGTATCCATTCCATAAGGGATACCATAATGTCCCTTATGCATGCCACGAACAACCGCCTCACAATGCGATGTGATTCGTTTTCACTATCACTTTAAATGAAAGATGATAGGGATATATATTTTTAATATAAATGAAATAATTATCATATTAATCACATATATATATATATATTTGAATTTATAATATATCATTTTATCTATAACTTTTTAAATCGCTGTTATTTGATAACATAGTTTGTGTACGTGTCAACCACCACCTTGAAAAAGCGATGTGACTCTCTATTTTTATCACCAAACCATATTGAAGATATTTTTATTTATTTTTGAAGATATTATATAGTGTTTTTGAAATTATTATTAATAATTTATTATAATATATTAACTATTTCCTTTCAATAATGATCATTCGAAGACGGATGTGTTACTCATGAGTACGTACATCCTTGCATCTCCAAATTGTATTGTTTTTCATTTCACAAAAAAACATCCTGATTGATGCTAAAAGTATAATTGATGTATAAATAAGATTAATATTTCATTATTATTATCATTGATATTTTATAATAATTATTAATGTAATAAGATAGAAAATAAAAAATCAAACTATATATGAAAAACAATGAAGAGGTTACCCGAAACATGACTTTAACATGGAATTATTAATAAAAATATAATTAAATAGAATAAGTAAATCATAATGGTGTGAGATATATATTAATGGATGTATAATAGATTTAAAATAATCATGTATTGACTATACATGGGTTTTTAATGTGTATGATTAAAGTCGAGACTTACGGTAATGGATTTATAATCTCTCTCTTCTTATGGAGGACATATTTATATTCAACACTTAATTATTTTATTAGTTTTCATAAATACCATTAAGAATTTAATATCATGATTATAAATATTGAATTATATTTATTTTTTAATGTTATTTTATTTCATTATTTAGTCTTACAGTTCCTAATATTACATAATTGGTAAGCGATTTTTGTATAACTTTTTACATTTGTGAGGCACATGCATCATTCACCACCTATTTGTTTTATATGGTGTAAATGATGAACATGAAATTATTTAATGAATCCTAAAATAAAAATTATTTTTAATTAAATAACCATTTTAGGGTATATTGTTCATGTGGTTTACGATTCAAATGCAACCAAAGCAGTAATGGATTTTTGTCTCAATTTACCGTTTTTGTGAAATATGTTATGTTATACACCCATATTATTTAGAATGGTTTATATGAAGACCCCCTGAAATGTAATATTATTATTTTTATGCTATTTATATTTTAATTTTTATTTTATGTTATAAATTCATGGAGCTTAAAATTAAAAATTACCAAAATTTTAAATATTTTATGTTACGATCTAATAATTTGTTGAGGTTATTTATCATTGTGTTATCGATTATAAAATATAATCATAAATTTCCCATGAAAAACTTTATTATTATCATACTCTATTTATTCCTAATATTTTAGGTAATAGTATCATTTTCACACAAATTGTTACTAAAAATAACTAATAAATGTTTTTTTTGAAAATGAAACATCGTTTGTCTCTTCAGTTAGAAATCAGTCAGCTTCCACAAAAAATGAATTTTTAAAATTATTTCAAATATGTTTTAATATTCTAGTGTTATTATTAAAATACATCTTTACCCATGTTATACATTTTAAAAAATAATTGAAGTGAATATTCTTGTCATCTTCCAAACAATGCATTTTTGTGTTTTACTGTGAAAAGGTATATTTGTTTTAACATGTATGGATTGAAAGGAATTTTACCCCATTGTGAAGTCCATTTTATTTGATGCTTAATAGTTAAATTTTCATGTTTATTTTAGAATAATAATATCTTTAATATATTTTATGTTTTAAAAAAAAATTCCAAAGAGGAAATGTTATTTTCATTAATAAATGTTTAAATGATTTATAAATATTCATTTATATGTTGTCATGATTTTTCCTAGAAAATGATATAGGAAGTTTTATATATATATTAAATGATTTTAAATGAAATTTTATCTTCCACAAGAAAAATTCCTAATAATATTTTAAAATAATTCTCTATATAGGATGTAATCCTTTGATGTTAGTTAAACTTTAATAGTAATATTTCTCAAGAAACTCATTATTATTCATTCATTGAATGGTTTTTATTTGTAATAAAAATATTTTTTCAAAACCAATTTCACATCTACTAGTAATACCATGATAAATTTTTTTGGAAACCCACTTCTTTTATGAGGTTATTCTATAATGTAAGAATCAAATAAATATTTAACCTTTCTATTTTAGATAGTTTATGATATAATGAAATATTTTTTAAACTAATTTTGTTTCATAGGTTAATATATGTTGAATTTTTATTATCTAATCGAAAATATACCTATGATTTTAATAATGTGATATGTTGGACCTATATCTCACTCCAATTAAATGGTTACTGATTTATATCTCATGACATTGAAAGGAAAAGAATAATTAGTGAAACTCATTTATTTAGGGAATTTGTCCTCTATGATGGTCTAAGGAGTGAATCCTGACTAATATTATGGTTTTGGGAGTGAACTCATTCCACTATGATAGCCTCAGAAGTGAGAATGGACTAGTTAGGAAATTAATTTTTTATAATTATGAGTATTCTTAAACACCAAGTCTCGTGACAATATTATTTCATAATGGATATTTTTTTAAATTCTTATGATTTATGTCTTTTAAACTACCAATAATTATTTAATGACTGTTGATTATGGTATTTTATATGTTGGGTACGGATTTTATATGTTTTTATCAGATTCTCATACAGTTGTGTTTATGATATTATTATGTATCTCCATTTAATACCATAACTAAGAAAATGATGTCACCCTTTCATATGTTTCCATAATACATGTTTTAAATAATGGTTTTATGTAGGTTATGTCTATAGAGGGTACTTAATGTGATGATATTTATTGCGTAAATTGAAGATATTTCATGAATTAATAATATGATGTTTCATGTTTCCAAATTAACTTAACCATTATGGTCCTCAAGAATGTGTTTGTGAAATTTAAAGAGTATTAATATAAATATATTCAATATATATGAATGAGAAGCCTATGTCACAATACAACAAGTTATCATGAAAAAACCCAATTTGATGTCCCTCAATATATAAAAGTGGTATCTCTAGAATGAAAATGCCAAAGTTTGTTTGAGGTCAATATGAGGAGTTAGTTTATTAAGTCGATACAATGACCCCCTCTCAATCTCAGATGTCTGAGTTCTAAACACATGTCTATAAAAATAAACACATTCAGTGTGTGACTACAACAATAGTGTTAGGAAAATAACTTTTGTGGTGATCACTATATTGGAGGATAGAGAACTTGTGGGTTTAATAGTGTTATTACTTTCTTTATTCCCCCACTTTATATTGTATATTTATAAATTCAACGACCCTTTTTATGTCCCATGACTATTTCATATAATATGGTGCTTTATTTAAGCTCATTTAAATTTCTATAAGCTTCTAAATGTGCTAAAAATCCCAACATATGGATTTAGGATTTTCATCCAACCCATCTCTATAATTATGGTTCAATAATAGAAAGGTGATTCAACACTCAAGGCCTTGACTCTACATTCATAGTTTAATGTTTATCTATAGGTTCCCTTGGTGGGATGATTACTGTAGATGGATGTTATACATATGATATGTAGTCATATTTGATGGTCTTGCAGGAAACATTTCAAGAAGTTCAAATTTCCTAACATTATATGTCATTCATACACACCTTAATAATTCACACTTCAATTTCAATGCCTCCAATACGATTCGATGGTGCATCAGGTGGATGTGAAAGAGGATCAAAGCCCCATTGTAACATGAAAAATCATTGGGATGATTGTTCAAGAAAATACATATTTAATAGTCATATTTCCTACATATAATTCATTTTTGACAATAAATATAAGTTATTAACAACCTTTTGTATCATCATATCCTTAAGGGATACAATCTAGTAGAGTCTCTAGGATCACTACTAAGCCATATTTAGACAGATGGAAGTTTGAAATTAGAAAGACCCAAAAAAATCAAGGTAGATGAGGTTCCTATTATCCTCGATCATCTTCTACAATATGTTTCCAAACTACCAAGAATCATACTAAAACATAATGAGATTATTCACAGATTATATGGCCAATGGTTACCATGATGTCGTTCCCCCATTAAAAATTATATTTTAAGAATCTTTTGAAGTTAGTAGAGATGTATATTTCTTTGGGACATTATAAGGGGAATAATAGTTCTAAATCAAGAAAATGTATATCCTGAGGTGTCCCACTTTTGGAAAATATGGTCTATAATTGAGATTGTTACAAATATATTTTACATCATTTCTGGTGGTGTCCATTCTCATGGATTGGTAAATATAAAAGCATCACCATAATTCAATGATAAGACTAGAAATGTTAATGTTTTCAAACTCTATAAGTAGTTGGGTTTGTTGGTTATATATATATATATATATAATATTGTCCCCACAAAATTTTGTGTGTAGAATGGAATGAAAAAGAAATATTAAATTATTTATCAACATATTTTTGGATGAAGTGTGGGTTTACTATTTGAACCATGAGAATATAAGATAATTGTTATGATTTATGAATATTTTCATTAAAATTCAGGCATATTCATAAAACATGCACTTAGAAAATTTCATTAAAATAATTATATAGGTGTATTTTCATAATGTATTAATTATATATACCATTGGTGGAATCCAAAGTGGTTTTGAAGAATAAAAAATAACTAGGGAGGAGAAGATATAATGGGAGGAGAGGATGATGAGGGTATATGAGAAATTGATCCATCTATCCCACATCCTTTCTATGGAACACTTTCCTATGAGATAAGTATTAGATAGTCCTCCCAAAATAGTAAGATGTCATAAAGTGGTTGATATACTATCATTTTATATGTAGAATATAAAAATAGATTATTTTATTAGTTCAACCTCTATTTTATATTATTCACACACATATAAGTGATTATTTAATAGTCATTTTATAAAAATATCACTTTTCCATCAGGGCCCCTTAAGAAAAATTCCTTGAGGAAGCATAGGGTAAGTGAAAGAAAAAAGACAATATAATATTTTGGATGGAGGTATATTTATGGTGTCAGGAACATTGGAAACAACGTTGTTGGTTGTACCAACCATCATCGGGGAAGACAATTCATTTAATACTACATTTTATAAGCATCATATCCTTGTACACCTTCTCAAATAATTTTTTCATGATTGGGATAGTAGTGTATATTAAATATAAAACTATAATTTATGAACTATTTTTATGGTATTTTCACACTCCTCCTTTATTGAATTCAGTGAGTTTAATAAAAAATTGGATGGATGTGAGTTCTATTGTTTTTTATGATCACTCCTAGACATGTCATATTATTTAAAGAAAATACACTCTAATATAGCCCTAACATGAATTTAAACTAGTAAAACAACATTCCATGAAGTGATTATAACAATATTTTCCCTCAATTTAGAACCATCAATATCCCATTCACTTGTGGTGGTAAACCCATGATACTTTAATGAAGAAATTAATTTGCATTCATCCTGTCATCCACCACACACATACATCCCTACATGACAGATTGATGATGATACCAACATGGAATGTGGTCAAGACTCTGACAACAATCTTGTATTATCTTTACGTCACAAAGCACTTATGGTTTTGATAGACTAGGCCATTTTGATCATTGAATCTCAAAAAACCATTTGTATTGAAACACAAAATAGAATATATTATCATATAAATCATATTAAGAGTGTTATGCCAATAGAAGTGGCCAATAATTTAATAGTGATTATTTTGTATCAGTTTTTCATCCAATGACCTTGTCACTCACTAAATAATATGTACCTTCAATGTTACTTGTGTCAATAGTAGCAGAAATTGTGGTTCCAATATTAATGGCTCCCATCCACATGGTCTAGTAACCACATTGCACAGGGGTTGGGGTTGACCCAGTGCAAATATGTTTATAATGGGATAAACTATTCATTTCCCTAATTGACCTGGTCCCAGAATACATAATAATATACATGAGAAAATATAATCCAAATCAGGAGTCTCTATATGTCCAATCTATTTCCAATAAAATATATAAAAAATTATGTGGAAGATAATTAATAAGATACCCATATAGGTTCTTGGAATAAATTTATAATGACTTCATAATTTATTCATGATTCTAGTTATTGTGTAAATCAATTATCATATTATCCCTTTCCATATACGTGATTTTTAATGGGAACACTTTCAAGAATAATTAGTGACTATATTTGATTCCAAGGTGTACTAAATAACAACATAGTATCACATCCGAGTAATGGTTCTTCCATAGGAATTCCATTATGTTGAAGTAGAATTTAAGTAAAGGTGCAGGGAATATGAAGAATCTATGCATATAAGTCACCTCCTGAAGGAACTTGATGACTCTAAATTATTATTTGGGGGATATTGAAGGACATTCATGATTCTATGACTAGGGGAAAGAATGTGGATGAAGAGAAAGATAATCTCTATATTTAATTTATAGTATGGAAAATAAAATATTTCTATGATTTGACATGGTATTGACAATTCCTAAAAATTAATTGAAAGAATATGATCCATTAAAGAGGTCACTTTGTAAAATTTAATCATCATAGTGAGGGTCTCTAATTCGTCGATGGTACTATTTTTAGTTTTCATTATAAATGACAATGAATAATGTTCATCTTAATTTTAAATACTTTGACTATTTTGTCACTATTATTATTATATTATGGTAACACAATAATACCATGAAGATTTATATAAAAATAACTTGTATCCATATGATAATCTAATTGGAATTAAGTTGTAAACCATATTTTTCAAACACTAGATCTAGAGATATTTCATCCCAATATTGTTCCCATGTATGGTATAGGTACATGTCCCATCATTATAGCACTATTGTTAGTCCATTTGTATGTTAATGATGATTTATTCTAGGGTGTGTGCCCATGGAAAAATATGGGCATATATTCCATCACCATAACACTAGAATTATTTTAAATCCAATATAGAGTGGGTTTAATCAATATGAATAGGATAATTCATGGTTAAATTGGGATAGGGGTTTCAATGTTCAAAAGAGATTAATTTCCCTGTAATTGAATCTTTATGCATTTTACATGGACGATCTCAACTAATTCATGAAGGGAACTAATGTGAACTCTTAATTATTCAATGTTTAAGCGACCTAGATATCGTGAAATGAATTTAATGGGGGTTTTATATGGAACCCCATAAGAATTGTGTCTATTCCATTTATATCCATTAATTTTTCCTAACCCTTAGATGGGGGACAATTAGTGGGATAAGATGTGTATTTTTATTACGCCACCCTCTACTGATTTTCAACATGATAAGTTTTAGTATTTTCCCTTTTAAAACGGTCTATTTTTCAAAGATAATGTGATGTGCATATCCTATGAGGGGAGAAAAAGCTTTTTTCTATGTTATTTTTTTTGGTTTTCAAATAAGAAAGTGAATCGTCTCTTCCATTGAGAAATTTAAGGTATTTTATATTGGACCAATGTAGCCGATATTTTATTCCAGGAAATATTATCTCAAATGAATAAGGCTGTCTATATAAAAAACCAAAATAAATAAAAAATTTAATGAAGGGCCCAATGTCCCAATTAATGATAGATATAAGTAATAACTCACTTAGTTTAACTTCATAATGGTCTAAAAAATGGTTACATATGATTATTGTTAGAAATATGTAACCAAAATATGAGATAGAATATATATCAATAGAAAGGTTACACATGAACATTCTTGAGGGTCTAATACTAGTATAACACTTCCCATTGATGGGTATATACAATTTAGAGTATTGATTCTCTGACCATTATTTGATGTAGTTAATGATTGTGTGATAAGTAGAAACATTTTTTTTGAGAAAGGGATGTCATATTATCACCTTGAAAAATGGGTCTGATACATGAATGTTTAACTATAATGGTATCAAATCTAGTCTGGGTAACTAAATTATGAGTTTCCTAAACCATTACTCATGAACATCAAATCAGTGTATAATGATATGAAATTGGTACACAAGGGATGACCACTAAACACATTCAAATGACCAGTTTATCTACTATGTTATATGGTTGAATATATAGTAGAGGAAATTACCAATTTAATGGAGACACATTTTATTGAGAGGTTCAAATATATTGTCATCTAAAATCATTACCAAATAATGATTTCACATAGAGATGGATACACTCATTTCAAATATTTTAAAATTTTATAAAGGATCCAAACACATGAGTAATGTAGTAGGCCTATGTACAGATAGATATTTATAATGAATTCCCGAAACCATAATGGTTATGTCACCTTGTATTGAACATATATTGGTGGTGAAGAGTTATAACATTAAATAAATAATTGTTGTTTCTTGGACCTCTTATTCCGACAATCAAGGATTTCCTTTTCTTAAGGCCATATAGTATGAAATGAATGCATTATTAAATTTTATATTTTACCTGTTACTTTTTCCATTAATATAAAAAAGAATAAATATTGTTTGGATACTTGACATTTTCTCATGATTTCCCATATGTTTTTTTTAAATTATAAGTTTTATACCCCGTTTATTACTAATGTTTTTGGGTTATGTAACATGGACCATATAAGGATTGATTTTAAAGTTACAAAACATTGAATGAATATTTATATGGTATAAGGTCATATATCAATGACTAAAAAAAGAGATATAATAGATCTAATGAGAATATTTTGAAACTTATCAGGAATTTGAATCCCAATTCTCGTTTAGATAGTCTCAAAATGGATTGAACATAGTACAAGGTCTCGGTTCTCAGAAAATTAAAATAATGACAAAAAATGATCCAAGGTAGAGATAAAATAAACATGAATAAGAAGACCCATGATAATATAGACCATCCCAGATGGTTGTACAACGTTTAGGTCATCGTTATTTTACTAATTTAGGGTTGTAATATGACAACCTATATGAGGATAAATGGATAAGAGCTCTCCAAAAACATTGAATGGGTGTAATGGCCCAGACCACTCTAGTCCATTCCATTGTAAAAATTTGGTGCTAGAGGTGTTACGGGAGGTCAATGTGACTTGTGGGGTGCGTTTGGGTGGACTTTTAAGGAAAGATAAAGGTAAATAGCTTTCGCACTATTGGCGCACAGTTTTCCTAATCCGTGCGGCCAAACCGTGAAAGGTTTGTGTAGGAGGCAGTGTCTAACGCATAATTAGAACACAGTCTATCATACCCTATAGACTAACCATACGAGGAGTGTTTGGCGAGGCAGAATATAACACATGGTTAGCTCACAGTTTGTTAAACCATGTAGACTAACCATGCAGGCACTTAAAGATAGATTCTAAAATTGTGGATCTGAACTCTTTTGCCTCTATATGGTTTTTAAGCCTCTAAGTGGCCATATCTCGGGATTACCATTCCTTAAGGGTAGAAGAACCACCACCAAGAATTTAGGAGGCGATCTGGAGGATTATCTTGGTGAATCGAAGCCGTTTTCATGAGGTATGTGATCGTTCCTATTTGGCTTCTTAGATCTATTTATATCTACTTCTCCTCTTCCCTCTATTTATTAGATCTACTCCTGTTATGGGTAGATCTAAATGTGTGGATGTCGAATATGATGAGATTTGGTCTTGGATTTGTTAGGAGAGGAGATCTAAGGAGGATTTGTGGAGAATCAAACTGATTTGTTGGGCGTTCTTCGACTATTGTGGTTTTCCTTAAAAACCATTGAGGTAGGGGATTCATGGCTTCTCTAATTGTTTTTTTTAAATTGTAGAGTTATCATGATTTATCCATTTTGATCACAATGAAATTTACCTAATTAAATACTTGAACCAGATTAAAATAATTGGTTTGATCTCATGTTGTTACTTTGGACCGTGATAATGGTTCATCTCTTGATTTGCTAGATAGTGTGATATCTATGCCTTTCTTGTTAACATGTTTTTATCGATGAAATTGATAATTCACGTATATAAAGAATTAATTGTTAATTAATTGGCTAATGATAAAGAGGCATGTAAATGAATCTGGTTGTTGTGGTTGTAGTTGTTGATCCAAATTGATGTTAATCAAATTAATGCCAATGTATGTGATTAATTAAGTTTTTTGGTAAACCTGAAATCTGTTGGTGCTTGTTGTTTGAAGGCCAGATTCCTTGTTAAAGGGCCAAGAGCCCAAATTGATGTGTTTTTTACTTTCCTACTGCTTTTGTTGTGATGTGATCCTGGATGGATGTTGTGATGTGGGGGAATGGAGGCCATGTGGTTGTGGCGGCGGATGACGCCTGGAGTGGTGAGATACATCGGTTTATGCATGTGGGTGTCCGGGAGGACACCATGGACGATGGAGTGGAGAGATGCATCGGATTATGCATGTGGATGTCAGGGAGGACACTGGGGATGATGGAATGGGTTGGATGTGATTGTTGGATGCTTGGTGTTTTGTTTGGTTTTTTATCTCCTTTACATTTCCCCACTACTCAAGGAAGCTGGTCTTTCTTACCCATCTTCTGAAAGAGGTCAAGACAAGCGGGGTATGCAACGTGATTTCCGTGTTTCGCCTCTCAAGGTAGAATGGGTCTATGCTCTTGGTATAGGTGGAAAAGACTCGATGGGTAGTACATCCACTCACCGTGTTGAGCCCCTTATGTTTAGTAGCATAGGATTCTTTTCTAAAATACCAGGAAATATGGGAAAGTATTTCTGTAATGAATTATTAAATAAACGATGTTGACCCATGGGGTTGGAGTTTGTTGAAACTTAATGATGGGGTTGAGAACTTTTGGAGGGACGGTGGTCTATGGATGTGATGTTAACAGATTTTAATGTGGAATTTTTCATGGTTAATAAGTTTTTTGAGAATTAATTAACGTATAGTGGAATTGATTAAAATATAATGAAGTAATATAATTATGCCTTTAAATGGTTGTGTGCTTATAGGATACCGAGTCTTAGAAGTGGCAGCCCGGAGTCAAAGAGACATTCGCTGCAGTTGTGTCTAAGACTAGGTTATGAACATAATGTGGTTGTGAGTTATAGAATATTCTGTACTTTTTGTGTTTCTATACACTACTCTACCCTGTCAGTAAGTTCAACTGGCGCCCCGAGGATTTTGAGCCCTGGGGGTGTTTTCCCCAACATTCTGGTGGGAGGATGAATGGTTGACTACTCCCTTTGACCACACTCTCTTCCCCTGGTAGATACTAGTGCCATTAGGTACAACGGTTTGTTTTCCCCATATATGTGTGTATAGGGCTGTAATGGCCTGTGGTTATTAACACAATTATATTCTGGATATAGTATCTTATGGACTACTAAGGTGTGGCGTGTATAGGCTTTGATGGCTTGAGGATCCTTACTCGGTGTTTGGGCTGTAATGGTTTGAGTTATAATACCTGATAGACGATTCATGTTATGCGAGCTGTGTTGGCTCCCAAAAACTACCTAGTTACTTGTCATTGTGAGGATGGTGTGGTGCTTCGCCCAGGTGTCTATGGTCCAGCCTTTGTGCTGCACGTGGTGCAGATTATGGAGCTTATCCCATGTGTATATGTGCAAGCCTTTGGAGAGAGATGCACATGACATATGTCATTTTGGAAAAGCGGAAAACCAGTGGGGAAGTAGTAGTGGGTTACCCTTGATATTATTTATTATATGATATATTGTTGTATTTGTTACTTGGTGAGAGTAGACATTGTGAGGATGGGAACTTAGTATACCTTTTTTAGGTGACGAGTTAGTTTTACTAGTTTTTCAATGTGCATTAGCATGTTTTCATTACTTTTGCACGAGGAGCTTCGGGGAGGATCCTAATGAGTATACTGTTATACTCACCCTAAATTTATATAAACTATTTTTTAGGTCACTTGGAGCTGGTTGGAGATCAAGCTGGTTATTACTAGCTTATGGCTGGAGGAGCTGTTCGGGCTTGTGGTTTCAGCTGTTTTATATTCTTTTGGGTACTTCCAGTTTTCCCCTTTTTGTTGTAGTACTTTTGCATGACATTACATATGTGCACTTGGGTTTTCTTTTATGCTTCATTTCTGAGTTGGAGTTGGTTGGTGTCTATATTATATATATCTTCCGTATGTGTTCTCATTGAGGGTAATGCCTTCCATTTTGTGTGTTACTATACCCTTAGAGGAAGTTTCCAACTTAGGGCCTACTGGAAGTGGAACTCAGGAATCATTATCTATCACCTCACATTGCCAGCCCAGGACGGTACACATTGTGAGGAGGGGTCGTGAGAGAGTGGTATCAGAGGTCTGTTTGAGGGATATGATGGAGATTGGAGTTCGAAAAAAGTGAGGTTGCATGGGTTGGTAGGGAAACAATGTAATTCATGTTTAGCAAGTGAGGTAAACACTGGAGACCAGCTAAGACATAGGCATTTATGGCCCCCTCTTATATTTTTTACAGAACTTTAAGTTTACAATGGTTACTAAACAAGGTGATCACGGTTGCAGGGGTACAGACCTTGGAAAGGATCATGAATCATTCTTCTTTATGCCTATGTTTGAATGGGTAGAACATGGGATCAGTTAACCTAAAATGAATAAAAGAAAACAATTAATTAATTAATGTTGAGTCATCAATATTTTAGGCGTAGGAGCTCTATGTTTTTGTTATTTTACAGTTATGGATCCAGGTCGACGTCCTCATCAGGCTTACGTATAAAATGTCCTGCATGTTATTCCAGCAGATCGCTATAGGGTAGAGGTTGACGACGATGATACATGGAGGAAGACACACATAGAGTTTCAGTGCCAGGGTCTACAAAAGTATGAGGGCACCATTTCACATGTAGTCATGAAAGACTTATTGGAAGAGGTCGAGATAGGCTTCAGTTCGATCCATGCTCGGATGGAGCACTGGGTTTCCATGGTTTTGACAATATTGCGTGGAGCAGCAAGGCAATGGTTGCTGGTGTTCCTCGGGGATCGTGAGAAGTCATCGATATCATGGGAGGAGTTCTGAGACAAGTTTAGAGTCGAGTTCCTTTCTTCGACTCCAAAGGCAACTAGTCACCAGGAGCTTCTTACCATTCTATTGGGGAGCTCTACTATTCAAGAGTTTGGAATCAGTTTCAGGAAAATTTTACGATATACTTCGGACATGTAACCAGATGAGGAGGCTAGGGTGAGGCATTTCGAGGGGGCTTTGTGTCTAGAAATCCAGCCCTAGGTCACCCCATTTATGCTGAAGACATATCTTGATGTACTGGCGATGGTAGAGGTTGTTGAGAGGACTTTGTCCAGGACCCGATCATCATGAAAAGGGGATCATCATGATCTTTCATGAATCAAGGTTGTGGTATGAGGTTCCCGGTTTTTAGGGTAGAAGTGTTTCCATTCAGTCGGGGGTAGGTTCCATCCTTTCATGTCGCGTTTCTCTAGATATAGTGACTCTCAGGCCTATGCCAAGAGATCGGGCACTTATATATCTTGTGGTGGTTGTTTCCATCAGCAGTGGGAGAGCCTGAACTTTCAGAGTGGTCATCATTCACCAGGTGTTACGCTCCAGGTTCCTCCGTTGAGGCAATTTACGACGAGGAATCAGTATCTAGTTTCACCAACTTTAGATCAGCAGAGGTTAGATGGGGCAGGAAAAGGATATCCCCATGACGCTCCCTGTCCTCAGAGATCAGAGCGAGGCCATGGTGGTGGTCTTCATCAGGGTTAAAGTGGTCGTAAAGAAGGTCGTGGTTAGCTTCATGCTCTAGCGTTGCCAGCACCAGTCGAGCCATATGTCGTTTGGGGTACCCTATTCTGTTTTTCTACCTTGGTGTATGTCTTGTTTGACTCAGGAGTGACACAATCCTTCATATCACATACCCTTGTCCATTCATTTGGACTTGAGGTAGAGAGGCTTCCAGTTCCCTTGGTGTTGACTACGCCAGTTGGTGGTCGAGCTAACTTGTTTGAAGTATGTAGAGACTGTGAGATAGTTTTGGGGAAACACCGCCCTTGGGGAGATTTCCTATGTTTACCAATACAACAATATGATGTCATCCTCGGCATGGATTGGTTGTATTCGGTGCAGGAAATCGTGGATTTCTTCAGGAAGAATATCGTTTTCCTTGGGGCGACTGGAGAACACGTGGTGTTTTTTTTGTGAGAAAGATCCTCGGATGGGTCATAGGTGCGTCCCATTCTTATCGTCCATGGTGGCTGTGATGATGCTGAGTTTTTCAGAAGTTCAGATGTTAGTGTTTCCTAGGGTCGTAGAGGAGTACCCTGATATCTTTTCAGAGGAGGTTGTAGTATTACCCCCTCGATGAGAGATCGAGTTTGCGATCGAGCTATACCAAGGAGCATCTTATATATCTATGTCTCTATATAGGATGGCCCCTTCTAAGTTACGAGTGCTACGTATGCAGCTTGATGGTCTATTGCAGTGCGGTTTTGTTCAACCAAGTGTGTCACCCTGGGGTGCATCAGTTCTGTTCGTGAAGAAGGCCGACAGAAGTTTGTAGTTGTGTGTCGATTATCGTCGCTTAAACAAAGTGACAAAGAAGAATCTATATTCCCTTCCGTGGATAGATGATTTATTCAATCAACTGAAGGGTGCAAGTTGGTTCTCAAAGATCAAATTGTGGTCAGGATATCATCAAATGCGTGTGAAGTATGGGGATATCCCGAAGACTACATTACATTGTCGTCATGGGCATTATGAGTTCGTTGTAATGCTGTTTGGCGTGATGAATGCTCTATCTGTATTCATGGGACTGATGAATGATGTGTTTCGTGAGTTCCTGGACAAGTTCGTTCTAGTTTTCATCGACGACATCTTTGTGTACTCCACATCTAAAGAGGAGCATGCAGAGCATCTAAAATCCGTTTTGGGAGTTCTTCGTCGACATCATTTGTTCGGGATATTGTCGAAGTGTAAGTTTTGGGCTCGAGAAATCCATTTCTTGGGGCATTTTGTGTCCCAACTGGGAGTAACTATGGATCCATCGAAGATAGAAGCAGTTCTGTCTTGGGTATCCCCCAAGACAGTTTCAGAGGTGTGAAGTTTCCTTGGCCTCATAGGCTAATACATGAGGTTTGTAGCCAATTTCTCCCGAGTTTCAACACCTCTGATAGATTTGACCAAGAAATATCAGGCTTTTATATAGACTGATCAGTGTCAGGCAGCTTTTGAGTATCTAAAAGAGAAGTTAGTAAGTGCTCCAGTCCTTTTTCTTCCAGTTGAGGGAGTTCAGTTTGATGTTTTCTACGATTCTTCACATCTGGGGTTTGGCTGTGTCCTCATGCAGAAGAAGTCAGTTGCTTTTTATGGGTCTCTACAGTTGCATCCCCAAGAACGAAAATAGGCCACCCATGATCTTGAGTTGGCATCTGTGATGTTTTCTCTGATGTTGTGGAGACATTACATCATTGGTGAACGCTTTGTGGTTTTGACATATCATAAGAGTTTGAGGTATGTTTTCTCTCAGTGTGACTTGAAATTACGACAGAGTCAGTGGATAGAGTTCTTTTAGGAATACAACATAGAAATATCATATACACCTAGAAATGGGAATGTCTTTGCTGATGCACTGAGCCGAAAGTCATGTAGTGATGTTGTGCGTGAATCTGGTGATCCCTAGTGGGAAATGGAAGAACTGTCAGCATTATATTTTGATATGAGAGAAGTTGGTGGTATAGGTTGTCTTTTTCAGATGATGGTACAGTCATCCCTGATGTAGAAGGTGGAAGAGTCCCAGGTGGGGGATCTTGAGGTGGAGGTATGGAGAGACCGAATTGTTTGTGGTGAGGCCCCTGATGGTTGGTCTGAGGATGAACAACACCGAGTGTTGTATCATGGAAGGATTTTGTTCCCGTAGCGATGGGTGAGATGGTTATCAGAGAGTTCCATATTTCTCCCTTGGCGGTACTTCCTAGCGTTACAAAGGTGTACTGATACTTGAGAAGTCAATTTTCGTGGCGTGGGCTGAAGTGTACGGTTGTGGAGTCTGTTTCTCGAAGTTTAGTGTGCCAGAAGGTGAATGTCGAACACCGTGTTCATGGTGGTCTTCTCCAGCCATTAGAGATTCCTCACTGGAAGTCAGAGGACATTTCAATGGACTTGTTACTGGTTTACCTCGATCTCTGGGAGGACATGATGCTATTTGGGTAGTAGTGGATCGTTTAGAAAATTTTTTCCACTTAATAGCGATCAAGGAGTCAAGCTCAGAGGAGTTTTTTTTCGAGGCAGTATCTAGAGGAGGTGGTGAGACTTCATGGAGTCCCTAGGAAGATCATTTCTGATTGAGATCCTCGTTTTACATCCATTGTTTGTAGAGGTCTCCAACATGATTTTGGTTCTCAACTATGCCTAAGCACAGCTTTTCATCCTCAAATAGATGGTCAGATAGAGAGAACTATCCTGTCTCATGAAGACATGTTACTTTCTTGTGTTCTCAATTTTGGAGGATCAGGGATGAGGCAATTACCCTTGGTGGAGTTCACTTATAATAATAGTTTTCACTCCACCATCGGTATGGTGCCGTTTGAAGCTCTGTATGTCCGACCTTTCCGTTCTCTGTTGTGCTGGACTGGGGTCAGATAGTCAGCAATTCTCAAACCTGAACTAGTGCAGAATACCACAAATATGGTTCATGTTATTAGTGAGAGGTTGAAGATAGCGAAAGATCGTCTGAAATCATATTCTGATCATAGAAGGAGATCCTTAGTGTTTAATGTTAGGGATCATGTGTTTATGAAGGTGACTCCCAAACATGGGCAGTGAAGGTTTGGTCGTGGAAGTAATATTTCTACCCGGTTTGTTGGACCTTTTGAGGTGTTAGCTCATGTTGGAGTTGTGGCATTCTGAGTAACACTTCTCCCTCAGATGAGTTGGATACATGATGTTTTCCATGTATCACAGCTCCGTCATTATCTTCATGATGACTCTCATGTAATAAATTGGGGATAGATCGATGTCGATGATGATTCAACCTTTGAGGAGCGACCTGTGGATATCCAAGACTGCAAGGAGTAGGTGTTTTGTGGTCATTATATCCCTTTACATCATGTCTTTTGGTGACATTGTGGCTTAGAGGAGAGTACATGGGAATGTGAGTCACAGATACATGCTCATTACCCAGATTTTTTTGATGATTAACTCTTTTCATGTATCGTTGTAACATGTGTGGTTGTGAAACATTCATTTTTAAGAGATGGTATCCATTTTTTCAATGGTGGATTTCTCTCTTTTGAGATGTATCTCGTTGGGTGGTTGTTCAGACCCTTCTTCATTTTCTCTTTAGGTGAGTTTTGGATTCTCAAGGACGATAATGTTTTTAGAGGTATCTAATGTAATGGCCTAGATGTCTCCAGACTATTCCTTTGTGAAAATGTGGTGATGGAGGTGTTCTGGGAGGTCGAGGGTACTTGGGGGTGATTTTGGGTGGACTTTTAAGGTATGATAAAGGGAAATAGCTTTCACACGGTTAGCGTATGGTTTCCCTAAACCGTGTGGCCAAACCGTGCAAGGTTGTTGTTGGAGGCAGTGGCTAACACAGGTTTACTGCATGGTTTGTCTAACCGTGTGGACTAACCATGCGAGGAGTGTCTGGAAAGGCAGAATCTAACACACGGTTAGCGCACGGTTTGTGAAACCGTGCGGACTAACTATGCATGCACTTAAAGATAGATCCTAAAATTGTTGATATGAACTCTTTTTCCACTAAATGGTTCTTTTAAGCCTTTATGTGGCCATAACTCGGGATTACCCTTCCATTGATGTAGAAGAACCTCTCCCAAGAATTTTTGTGGTGATCCAGATGCATCTCTTGGCGAATCGAAGCCGTTTTCTTGAGGTATCTGATCGTTCTTGTTTGGTATCTTAGATCTATTTAGATCTACTTCTCCTATTCTCTCTATTTCATAGATCTACACCCGTAATGGGTAGATCTACGTGTTTGGATGTCGAATATGATGAGCTTTGGTCTTGGTTGTGTTATGAGAGGAGATCTAAGGAGTATTTGTGAAGAATCGACCCGGTTTCTTGGGCATTCTTCGACCGTTGTGGTTTTCCTCGAAAACCGTTGAGGTAGGAGATTTGTGGATTCTCTCATTGTTTTTGTGAAATTTTATAGTTATCATGATTTATCCCTTTGTATCACAAGAAATTTTCCAAATTAAATACTTGAACGGGATTAAAATAATTGGTTTGATTGCATGTTTTTTCTTTGTACATTGATATTGGTTTGCCTATTGATTTCCTAGATAGCGTGATATCTATTCCTTGCTTTTTAACATGTTATTATTGATGAAATTGATAATGAACTAAAAGCCGGAATTAATTGATAATTAATTGTATAAAGATAAAGAGGAATGTAAACAAATCCTCTTGTTGTTATTGGGGTTGTTGATCCAAATTTATGTTAATCAAATTAATGTTGATGTACTTGATTAATTCATTTGGTTGGTAAACCTAAAATCTGTTGGTGCTTGTTGTTTGAAGGCTAGATTCCTTGTTAAAAGGCCAGGAGCCCAAATTTATGTGATGTTTACCTTTCTGCTTCTTGTGATGTGATGTGATCCTCGATGGATGTTGTGATGTGGGGGCATGGTGGACTTGTGGTTGTGGTAGCGGATGATGCCTAGAGTGGCGAGATGCATTGGATTATGCATGTGGGTGTCACAGAGGACACCAGGGATAATGGAGTGGCAAGATGCATCGTTTTATGCATGTGGGTGTCAGGGAGGACACTGGGGATGATGGAATGGGTTTGATGTGATTGTTGGATTCTTGGTACTTTGTTTAGTTGTTTATCTGCTTTACTTTTCCCCATTTCTCAAGGCAGAAAGTCAGTCTTACCCATCTTATGAAAGAGGCGAAGACAGATGGGGTATGCCACATGCTTTC
Source organism: Viscum album (assembly GCA_963277665.1). Classification (NCBI taxonomy): domain Eukaryota; kingdom Viridiplantae; phylum Streptophyta; class Magnoliopsida; order Santalales; family Viscaceae; genus Viscum; species Viscum album. The sequence goes on along the minus strand of OY728128.1, from coordinate 1,925,814,945 downwards.
CGTGTTTAGCCTCTCAAGGGTGAATGGGTCTACGCTCTTACTATAGGTGGAAAAGACTCGAAGGGCAGTACCTCTACTCACCGTGTTGAGTCCCTTGTGTTTATTACCATATGATGCTTTTCGAGAATGCCTGGGAACATGGGAAGGTTTTTCTGTAATCAATGATTGAATAAATGATGTTTACCCATTGGTTTGGAGTTTGTTGAAAATTAATGATGAGGTTGAGAACTTTTGAAGGGACAATGGTCTTTGGATGTTATGTTAATCGAATTTAATGTGGAATTGTTCATGGTTAATTAATGTGTGAAGAATTAATTATCGCATAGTGTAATTGATAAAAAGGGAATAAAGTAATATAATAATTCCTTTAAATGTTTGTGTGTTTATAGGATACCAAGTCTTAGAAGTGGCAGCCCAGAGTCCAAGAGACGTTCCATGCAGTTGTGTCTAAGACTAGGTTATTCCCATAGTGTGGTTGTGAGTTATAGTATATTCTGTAACTTTTGTGTTTCTATACACTACTCCACCCTGTCAGTAAGGGAAACTGGCGCCCTGGGGATTCTGAGCCCCAGGGGTTGTTTTCCCCAAAATTTCGGTGGGAGGATGAATGGATAACTACCCCTTTTGACCCCACTCTCTTTTCATGGTTGATACTAGTGCCATTAGGCACAATGATTAGTTTTCCCCATATATGTGTGTAGAGGGTTGTAATGGATAGTGGTTATTCACACACATATATTTTGGATATATTATCCAATGGACTATGATAGGTGTTACATTTATAGGCTGTGATGGTTTGAGGATCCTTACTTGGTGTATGTGCTATAATGGCTTGAAGTATAATACCTGACGTACGATACACATTATGTGAGCTGCGGTGGCTCCTGGAAACTACCTGGTTACTTTTGGTTGTGAGGATGGAGTGGTGCTTCGCCCAGGTGTCTGCGGGAAAGCCTTTGTGGTGCACATGGTTCAAATTTTGGAGCTTAGCCTAGGAGTATACAGAAATGCCTTTAGAGGGAGATGCACAAGACGTATGTCGTTCGAGAAAAGCACCAAACCAGTGGGGTAAATAGTAGTGGGGTACCCATGATATTATTTACTATATGATATATTCTATTTTGAGTTACTTGTTGAGAGTAGCCATGGTGAGGTTGGGAACATAGTATACCTATTTAGGCGACGAGTTAGATTCACATGTTGTTCATTGTGCTTTAGCATTCATTATTTACTTTTTCACAAGAGGATTCGGGGATGATCCGACTAAGTATACTGTTATAATCAACCGATGTTTATATAAAGTATTTTTAAGGTCACTTGGAGTAGGTCGGAGATCAAGGTGGTTATTACTAGATTGTGGCTGGAGGAGCTGTTCGGGATTGTGGTTGCAGTTGTTTTACTTTCTTTTGGGTACTTCCATTTTCCCCCTTTTTGTTGTAGTACTTTTGCATGACATTAAATATGTGCACATGGGTTTTCTTTTATGATTCAGTTCTAAGTTGGAGTTGGTTGGTGTCTATCTTATCTCTCTATTCCGCATGTGTTATCTTAGAGGGCAATTCCTCTTATTTGTGTGTTACTATAACCTCGGTGCTAGGTGCCAACCTAGGGCCTACAAGAGGCGGGAATCAGGGGTCATTATCTCCCTTCTCACATTGCCGACCCAGGAGGGGTACACTATGTGAGGATGGGGTCGTGAAAATTGGGAATTTCAACAATTTAAAGCTTGATATGTAGCTTTTAAATCATGATTTCTCGATGTGAAAAGTATTCTCAAGGATGATCGCTGTCAAATGGTAGAATGAATGGATCCATGGAAATATTTCTAGATATGTGTAGTGATTAGAGGAACATATCTTTGCAAGGATAATCCCTCTGGATGGTATACTATATTGGGAGAGGATAAGAAAAATCAATATTAATATCATACTTGATTAACTAATAAGAGGGTCCTTTTATGTCAAATACACTCGTTATTGATATTTTTGAGAGGTTTATAATGATATAAAAGCATAATGATTATATTTTGATATATGGAAGGAAATGTCTAATATGTGGTTAAAAACATTTGAGTCCTAAACAAAGATTCACTATATTTATAGTGATAGTAGTGTAGGATTATGAATTAGATATAGGTTTGAAATACACTGTTTATATATCCATATATTTCTACAAATAATGGAGTCCAACTATGTATAGTTCTTATGTGTATCCCTTTTATCTATCTTGACCAAAATACAGTGGTGGTGAATTTCAAAATCCTAATATGGGATTGAATATAGATGACTCTCAATGAATGTTGCCAAAAAATGCTCTAGTATTTTACTAAATATGAATATAAGGGATACCAAATTCATGGATTAGTAGGGGAAAAGGGAATTTTACCCAATTTTTTGGTTTGGTATTCCATGTAACCTTACATGGATTTGGATAACATGTATGGATATTAGGTCACATAAAATATAATTTTCTAATATGTTTAAATTCATTGAGGATAGAGAATATAAAATAATTTTTGGTATCATTTGATTAGGAACTATAATATATAGTTTAAATTTATGTTTAATAAATATCATGGGTTGATGAGAACCTGTGTAAAAAGTGTAAACATGGAAGGATTCATATCTGTTGTAAATATGTATCTCATATATTAAAAGAGGAAATTATATTTGATTTTTTTTATCCAATCATGGATTTGAAATAAGAAAATGTAAACATAGTTGATATTCCCCTTAGGATTGGTGTAGACACTTTATAAATCTGGTGAATTAGGAGATGTAAAATATTTACTAATTAATATATATTATTTAAATATATAAGATCATTTAGTTATAAAGAATAGTTTTTAGTTAAAAAATAAGGATCTATTTTTTGTTTAACCTTAAAATCATACAACACATAATGAAATTTTAAATTTTTTGAAAAAACACAATATTTACAGTCTCTAGATATAAATATACACTCCTTTCACTGATAGGTCATTCACCATGTCGAATGATTCTCATACAAAAATGATAACGTTCAATATTGGTCGGTGCTTCCAATACATTCACAACATATCACCATTAATATAACAAAATTATTTTTATAGGAATTATACAATAATGATTCTCACTATTGATAATGAGAAACTCTAAGATATCTATACATATCCCGATCAAAAAATATTTTATTTCCTTATAACATATATGTGGAATTTTTCATATTTGGTATTTTTTAGATGTTAATCACCAGGTTTTCATAGGATTCCTATAAATCAAAGAGTCAAACCACGTTCATCGAATTCTATCAAGTTATTACTTGAAGTTCATGAACCTCAATCCATATTCTAGAATAAAAAATAATATATTTTTTTATAAAATTTACACATTGATGCATGACCTCATACTAATTTTCTATGATCTTGGAAAATCATGAAACTTCATATACACTAAAATTAATGACACTAAATATCATGGAAAATAAAAAATTCATTCCCTCACTCAGCTTATTTTAATAAATAAAAAACAATAATGGATTTTTGAGGTCCCAATTCTAAATTTAACATTGATACAATGATTATATTCTTCAAAACCTCATTTAAACACAAAAAATGATTATATATATTTTTGTCATTATCTTTCTTTTTATATATTAACAGTAACATTTTATTTTCATATATTTAAAATATTTACAAAATACTATCCAATTGGATTTTCCAGTTCATTGAAAACCTTTTAGATAGGTGGGTGTTCTCTTGATCCCATTGTTCTTTTCCATCTCCCCAACCGTTGTCACCTATAAATTTCTCAAAGTAACCTTCAAATTATATATTCCTTTTTTTCTATGTGTAAAAAAAATGATTCTTCTAGACTCTTCTTCATGTATGACCACGAATTCATCAACATATACTCAAAATACCTCACAAAAATACATATCATAAAGAATTCAACTTGATTAATTATTTATAGAACACACCAATGAACACATCTCCCCATTTTATCCCAAATAAATTTAAAACAACTTATTTACATTTAAATATTTCATGAACAACCAAAAAACCATCATATTAAATTTCTATATATATCTGGAATTTCTATTTCAAGAATCATTTGATTTTTAACGAGTAATAAAACATTGATCTCATATATTCTAAATAAAAACTTATAGATCTCAATAATCATGTAATGTTTAGATTAATAAAATTTTCCAAAAGAAATATATAAATCATTTCCAATTAATTCTGAAATTTCAATAATAAAAGATAATTTAAATTTTATATAATTTTTATTTTTATTACATTTCATTTATAATACACATAGATCATCTCTCATAATTCACACATTAATAATAAAATATTTTTAATGTTTTTGATGTTTCAATCTGTAAGGTAAATCTTATAAAATATATAGAAAATTTGGTCAGAATATAAATTTCAAACCAATTTAATATTTTTTCCATTTAATATAACATTTAATGATATATGATATATTAAATTCATAATGTTTTAAAATATAAATTTTATATGACATTAATTTTATACAAAGTCAAAAAGTAAAATATGTGTCTTAAAAAAATATAATATGACATTCTATTCATAGTTTTTGTGTTGACGTCTTATGATCTACATAAAATTCTTATTATATTCTTAAAATAAAATGAAATACACAATCTCAAATATAATATAAGATTCAAAATTCATATGATCTCATATCTTTTTCAAATATGGAAAAATAAAATATCATTCAAAATTTGAAATATCATATTGTCAATATAATGTTGTAAGATCTGATCATTTTCCAGAATGTGGAAAACTGAAATATCATACATTTTTTCCCTAACAAACCATATTTTTGTAAATATATAAGATGATGATATATATTATTATACATTGCTCCATTTTATTACACATAGATAAATAAAATTTCACATAGTTCCACTCGCTAATTCATAGATAAATTCAAGGAGGTATAGATAAAATATCTTATCTATAATATAGTTATCTATTCCATATTTTCCAAAAAAAAATCTATCATGAGAATAATTATTCATGAATTTAGAAAATCACCCTTGATAATCATAAAATGATCATCGGTTGTTTTATATAAATATAAATCAATTCAGACCAGCTATAAATAATTCAAATAGTATTTAAAATTTTCCAAACGCATTAATATTTTTTCCAATGAACTACAAAATATAAATTTCTAATGATACAATACTTTTCAATAAATCATAGACACATCAAAATTAAATAAATCTAAAACACTTCAACCCATCAAAAATGTATTTTATAAAATTAATTTTAGTAGTTAGTAATAGAAACACATTAATAATTATTTATTATATCTTACAACCATATTTTCTTATTTCATACATATAGTTATAAACACTACATGTATCCAACATCACTGTAACTTGCCCAATATATTATTAATAGAAATGGAACACTTACATTAGTAAATTTATATTTTTATCATAAATAATTTCACATTTAATCATATTTGTTTTTTCTATTTTCCTTGAACATTCAATCATGATGTTAAATATTTGGTGCACATATTTCCTTTTCATTTACATAAAATCACAATGCTAGTAAACTATAATTCCCTTTTCCCATTATATATGAAAATAAACTTTATGATTTACTGGTTGGATACTGTAATCCACAAGAATCATTCTTTATATTTCTACTAACATTCTAATTGAAAACCATTGAAAAAAAAACAATAATACCCCCCAAAAAATATTTTAAAACATCAATATCCCACTTTATAGTTTTCATCAATACCATTAAACTTTCCCAATTCAATGTATGTGGATTTCAGTTAAATTTTCATATCCTTTATAAGGAAAATAAAGACAATGGATGGAAAATATGTTTCTCTTCACCTAGTTAAAAATGTATATGCCATGGGAGGCCTTCCAGGGAACCCCCCACTCATTTACTTCATCAACCATATTCTTAAAATGCCTTTTCATTTCAATTTGATAAGGGTGAAATCATTGGATTTGTAGAATTTAGCCTTAGGTAAGTCATATCTCTGTCATTGTGGGATAAACCATTATAAAAAGAAGATTAATCTTATGAAATCATTAAGACAATACATTCACAATTTCCAATGTTGTACAAATTCAAATGTTCAAATATTTGGGAATATTTAGATATATTTACCTGAATTTTAAGGAATACACTCTCAATTAAAACAATATTATTTTGGGGTAATTATTTTATAAATTTCCATCAATGTATTCTTTCCTTACTCATTCACCATGGTATTTTTCATCGATAAATAATATATATGAAATCCTAGTTCCATATTATGTCTAATACCAATTCTGAATGAATAAAAAATTGAATAATAATCCGGACATTCTATTACATTAGTTTAATATGAATGAAAACATTCATTTTTTATTCTCTTAATTAACCATTAATAAACTCATTCAAAATATATAGTTAATAAATTAAGAATAATGTGGAAATCTCTAATTTTTCATTTATAACAATGAGGAAAAGTCCACTTTCACAACCCAATAAAACTTTTCTTTTCATATATAATGTGTATTCTCTTCTTCTTTGTTGATTACTTATTAATATTTTATATCATTTCACATTAAGAAATCATGGGTTTCTTTGACATCATACTTTTCTTCTAAACTGGAAATGGATTATTAATTTGAGAAATCATAGACACATCACTTTATTCTATATATTACCTCATCTTCTCATTTTGAAATTATAAAATCCATTTGAAAAAACATAATTTCATATCATTTTTATCCTTCACCATTAGTGTGGATCCCTTTTCCAAAACATCAAATTTGTAACATAATTGAAATGGTGTTTTACCAAGTCATTAATCAATTTTATATGACCACGAATTTCTGAAATACATCTATTCACTAAATATTATTCATTTCTCCACCTTATACACACATATTCATTAGGATACGAAATATATTTCTTTGGAAACATCTTAAATTCCCCATCATATTTGTATTCCAGCATACCAACTTCTTTTTTATTTCATTGATTGACTCAACTTTGTGTTCAAATCTAATCCATGAATCATTATGATTCATCATGTAATTTTATTAATGGTATAAAATTTATAATCTTCTTCCATAATAGTTTAATAATATCTTCTATAATCTGTCATTGTTCTACGTTTTCATCATTATTTTCATGGGAGTATAATTATTTATAATTTTTGTACTGCATTACTCTTCAAGTTAACATTATTATTTCATATTTGTTTCCTATATTATTATAGAATCATGTCATAATTACATGAATTTTAGATGTTTGTAAAATAACTCATTAACTCAAACGTATAACTATTCCAAAAACTTTTTCAACAAAAATTCACAAGGAACTCAAATCTATTTCTCAATGATAGATTCTTTTCATTCTGTGATTGTTTAGAAAAATATTCTTTTGAGATTATGCTTTGATCCCCTAGTTTTTAGCATTATGAAACTTTTACGACTTGATGTATTATGCCAAAATTTGGTATTATATTCCCAATCCTCTAAAAGCAAAACAATAGCTACATATAATATTACCTTCCTCTAAGTGATGGTTATATTAATATTTATTCTTGGCCACCTAATAATTTTCTAGTTGAATCCCCAATATCTTCAGATAAATTTTAATAGAATATCTTCTATAAATTTATTAACTCCACCTTTGATATATTTTTTGGGATTATCATAAAAAAATTTATATAAATTTACACCTTTCCATCAATTATATATAAAACAAAATTTTGTACATATTACCATAATATAAAATTGGGGTACCATTCCTCATGTGGATGAGATGGAGACTTCTCCACATGTTCCATAATCTAATGACATTTATTTGAGAACATTTTGATGGAATATATATATATATATATATATATAATCTAATTATAAGAATTATTTATTTTAGTTTCACAGTATGATTAAGGTAATGTCAGTTCCAGATGTGTCAATTTTACATCAAGCTCTTGAAAAATTAAATATCCACCAAAATAAATATTCATGTTCTAAAAAACATCATTGTTCATTTTGATTCTTTTTTTAAGGATTGATGAAGGTACATAATTATTCATGGTCAGAGTGGATACTCAAGAGGGGGTGGATTGAGTTATAATTAAATTTTCTATTAAAAAAATTAGAATAAAAGTTCCCAAATTAAAATAGCCCAGTTAATTAAGGCAGTATAAATATAAATGATTTATTGTTCAACATGTTTCTCAAAGGTTGATTAAACCAGAACTGAATTAGTATGGAAACTTGTTCAAATTTTGTAACAAGTTTACAAAATTAATCACATATATACACTAACCAAAACTAACTATCAGAGTGATTATAAAAAGAGATTATTGTCTTTGAAAACATAAGCAGTGGATACATGAAAAAGAGAGTACTTGAAAGATAAGAAAAACAATTTAAACAATATGTTCAGTCTTAAGTCATGACCTATTACTCTGCACATGGGGATCGTCTTCCACCAAGAAGTTTATATAAAAACATGATATACAGCCTGTAATAAGCAGTACAACAGTTTTCACAAATCATCCAGTTTTAGAAACCTCTACTACAGTTATACTTGTGAAAAAAAAACACCCATGACAAACTAGGCTTCTTCCACCATTATTCATGGGAAACAAGAGTAGAGAGAGTTCGGTATGAGGATGTTCAGGATCCCCCAGTTCAAGAACAAGATAAAGTGTGTGTAAAATAGACACACTGCTCAAAAATTTAAATTACTAAACACAGTATAGATAAATATGTTAGGAAAGAGTTTTAAAATGATCTATGTGTTGGTAGATCAGCTCTGGACTCTGTGGAATGAAGGAAATGAAGTTCTGGTCCTTCTCTGCAGGTTGCCTATGAAACAGAGTGTTGCAACTTATAGGTTCTGACTTTGAGGTGTAAAGATGATTAGCTTCATGGATCAGAAGCTCTTTGTAGAAAACCACCACAACTTTCAAAATGTTCTTCCAATAGATATTTTTCAACTCTGGGTTCTTGATAATGAGTGCTCGAGTGTTCTTCTTCCTAATTCGTATATCGGGTACTGTATGTGTCTCCCATATGTGTGTATCTCAAAAATAATTGACGACTACACCATATATCTCTATATGTGTGTATATATCTGTTCACATTTTCATTGGGTCTCTATATATATAAATTTTCCGACTCATCTTTCCCTTATTTAATTCAACAGGGGCCCGCAAGAGGAATGATCCACCCATGTGTGGTCTTCCTCGTACCTCGTACGGTTTCTTTATATGCCTGAAAATATCATTAAATAATGTCATGTGAATTAAATTGTCTAGACATGACTATTATGATAATATTATGAAAATTTGTAAAGTAAAAAATAGGTTATCATTAGACTAGTAGTAGATTGTTGTCATGTGGTAGACTTCAACAGTAAGCTCATCAATAGTAGACTTCTGAATCAGTCTCAACAGTAGACCTTTTCGGTGATATATTGTCCCTACACTTGACTTCACCAATGATGGAGTATTCTAGTAGTATAATTCCACTAATGGTAGACTTGAACTATGAACCATATTACAGTAGACCTTAAATGGTATGCCTGACGGTAGAATTCTAACAGATGTATTGATAACAGTGACCTTGTCACAACAGTGACATGTACCAGTGACTCTTCTTATGTTAGCTCTGGTAAGTAATCCAATGGTAGAATTGTAACATTGACCATTGATATACTACTTCCACAATAACTAGATATCTTCAATGGTGACCTTTTAGAAACCTTCAACAGAAGTGTTCTCAAAGGTGACCATTATCATTACAGCGACTTTTAGAAAAAGTTGCCTATAATGATGGCCTTGAATAGAAACCTATTACCAATAGCCTTTAACTGTGAACTTTTACTTAGTAAACTGTAAGCTGATGCATGAAAGTCATGGGACTAAATGTAAACAGATTGTTCAGGATAAATAATATAAAGACATATTAAATGGGATTATCAAATGACATAATATATTATGATCTGTTTTAAACATGATTTGGGATTATCAAAATAGGTGAGTCCAAAAATCTCGCCCTTTTTTATAATCACAAATTATTCCAATATGTATTTATTATAGGTATTACATATATGCATATAATACAATAATTAAACAGAGATCAAAGTGAACCTTAGTTCAGTTGTGGTTTTCATAGGTATCAGAGATTAATAAGAGTTTAATATCGGAGGATATTTGTACATGATATCAGAGTGAAAAATAGATAAGGTCCATTAGACAATAATGAAATAACAAGATCATATTAGTGATTATATTTGTGATCATATTATCACTCATATTAGTACATCATTTCTCCCCCATTTTGATTATCAAAAAGAGACACAAATAGAGATAACAGAGAATACTTGTATTAATTGAATGCCATTACAGGACCCATAAATAATACAAAGTCAATATCAAAAGAAACAAACAAACTCGATCTATATCAGCCTTATACAATTGTTCTTTCCCTTCAGAAGAAAAAGGTGGAGGATGAGCTGATCGATCAATATGTTTGGGAATTGCTATAGGGATAACTGGAGGGGCAGTAATAGAAGCTCATGTGTTCATGTAGTGAGTATCTCTCTGAGGTATCAAGGGAGTGATGCTTCTGATGGCCTCACCAGTAGTCATCATGGAAGAAACACTGGTTTGGGATGCATGTAAGGTAGTAGGGACTATAACAGGTGTACAATCCAAATGAAGAAACTGTATGAGAAGATTACTCAAATCCACAATAATACTTCCTCATCTTTATATAGCTGAGATGAAATCATATTTTTTATCCAAGAATTTCACTAAGGAAGGAGTCAGTTGTCCTAGCTTGCTGACTTGTTCCTTGAAGGCTCTGGTGACTGGTGGAATTTTGATATTTTCCAACAAAAGCTTCAAGTGAACATCCATCTGATTCTTAGAGTAAATCCACTTGTAGTAATGATAAATCTCCTCATTTATATTTTTCTGATCTTTATAAGCATGACTCCTGAAGTCACTAACTACATTTTTCACATACCTAGTATTAGTGACAATGCGAGTCACATATTGAGAGTCAGGTGCACAGACACCAGAAAATGTAGCTAATTCTTCATTAACCACTGTTCTGAATGTTGACAAGTCCACAGGTTGTGCGGTTGAGGTTTATGAAGTAGCAGAGGAATCCAAAGGTGTTATGGTGAAAGGAATAGTTTCTTTGAAGGACCTGGTCCCTACACTAATATGATTTTTCACATCATCATCCTCATTTTGCACATGAGTTTTCAGTTGGTCATTAATGCTTTCAAAAACAGTGACCATATGCTGGACAAATCCTCTGACATAATGAATGTCCTTATATTCTTGAGTCCTAGAAGCTGTAAGACTAGTCAAGCTCATCATATATTGCATTAGAAGCTCCACCAACTGAGTCAACTCCCTTACATGATTCTGGCAATGTGATATTTATTGGGTCAGATTAGATAGAATGGCACACTGAACCCTAGCCATCTCATATGCAGTTATCTCTTTAATCAAGGATAATGTATTCTCCATTTCAAAAGACTTATCGTCAAACATTATTTGCAAATCTTCATTCATAGATTCATTATCCGCTTTTCTAACATAATCTACAGGAACTGTAGTAACTTGAGATAGTGCAGAAGGCCCTGAATCAATATGCAGAGATTGCCATTTATTGGGAATTTCACCATCAGAATCATCATAAAAAATCCCTAACACCAGATACTCTGGGTCCTCAATCCACTCCTCGATGTTATGGATGACAGATACCTATCCTCTTATAACAGGATGCTCCCACTCACTAGGAGCTACCTCTTGAGTAATCTTCTCAATTGGTTCTACTCTTGGTACTTCCACAGCTGTTGCTTCAACTCTAGAATCCACTGTTACAACCTCTATCTGATACATTGATTCATCAATGGGATGAGCTACTGCCTCCACAGAATCATCAATTACCTCTACTTTTATGAAAGCAGGTGCCATTACCACTTCCTGGTCAGATGCTGTCCTTTCTGATTCACCTGTTAGAGGACTCTGACTATGTTCCTCTTCTTCATTGTCCCCATCTTCAGCTTCCCCCTTCTCTTTATCTCTATAACATACCTCTTGTTCCTCATGATCAGAATGATCTGACTTGGAATCATCTTCTTCTTACGAGGTGTCTCTAATAGTATTCTAATATACTTCTCCTTCTTCCCTATTCTCAGTATCATTGTCCCTTAAAACAAGTTCTTTCATGGCCAGTTCTTTTTGAGAACTAGGTGCTCTAGAGGCTATCTCTACGACTATACTGGCTGGAAAATAAGGATCACACCCATCATCAATGGGGGTGTCTTCTCTTCCTGGCTCCATAGTTCTTTCAAATTCCTCATCTGAATAGGCAGGCTCTAGCTCATCCAGCATTAATCCTGGATCTCTCTGATCTTTTGGCCTAGATGGATGAGTGACAGGATTGAATTTTTCATATAATTTTCCTTCATCATTCACCCATTCCTTCATCCAAGGATTCCAGCTAATTCTCATAAACATACAGATGAACATAGAGAAACAAATATTGTTTCTGGCCACTATCATTTCATCTTTTCTCCAGCCACAACATTTACCTTTATAATTATAGAAATTAACATGGCATGAAAAAGGGCATTTGATTTTGATCTTGTCATGGTCATATCCTCCAACTGTGCCATCTATAGCCTACAAAAATTGATCTTCTCCCCATGCGTCAACATGTATATCAGGAATATTCCCTGATACTTCAGTACTGCAAAATCCCCTCTCCATGGACTGATCACATGTTGGATGAATTTAAATAATAGCCTAACATTCCCATTCATCTCAGCATTAATGATTTTCCTTTGAGTCTTATCTCCAATCAGCTCTTCCAGAGCACTATTATTCCCAAAAATCTCACTATCTATAGAAGCCACTCTAGAATAGTAAGTAAAAACTCTTTCATGAGGGACTCTCAGACAAGAATCCCACTCAGTAGATGTAATGATAACTTCATTTCCATTCACTCTAGACACAATCCTTTCCACATCAACTTCCTTTTCAAACATCACGTATTCATATAATTCCTTCACAAGATTCAGGTAGTATAGACCATTATTGTTGGTGAAGCATTCTTTCCATCCTTTAACTTCTAGTCCTCTAGAACTAATGATTTTCTTGACATAATCCATTATTCACTAAGTTCCTTCTCAGCCACTAAATTCCTCTTTGACAGGTGCGGATTAACACGCCCTGTTGGCGCACTACTACCCTTACTGAGCTCGTATCAAGTCCACTTTGGCCTTGGCGCATCCTTATTGACAGTCAACGGATTCTTGGTTATATCCATAGATAATGAAAGAGGTTTGAGGGTTCATTTGGAGAGTTAGGGTTTAGGGATTTTGAGTGCAAGGTTCATGAGTGAGGGAGAGTGGATTGAGATACGCTCAATGTCTAATTTTTATCACATAGGGATTGAAAAAAATATGAATATAATAATAAAAACGGTTCAGATTCTCACATAAAATATACGATAATATCATAAAGCGAGGTATCCAACAGTGAGGTTCCTAAGGTTGAGGTTCCTAACAGTGAGGTACCTAACAGTGAGGTTCACCAGTGAGGTCCAATGGTGAGGTACACCAGTCAGGTACAATAGGGAGGTACACCAGTGAGGTACAACTGAGAGGTACACTAGTGAGGTACAATAGTGAGGTACACCAGTGAGGTAAAAATGTGAGGTACACTAGTGAGGTACAATGGTGAGGTACAACAGTGAGGTACAACTGTGAGGTACAACAGTGAAGTGCCTAAAAGTGAGGTTCTACTATGAGGCTTCCTATACTAAATTTAATCATAAATAACTCATGTTTGATGTAATTTAATCGCTCTTAATTCAAAGGCTTTGTGAATATATCTTCTAATTGATGTTTACTTCCAATTAATTCAAGAGTGATATCACCTTTTTGACAATGATACTTCAAAAAGCAATGTTTCACATCAATATGCATTGTTTAGCATGAGATACTGGATTTTTGGAAATGTTAATTGAACTTGTATTGTCACACATTATAGAGAAATGTTTGAATTGATATCCATATTTTAGTAATGTCTGTTTCATCCACAGATTTTGATCACAACAACTACCAATAGCTATGTATTCAGAATTAGCAGTAGATAATGCAACCTAATTTTGTTTCTTACTACACCATGATACTAGTGACTTCCCCATAATGTGACATGTCACATATGTTCTTTTTTCTATATAACTTGCAACCGATAAAATCAGCATCCGAATAACTCATAAAATCAAATTATTGTCCTTTTGTTTAAAATAGTCCTAAGTTGGGAGTATATTTGAGATATTTGAAAATCCTTTTAATAGTAGTTAAATGAGACTCTTTTGGATTGGCTTGAAAGAGATCACACACACAAACAATGAACATAATGACAGGTCTGCTAGCTATAAGATAGAGTAAACTTTTTATCATACCTCTATAGTGGGTTTGATATACTGGTTCTCCAATATCATCAGCATCCATCTTAAAAGGGGTACTCATAGGCTCGTCACTACCTTTACTAACATCCATAGAAAAACGTTATAAATAATCCTTAATTTATTTTCTTTGATTCAAAACATTGCCATTTTTATTTTGAAAGATCTAAAATCTACGAGAAATTTTGAGATCTCACATTAAACTAATTTCAAATTAATTTTTCATCGTTTTTGGAAAATTAATACATAAAGAATTTTTAAATGATACAAAAGTAATATCATCTACATAAATTTGTACTATGAAAACATATTTTGAATTTTTTTTAATAAAAAGTGTAGGATCATCTATCCCTTTGGTAAAACTTTTTGAAATAAGAAAAGAATCGAGCCTATCATACCATGCTCTTGGAGCTTGTTTTAAACCGTTTAATGATTTAGAATGTTTAGAAAAAACATTTCAAAATTTTGGATTTGTAAACCCAGGGGGTTCTTCAACAAACACATCCTCAACTACATACCCATTTAAAAAAGAAATTTTAACATCCATTTGATAAATTTTAAAATTTAGTTAAGCTGCATATGCAAGTAGTATTATAATTGCTTCTAATCTAGATACAAGTGAAAAGGTCTCCTCATTTTTCTATCCTTCCTATTGACTATATCCTTGTGCAACTAACCCAGCCTTATTTATAACTATATTTCTAGACTCATCAAGTTTGTTTCTAAATAACCATTTTGTTCCTACTGTTAAAGTGTACATAGGTCTCTCCACTAATTCAAAGACTTTGTTTGAATCAAAATGATTTAATTCATCTTGCATAGCCATTACCCAAAATTCATCATTGATAGCATCATTAATATTTTTTGGTTCAAGCTGTTAATGAAAAGCATGATATTCAACCTCATTTCTCACGGATGCTCTTGTTTGTATATTTCTATTAAAATCACCTACAACAAAATCTAGAGGATGATTCTTAATATTCTTAATGCCTCTAGTAATTGTTGAACTGGATTCCTCATGGTTGTCTATTGGATCAGAGTCAACAAGTGTGGATTCTGGAAAATTCCCAGAACTACACAATTTTACAGGGGATTCACTGTCTTAATCATTAAGGTCCATAATTGACATATCTTCCTCAAGATGTTCAAGAGAGGTTTTAGGCTCATGTAGATCAGTCTCATCAAATTTTACATGAATGGATTCTTCCACACATTTGGCTTTCTTATTGAACACTCTATAGAATTTACCTGACAAAGAGTAACCTAGGAAAATTTCTTCATCACTTTTGGGAGAAAATTTGTCAAGATTATCTTTAGTATTATGGATAAATACTTTTCAACCAAAAATTCTAATGTAATTAACCATAGGCTTCCTATTGTTCCAAATATCATAAGGGGTCTTCTTAAGAATAGGACTGATCATAAGGGGTCTTCTTAAGAACAGGTATGTATTCGTGATTGCTGCGATGGTAGGATTTTGGGCTTACAACTTTGAGGAATTCATTTTAAAATGGGTGGGTTCATAGAAATAATAAATGGACCATGGAATCATCTACATTCCACTGAATAAGGTTGGATAGAATTACGATTGAACACAATGGGAATATTTCCCCATTATGTGGCATATGGTAACGCCCTACGATTTTAATATATAAATTTATTATATTTGAAAAACGTTTTGAAACATTATTTACACATAATAGTAAACTAAAATTAAATTATGATACTATAATATATAATAATTAAATTAAAATGTTAAGATATATAAATTTAATTATCCTGTAAAAAAAGAACTATCGATATTATAAAATCCCGGAATGAATGAAATAACATTATGTAGTGTAAGTATCATCTATGAAGCTCATTTTTATTATCATAGAAGGGATTTATATTCAAAAAAGTTTTCCATAGACCAATACCCTGTTCAACTACAATCATTAGGTTATTTATGATTTTAGATATGAGAGAATATTCATCCCATCGAAATCTTCAGTTGGTCCATGCAAGAAGAATCACCGCCTGCAACTTCCAGCTGATCTTACCATATGATTAGATATTTTAAAAATATAGTGATGGGATATTTAACTAGGAATTATGATAATACAAATATATAATTAATAAGTTAATATGTAATGTATCATGTTTTTAGACTTATTTCATTTGGGATTTCGTAGAAAAAAGATCTCTTACTCAGTCAATGATAAAGTTAACAAGGTCCTTCTACACTTAAAAAAGCTTTTTTGAAAAATTAGATTTTATAAATTTAATTAAAAAAACTAAATAAAAAATATATTTTTTTTATATGAATAATGTGACACCAATATAATTATTAATTGACAAGATCTATGAATAAGAAAAGATAAACTTTTGAAATGTTATTTTTCAAAATAAACGAGTTTACATTATATTATAAATTTTTTTTCAAACATAATTATAAAATGATAGAATTTTAATTTTACCATGGTAACAACGTTTTTGGATTTATAACAACAACATTGTATAATAATAATAATTTTTTATTTTTCAAAAATAATTTTCTTGTGTGAATATTGAAAAAGTACCATTTTTTCAAACTATCACTTTTATAACATTATCAAATTCGAATAATGATTAAAAAATTTTTAGATCCTTATTTTAATAATCAAAATAATAATTTAAAAAATAATAATTTAAATATAAATTATTTCATTTATAAAACACATGTTTGTTATTTTAGAAACATAATTTTTATTTTACACTAACAACTATTTCATTCGTATATGTAAATTTGTTCATCATGTATTGAAATTAAATCTATTAAAAATGAATTCATGTTTTTCAGAAAAAATTTGAATTTCTGTAATAATATTTACTTTATTTTTTTTCATAAAATAAAGTTCACTAATATAAATGTTAATCACCATGATTATTGTGAGAGGTTCAATTAAAAATAATTATTTTTTAATGTTATATAATTTTTATCTAATAAATTAAAAATTAATTTTTTAGATAAGGAAAATGATATTTTTTACACATATATACAAATATATTATCCCTCATATAATTTATGATTAAATTTATGTGCGGCTAAAAACACTTAATGGCCCAAACATAATTTTTCTTCAAAAATAATTTTTATATAGAAAAAATGTTTTAATTTAAACATTATATTTTTAGTTCTGAAATTATAATTG
Organism: Viscum album; assembly: GCA_963277665.1. NCBI lineage: Eukaryota > Viridiplantae > Streptophyta > Magnoliopsida > Santalales > Viscaceae > Viscum > Viscum album. Next base: position 1,925,797,276 of record OY728128.1, on the reverse strand, counting down.
GATACAATAGCGGATATTTGGAGGTTCCTCGAACTGAAATATTGTATGAAATGTAATGATATATTTTTATTAAAACATTAATTAATTAGTTAAAAAATATTTTCCAATTGAAAAACTAAAATGGTATTGTTATGAAATATAATTGTAAAAGACTCAAAATATATTTAAATATTGTTAAAATTTCATAGTGGAGGATTTACCAACCCAGAACGCTGTACTATCAATTATTCATCAATTTTATAGTCATATTATGTTTAATAATGTTATTTAATTACTATATTTTAATTGTTATTCCCAAAACTAAATTTTCTTCTACTTATAAAATTGTCCTCTTACAATACCTTCAAAAAAAATCTATGTTTCAGTTTTATCTTGGAAAAATAACTATTTTTCAACAACCAAATGTTTTTTTCGCATAAATATTCACCTTGTCTCTAATATTTATCTTAACCAATTAATTTCCAATAATACCTTCAAAAATATTGTTCATGATCTTCATGTCATTAGAGACACTCATAAAAAAATCCGGGCACAATTTAAGGGTTTCTTGTATAAGTTTTATTTCATTAAAATATGATTCATATCCACATGTTCATTATTTTTATTTTTTATTTATTAGGAATATATTTTCCTTTTTATATATTTCATCAAATCTTGGTTATTTAAAAATCGATATCATGTTCAACATTCTGTGGATTTTTAGTTGGAATGATTCTAATGTTCTTAAGGTTATGATTAACTAACGTACCCTTTCAGTTTAATATAATATATCATATTTAACATCATGAAGATATTTTTGGTTTATTACACCATAATATTTTATTCTTGAAATATATATTATTTTTATTCAAATCACAATCTTAAATTAATATCTTCCCCCTATAAGTATGGAATTTTTTGTAATAATTCTTATTCTATTTAAATATTAGTTCTAATCTATATACATTTATTTTCCCAAACCTCTAATTATAATATCTATATTTGGAAACAAAAAAAAATTTATATCATGTGATCTTCAAATTTCCCTTCCTCTATTTTTATAATAATTATATATTGCCAAATTTATGAGAACAGATTTCAACTATATGTATTTTAAAATATAAAAATAGATCTTCTAGACCACCATCATTATTAATGGTATCCTATTTTATTCCCAAAAAAAATTTATTCAGATTTATTTTCATTTATTTAAAACTTATTAAATATATAGGATTATTACATTTATACGTATTTTAATTTTCTTTATGGTGTTTTATATACAATATAATTTATGTAACGTTCACAATTTTCTCTTTAATGTAACATAACTTTACATAACTTATATATTTCTTATATAATGTCTAGTAACACCCCATATAATGTTTTTAAAATGAATTTATTTTGAAAAATTCAATTCATTTTCTCTAAAACTAACCTAGTAAAATTTTATTTTAATGAAAAATATTAATCCCTTAAATTCCATAAAGGAACGTTTTCTTATTTAAAAAATAATCACCCCTCTAATTCATTTATATTCTAACTTCCCGTTAATATTTTCAATTATTTTTCCATTATTAGAAAATAATGTTCAGGACCTACATATTTAACAAAATATGAGATTCATAATTGATTTAATTACTTCTTCTCTGGGAATTCTTATAATACAACATTCAGTTGATATTTGACAATTGATTATGAAACACCCATTATTCTCAATGTTTTGATCAATATTATTCACAATGATTGGATTATTTTATTCTCAATTCACACATATGAATATATTATGAAAATGAACGACTCTCTTTAATAGCATTCTAATTCATTGAGTAATGTTTACTCTCATGAGATACCCAGCATTGTGCATGGATAATTAACATAAGAACAATATGTTATACTTTCATTGTATTGGAAATTGACATGAAATTATGGTTCACGTGAAATTAGACAAATAACATATTGTAATATTGTATTGGAAGTGATCCTTGACTTATTCATATGATGTCATGGTTCATGTTGTTTCCACATATTTATGATTCATTAAATGTATGATATCATATCCTTATTCCATAGTTCCAACTTATCTCAAACTATTATATTATGGTATATGTTTATTATTTTTATATTACATGTATTTAATTAATCAATTATATAAAAATCATTTTATTTAATAATATTATTAAAATTATATTTACACCCCCAAATACATTCTCATATTATTATGATATATCCCATGAATATATGTTTATATGTTTCCTATTACTAAGAGATTGATCTCACTACATAGTTTTGATTACCTTACCAAGGTTATGAAAGTATGTATTATTTATTATAATTAAAGAAGGGGGTCTAGAAGATATCTATTAGAAAAACAATTTCATTTGTTTTATAAAATGAGTTCCTATGTTTCATTCCCCATAAGACTCTAAACCAAAAATATCTATGAGGTTTGTGAGATTATTGTGAGGTGTAATATTTAACAACTTGTAATGATATAATGTATAATCATGTTAATCATGTATTATTATATATGGTATTAAAGGTGTTTGTGGATATTTTTTAGGAGTATTTTTATTATTATTGGGGATTAAGATATAGAATATTAGTGGATACCATAGGGAAACGTTTAATAGATAAGTCTATGTGTAAGATAAAATCCAAATGTTTTTGGTATGTTATATATTATTTTATTTCCTAAAAATTAAATACCTACTAGGATATTGAAATTTGGATGTGGTAGTGGAAGAATAGAACCTATGGGTAATTACCATAATAATATTAAATGATTTTTAACATGATCAGCACTTGTGGCACAATGGGTGGTCCTAATACTACACATGTGAAAAAAAATCATGGGGGATATGCATTAGTTGAAAAAATTATCCTTAATATCCATACGTGTGTATTTTATTTTATTAAAGAGATATTTTAATGTTTATGATATAACCCGACCAAAAGTAACCTCAATTGATTTCAGAGTGATTTATGTTGAATTAAAAAAAATATTGTTTTATGAATAAGTCATTAAAAAGATGAGTTTTTATAGTTATTTAATGAAAATTATAATGTTCAATTAATTCACCATCAGTAAAATTATCTTTTTTTGGTTTATTTATTGTTTGAATCTTGAATAAATGCTGTTTATTATATATTACATATAAAATGTAGATATTTCCTTAATGAGAAACCTAAATTAATAAGAGTTGGAGTGATAAATCTTGTGGTTATAAAAAAAATATATCAATAATTATTATTAACAATTTTAACTTAAATGAGATTCTAAATACATTAAGGAAGAAGAAGATTGACTCTCATGGAAGATCCAGTGATGAAGATGATGAAGAAAAGAATATTAAATTTCCTTCATTTCAAAAAATATAGGGAGATGATCCAAGGGGGATGACTTATTGAAACTAAAGTATTTTTATCTATTATAAAAGAGGTAATAGAGAAAATATTTTCTATTAATAAATAAATAAAATAGTAGATATTGTGAATATAATTATTATTTTCCACTAGGAACCACTAACAGTTCAATTTCATAAATAAATGGAACTTGGTCATTATCGAATGCATTGCCCTAATCTACAGGCTAGAATGAATGATAGGCATATTCAACTTCCTTGTAAAATGAAATAATGGGAAAGCCTATATAAACAAAACTACAAAATTGAGCTCAAAAAATGATTTGGATTGTGGATAACCAACTATTCAATAAATAACAATGAGTGTTGTATTTATATCTTACTAAAACCACTTATCTTTTGTATGAATTTTGGACAAGGACATAAAATATTTTCCTTGATGACTAGATGTAAATTTATTAATAAAAAATTATAATTCAATGATAAATATATCCAATGTTTAATTTTATTTCAGTGTGAATTATGAAAATCATAATATCTTTAATTTATATAAATTTAATGTTTTTTATAACTTTTCTGGTTCGATCAAATTAGAAGATTTTTTTGGAATATGCTAACCAAATTTTATTTTTACCAATCATAATTAGGATATTTAAGGATGATTATGAACACCACATATAAGGAAATTATATAATGTGGGTCTTAATATTGAATAAAAATAGTCTCTTAGCTCAAGTGGTTAAGGAATACTCAATATTAGGGTAACACCCATTCTGAGTAAGGTAGATATGTATCTATATATTAAATCCAACTTCATTTGTATATTTTAGATGACCATTTAAATAATAATTATTTGGATATAATTATAATTGTAATAATGAAATTTTGTAAGGGGGTAAGGTAACACCCAAAGATATTACTATATATTATTTCAATATATAAACAATATGTTGATTTCTTGATTAACATGTTACACTAAACTAAAAATATGTGATACTTTAAAAAATTTATTAAATTTAAATATTTTAATATAGACTTAAAATAGTGTCAATAAATTGTATTATTTTTTTTAAAAAAATCAATGAAGGAAATAAATAACATCATGCAGTGGAAGTATCCCTTAAGGAGCTATTTTATCAATGAATAGAACTGATGTGGATTCAAAATGATTTTACAAAGTTATATCCCAATTATAACTCCAATAATTATACTGTGAGAAAATTAATGTGTGAGAGAAGTTTATTCTCATGAAAATTTCCAAAATGTCATTGATAATGGAATTAGTACCCATAACATCCACTAGTTCATACCGTCTGATTATATATTATATAGAGATATTTAGGGGATTTTTAACAAGGAATTTGTAAAATATTAACATATAATTATTAATTTAATAAATTATTTGATGTTTATTTGTTACTTTTTACATATTTTAAACTAAATTAAATGAAATTTTATTTACTAATGCACTAATAAAATTAATGAGATTATTTTATTCAGGAAAATTAATCATTTTTAATGTATTTTATGAAATTTAATTTAATTAAATAAATATTATAAATATTTTTTATACGAATAATATTAATAAAATAATTAGAACAAGATAATAACTAAAAATAAGAGTAGTTTAAATTTTAAAAAGAAGCTTTTTCGACGAAAAGGGTTTTAATTTTAAAATTATTAATTATGAATTTAGAATTTATATTTTCCAATTTTAATTTGATGATATTGACATAATATTTTTATGTATCATAAATATATTTTCATTGAATATATTTTATATTTTTAAAATAATTGGTTTTTATATTAATAGTGATAAATACCCATCTTACTAAAACAATCACTTTTTTTACATTAACATAATACAAGAATGAATTAAATATAATTGACAAAATAAATAAAATATAAATATTTAATAGCTCATATAATTATTTTTTAATCAATATATTATTTCTCAAAACATTTTTTATTATTTTTGAAAATGATCTTATATTTTACTTTACAGACAATTTGATTCGCCTAAGAAAAAAATTAGTTTTCATCCCTTTTAGAAATTCAGTATAAAAAGATGCATCTTATGTTTTATTCCAAAATTTTAATAATATATAATATGGTTAATTCCATCTTTATGGATAAAATTATGATTATTGTGATTAATGTTATTGAACATGATATCAACAAAAGAGTTATTTTCGTAGTTTTTTTTCATATTGTCTGATTTTAATGAAATAAATTAAATTTATAAATTTTATTTATTAAAAATATTTTTATTTTTACACATATATAAAAATATTTTGTGACTAATTTGATATTTTATTAATTTTATATAATATTGAGGACACCTAATGATCAAATTTCTCTTTTTTCTATAAAAATATTGATAATATACATCATTTTTTTTATATTTTTTTCATTTTGAAAATTAAATAACATTAAATAGAGGATAATTTTTAGATTTTAAACCCAATTTTTGGTATGTTTTAGTTCATATATTTTTAGTATAATTTTATTTACATAGGAAAAAACAATTTACAAAAGAAAAATATCAAAATGATAATGTTTAAAAATATAATGATTAAAGATTGAAGACTTGTTTAAAATATGAGTGGTAATTCATGATCGATGAATGATTGACCCAAAACACTTTCCACTCAATTAAAGAACACTTTGGGAGGAATTTTACCTTGAATAGTGGTATAAAATAATTAAAATGTATTAGGTATTTATAAATAATTACATTTTCCTCCAATCATAAAAGGGGACTCTCACCACCACAAATAGACTACGCAATGATTCAATTTATTTAAAACAAATATTTCCAATTTAACTATCCAAATACCCCTTTAACATCCATAATTACTATTTATCTACAATATAATATAATCCATTCATTTCTTGAAATAATTTCAATATAAATTTTAAGGTCTCTATAACATTAGGTGCATGAATGAAATGAATCAGTACGTAAGGTAAAGGTTTTTTAATATTTTTTATTCACTAGGATATGATTTAAATTCACCAGATGTTCCTATTTGTGGTATAAGTTTTAAAATTGGATATTATGTTGTCAAAAAATTTATGAAATATGGGTATTTAAAAATCCATCTCATGTTCTTCTTTCCAAGCATTTTCAATTCAAAAAATATTGATCTTATATATGCATTATTTTCATAAAACCCCATTTCATTGAGTTATAATGATTTATTATGATCTTAATAATTATAAAATTAATTAATTCCTACCATAATTTTTATTTTGAAAAATATATTTTTCTCTAGGTAAATTTATACTTTTGATTCAAATCTTAATCCTCGGTGAATTTAGTCCCTATAAAAGTGTGACACAATTATGAATAATTTAAATTCTCTTAAACATTGATTTTTCTTCCTTAAAAAATATTTCATATATAAAAAATTATATCTATTATATAAGAAGACATAATTACGTGTTCTCTCATACATATCATATTTTTAAAAGAAACTTTTTTATTGTCTTTTATTATATGGTATTCAAAGAAAATGTATTTTTATTCATAAAAGATGATCATCCAAACTATCCCCTTTATTATTGAGTCAAAAGTTCATTTATTCTTCTACATTTCCTCATTTTTTTACATTTAATTAAATAACAAAATTTATATATTCTTTATACAAATATTCATTATTTAGTTTTACTTTATTAAAGATAATACATGTTTTATGTTTTCATAACAATTCTCTCTTTTACATAATCTGATATGAGTTAAATTACAAATTAATTATTTCAAGTATTATATAACCCCCATTAAATATTATAACCATGAATGTACATTCAAAAACCCTCATTATTTATTAGAAACCCACCCTAATTAGATTACAGTATAAAAAATAATAATCTCATCTACCCCTTAAAGGAATATTTTTTTATTTTAAAAAGAATCAGTAATATCGTTTGTTTTTATTCTTACTTATCTGTTATCCTTTTAAAAAATGATTCCACATTATGACTCAATTTTCAAGAAATATAATTATTTAATAAAACTAGATGACAAAAAATTAATTAATTCGTTATTCTCTTGGGAATTAATATGATATTTTATCTATTTATGATTTGAGGTTTGATTATAAAACCCACTTGCCTCCCATGGATTTTATTATAAATATTCTATATATATGTTTTATTTTAATAATATAGCACACATATTTATGTAAATTTATGAAAATTAAGTCTTTACCATGATAGTGATCCAATGCATTGGGTAATTTTTACATCTCATGAGATAGCGTGTATGGTGCATTTACAGTTATCCTAAGAACACTATTATATATTATCTTGGTGGTGAGAATTAACATATTATTATGTTTCATGGTATGTTATTATAATAAACAAAATTTACGTTTTATCCATGGTGATACTTGTTGTATTCTTAATATGTCATTATTTATGTTATTTCCAAATAAATATGATTAATTAAAATTATTATATCATTTCATTTTTCCATGTTTCCATACATATCTCACATTATTATTTCAAGGTGAAAAATTGTTATTTATAGATTACATGACCTTAATTCACGACTTATAGGTAAATATTACTATTCCACATTATTCTTAAAAAAATATTTCTCACTGTTTTTGTTTTATCATATGAATATGATATAACCCTTGACGACAAGTTAATAAGTTTTCCCTTACTCATCATTTTATCTAAACACATTCTTATTTTTCTATTCCATTGAATTGAGTTATAGTATAACATATCTGAATACTATAGAGGGTTCTATAATAATTTAATTTTATAGAAATGTTTACACGTGTTTGTAACAGAAGATTCCCATGAACTTGTATGCAAAGACACTAATCCAAATTGTTCTCCAATATGTGTTAGATTATTGGAAAAAATAATGTTTAAAAATTATAATAGATGTAATATAATATTACATTTCACTCATCTTGGTATATTTTTTATCAGTGAACTATTTAGTTTTTTTTATTAATTTTTAGTTGTTTTTTGGGATTAGGTTAAGAGATATTTAGTGAAAACCCTAGGGATAAGTCAATGCCATATGATTACTTATATGATAAAATTCCATAATTTTTTATTGTATAATCCATGTGGTTTTCATTAAATTACATCCTTATATGAATTATTGAATGTGAATAAAGATGTGGAATATATTCATATACGGTAATTACCCAAAAAAATATTAGATGGGTGATAAATCGATCATCAATTAGTGCATGATATGTCAGATTAACACTGTATACCTAGATTGATACTCCCTAGGGATATTTTTTGGTTGATAATTTTATATTAATGATCCATTATTAATTATTTTATTATAGAAATGTTTCTTTTCATGGAGTAAGAGAGAACTAAACCTAAATAAATGTGGATTAAATTGATAGTTCTTTACATTGAACTAAAATAAAATTTGACGGTTTCAAATATGAAGGAATTTTTAAGATTTGTTTTTTCAAAGGAAATTTATGATAATTATATTGTGTTGTTAATTTATCATTACAAAAATTATCCACATTTTGTTTTAGTAATTTATTAAATCCGAAGGAACCACATTAATGATTTGTGACATAGACAATGTGGATATAATCCCATTGTACCGCCTAACATGACGAGACCTTGAGTGATAAATATTATGATTATTTGAAAACCAATATAAACAATTATGTTTAAAAAAATAAGAAATAGGTTTTCCAAAATGATAATGAAGAGAAATATGTGGTACCAATGATGATTAGGTGTTGAATATGATAATAGAAATAAGATTAATTTTGATTTGGGTAAAAAATGTGGAAAAAGGACCCAAAGGTTATGTATCAAAGTAACAATATGATGTATTATTTTAGGTAAATTGTGGACCATAGATACTATGTTTTGGCAAAAAATAAATAATTTAGTGAAAATGGTAAAAGGAAAAAGTGTTCTCCTTTTTTACGATATACAGTCCATTGTATTAAATATAGGGAAATTTCATATTATCCAAATTAATTCCCTAATACATGGGGAAAATAAGAATGAAATTAATCAAAAAAATTATAAGGATGGTAGAAAAAGGTAAATAATATAAAATCCCAAATACCAATTTGATTTCATGAATTTATGTGAAGTGGAGAAGTCCGATTTTCCACTTTATAACTATGAGTATTATATTTTTTAATCTTTTGTGAGCCACTTATTTGCACATATATTCATTGATTAGGATATTAATTCATCATAATGATGAATGGATATTGGATTATTTATTAAAAAAATCTTGCATCACTACCATTTCCCATGTATATTAATATAGAAAATCATTTTATAAAAATAAAATTATCCCTCCATTAGATAAATTTAATGTTATTTTAGAAATGGATTGGTTCTACCCACTTAGAGGAAAAATAATTTTGAATAAAGAGATCATATTTTATATCTTACAATGATTATTTATCAACCTAAGGATGATTATTAAAACCTTTTAAAATGGAATTTTATAATATGTGTCTTGGTATACAATAATTATAAACTATTAGCTCTAGTGGTTTGAGAAAACTCAATATTAGTGTTAAGACTATTCTGATGTAAATGATATGGTATTATGGTTTTAATGTTGATAAATCTCTAAAATGTTTTGACGAGTCATGTTTATGGCTTAGATAGCCTTATATATTTTCATCAGTATGTAATAAATAAATTTAATATGATGTATTTTGTGGGGAATCCAAGGCCTAATCATTTAGCTATATAATATTCCATTGCAATACAATATGTTGCATGATTTCTTCAGATAAACTATTGAAATAAAATGAAAATATGATAACATAAAAATATTAAATTTTAATGTTTCAATATAGATTTTAACATAGTATATAAAAAAAGTATCCATATTACAAAATATGTGAAGGAATGAAATCACATCGAGTATTATAAGTCTCCCTTACAAAAACAATTGGTCATAGATTTATAAAAAATAGAATAATTAGGTTTTTCCCCAAACCAAGTGAAGTATAGAATATAAATATTATAGCATGATAAAAATAATATGTGAGAGAAGTTCAATCTCATAGTAATTTATATGAGTTAAATGCTAGTGGAATCACTTCCCACGACTACACCAGAGATTACCATAAACACATAAAAGTTACGTAGATCTATATAGGATATGTCTATATACATTTAGATGATAGAAAATTTAATTATAAAGGTAATAATAAATTTATCACATTAAAAACTATAATTATCCTATTATATTTGAAACTAAAAATAATGTTTATTTATTGTAGCATTAGTAAAATTAATGTGATCAATTTACACTTAAAATTAATTTTTTTCCAAAATTTTAGTATATGTGATATATTTTAAAAACTAAATATTTTCAAAATATAAATTTATATTAAATATATAACTGGAATTTATGAAATAATTGCATTTTAGTTGAATAGTGAAAAATAAATATTTTCCCAGTACCGTCACATGCAAAAACAATTCAGAATAAAATAATGAATTAAATGTTTCTTGAAATGTTTAACAATAAATGGTATATATTTATAAAGCAATATAATATATTAAAAAATGATATGTTTTATTTACCGAACCCATCATTACCATTTTTGAAACAAAATTAATATATTACTCAAAATACTATTTTATTAACCTTTTCTGGATAAATGTATTATTAATAAGATTAATTTCATTATCCATGATAATGGGGAAAGGGGTATTTTCAATGTATGTTTTAACAAGATCATTTAATTTCAATCTAATAAATTAAATTTTATTTTTTTATATAATGACTCTTACATGATGTTAAGGAACAAAGTGTTATTTTAAAATATTTTTTCCCTCTAATTACGTACAATAATTTAAATATATTTCTATACACACAATAACTAACCAAAATGAAACAATGATGTGTTTAGATAATCAAAATATAGTCATTTAATTATTAGCTATGAAGAACAATAAGTGAATTATGAAATATAATAATATATATGTTTATATGATGGTTATTTTAGTCAAATTTACTAAATTCATAACAAATTCTGTGAATCTGAATTTTTATTCCTTTTATTTCTATAAAAGAAATATATGGATTTTAGTGTTAAATAATAATATTAAAAAATTATAATATTTATTTATTAATAATTGATTCATTAGTGTTTCAAAGAAATTATGAATAATAGTAACTCATTATTTATGAAATTCCATTTTCTTATAAAACAAAAAATCACAATTATTTATGTTATTTATTTGAAATCGAATTTAAAAATATTAGTATTTTAATGCTACAAAATAAAAAAATTTATTGGATTTAAAATTTAAATATTTTCTTAATATGAATTTTTAATATTTTTTAGAAATAATTTTTTTTATATGAATAATGAAAATACTAATTCTATTAAAAATTATTCATTTTTTATGAAAGATAGGTTTTCAAAATTATTTTTGTATAAAAAATACATATTTATAATTTAAATAAAAAAATTAAAAATAAAACGATCAATTTAGTAATCCAATTAATATTATTTATAAAAATTTTCATTATTTTTGGAAAACTAATTCTTTCCCATTTAATTAATTTTATTATTTCTGAAATTAGAATTTGGGAGTTATTTTAATGACATATAACTCTTATTTGAACAATAATAATCATATTAATGTTATTATAATAAATAAAATTTAAACTTTTTAACTACACATGGTCATTTTTTTAAATACATTATTTTTAAAAATGGGGTTTTATGTGTTATATGTGTGAACCTTAAGATTAATTTCCATACAAATAAAAGGACAGTGTAATAAGATGATTCATATAATTTATATTGTAATTTTTATAATATTAAATATTTTTCATTTTTTAAATAGATATAAAATTTAGTGTAAGGCTAATTACCATGATCATGGTGGAGATATTATTTAAAAACTATTGTTTATTAAAATCATATAATTTATGTTAAATAAATTAAAATAAAAACCATTAAATAAGGATTTATATATGTAATTTAAAATAATGAATTTTTTAACTCATTAATTTTTTATTCAATGATAAATAATATTAATAATCTATAAGTGTAAAAATTTCACTTTTATACTAAAATGGGATTTATAAACATTAATTATTTTAATTTAAATGATAATTTTAATTTATTAAATAATTGAACTGGAATAATTATGTGTTAATATTAGCTACAACAAACCAAAATTTGGTTATATGAGATATGTTATATTTTTTTATAAAACCTACAATCACCTAGTTCAAAACAAGTTACCATGTTTAAAAATAAAAGTGTTAAATGTAATAATTAATCCTCCACCAAAATTGAATTTCTATTAGAGGAAGAACTAAAAAAAGACAAGAAGGGGAAACCATCGAGGGTATTGTATAAATCAAGGCCAACAGTATACCCTATAACAATATCATTACATCTAGATGTATGGTTCCAATTCATGATAATTCCAAAATAGGGTAGTCTTTGGAAGACCTTGTCACAATAAAGTCTACCACATGATTCCCATCACCCCATGTTCGAAACATCATGGTTTTTGTTGTAATGAAGAACTTATAATTTTTTTCAAATACATAATACAGTAGGGGGTTTAAATTTTAAATTTAAGGGAGATGTAAATGGCCTTGAAGAATGTCTTCACAATATACTGAGAAATGAACTGGGATTGAAAAAACGTAATGATGATATGTAAGGATTCAGCCACCATCCTGAGAGAGTCAATGTTCCCATAGAGCATCCAGAAAGAAAAAAAATCACTAATCTAATGGAATTGTGGATAACTCCCTAACCACACTGGCACCCCTGAATTCAATATTAGTCAATATAGTGTTTGATTCAGTGGTTGTGGGGGGGGGGGGGGTCCAACAGACCAAGTGTCCTATTGGTTAGTGACTAGATAAAGGACCAGGGAAATTTTTTCCATAAAATTCCAAATGGAAGGTGAATCATTGAAATTATTTAAGAGATGGAAAATAACCACAAAAATACTTGTTTTCCTCACACCCACAACCATATCATATACTAGGGGCCATTCTGAGGAGACTTATTTCATGTTTCACACATACACCAACATCCATCTATAAGAAGAAGGGACCAGACTTTTGACTTATGATTTTTTCTAGAACACTACTATAAATGATACTAAGAAAATCATTAATATATTCTAATGATGTTGTAAATACCACGATATCTCATATATTTCAATACATCTTTGTCTCTCACTCACATTGGAAAAAATATGCAATTTAGATTCCACCTAATAAACTGTGCATCACGATCATTTTCAGGATATGTAGACCCACTTCCCTTTCACCTATAAATATGTAAGTTAAAATTGTTCAGAATACTCAAATACCATAATTAGAAATTGTATTAATTTTCTTTGAATTTTGGAATGCTCTACTACTCTACATTTCCTTAGAGCATGTTCATCATGTGACTGTAGGCTTGGAAAACCCCAATGCAGACCTGTGAAAATACATGGATCATGGAAATTTTCTATTGTGAAATCATTAAAGAAACATTTTTACGTATGTATTCAAGATCCCATAAATTATGGAAGGATATATCATGGCATGGTTGAAGGAAATCCGAATCATGGGGCATCACAGATAGCTCAGTACCACTCATAACTAGTTGTGGTCCCCGAAGTTGAAATCCCTGCTACCAAAAATCCAATTGGAATGATGAATAAGGACTAGTCTATGACCATTAAGAGTTTCCTATTTTGGTATATGTGCACTATGGTAAAATTATGTTTTTTTTTCAAATTTCCTTGTAATAAATGTTCTCAAGAAAGATCATCCTATGATGTCTTGCATGTCATTTTCCACTTAAATATGTACATCTACTCCACAACATTCCTTACATTTATGCCTCTAATATATAATTATTTATAGAGGCTAGAAATGGAAGAATAGTGAAATATACATTCTCTATGATCATCACAAATATAAATTTATAAGAGTCCATCTATTTCATTGTGATTTTTTTAGGAACCCTGTGGACTGATAATATGCGCATTAGGATGGAGAACAATATGTAGTTAATAACAATGATTCTCCCCTAAAAATAAATGAATGAATTAATTCAGAATTTAATATAGTTAGTGATTATTTTTTAATCAACATTAAATTTATGGATGTATAACATTGGATCTATTGACCTAGAAAATATTTCATGATATGATTAAAATATAAAGTATGTTTCAATAGTACCATTTCATCTCTTCTAAAAGGGGTTTATCTACACCATTTCAAACATACACCTACCCTTTAAAATTTCTTTGAACATGTGGCCAAATTTAATCTCCTAAAATCTCCCACATGTTATTAATCCTATAGTCATATTATGTTAGACTAATCCCTTCAATGTCAAGGAGTTTTCCAAAGAAATATCGTGTCTCAAATGTAAGTATTATCTCTTCCTTTTTTTCACATAAATATATATATTCGAAATATCTTATATACATAAATATAATATTAAATAAATGTTATTATTAGAAATATATTTTATTATATTAATTTTATAACCATTATTTTATCCACTCTACATACCATAAAATGAATGATTCATTATTGTATTACGCAAACTACTGCCACCGCAAAACTACATCTTTGATTTTTCATCACCAGAAATGGTGGTTAATCAAAATGATATAATGGTAGATAAATATTTTATAAATAAAATAATTATGATTATGAAATTTAATATTATCTTTTTCATTCTTTTTCATCATTCACTGAGAATTGAAAAAATAATTATTTTACATGAAAATTATCACTTCTACAAGCAATGTGTTTAATTTATCATCACCACGAATTATAGATGGATTAATAAACATATTAAATATAAAAAAATTATATAAATAACCCAATTAATTTTCTACATATTATTAAACTATATTACGACACAATCTACTATAGTCAATATATATAAATAATTTTAATGAAATTGGTTGAACTACCTCATGTAATTGACATGTGAATGAAAAACAATATTCTAAATAAATTACATAAAATAGATAAAGGACCAAAAATGTTTATTTTTATTTTAACCATATTCTTAGGTATATACATTTAACTTAATTTAAATATTCACTATGTTATGTGAATGTGAATGACATTTCTGA
Organism: Viscum album; assembly: GCA_963277665.1. NCBI lineage: Eukaryota > Viridiplantae > Streptophyta > Magnoliopsida > Santalales > Viscaceae > Viscum > Viscum album. Next base: position 1,925,781,818 of record OY728128.1, on the reverse strand, counting down.
AAACAAGGGTTTCATATCAAAACACCCTTCTTTGTGACACATATTTTTATACTCCAAATTTATTTTATATGGTTTATAAATTTATAATGGTACTTCTAATATGATGAATTGTCTACATCCATGGTATTTTGACTTCAAAAGTTACAGCTACATATTATCTATCGCTTTTTATTATAATATTTTTTAAGCCAATTTCATTTTCATCTCAATTTCACTTTTATTGGGCATGATTTAATATTACGAACTAATTAATTAATCATATGGTTTATACACTACCCATGAATATATTTTTTCATCATAAATTATTTTATATATTGAAACATATGATTTTAAATCTACCAATTACTTTTGATTCAAAATTACTAAATTTGTATGGGTCTTTCATAACATAATATGATTTCATGAGTTGTAATGTTATTCATGAATTTTATAATTCATTTAATTTGTTATAACTTATTTATATATTAGAAGATCACTTTTTGATTCCTTTTTTTATACTAAAGATTTAAAATCCTATTTGAAAGTGAAAATATGATAGGAATAACATACATCCATTGAAATGATGGTTTTCCCTCCTTGTAATAATTTTACTTTCCACATATGTTCTCCTTTACCATTGGAGGAACCATTAATTGTAATATCATTCTAACATATTATTTATCATTTAATATTATTAAAATAATTTTTAATTTTATTATTATAGGATTTTTTATTCAAATAAATATGTTTTAAAACATAAAAAGGGATATTTTGTAACACCTATACGACTGGTTGATAATGCATTATATTTTATTTTCTCCCATTTTATAAAAATTACTCCTTTATAAACAAATTCTTTTTTTATATTTACCTAATATGTATACCTAATTAAATATCATTTTCACTTATATATATATATATATTTAGTTCCATTTAAAATTCCAACTTTTATGTAGCCCAGATTTAGGGGAACTTTATGACATCTTAGTTTATATCATGTATCACCCACGGAAAATGGTTTTGAATAATGTATTGACTATTTATACACTAAATACCATCCAATATTATTTTTTTATTAAACAAAAAAAAGCACTTTTAAGGGGAATGTGGGAACCCTCATATATCAATAGGTTCAGAACCAAAGGACAGAACCGATTTGTTAAAGAAGAGAGTACGTTTTTAAGAAACATTTTCCCTAAACAAAACCCAGGGAATATAATTCACCTGAGTGTCGGGGGGTCTTTCAAGGTACTCTCGAATTGATGTTCCATGTTATCCCACGCTTTCTTGTATTCATCCATGCTAATATTCCCCATTTTGTGGCCTCTGCGCAGGATGTGAGCCTACTTATTTGCCCACTCACCTTGCTCCTTTGTAGTGGCCACCTGGATCGGTCTCATCTTCATCAGTTCCTTAATATCCAAGTAGCATAAACCATTTCTTCATCAGAATGAAAAAGTAAATCCATATATTCCAGCACTGATCCCATATGGCACTGAGAATCTACTTTGGACCCTTCTTCGTGCAGCTTACCCTAACCACCCAACTTCATACCACCTGGAGGAGGAGCGGGAGAAGAATCCTCACATCCTTCCATAACCAGGTCCTTGGTGATGGCAGTCACCTCCTATTGGATATGGGCTTTGGGAATGTTCTAGTTTGTGGAGCCACCCTTTGTATAATCCTTCAATGACTGCTTTCCCTTGCCTGCAGATCTTGTGATGGGAGGACCAGGGAGGTTGGAGTAATCCTTCCTTCTGCGCGCCCTTTGATTGTTTGAAATGAAGCTGTATAAATCCATAGATTTTGTTCTTGCACTTCCGAATAGAGGATCTAAAATAATCCTCCTCTAAGAAAATTTCCTTAGACTCATCATGGTTTGTGCACTCAACCATTTCCTCATGAGGTGATTTAGTTCCAACTATAGTGTCTTGTCCATTATCCCTCCAGTTTCTTCGCCGTTGTTAATGTAGTGTTCTTCATCCAGCACTACAAAATGGTTTTGAGAGATCCCGATTGCCCCCATTTATTTGAGCTTCTCAGCATAAGATGATACATGTGGGACCTGCTTTGGCTTGATCGGAACTTCTATTTGCTAAAGACCGTGGCCCATGAATTGAAGTTGGTTAGGGCTGTTTATCGAATCTGTTCACTATGCATCCTCACTGGTGACAAGACCTTTGATATAATCCTTCAGAAAATCTCCCATGGATGTTGATGGAGTGTCCTCCGGTAATGATTCAGAAAGATCCCACGGGAGCTCACTAATAGCCTGCCCATCCCCTTGGTTGTCCTGATCAGCGTCTGTGAGTGAGGGCCCCTCTTCATGCCGAACCTCGCACGCCTACATGACCTCTCCTGAACTACTTGGCATGGATCTGCCATGCAAGTTACAATTCAACTGGTCAAAAACCCTTTGAAACAAGAGGCCTAGAGGCCTCTGAAACACATTTGACAACTTCAACCGAGCCACCTCCCCAACATGTACCCACCGTATGTACATCTTGGTCAGCCTCAGTAAGGGATGAATGAGGAGGGGGAATAGCCAAAACAACGACCTCCCGGAACCCCTACTCGCACTGACCTGGATCAGTAGCGTGTCTAAGACAGGATTCATCGATCACTGAAGGCCCTTCATCTAGCATAGGAATTTCAACCAAACCCTACTTCCAAGCCCTTTTGTGACACTCAGAATGACAGTGTCCCTTCCTAGAACTATAGGTACAGAAACTCGACCACGACTCATTAACAATGGGTAGCGCATAACCATATTCTCCCTCAATAAAAATCTACACCACCTATGTAGGGGGTCGAGCAAGGTCCATTTCGAAACATACGCGCAAAACAATGGGGTCCGTCAAGGAAGAGGCCCGCCGATCAGCACACAGGAAGCAGTCGATGGAATTTCTAATAGACTAGAGGAGAGTCGGGTTCTGGAAAGGTAGTGGTAACCCAGGAAGCTGAAGCGATATTGCCGAAGTAGACAAGTCTCAATTCATAATAAGATCAAATGACCAATGAAGGATATGGAAAAGAAAAGCTCGAATGGATTATCTCGCTCTGAACCAGGCCCAAGCTAGATCATCCTCATCAGTGAAGCACATGAGGATTTTCCGTGACCCCAAGAGACCGAAGACTTCACGTTGACATATGCCCCATTCCTTGTTCAAGTACCTGTCAAATATCTCCACAGGAGGCCGGCGCCGAATGAGCTTCGTGACTAGAGCCGTAAATAGAAGCGAGGAATCTTCGGAGAATTCATGTGGAGAGATCGGGACAACTGGATGAGGATTGAAAATTCCAGGGTCCTTCGGAGAGATGTTGATGCTAGGGAACCAAGGGAAACCGCCTTTCCGTAGAACCTGAGGACACATTCCAAGATCCTGAGATTGAGGCCCCTCCTCTAGAGGAGGAGGGTCCGTCGAGGCCTCCTTTGAGATTATGGCAACGCCCGACAGCCGGGGAGGAGAAGAGACGCATGTTTCACTACAATCCTCTCAGTTGACTTCTTTTACTCTAATCTCTTAAATACACTAAATACATTATGAAAACCCTATTGGGATAAATTATGGTTTTTTGTAAAATTATATCCTCTATGCTTCTTTAACAATATACTATATATATTTTATAATGATTCAAACAGAAAGTACTTTTTAATTCATTATTCATTATATCTTTCTTTTGAGTTGTCTGAATATGAACTCCATGTTCAAAAATTAATTTATTTTTTCAGTTATTAATGTTTTAAATTATTTAATTCTTCATATTATAGGTAATAGATAAGATATAGGCTTGAATTATGTGATAAGACAAAATTTTAATAACAACTTTATTCTCATGGGATTTATAATGCGTATTCATTATATATAGGTTCTTATCTTCATTTGGAACATGGTTGCATGTATATATAATTATTATGTGATTGGTGGTCTCTGATTTATAAATTCCTCAAATGAATTGGTGAATTTTTATATATGACGAGATTCATTATATAGTTTACAAGTAGTTAGCTAAATCACACAATGTTATGTGATGGGGGGGATCAAATTAAATTTCCATCCATTATATTTTGTAATGATTTAAACCTCATTATATTTTAGGTAAGAGATAATCATACGATTATAATCCAACATATAATTTTTACACAATATTTATAGTAATGGGGAGTAATCCAAATAAATAATGGGTCTCTAAAAATTATAATATCCTCAATAGTGAGCCATCACTTATGCTTATGATGTTATGTTTTATGTTGATTACAAATGATAATTATTATTTGATGTTTTGATCTATTTACCTTATAACATTTATAAATGAATATTTCATACTCTTCTATCGTAGTACATGTTGTTTTATTTATTATATTATATAAACATCCTTTAGGATTTAGAGACAAATCTTATACGTTCTTATTGGTTTAATAAGAATGTGTTCTATATTGTTGTTTTTCCTATGTTTTTTTATGAACCATGATGATATGTTTATATGTTTTCCCATACTGATAATTTTATCTCATCCATTTCATATGTTTCCCTTCCCCTGGTTATAAAGATAAGTATAAGTTAGTTTAATTATATAAGGGTATCAAAAGGTGTTTGATTCTAGAGAGGTGTTCATATTTTATTAAATTATTTGCTTGTGTAATTGTTAATAAAAGAAAACAAACATTCAATTTTTTAGATTTTTATGTGAGGTAAAATTTATAAATTAACTAAATGAAGTATAAATTAAATTATGACTAGTATGGTCTATAATAATTGATATCAAAAAATGATTTTTTGTATTTAGGATTAGTGATTTTTAAATAGGATGAGGGTCAAACGCCCTTTATTGAAAAGAAAACAGAAAATCCTCTTTTCGCATATGGGTAAGAGGTAACACAAAACAAACACCATGAAAAATACCAAAAAAGGACAATCCCAAAGGATTATAAACGTGATCGACGAGAGAAAATGGAAAAAAGTAAAGTGTTTCATCACCCCATCAGAATGACAATGCAGCTGTGATATTGGCCAAGATAAAGTGTGAACCCCTACCAGGAAGATAAATTATGTAGGAACCAAAATGAGGTAGAGCACCCCACCCTTACATAGGAAAATGAAGAGGGTGTAAGAGATGATATATGCGAGCAAATCTATATCAATTTTGACCCACCAACCCGAAATGTTTTGGGAAGATCACAACATGTCAACTTGATGAAACTCAACACAAGACAAAAATCATTATAGAATAATAAATCAAGGAACCCATCTATCGAAAATGAGTAAATATAGTTGATGATGGGTATCAACAAACACATCACTCTTTGGTGGCCGCCCACCGAGCAGTGCATGAACAAAGAAGCACTACCAACCAAAAGAAATTATATGACATTCAAAACCCATATATACATATAAAACATATAAAAAAACCATAAACACATACCAAGAATAAAAATGTAGACAGAAATGACACAAAAATACTATACCTCACATAAATATTTATCAATCTACTTTGATCTCTATTAACCAAGTCCAAACTGACCAACAAGCCTATCACCAATCCAAATATTGTTTCATCGAGAAGACCACCAATGCATCTTGTAAGAGTCATCCTAGTTATCGGAAACAACCATAGTAAGGAACCACAACTCTACTAGACTGAAACATCACCATTTATTTTAGACCCTAGAAGAATGTTTTGTAACAAGTGGACACCACCTAAAAATGACCTTTACACACAAAAATATACACAAGAACACTGAATCATGAAGGCATGCCCAGATATGAAATGAACCAAGGAGGAAGGAGACAGGTGAATCCACATTTGAAGCCCAAGCTGCCACATATTCTGGAAGGCCATGAGATGGAACAATCACACCCCGCAACCAACTAATCCCATCCTAGGGAATAAAAGCATTAATGTTACCAGAAAAATGAGTTATAGAACCCACAATACAACGATGACTGAAAATAAATGTGAGGTTGGACCACGATGCACCGAACTAAATGGAACATCATATGGGAATGTCATGGATGAAAAAGAATCATAATAAAGAAAAGATGAGTGGGATGTTGAGACACAACAACAAAAGAAATATATAGGTAGAGAAGAACCACATGCATGGATGAAATCCAAACATGGGAAAACCCCTAAAAGAAGAGGTGCCCTACTCAGGATCAGAATCCTGAGAAATTCACCGTAATCATTTTTTAATGATTAGTGTAGTTATTTTTTATGAAATTAGGTTAGAGAACCATATTGATAACTCAATGGATATGTCTCATAAATACACATATATATATATACACCTTAGAATATGATGGAATTATTTCTAAAGTATAGAGTATCGTTTACCTTGAAATGAATCCTTATACTTATATTATAAGTGGTTATATATTTTGAACAGACATACGTAGAGGAAACTACCCCTTAAATGGTGTGTTGGAAATTAACTGAATCATCACCCGGTGGACATTGAAAAGCCTAATTACACACATAAGTTTACGGTAATTTGGTATAAGATATTGAGAATCATATATTATTTTCAAACTATATTAAAGGATTCATTAATTAGTTACTATTAGAGAATATGTTGAAAAGTATTATGAAATACAAGTTATGTTAATTTATGATGAATTAAGAATGATATTGGCTGATGCAAGAATGATATTAGTTAATCTAAAAAATACACCTTTTAATCTTTGAATGATATATGATAAGAAATGAGTGTTATATTTTGAAACAAAAGAATTATTTTATAACATGATGGTATTATTTTTTTTGAAATATATAGGAAATATTTATGTCTAGATACCAGTGATACTTCAGTTATAAGGATAATTGTTCATTACTCACCTTAACACATTTTGTGTTTTGTGATGGATGAAAACAGAAGGAAATGAGTTAACCATCATTGTGAAGGTAAATTTAATTATTTCCTCAATAATAAACCCATTGTAGAGGATGATATATTGTGAAATATAATGATTATTCCATACAAACAATGATGAAAATTAATTAATATTTTATTATCAATTTAAATCCCTACTGCACCAAAGAAGGGAATATTGGAGACTAATGAAAATCCATGAAATGAACATGAGAAAACAAAGGATATTAGATCACCTATAGGTTAATAATATTGGAGGAATAATAAAGGGAATTTCATCAAGGGGACTAGAATAATCATTACTAATGGTAATGAGGTGTATAAAAAATATATCGAGGTAAAATGATGTATAAAGTGAATGAAAATAATTTTTTTCTTAATGGTAAAATAATAATTCTATGTTTTATGAATGAGGAATTTTCCCATTTTGAAACATAATGCACCAATATAAGGACTAATGAAGATGACCAGCACTAACTACCTTATAAGTTATAGGAACAAGGAAAATCCTATCAAATAAAATTATAGAAGTAGATTGTGATTCCTCACTCTAGACATGTGTATTTATTATGTTGTGAAAATTTCACCTATTATGTATTGATATATAAATAAAAAACAAGTGTTGGTTTAATTATTATATCAATGGTTTTTATACTTATTCATGGTTTAAGGAAAGATATTCCTTGTATATTTATTTCATCTCCAATTATTAATATTCTATTATAAATGAAATATCTCTTTTTAAAAATGGATCATATCAAATTGATTGTAGGGAAATCTCATTTCGTATACTAAATATAAAATTATTAACTTCAAGTTTTATGTAAATTAACATCTTCGTATGTAATTTTTACCCATTGAATGAGTTATAAAATAGCGATGAAGTAATTTATTTGGGTGAGAAATGTGACAAAATATGATTCAATATAGGAATTACTATAATTAAGATAAATATTTTTGATATCCTTCTCTATAATCATAACTAAACCAAAAATAAAACATGAAATGTCTATACCATCAAAACATATCCCTATTATTAATAGTCTCGAATAAGACAAACTAATTTATGGAATAAATTAATATAAATGTTTATATAAATGTTATTTAAATCAAATTTAAATAATTAATTACTATGTAGAATGATATATTTATTTATTTGTTTTAGTTTTTATTAAATAAATATAATATTATTATTATTCTAGAAAACCAATATCTGGTTTCCTTGATTTATTTTTTACTTTACTAAATTATTAATGTATATATGGAATCTCAACATGTATGATTGATTCGTTAATAGATATTCGAAAACAATATACATACAATATTCACATATTAAATTGGAAATAAAAAAACAAAAACATATTTTAGTAAAACAATTTGTGTCCATAATATCATTCCAATTACTTGTCTTCAAATCATGTGTAAAGGAAAAAAAATAAAGGGTGTGTTCAGATTCCCAATAATGGTTATGGAAAGTATAATTTATCATGGGTAAACAATGAATAATATTTATTTATGAGTGGATAATCAAAAAACATTCCATTCAATGAATAATTGAATTAAATATGTATCAATGGATAATATTAACATAAAAAAAGATAAATAAATACGAATTCATACTAAATGGAATTAATAGTTCTAGATATTCATGATCAAGACCTATTAAACATTATTTCAAGAATATTACTATCATGGTCTCTTAATAATTAAATAATTCATAAGAATGGGGTATGAATAAACCAAAAAACAATCAAATATACAATTATAGCTAATGTTTTCAACAAAACATGTCGATGAATAAATGTTCTATCTATGACTAGGCCCTAACCACCAATTTCATTTCTTATGAATTCCATATATTTTGAATGATTAATATAATTCATTCTCATAATTACATTTACGATAAAAATATTCAGTATTTAAAAATGAATATGAAATATCAATACATGATCATCATAAACCATCAAAAGTATGAATAAATATTGAATCATTAGGTCATATCCCTTGTAATATAAACAAGTTTCTTCATAGTTGATAATACCTATAAAACTTAAATAGAAAAATAAATGAGAAAAATACCATTTTCAATTTGAAATCATTTATTAAAATAGATATATTCCTTAAATTTTAATGTAAAATATATATTTTTTAAAAAAATTAAACATTCAAAGTAAGACTCAAATCATCTAGTGGTTATCATAGTTAAAAATTGGTAACATGTTCTGTAAGTTAAAATAAATATTCCTTTTAAATTTTTTGTAAATATTGAATAAAACCTCATTTAGAATAGGAAAAAAAGTTTCATTTTATACAAATATTTTAAATTTTAAATCATTTTTAAAATAAATTTAAGAAATCAAATTTTAATATTTAAAAAAGCATTTAATATTTTTTATAAATCAATTACATTGAGGAAAAAATATTCTTGACTACATAAGAAATAAATTCTAACTATCATGAAAGAATTTTCATGATGAAAAATGTAATATCACATAAAATTTACATTAATGAATAGTGGAGTAGTAAATAATAGGCTTTTAATTGATATGTATCAAATAATTTATATTTGTGAAATTTCAAATATAAACAATCGGTTAATAAATTGATATTGTAAAACAAGTCTCTTACCTTATGTTTGAATCGCCTCAAAAATTATATTTATCTCAAGTATAATAAATTTATATTTTTGGTATCTTTATAACAAACTCATGTATATATTAATATTATCATATATGGTCCACTAATTCTATTTCGATAACCCGTTTATTTGTATTTTCTTATTAAAGTCCTCATTTTTATGTATTAACATTGTAAATTATCGTCAGAACTTTTGTTCAGTATTTTTTATCATTGTAGTTTGATCAAGGTACCATAATCTCCAAAATATTATACATGATATAAATATAGAATATATTCATTATATATATATGTGTGTGTATATATTGTAATCTATAGAAGTTGTGGATAGAAAAAAAAATTGCACCGTTAATGGAGATGTTGGGCCATATGTTCGTAAGAAATATGTTTCAACTCTTCAATGAATGGTTGAAATGAAAGTTAAATGATACAAAACCATAAAAAGTAATTATTGTATCATATATATCTTATAAAATCACAACTAATATCGTTATTTCAATCTATGTAATGTAGAAATGAAAAATGAATCGGTTTTCTTCGTAGATGTGGTGGTCTGCACATATGAATGAGATAGATTATCATTTTCCAATAGATAAGAATGTAAGAAGGCACATATTATTTTATAATTCAATATTAATTATTATATTATAAATATAATATATTAATATTAATCCGTTTACATTAAAAATTTATGAATTATGGTTACTGAATATATAATATATTGCTATGTGGATGTGGTTGTCCACACATATGCATGAGGGATACTTTCAATACACATTTGAAGGAAAAGAGGGTGAGTAACAGTGGTTACCTTAAAATAATATCAATTAATTATATTTAGGATAATTATTATTTTATTTAAGGATGAATATTATTTATTTATATGATGTATATGAATAAATAGAGTGTATGATTTTGGGTAGGATGAGTACTTAATTTTGGGTATCCCGCCATTCGATCCAATCTGAAGGTCTCATGAAATTAACTTTTAAGAATAAAAAACTTTTAATTTATGTATAAGGTAGTTTATTGAAGACTTTTAATGGGTTTTATGAGATATATAGATCAATGTGGGGTAACAAAAAGTGAGAAGGAGTGTCCTTTTATATGAATGAGGTGTGGAACCATAAGAATTAATTGATTTATTAATGTAATAAAAATTAATTTTCGGATTCCAGTGAATGAGATTTTATATAATTATATTTTATTATCATAATGATTATAAATATTATCATACAACCGAATTAGGACACATTTTGGGAATTGTTTCACCCATAATTCATTGTTTTTACACCATGTTAACCCTTATAACATTTGCGAAAACATTAATGATTTTCACTCTTTAAGGGTCAAGAATATAACTATAAAATGAAAATTAACAAATAAATAGATCATTATTATTGACATAATGAATACCAGTTTATCATGGTTTATGATACTATTTTTATTAATTTTATATGACCTAATAAAATTTTAATTTTCATAAAAAATCGTTAAAATCAATTTTGATAGTATTCACATAACCCAACCTTAATAACATCAGTACAAAAATGGAATTAAAAGATATACTTTAGAGACATATATATTATGTTTTTTGTCTAGAAATGTATATAATACATTAATTCACAAAAATAATATGATATTAAATATTTATAAAATCATTTATTATATTTTCTATTAATTGAAAAATTGTTACATCACTGTTCGGTAATAATTTAATAGTATTATTCAATCACTAATAATTGAAAATAAATTATCATGATAAATAAATATTTTATCTTTAAAATAAACAATTTTGAAAAAACAAAAGTTATTTTTATCCCTATCATGTAATATTATACATATTAAAAGAACATGAGTGACAATTATTTCATTATCATTTGAATAAGTATTATAATGTGAAAAATGAAATATAATTGGAAAAGGTCATAATTTTGGGGGTTTTATTGTTATAGAAGAATGATAATAAAACATTGAGATGATAGAAATTATTTCAATGAATATGGAGCCTTATATTATTTGTTTTGAACCATAATTATCTTATTTTCCCTTACATAGGTGACACGTATTTAAAATTCTTATTATTCATAAAATTAATAAAGAAAAGAAATATATTTACAAAAATTTAGACCACTTGATTCCAAATATTAAGTACATTTTTCATGATTAAATTCCTATAATAATAATAATTAAATATTAATAAAAATGCATAAAATGAAATGGAAACATTAAAAAATGCATTTTGAAGACTGAAATACACTTTTACAAAATCATGAATATTTAAAATTAAAAATTGATTTATTTTTTTCCAGTATAATAACTAATTATTTTTTAAAATTATCATAAAATATAAAATATAATTATACTTTTAAATTTCTTAATTTCATTAAAATATTTGAATAATGTTTATTAATGATATTTATTAAAAAATCAATAGTTTCATAAAAATATTGAAAAATTTACACTAATATAATATTCATTTGATGATTTAAAAAATTCAAAAAATTTCTAAAATTAAATTTATAGAATTAGAATAATTTTTTTATAATGTCTATTAATAAAATGTGATGAAAACTAATTCTGAGAAAACCTATTTTTGAAGCATAGTGTAGTTTTTTTGAAAATTGGGTACTTATTTAAAAATAATTATTCAATAATTTTTTATTATATATATATATATCAAAAGGTAGTTAATCCTACTCATAGTCACCATTATAATTGTTAGTTGATTACTATATCCAAAAATAGCAATCATATTTTGCACTTCATTTAATGTAGTGTTGCGTATAATGAATGATATCAATAAAATTTAATATATTTAAAGACATATATTGTAAAATATTGAGACGTTATATTTTACATCTTAATACCAATATTTCTCTTAGTGTTTTAGATCTCTAATTCTATCAACATAGTATAAGTATACATAATCACATCCACAGGCTCCTATTTAAGTTCATAAATTTAATACTCTAACTTGAAAACATTGAGCAGTTGAGTGGTAATATTTCATAGAAATTAAAATCTATAATCCAAAATCCCTAAAATATATATATATTTCCAGTGGTTCTAACTTAGAGTTTATTAAATGTGACGGATCATGCATGTACATCCTGAGGATAGATACATGAAAACCATCATTAACTGGAAACAAATTTTTTTGTAGTTCCAAGTGATAAATTCCATAACATTATTATTTAGAAGATACAATGTAATAATATATTTAGGGTTCATATTTCCATTATTTTCAAATAACATATCATTATTCCTATGAGATTGTGAGATCCTGGATCTTGGAATGGTATGTTATCATTTAATTTTTTGTTTAAATCAATTTTTTGGGTTAATTAAGTTCTTAATCAAGTCTTAGAGGATTCGCAGGGGTGTTTTTAGTGTTCGAGACATGAAAAGTGGAGAAAAGGGGGTTTTCTGGGTAGGTCTCACAGGCTGCGCACGGTTAGTGTTAACCTTGCAGACAAACCTGGTAAACCATGCAAGAAAAATATTTTTCTAGACATTATCTTACACACGATTTGCACACAATTTTGAAAACCATTTGGCTAAATCGTGCAAGGGGCGCATTTTGACATAAGCATCCTCATGGTTTGTGCACGATTGGGAAAAACGAGTGGGTAAATAGTGATTCCCAGAAACTTCTAAAAAATTATAATTTTTTCACCTTGGGAAGTTTTAACCCCAACACTTGATTTCTTCCCATTCGACTTCTTTTCACCCTATGGACGAACCAAATATTCATGGGGCTACAAGTGATCAATCCCCATCATTTCTAAGGCATTTTTGGTGATGTTGGTTGCGGATCGAAGCTCTGGGTAAGGCTAATCCCATCCTTGTTTCTATTTTGAGTTTAGGGTTTGTATCTCATAATCCTCTATTTCTGATGCTCTAAATACCTACACCTTGGGTGAGAATTAGGTTAACATCAAAGTTTGGTAGAATTTGAATCTAACGGCATGATTATGAGTGTTTTCAACCTTAGAATCAGGGTAGGTGGTCTACAAGTTATTTCCAATTGTTTATTTGTAGATTTCTCCTTGTGTAGTTTTTTTCTTGGGCATCTCTTTGTATGTTTTATTTACCCATGTCATATTTTTTTAAAATAGTTATTAAAAAGGTAAATGGGATCACTCATAATCCCTATGGGATGCGTTGAGTGTGATGAGACTAAAATATGTCCACCCATGTGGTGAAAAGACTTTCACGGACCTAGGAATTTGTGAAGTACAAGTGAGATTTTCTAGTATTTATTTAGATCCCATGATATTCATGTTGATGAGATTTCATGTGTTGGAATATTATCTATGTGATTCTAATAGGATTAGTAATAACCTAAAATATATTGGGTTAATATGTGGAAATGATTAAAGACCACGATGTAATGGATTGTGAACATGGTTATGAAGCCCAGTGCATTAGGCATAATGAACAAATCCTAGGGAGATAGGCACAGTGAATGACTTCTTCGTAAGATAAGAATTATAAAATGGAATTGGGATAAATGGTTAAATGATGTGAAATGTGGTAAATGAGTTAAAGGGTTAAGTCATGGTATTAACCCTCATGTTGTTGTTATGTTTTTTTCCTTGGGAAATGGTTGTGATGTTTTGTAAATGGTTAATGGTATTATACAGGTATATAATGTTCACATATTATGGTAGTGTTGGGTATCGAATGATTTTTTTGACCACTAGTTGAGTTAGACTAAGGCTCTAAACTCCACCCGAAATTCATAGGTTAGGGATATGACTGATGCTTCGTTTCCCTATCGGTTTCATCCACCCGGACTGATGCTTCGTGGTGAGGATGTGGTTTACATCCACCTGAACTGATTCTTCGAGGTTATGATATGGTTGTCATGGGGTAGTTGGTCCTAGTGAGATAGGACAAATTTGGTTTTCCTCATATATTTAATTCTTTACAATAATCCACGTAACGTTTTGTGATGATAAACTAATGATAAATGTGTTTGAAATGGAAAGTAAGGGGAAATTGGAAGAAATGGTATGATATGGACATGGTAATAAATTTTTCAATGGAACTAAACTAGCTGAGATCACATAATATTTTCTTTTTCATTTAATTTTTCCTTTCCCTTTTTGATGCACAATTGTTAATACCAGATAATTTGTAGACACCATGGGTGGGGGCCTACTTATTTTTATTCACACCATGCTCAGGTCCTTGTTCGGTACCCAAGAAGACTTCATGTTTTGGTGTCAAGATAAGGGAAATGGACCTTGTTAGGAAGTTTGGTTGGAAAGGGTGTATGTGGAGGAGGACCCAGACTTGGGGTCAAAACCATTTTGGGGACTTTGCAGTTTTTCTTCATTTTGGGTTATGTTCACTTTTTCAGTTGTTTCATGGAATAGAATATTTGAGGTTTGACATAACTGTATGCCATTTGGGGGGATGGTTATTTATGCATGCACTGGTATTATTGGTTATTATTATGCTATTATTTTATTTTTCGGTTGTGTCTTACTCTGATAAAGAGGGGGGTATAGTCCCTCTAATTAACAATTTCAACCCCCATGAGTTGTTGGAAATATTTGTCTTACAGGGAGGCACGCTTAAGGTCATGTTACCACCTAGATCGGAGCATTGGTTTAGTGGAATCTGGGTCAGGGATGTTACAATGTGGTATCATAGGATGTCTTCTATTTCATTGAAATATTGTTATTTGGGATGGTAGATGGTAGTTAGGATGTGTCATGCCTTGGTTATGAGCATGTTCAAGAGTGTTGCTAACCCATGTATGAGAGAAAATCCAAGTCACCGAGGGTGATAATTGTTGTTCTTGATTGTGCAATGTTATAGTTGATGATATTTAGGCATTGGGTGACACACATGTTGTGTGATGTTATATTTTAATGATATTTTTCTTGTGGCCTCAATGTCATGATGTTTTGAATTCACGAATTGTTGTAGGAACAAAGAGATGTATGTGACATGCATCATGGAAGGAACACATAGTTTCGGTGTGTGAGGCATGAAGGATAGAATGCACCTTGAATTTTGATATTTAAAAATGGAAAATTTGGTAAATGATACAATGAATGTGGGTTAAGATAAATGAATGATAAATGAGGAAAATTGTAATATGTACAATTAAGGGTTTTATTTAATATTAAATTCTTTTGTAATATGTTTTGTGAGCTTTGTGTTGGTGTATGGTTGATTACCACTTCTGGACTATGGCCAGAAGTAGGGATAGTCAGGGTGTAGTTTTTGGAATACAATTCATTATTGGGACGGTTCATGTACGGTGGTTTGTTGTGGCTTGTGAAGTGCCTTCTTGTTGTGAAATAATTAATGTTCTATAGCATGTGTTCTAAACATCATGTTTGGAAATGTATAGAAATTCCACCATGACATCGAGCACTTGTAGGGAAATAAGAGGATTTGGCTGAAAACACTCCTTTAGTATAGGGGAAAGATAATGTGGTGATCCAAGAATGTGGGGAAAAGAGGTTCTGAGAGAACATTTCTCATTTTATGCAGATGATGGATTCAGACCAAGGGTGGGTTTCACTTAGAATGTTTGAGCTAACCAGAGCGTTTCAGCTGCAACACCCTCCGACCATTACCAAAGGGGGTAGGCCAAATGCAATGGAGTTCTGGACAAAGTATATCCAAAAGATAGTTGATCATCTGAAGACTCAAGATATAAAGCGGTTCATGTTGGAAGCTTATATGTTATGGGGCCAAGAAAAGAATTGGTGGGACATCCAGGCTCAGACAAAGTACGATGAGGGGATTTTGTGGAACTATTTCTAGGGAATGTTTTAGGCTAATTTGTATCAAGATACATTGTGGAAAGAGCGGGCTTTAGAGTTCATGAGCCTAAGTCAGGGATCGATATCGGTGATGGAGTTTGCTGGCGAATTCACTGATCTATGAAGAATTGTTCTAGGGTTGGTGGGGGATGAGGCAGTATTTGCGAAACGTTTCCAGGATGGTATGAGGAAAGAGATCATGTCTCAGGTGAATATATTTATCTTGAAGTGGTTTATAGAGGTAGTGGATCAATAATTTGGTCGTAAGGGAACTTGAAGATGGTTTTCGGTAGTTGTTTTGTTGTTCCAGCTTGGAAGACAAGTGGTGAAGCCTCGAAGGGCTGGAAGTGTTGTTTTAGAAGATTTAAATAGGGAGGAAGTGTGAAAGTTTGTCAGAAGTGAGGGTCAGCCTCTCAGGGTGGTGACCGAGTCTTCTACTACTAGTGTGACATGACTATGCACATTCTCGGACAATGTCCTTAACATCCAGTTGAGTGACGATCGTGTGGTAGTTTGGGGCACATGCAGAGGTTCTACAGGAACCATCAATAGATGAGCATTAAGGTTGGTGATACACAGATTTTGAGTAGAGGTAATGGATCATTCGCTCTGTATTAGGCAGGTATTTGGAGCACCACATGACGTAAAGGTATGGTCGAAGGACGTGGAGCTCTAGGGAGGATCACCCATGTTAGCAGCATAGTGCATTGTATGGCACACAGGTTGGAGCTGAGGGTAGAGGGGCCGGTCATCTTCATGTAGTTCAATTAGCACATGGTAATGGAGATGCTGGGAAATAAACTATTCGAGGTAGGATCCATGTTTCTTATAAGCTTTCTACTATGTTTTTGGAAATTTGTGCCATGCACACTATTATTTTTGCTCAGCTTGTGGTGGTGTTTTGATTTCATGTACGGATTTTGTCTGTGGTTATGTCAATTGACACTCCATTGAGGGTGCGAAATGAGGAAATCATGCAGTGAAATGGATATGCTCGGGATGTCGGTGGGTAGAATTTACTATGGGAATTGACCATTCTTGAGATGTTAGGATTTGACCAGATCCTGGGTATGGAATGGTTAGTTTTGTATCAGGCAGACATAGACTGTTAATGTTGCAGGGTGTTGCTCAAGTCACTTGAGGGTAATGATTATGTCCATCATGGACATTGGGATGCTCAAGGAGGTCGTGAGGGATAGTTATTTCAGTACTTGGATAGGCTCATTACTCAAGTAGCTTATATTGTGCACGATCATGAAAGAGGGGAGCAATATGTCATACCTCTAGTAGTGGGTCCATTTTAGGATGTGTTTCCTGAGTATTTCTCGGGGTTACAACCTGAGAGGGATGTTGTGATCCCAATTAAGTTGCGATGAAGAGCAGAGCCATTTTCTATTCCGCCAAACCAAATGGAACCGGCAGAACACCATGAGTTAAAGGTTCAAATTGAGTAGATGGAACGTAAGGGGTGAATTCATCTTATTATGTCTCCTTGGGGATCTCATATGCCTTTTCAATGAAGGATGACATGTCATTATGTTTGTGGTTTGATTATCAGAAGTTAAATCAGATGAAAGAAAAAATATGTACCCTATTCCTAGATTCAATGATATGTTTGACCAGTTGAGGGGTGCATCAATGTTTTCTAGGGTTGATCTGTGATCAGGTTATCACCAGTCGAGGGTGAGGCCTTCTGACGTATCGCTGACAGAATTCAGGAGTCAATACATTTTGTTTGAGTTTTTGGCAATGCCTTTCGGCTTCACTAATGCCCCG
The DNA here is from genome assembly GCA_963277665.1 of Viscum album. Classification (NCBI taxonomy): domain Eukaryota; kingdom Viridiplantae; phylum Streptophyta; class Magnoliopsida; order Santalales; family Viscaceae; genus Viscum; species Viscum album. The sequence goes on along the minus strand of OY728128.1, from coordinate 1,925,763,761 downwards.
GCAGTGTTCATGGCATTGATGAACGAAGTCTTTATTCCTTATCTAGATCAGTTTGTGGTTGTCATTATTGAAGACATCATTGGGTACTTGAAAACTCATGATGATCATGCCCAAAATCCTGATATCATATTCAGTACACTAAGAGAGAATTGGATATATGCTATGCAGTCAAAGTGTCAGTTAGATATTAGAGAAGTGCATGTTATGGGTCACATCATCTCTAAAAAAGTTGTGTTGGTGGATCCATAGAAAGTGTAGGATGTTGTGTCTTTGGAGAAACCCTAGATTGTTTCAGTCGTTCCATCTTTTCTGGGTTTGTTCGGATATGAATTGTGGTATTTTCAGGATATCCCTCATTTGGTAGCACCACTATCAGGATTAAACAAGAAGTGAATCAGGTTTTAGTGGTCAGAGGGTTGTGATAATTCCTTTCAATAGTTGGAAAATAGATTGACGGCTACACCGATTTTGATCTTACATGAGCCAGGAAAAAAGTATGTTCTATTTTATGATGCATCTAGTATCGGGCTTGGGGCTATGTTGATGAAAGATGTGCTGGTTGTAGATTATGGGTCAAGGAAATTGAGACACAATGAGTAGAATTATCCTTTTAATGATCTTGAGTTGGCGGGAGAGGTGTATTCCTTAAAGTGCAAGTGGCGCTACTTGTTAGGGGAACAGATCACAGTGTATACCGATCATAAGAGTCTAAAGTATATATTTTCACAGCATTATTTGAATCTTTGGTAGCAAAGGTGGGTTGAGAATATATAATGTCTAGAACTATAGATGGTATATACACTGAGAAAAGGGAAAAGTGTTGCTGAAGATTTGGGTAGGAAGGCTCAGAACAGGGTGGTTCATGAATCGAGCACTAAGTGGAAGGTGGTGGATTTGTTTGCAGAGATGCACCTAGAGGTGCGGGGGAAAATGGTAAGGTGAATCTTTCTTTCGTGAAGGTAGATTATATTCTTTTGAGTTGGGTTAAGTATATTCATCTCAATGATCATAAATGATTGTCCGGGAATGAAAGACTTAATAGTGGGGAGCCACCTTCTAGTTGGACCGTCTGTGTGGGCTGGGTTGTTTTTGTTCATAGCCACATGGTTCTGACTGTGTGCATGCGAGTAGAGTTAATGTGTGAGTTCCATGCCTCAATATGGGCAATACGTCATAGTTTAACTAAGATGTATCATGATATCGATATGTAGTTTTGTTTGCAGGAATGAAAAAGGATGTTGTGGGAATTGTGGCCTGGTGTCTTACATGTAAGTAGGTGAATGCTGAGAATCACTCCCAAGTGGTTTGTTAAATCTATTTCCCATTATAGATTGGGTGTGGGATGATATGACGGGGGATTTTGTGGTGGGTCATCCAAGGATTCATCGAAAGAATGATGCAATCTAGGTGGTTGTGTATCAACTAACCAATGTGGCTCATTTCTACCAATTCAGAAGACTTATACAGTTGATCATTTGGTTGAGTTGTCTGTTGGGGATATCGTATAGATTCATGGTGTACCATGGACTATTTTTTATATAATCATCCTTGTTTCACATCACGTTTTTGGAAAGGGTGGAATGAGGAAATGTGTACTCAGGTGATTTTGAGAATGGCATTCCACCGATAGACGGACGAGAAATCGGAGCATACAATCCAAATGTTGGAAGACATGTTGAATTCTTCTATGTTGGATTTCAGTGACTCTTGGGAGAAGAACCTATCTCTTATTAAATTTTATTAAAACAAAATTGTTCATGATATAGTATTGATGGCACCATTTGAGGCTCTCTATGTGAATACATTTAGGTCTCTAATGTGTTGGTTGGAGGCTGGTGAAACCGAGTTGTTGGGATAGACACTCATGCAGGAGACATCATAAAAGGTTGAGTTGATTCAAAAATGGATAGAAATACCTCATAGATGGTAGAATTAATATGATTATTTGATGCATAGACCTCTTGATTTCATGGTGGGTGATAGTGTGTTTCTTCGGTTGTCTCCTAGGTTGGGTCACAGATAGATTCATAAGTAGGGAATGTTGTATCCCAAATATGTGGGTCCATTTGAGATAAGGGAGTGGATCGGGCTGGTGGTATACCGATTGTATTTTACCGAATGGTATAGAGGAATTCATTTTTTTCATTCATGTGTTTCATCTTTGGTAGTATCAACCTGACCCAACTCACGTGGTGGATGTTGAGGATGTTGTTCTTGAGGCTGATGTGTCCTTTAAAGAGAATCTGATTCATGTCGTGGATCATAGTGAGAAACTCTTGCAGGGGTAAGGTTGTTCTATTGGTGTCATTAATATGGAATTATTGAAATGTTAATGAAGAAACTTGGGAGTTAGAATTAAATATATGAAATTAGTGGCCCGATCTCTTTTTCATGGAAGTGCATTGGTGCTTGGGATCTCGGCTCGAGGATGAGCCATTATAAGGTGGGGAGGATGTATGATCCTTGATATTGGAAAGTTATATTCTCATTTATGTATTGGTTTGAATCCCTTTTTTGGTTAATTATGTTCATACCAAATTCCGAGAGGAGGATTAGGGACCATCTGAGTGTTCAGGACATGTAAAGGAGAGAAAAGGGGTTTTCTGGGTAGGACACATGATTTGAGCTTTGTTAGTTTTAACCATATGAATAACCCAGGTAAACCGTGAAAGTGGAATATTTTTTCAGATAGTAACTTCCGCACAGTTTGTGCATTGTTTGGAAAACTATGAGGCTAAACCATGTGAGGGGAGGTCCTTTAGACTAAAGCATCCGCACTATTTGTACACGGTTTGGAAAACCTTGTTGTCAAATTGTGCGACTGAGAAACATCTAAAAATTTACTAATTTTCCACCACGGGATTTTTAACCCCAACTCAGGATTTCCCCCAATTCCCCCCCCCTATTCACCACAGGGACGAACCAAATCTTCCAAGGGCTCCAAAAGATAAATCTCCCTCATTTATATGATGTTTTTATGTCATTGGTTGTGGATCGAAGCTCCGGGTAAGGCTAATCCCAGCATTGTCTCTCTTTTATGTTTAGGGTTTGTATATCATTCTCCTCACATTTCGAAGCTCTAAAACCCTAATCCTTGTGTGATATTAAGGTTGATGATTCAGTGGTTGGTTGAAGTGGAATCTAAGTAATTGATTAGAAGTGTGTTTCCCCACATAATCATGGTATGTGGTCTACAAGTTATGTCCCATGGTTGTTTTAGGATTTTTGGAGGTGTGGTTCGGTCATTGGGTGTCTCTTGGTATGTTATTTTACCCAAGGAATGTTTTGGTAAAGTGGATATTAAAAAGGTAAATGGGAACCATCACGATCCCCATGGGATGAGCTAAGAGTGATTAGACTAAGCTAGGGCCACCCATTGGGTGAGATGACTTTCCCAGGACTAGGGATTTGTGAAGAACAAGTGAAATTATTGAGTATTTATGTAGAGGCATTGATAAACAAGTTGATGATATTTATTATGTTGGAATAGAAGTTAGGTGATTCACTAAGTCCTGGTAATAACATATCAGATATAAGGTTAATATGTTGAAATGATTAAAGACCACAATGTAATGGATTTTGAGAATGGTAATGAAGCCAAGTGAGTTAGGCATAATGAACACAACCTATTGAGATAAGAACAATTATTGAATTCTTAATGAGATAAGAATTATAAAAGGGAATTGGGATAAATGGTTAAATGATGTTAAATGTGTTAAATGTGTTAATGGGTTATGGCATGGTATTAACCCTCGTGTCATTGTTATGGTTTCTATTTTCCTTGGGAAATGGTTGGGATATTGTGTAAATGGATAATGGTTACATATATGTATTGAAAGTTCACATAGAATAGTAGTTAGGGGTATTTACTGAGGTTCTACCCCCATGGGTCGAGTTGGATAGAGGTAGTAAACTCCACCCATAATGCACAGGGTAGGGATAAGACTGATGCTATGTTTCCCTATCGGTTTCATCTACCTGGACTCATGCTTCGAGGAGAGGATGTGGTTGACATGAACTTTATCTGATGCTTGGAGGTGATGATATTTCTAGAAGGGGTATTTGGTCTTAGTTATAAAGGAAAACTATGTTTTTTTCTTCATGTATTTAATTGAGTATTTTAAGCCATGTAAATTGTTGTATGGATGAACAAATGATAAATGTGTTGGAAATGGTATGTAATAAGAAATGGGATGAAATGGTAAGATATGGAAAGTGTAACAAATGTTGGAATGGACCTAAACGTACTAAGTGCAGTTAATCTTTTTCTTTAACATTTATTATTGATTTCAATTTTTTGTCCATGATTCTTTATACCGGATATTTTTTTTGACACTGCTGGTGGTGGGATACTGAATTGTACTCACAAATTGCTCGGTCTGCCATTAGTTACCCAAGAAGACGTCGTGTTTGTAGGAAAGGAGAAAAGAAAATTACCTTGTAAGGCAGTTAAGTTGGAATGGGTATCCGTGAAGGTGTTCTTGGACATAGTGTTAAGACCATTTTAGGGACTTTGCAGTTTGTCTTTGTTTGGGGTTTGGTTCACGTTTTCACTAGTAACATGGAATGGAATATTTACTATTGGACATTGTTATATGAAGTTTAAGGGAATGGTTTTTTATTTATTCTCTTGTTTTATTGGCTATTATTCCGCTATTTTGTTATTATTCTATTGTGGATTACTCTAATAATAAGGGGTTATAGGTTCCACAATTAACAATTTGGAAACCCACTGCTAGTCGTCAACATTTGGCATGAGAGGAGGTTCACTTAAGGTCATGTAACCACCCAGATCAGAGCACCAATTTAGTGGATTCTCTGTCAAGAACATTACTTAAATATTTATATTAACACTTTTAAACAAACCTCAAACTCTATATCTCACTGGTCATTGGCATTATTACTTTTTTGTTGACTTTGAGCTATTATTATATAATACTAAATAGATAAAAATACTTCTACCAACTCCTCTCATTCATCAGGTCCTAAAAGATAAATTTATCAAAATTAATACCACCATGTTGGAGTTCTATACTTCGTTCCATAAAGGGATTCATAAGGAGGCATATGAATGTTTGAGGGGTACCTATTATTGTATAAATAATCCCCAAAAAATGGTTTTGTTCCAAACCAAAATTTATATCCATATATAAATATATCCACATGTATTATATATTTTAAACTATCCTATCAGATTATCCATCTATTTGGGGGTTATATATAGTACTAAAACTAAATTCTCTATCCAAATTCAGCTCCAAAATTCAATAGAGCTTGGAGGTAAACAACATATCCTAATTAGATACTACTGAGTGTGGTACTTAGTGAAAAATCACAACATCCAATATGAATAAATATTGTAAGATCAAAAATAGATAAATAATAACTAAAATAAATAAAATACTCATATTTTTAAGATGTTCATCACAAACCCAAATAGTAATATGAACATTAGATATTTTGGGGCATCGGATGAGGAAACTTATTATAATGTTTTTCACCTTCCAATTTTCTATAGAAAAATATTTTAATACCAACATAGACATATGTCTCTTAAAAATATAATTTTTACACACCAAGAATCATGATACATACCAAAAAATATCCATTTTTATATTATCCAACCAGAAATAATCTTTAACATCATTATACATATTCAGAAATCCATGATAAATATATAATAAAAAATAATGGGATTTATTTATCCCCTTATTCATGTTTTCTATTGACATAACACATAATAATTTATTGAATAGAATAAATATTTCATGATCATGGTTGAACTATGGAGTAATCCACACAATCATTTACAATTATTAATCATTCTTATGTGACTTTGTAATCCTACCAAGGATTGATCAATTAAAAATCATTTGATAAATGTAAGATCTATTACATTTCCGAAATAGATAAAGTGCATATATTTGTAAATGAAAAAAAATTCTTCTATATATTTAATTCATCATCATAGACATTCTTTCATGTTCTTGATGACTAAGGGTGTCATCTTACTTATTCTCCTTCCCATGGAGGTATTTTATTAAATATTAAAAATCATAGATCAACTAAAAGTATATTCTATTTCGAATGTTCAAATCTATATGGTTATATATATACTTTAAAATTTAAGGATCAATATATATATCACACCTTTCACCATATGGATAAGTCCTCTATATTATTAATGGAAAAATTACAACTTCCAAAAATAAATCTCAATTCGGTTAAATTTTTTCATGAGTATTCAGTTGGCGAGATGAAAAAATTATCTCCACATCATTGTTCCTGAGGATTAATCATAGTTCCTTCTATGATGAATCACTATATATCAAAAACCCATCTCCAAAGTAGGGTAGTTTATGAATAGGTTCAGTATCTATCCTCCACTTCAATTCATTAAAAATATTATCACATTCATCAATCCACATGAACATTACCCCCTTATGAATCAACTTTGTGAGTTGATTAGAAATTCATGAGAAATATCTTAAAGAGTGTCAGTATTATCTAGTCAAACCATGAAATATATGTATGATTATTACTATGGTTGTTCTAGTACATTTCACAGTAAAATCCATATTAGAAAAATTTACAAATATATCATCACATAAAATTATATGACCTTAGAATGAATCTTTTTTCCAAAAAGATTCACACATAGTGAATTTTTTGTATTTCATATCATTCTTCATGGTCATCATAAAAACCATATATTTTCATTAGGATCTTCAATTCACTATGAATGAATCTGAATATCATCTATAATGGCTAATACAAACTGATAAATGTAATCTTTAATGACACAATTAATTAAATACATGAAGATATATAATGAATTGGTTAGTCAAAATAAAATTATTATAAATTAATAATGATCATACCTTTTATGAAATTATATTATTGATATATCCTCCATCTAAATCATTTAAATATGATATATATATATATTAATGATAAATATTTGAAAAATATTGATCTCCTTCTAATTGATCCCACAAATCATCAATATGAGATATATGATACCTTTTCTTGATATTGATCATGTTTTTTACTTAATAATCAATGAAAATATGCATTGAACCATATTTGTTATCAACAAAAAAGGATTGGGCGAACTAATGGTGATGTACTAGGATAAATAAACAACTAATCTAGATTCTGGATGAGTTTCTTCTTCAATTACAATAAATCAATCATGGAAATTTTTTATGGAGACTTTGAAATAAGTGTATCACTATGTATGAGTTATGTTGAAGACAAAACATCATAATTTGGGTGAATAAATGGAATAAATTCTTTAAATACATCAAAAACATCTGATATAATAGGCATATATTTAATGTTGAATTTCTCCATATCCATATGAGTTAAATGAACCTTTTGAATAGGGAGTAAACCTAATACAATTAATGTAATTTCTATTGTGAGATTTGTTATCCCCACAGGAATTGAAAATCATTTTTTGATTCATAATATTTAAGATAAAATCCCTTCCAAAAAAATTTACATTTGATATATATTGAGAGAGGAAATCTACATACAAATTTACATGAATTCAATGATAGAATTAACAAAATGATTCTTTGGAAGCACATTCCCAAAAAATTCTATCAGTGATTACCCATAATCATTATATGTGATCATCTTACCATATGAATTTTTTTACATCTAAAAATCTAATCATTGTCGGGGCCTTTCGATACCTTTCTCAAAATTTTCACACATAAATAAGTAGGTAGATCCAGAATAGAATAAATCATTTTCAATTTTATAGTGGCTAATAAGTGTACGCTTAAACACATCATTGGTGCCTTATACATTGGAGATAATAATAGAGTTATATTGTAATTATCTTTATAGATTATTCTAAGGTCTGTCTCCCGGAATCTTGGGACACCATCTTGAATAATTCACCATCTTATTATATTTGAAGAAAAAGATCTCCACCATTTCATTATTTACCATGATTTCAAGTGCCTTATATCCAAACTATCCACACATAAAAAACATAAGGTTTAATTTAGAATGTACATGGGTGTTTCATTATACAATTATTATATATTGGGAATCCCATCAAAAATTTATTATTATTTGATACAGTATTTGTCTCCTTGGTTATCATCCAACCACTTATTTTTTTAACATCACTTGTTTATTTAATACCAATAAAATTATTCAATTATATTAATAAAGCATGAAAATATATCATCATATGATGATAATGTTAGAGAAATATTTTTCATTCAAATACTATATTTGATTTCATCAAGGAAATAGTAAATAATTCTTTTCAAATTATGTGTGACACCAACAATGTGATTGGATAATTCTGTAATGTTATCCTCATACTAAACCACAACATCTTCTTCATTGTTATTTAAATCATGAAATTCCCTATATATTTAACTCAGTGTTCTTAAGGGATGTATCTCTCAATGGATATCACTTTAAAAGGTCTCTATAATGTCCCCTCAATTTTTCAACATCATTGGTGTTCTAGATCAATGACCACAATTTTCCAATGTCTTATTTGAAATAGTTCACACCATAAAAAACATTTTCACTTTCATTAAATTCCAAATAAAAAAATATCTTAATACATATGTCTATAAGTACTGCAACTATGGTGGTGTAGACACATATCATACCTAGAATCATATCCATAGCACCGTGATCGTACACCTCAACTACCTCGAGCTGAGCTCATCCCTGTCCTCCTACCCCCTATGGTCGGGGTGGACCTCCTAGTGGTGGTGACAGTAACATCTCAAAATGTTTCCCACCTATAGCTGCAAAAATATTTCCTCTTCCACGTCAGCCTGCTCCCTGTGGATCTCCTCAGTCGATCTTCTATCTCTTCCTATGTGGAACCTCGATCGTCTGCTGATCATCCGTAAGAAAGTTCAGATAGTCACGAGCGATGTGACCCTACCCACTGCATTTGTAACACTTCCCACTCTTGGTATGACTGGCTCCACCTCGGGTTCCGCGCACAACCGATCCGGAATCATGTGGTCATCTACCTATAGGTCTGGTCCTCTTGGACCTCAGTGACATATGTCTGATGAAAACTGCAGAATACTTCGCTACAAGACGACTGGTGGTGGGTCTCGCTGCTGTTGACTGCTTATCAAAGAGACTCTCAACTAAGAGGGCGCTCTCTAACACCCCCTCTTGCGTCAGATGTTGAGTGAGATCATTGATGCCCTGATATCTCACCTGAGCTGCTGCTCAAAGGTTCATGCCCTGAAGAATGGGTCTTGTACCATATCCGTGGAGTAGAGTGAGAGGTTAGTGAACCTCACCATGTACTGATCCATAGTTAGGTTTCCCTACTGTAGATGAAGTATCTCATGAATGCGCACTGTGCGAAGTGTCATTGGGAAAAATTGTGCCCGTAAGATGCTCTCGAGGTCTGCCCAAAGAAGTTTCACCTCATCTTGAACTTGGAGAATTAAGATCCACAATCTTCCTTCTCCTACATGTAGAGGTCTGGTGGCAAAGATCACCATGAGATCGAATGGTGTCCCTACCAGTAGGAAGACTCACCACATCCTCTAGCCATTCCTCAGCCTCATGTGGGTCCATCTCTCCCCTGAACCTGGGTGGCCTCTAGCGCTGGAACTCGTTCAACACACTCAAGCGGCATGCACTGCCTACTGCTGGGGCTGGTGGCATTGGTGTCCCAACTGGGAAAGGTACTGCTAGTTCCACTGCTGGTTCCTCTATTGGAAAGGGTCCCTTCACTGAGGCCTCGTCGCTCGGTGGTCTATGAGTGCTTAAAAATCTCAAAACCTTAGCTAGTGGTCTATATAGAGGCATCCAGATAGAAACATGAGTTCCATGGTCAATAAGTTATACCTGGTGAGCTGAATCAAAATATAACAATGAAAAATCTTCAAAACACACACACAATTAATGTTTTCGTGCACTGAGTTGCAAATCAGAAGTCTGGGTCCTGGTGTATGGATACATCGGCCGCTTCACCAACACTATATTCCCTAAACTGATAACCACACTCACTACAGATAACACTATTTCAGTTAAAAAGAAATATCAGAGTCCTATGTTTTGTGGTAGAACCACACATTGATACCAATTTTTCATGAACCGTCCCCTGGGGCCCATGTCGTGACTACCCCTAAGCTTTCCTCTCTTAGGCTAGGGGATTACGACTAGCACCAAAGGCATAATTCACTGGAACTGGGATGGAATTTCCCTTATCACCTGTAAATACACTACCAAGAACACAACAATATATGATCTCATGTAAACTGAATTGTAATCAATGTGAGTATAGTAAGAAAAGGGGGCCAGAATACAAGCTCAACTGGAATGTACAAGGAAAACTGGAAAGTACAAGGCATCTGGAAGAACAAGGAACTGTAACATCTCCTATGATCTCCCACCAAGGATCCTACCTGAAGGGAATATACAACTCTCGACCAATTATATCTGTGTTGTGCCTCATCTAGGTCCACCCTTGGGCAACCTCCAGTCTAGGTACCCTCATCCTCAGTTAGCGATATTTGTCGTCTTCATCCAACACAACAAGGTGAGGGAAGAAGCCATTTAGATGAGACTATAATGATACTCATTAGGGACCCCAAGACCCTCAAGGTGTCACCAAATCCACCATGGATAAACCACAAATTATGAAATCAATTGATAACCCTACTTAGATTTATGCCCATACAAATACCTAAGTTATCATGTAATCCATCTCAATCATGAAAGAACACAGAGGATATGACTCAGCTCACAGAAGGTATATCTTTAGGTACAGTAGTAGAGATGACTAGATGTAATTACCGGATCATATTATTCCATTAAGAGGATCTGCTGGTAACCTGTATAGAATCACTTGAAGCTGACCTGCACAAGATCGCTGGAGCTATCCAAAATAGGATCACTATGAGCTGACCCAAAAAGGATCGCGAAGAGCTAACCAACACATGATAGCTAGAATATAACCCACACAGGATCACTGGAGTCGACCCACACATGATCCCTAGGAGCTGACCCACAAAGGATCACCGGATCTGACCCACACAAGATCGCTAGTAGATGACCCACACAAGATCTCTAGGATCTGACCCACATAGAGTCTCTAGGATTTGACCAACACAAGATCAATAGGAGATGACCTGCATTGGATTTCTAGTTGCACTCTTCTTGTCACAGCCAGCTTCTGGGTTTCCGCACTATGCTTTCTCGTCACTTGGAGATTCTACTCCCCAAGACACTGGTCGATTCTCCAACTGCCATGATGTCCCATGAAGAAATATCTCGAAGGACCACCATGTCATATTGGTCTCAATGCAACAGATGTCATGCCATTCAGATGCACGGTCTGTGAGTTTTTAGCGTTTTCGTTTAGAGGGCGTGGTTGGATTCGTCCTCAATCCAACCCAACCATTCCCCAAATTTATCCAAAACTCCAATGAGTTATAACAAAGGGACCGTCTCGCTCAATGATTTATAGCGTCGATGATGGTTCATCAAACAGACGTCTGGTGCTAGTGTTTTGGCCAAAAGAATGTAAATGGGTAAGTTGGCCTGGGGTCCGGTCTGACCCGGCCCAGGCCGACCCAGTTCGGGTTGACCTGAACATACTTACTGGGTCCAGCTCAGCCCACGGGGCGGCCCAGTGTGATGGGTTCTCCCCAACCCGCTTGGTCTGACCTATTAGGCCGCGAGGGGCCGTAGAGGTCCATGAGTTTCCGCGACGCCACTGAGGGTGTCGCGAGGGCGCGAGACCACAATGTGGCTCGGCTTGGGGTTGCCGTGAGGGCGCGAGGCCGTAGGGCGGCTTGGTCAGTGTGGTTCGGTCGGAAGGGTGGCGGCATCTCGGGTAGTTCTGCCGAAAGGGCGGTGACGGCTTGGGTGGAGGCTCGACCCGGACGACGATGACGAATCAACCCAACAACGGCGTCTCGGGCGGCGGCTTAGCCCGGAAAGCTACGGTGGCTCGGCCCGAACGGCGGTAGTGGATTATACCGGACAACACTGGCGGTTCAGACGACAGTGGAGGCTTTGACAGCGGCGGTGGCTCAGCCCGGATGATGGCGGCGCAGCCAGGATGGCAACGACGATGCGACCCTGATCGCAGCGGGGACTCGGATGACTGCAGCGACTCAGCCTGGATGGCAGATGATCGAGTGGTGTCTTGGTCCAAATGGTGGCAGCAGATCGGATGGCTGCGGCGGCTCGGACAACGGCTTGGCTGGGGGATTACATCTCGGGTGGCGAGGCCTCGAACGGCAGGGCAACGTGCCTTCGCTGGCGGTCGGTTTAGTCGACCTCTCTGTTCATTCATCATCGTGGTGTAAGACACTTTCTACCATCAGGAAGAACACAATAAGGAAGAACGACGGAGGGGTCATGCCATGTTTTTTTGGCCCGCACCCTCCGCGTTAGAGCAGTAGCAATCGACTCAACAAAAAATAGGAGTCAAGAACAAAAAAATCTTCAATTTATTAAAAATCGTAAATCAACCTGTTTTAGTTGATCCACATTCTCCCTGCATTCCAATAACGAGGAAATTAAACTAGGGAATTCTAGGCCTTAATAATAACCCCCTTCTTTGGATTGCTCATTGTTGTTGGAATGAGAATAATTTGAAGTTTTTGACATTTTTCTCGTTCGCCACACACCTCTAATCCTGGGCTCGTGCATTGATTTGTCATAGTCGAATACATTCCTCATTGGAGGGTGTCCTGAAGAAGAACTTGAAGTCGGCGTTCTTCATTGGAATAAGTTTAATACTACAAGGGTTCTCCTCTCACAGTTCCACCCAAAAATCAAATACGTGCCAATATAATTAACATAAGAAGAAATTATGTTGGCACAGTCACACAAGTTGGAAAATTTTAATTTGGTGCCTTGGAATAATTGTTGTGGAGGAAGCTCAAGTGGCTTCTTCACATTAAAAAGGGAGTTGAGAGGTTTTCCCCTCATTAAGATGTGAATTCAATAGGTTTATGCCTCGGGTTCCACCCCCCCCCCCCCCTCCACCATAACCTCTAATGGGAGGTTAGGATCAGGTGGTCCCCAACACCATACCCTCTCATGGGATGTTAATTCAGGTTTTCCCCACCAGTGAAACTTCCACATGCGAGTTTCATGAATAAAAATAAAATTTACAATATTTTTTTTATTTACCCATGACAATCCCAAAATCTACATTTCACCCTCGACCTACTGTGGTTGAGGTGGAGGTCTTCATAAGAGAATATCGGCACTGCGAATTCAACGATTCCCTCATATTTCAATTCCGAGCATCGATTCAAAAGTTAGAAAAACCCACTCGCACGTTTACTGAATGTACCTGAAATAAAGTACAAAAATACATTCCGGGCACTCCGGGCCTCCGAATCACATGTTTTCAATTTTCGTGGACTTGTAAAATTCCCATTTATTTTAAAAAATATTAAATGGAAATTCAGGTTCATTACATATAAGGTTATTATGTATTATTATTCATTTTCTACACTCCCCTAAATAGACTCTAAAATGAAAATGATTGTTCATAATATTTTCGAATCATTGCCCAATGAAAAACATATTTTATTTTCCATTACCGCATTCATGGATAGTTCAAATTCACATATTATGGTTTATAATGATATAAATTAGTATATTATATTTTTCTAACATAATATAATTCTTATATATCCATAATATTGGTGTTAACCAAATATGTTCATCATGGTCAAGAAACCCACCAAAATGATCTATGTGTATAAATGTAACATATATAACGTATTTATAATTCCAATTAATAAATAAAATTATCTAATAAGAATATATGAAAATTATTCAAATGCATTAACTTCATACAATTATAATTTTAGGGTTTTGGAACCATTTCATAAAAATAATTTGCAAATATTTATAGATGAAGTGACCTTGGATCCACGACATGGATGACAATGGTACATCAGAAATAGAAATGATATCTCAATTAAATGATTTTTAAAAAATAAAAATTCATTATATTTAATAAAATAATTGAAAATATTATTCATAATATTTTATTTAATAAAACTAATTTTATTATTAATTATGTTAAATTAATTTATAGAGTGAACACAGATAAAATATTACTGAACTTTTGAACCACCCTCCATTATTTTAGGTCCAAGGTTTTTCATCTAATAAACACTTCATCATAGTATAATTCACATTTATTACAATAATATTATATATATATATTGCCTCACATATTTATCAATTAATTAATACATTTTATTTTAATGGATTCACACATTCGTATGGTTTCCCACCTAACAATATTCACTATAATACCCTGACCTTAGTTGACCAGAGTTGGTCCATTCTTACTTATCATTGGCATGATAACAAGAGATCATGTCCTGAAAGACCTATTAGTTTAGTAGACTTGGAAGTACTATATACATACATAAGTTTTACATTACATCATGATATCAAAAAATAGCATTTTGTCTCCTTTAAACACACTCATATCCCTTAGTCAATTCATATAGGTTAATCATGATATACATATTCACATCCTGGGAAAAATAAAACATAGAATAGGGGGAGCTCAAATGCTCATTAAGGATTATAATATAGAGGAAAAATTCTTAAATAAGAAAAAACAATTAAGGCAGTGTATAAGACTAAAACAAAATCCTATTAACCTTAATTTTCATTATAATATTGAAAAAATAAAACAGATAATGAAATTTATTTATTCAGGTGGATAACATACTAGTCAAACAATTTCATGTAATATCAATATCTAATTTCATAATGATGGAATACATAATTTCGGTCGTCATAACCACATAGTCAGGGCTTCGTGCCAAGACTACAAGTATGTTTTTGTCAAGGCATTATTCCATGAAACTAGTTTGTATCATGATCCCTACAAATGCATTGAGGATCTGTAATTGGATCCACCCATCCCTTATGAAGTTCAATTAATTCTTCATAGGTAAAGTTTGAAACATAATATATTCATTCTTATTAAAACTATCTTATGAAATGTCAATATTTTAACCACAAACCATGAATGGTATAAAAATAGCAGATCCAAAGTCAACCATAACTCATTAAATAAAATATGGAATATTATATAAATCATCCTCAATCAATAATAGTGGGGGATATTGACATGGATGAAAATAATTAGTAATGCGATTTGAGAGAAATATCCCCTTTTTCTTGAAAATATTTAAAAGTCTCACTATTTATCAAAGAGCAGTTACAAATTATATTTTTTAATAAAAGTGTCCCATAAAAATTTGAAATTTATAAAAGGAAGTTTAATTTTAAAAAATTCATTTCCATATAAATAAATCCTTAATACCATTTTTAATATATGGACATTAATGAGAATTATTTAGAAGAAAAAATATTTAAAACATTTAAAATGATATTTTAGTTAGAGGTCATAACCAAATAAGATATGCTTGAATAAAAATAAATGATGAAATAAAAACATTATAATATCATGAGAATAAATTTATTCCTGATATAATATTTCAATTTATTGTATATACACTATATAAAATGGAATTGGTGCATAAAAACAAAGAAGTCTCATTAGAATGTAAATTGAAATGGAATCTCTTATAAAGACTGTATCCTTATGTTAAGGATAAATAAATGAAATAATTATGTGTGAAAAATATAATTACACTCAATATTATTGGATATCTAGTGTAAAAAAATCATAGTATATTCAGACATATTCTTTTAAAAACAACACTAATGAATTGAATGTTTAACACATTGAATGGAAATTGAGTTAAGATTACTCATATCAAGTTCATATGGATGACTTGAGAATTTATAAATGGAGTGACTATGTGTATAAAAGGTATATCCACACAATGGGGAGTTTAAATCACTATATAATTAAATAAATATTGTTTTCATGAATAATCATGGAGTAAAATAATCAATGATGTTTGCGTCGAACCCAATGAGTGGAAATTGAAATAAAAAATTCCCACACCAATTTGGTAACATACCAAACATAAAACCCATGAAATAATTATCAGTCAATGAATATTTAAATTCCCATAAAATTATGTATATTAGACAAATAATACAATCATAGGCAGTACATACATCACAGAAAATAATGTATTGGCAATACAGAACGAATCTCACTGGAATAAAAAGTGAGATGAAATCCCCTTACATTGTACTTTTCTTTAGTTTAGGGTATATTAACCACCTTTATAATGGTTAAATAATTGTTATTACATTATAAGATAACCATTTACATAAATATGATATCATATATGATCTTTTAACATTGCTCTGTTAATAATATTTCTGTAGTATCATAGTTTTGAGTGTTAACTAAGTCATTTTTCATTATATGGATTGTTATGTGAGTCATGTTTGTTATGGATAAGAGGTATTTGATTTGTATCCATAATGATATTATGTTCTTAAACATAATTATTTAATCATAAAATGATATTTATTATTGAATGGTTATGATGGGGAATGAATCTCATCATGTTCGTGGAGACGGTAATTTGTACATACGCACGAGAGACAATAACATTCTATTGAAGGTGAAATCATATGTAATTGGATGGTATATAATTTGTGTAGAATAATTAACATGTTAGATTTATAATTTACCTAAATTATACTCATTATTATACCCATTCGAATAATAAATTATTGAATAAAAATCTACAACATGACATGGAGACGGTAAGCCGTAAGTAACCACGTACGGTGACTTTATCATTCATAATATGGATAGAATAATGAATATGGTCGTACCAAATTTATAATAAAATCATAGTATGAATATGGTAATGGATTTATTTTTTTGGTATGGAAACAACAATGAATGTAGAAGTGGAAGATGAAAAGATCATTGAAAGAGGTGATTAAATAATTACATCATCTTCCGGTTCGTTCTTTTGATTTGATCAAAAGGGCTGTTTAGGATGGATTTCTGATCAAAGTACGGACTCTAGGTCAAATTTAGGTTATTTACTAGGATATTTGAGAAATGTTTGACCGAACCAACTGCTTTTGGTGGTGTGATTTTGAGAGAAGGTGAAGTGACCTTATATAAGAGAGGTGAGGTTCAATGTAGGAAAAGCTTGAAATGTTATTTTATTATACAATATTAATTGGTTTATAATGGCTCCCGAAGTATTTATTTCATGGATAAGGTGGGGTTGGGTAGATAATATATTATCCAATTGTTTTTATACATCTTTAGTTAACCATATGAACTTTATCGTTTAGATTTATCTCTTAGTTAAATAGTTTCACTTTTACTATGTATTATTGTATTATTTTAATTTATGGTTAATAAACTTATGATAAAAATCCAAGAGAAACCCTATAGGTTAATTATTTATATATCATACTTTATTTAGTACTTTTTACCAAACATTATATTATTATGAATATTATATCAATTAATAAAATATTATTTGTTTTAAAATACTATTTATGTCTATTTTGACACTATTTAGTATTTTGTTTTTGTGAAAATCATAAAAACATTATCTCTTATAAAAATATCTATTTAATCAACCCTAAAATTTCATATTAACCCAGTAAATAATAATCATTAATCAGAAGTCTCAATTTTATTTATTTGGATATTATAATATCGATTATTTTAATCTTCCTTAATAAGATAATTACTTCATCATCATTGTGTCAAAAAATAAATTACATTATTTAATGTCTAAATTTTATACATAAAATTTAATTATGTATTAAATAATTTTATATTTCTAATGAATATTTATAATCTAATAAATCTTATTTTTAAACTATATTAGAAATATTTTTGTTATTAAACTCTGAATTTAACACTTATAGCGCTTCTTTAAATAAAATAATAATAAATGTCCTAACTTAATCCACGAGGACCAAAAGGATCATATATTTTTACTAAGGATTATTTTGGTCTATATAAACTTATCCAAAAGTGTTTGGTTATGTGTTAGGCTAATTATAATATCATTTTTTACCATTAATTTCCATATTTACTTTTAAATGTGGTAAATAAAAGTCAAAAGACACTATTATGAAAAAAATATTAAAATCTTATAGAACCACATTTTACTTATTGATGTCAACCATGTATCTTAGATTTTTGAAATTCAATTAATAGAATCGGTAAAATTACCTTTTATGAAAATTTTCAAATGCGCATAGAAGGTGGATAAAAGCCAGTAAAAAGTCCAATGAAAATTTATATATCTTATATTATTATAAAATGACTCCAATGAAATAAATTAAACATATATAAGTGTTATGTATCTATTTTTAATTAATTTAAATTTAAATAAAATAATATATATATAAATAAAATGTCATTTTTAAACAATAATGCAGTGTCTTCCACTATTCATCAAAAATTAAAAGTTTTCATAAAAACACCAAAAATTTACCATAAGCTAATTTTGATATTCTAAATCCTTAAATGAAGTACATTTTGAAAAATTAATTTTTTAAAATTTCAAAAAGTGGTTATTAATATTTATTACGGCTAGTTTGATTGGTCGGGGTGTGTTAGAACTCAAAGTTGCGTACAATGCAATATATTGTATTATTCAAATAGAAGAGTACTATGGACGCCTGGGGAGTTACATTATTCCCTCCTTTAATAAATTACTTCCACAAAATATAAACTTGTTCTCTTAAGTAAAAGATTAAAAAATTGAAAATACATTGGAGGAAAACCCACATTGGAAATAGGGTTAATAAAATATAGTCTTAAAAAGAGATAAAGGGAAATTAAAAAGTCACCTCCAAATTAGAATTTATAATAGAAGAACATTGGTGGAAATTATATTTGGAGGAAAAATGTAAATATTTAATCCATGTGATTGTGGTCATCAACCAAAAACAAGTGAATGAAAAATTGAGTTCCACAAATCCACATATCTATGACGAATAATGTAAGATATTAGGAATAAACAATATTGGTTTTAAGATTATTTCCCAGATGTTTAATAATTAGTATTTTCATAGAATATGAAAAAAATAGATGATAATTAGAGTTCTATCCTTTAAAAAATTTACACCAAAAACTCATGTTTCAATCGAAATGATGAGTAATCATGATGACTTGGTTACACCTGAAGTGATAAAATAAACTTCGATAAAATAACATAATCCACAAAGGATGAACTATATATTTACCTTGTCTTTAAATATTAAAAAAAATCAAAATGGTTAGTACATGATATGATAATCCCCAAAAAATATAATACATTACAAAAATAAATACTAATCTTAATTTCTCAAATTAAACCAACAATACCCAATATTCAATAAATAACATTTTATTATCAATTGTCCTTAAAGTCCATCAATATAATCCAAACTATGATTGAAACCAAATACTCGGAAAATTTTAATAAGTAGTCTTCCATGTTAAATTTTATCTCTAAATAACATTGACTACTCCTAAAGTCACATACTTAAAATTAATTAACCTAATCACATATTCTCTATGGTAGGTTAATCATTTTCCTAAATAACTCAAATCACTATAAATCAACAACAACAAAAATAGATAAAAATCCACCATTACTCCTCAAATGAAATCCCTTAGTATTATATTTTACAGAGGTATATAGTGTTCCAAACAGAGAGAATGTATTACAAAATAAAATTTATCACTTAATCATCAAATAATTGTTCTACACTATGGATATACATTTGTTAAAACATAAGCTCCCAAATCAAATTATTATTGACCTATAAAATAATTTAACTAAAAATAATTAGTCACACTACCCAGGGACTTCACGCAGTCCATTGGTAAGAAATAAATCCCAGTCACACTTTGGTTGTGGGTTCAATTCCCACAGATTTTTCCGATGTGATGGGTTGTCACACAATCTATGTGTTGACCTTTTTCAAAAACTATATTTTTTTACATTACCGCAATGAGATAAATTCCTCAAAATAACTATAACACAAATTAACAAAAAAATGCAATTTCATAACATGCAATTTCATCCCAAAAATTAATAACCAGTAATTTCCTCAAATCCAAGTATCATATAAACCTAAATGGTTATTTATAACTATATCAACAAAAGAAAATATAATTCTTCCTCGAATAGAATTTTCACATAAAAAACTATAGGGATAAACATAAATGAGAATGTTCTTCCAATGTAATCCCATACAAAATATATCTAATACTTTTAAACATTTCTCCAACCATTTATTTCTATATAGGTACATCCATGACCAATAGGTCATCCTATATAATAGAATATTGACTCGGGTAATTCTCAGGTCCCCTTCATTTATGAACAATGATTGTACCAGGAATCTTGGGATCATTTTTATTTTCATATATAGTATTCTTCATTTTTTCTCTGCAACTCTTTACATTTTGTAATTATTTCTACACATAATGAATTTCTTTGTTCTATAGAGACACTTTCTTGGGTGTCTCCATCCACTTATCTTACATGACGGAAATCGAAATTTCTTTTCTCCGTAGTCAGTACTGCTGGAGAAGATATCATTCACCAACTTTTCCTTTATTGTTGAGTCTGTGAGTTGGTTAATATATATGTTGTTGATCATATTTTTTGGAAAACAGAATCGGTGTGAACACGATATCTTTTACGCCTATCAACATTCCTTTTTTTCTCATTTCCACCATCATTCCCACCTTTTACATCATGTTCAATATTACTATGACTTCCTTGGAATACAGCCATTGACTAAATTGAGAAAGTATTGTGTGAGTTACAATAGTCATAAAATCATTAAGAGAATATCATGACACATTATTTTCAATCTAAAAAACCTTACGATTAACCAATGTTATTTATTCTAATCTTATATTAAAATCATTCAAATCAGATTGTAATGAAAATATGAATTATCTTAAGCATGTCTATTGGGAGTTTTGTAACCAAGAGTGCAACAAGGTCCGTTTTCATGTACCAGGATACCCCGGGTCCATCCTGAAACACGTTTTTGAAGTTTTCAGTCCTTGGTACATTTATTCCATAGCCATTTCAACCTTCTTTTATATACATACATGAATTTATTGCTTGTAAAATTCAAAAAATCTTAGCATTACCAAAATTTTAGGATGTTTTTTCTATACTACTCTTCAAAGTCTATCTTTGGGTAATGTTCCCTAATAATAGTTTTCATAAATATAGTTTTTAAGTATTCTACTCAGCATCCTTTGATTCCAACTATAACGCCCCGACCTTAGTTATCTAGAGTCGGTGCATTATTACATATCATTGGCTTGATCAAAAGAGATCATGTCCCAAATGGCCGATTAGATTAGTAGCCTAGGAAGTACAAGATACATACATAAGTTTTACAATACATTATGAAATAAATAAAAATAACATTGTGTCCCCTTGGAACACACTCATATCCCTTAGCCTATTCCTTCTGGTTAATCATGATATACTTCATCACATCATGTAAAAATTAAAACATAGAAAATGGTGAGCTCATCTGCTCAGTAAGGATAACAATATAGCAGAAATGTTTATAAATAAGAATAAACCATTAAATAAGTGTATAAGACTATAAAACAATCATTTTAAACATGAATTTCATCATAATATGGAAAATATGAATCTCACAATTCCATTTACGTATTCACATGGATATTACACAAGTTGAATAATCGCATGTAATATCAATATATAATTTATTAATAATGGAATGCATAATGCCGGACATCATAACTACACAGTCATGGCCTCATGCGAAGACTACAAATAAGTTTCTATCAAGTCATTATGCCAAGATTTAAGTTTATCACATGAGACCTACTGGTGCATCGAAGAGCTATAGTGGGATCCACATATCACTTATTAACTCCAATTCATTCCTCCTATGAAATTTTTAAACATAATATAAACATTTGTATTAAAAAATGCATACAATAATTATAATATTTTAACCAGAAACCATGAATGGTATTAAAATAGGACAGCCACAGTCCAACATACCTCAATCAATATAATATGTATGATTGTATAAAACATACTCAACCAAGAATAATTAAAGAAATTGACATAGATGAAAATAATTAGTAATGTTATTTGAGATAAATATCCAATTTTCTTGAAAATATTTAAAAGTCTCACTATTTATCAAGATGATATTAAAAAATAGATTTTTGAATCAATGTGTTTCATTCCACATTGAAACAATTAAAAGGTATTTTAATTTTAAAACATTCATGTCCATATAGATAAATTTTTAAAACCATTTTTAAAACATGGGTATTAACGAAAATGATTTAAAAGAATAAATCATTAAAACTTTTAAAATGATATATTAGTTAGAGTTCCTATCCAAATGAGAGAATCTTGAATAAAAATAATTGAAGAAATAAAAAATTTATAATATCATGAAAATAAAGATATTCATGATATACTATGTCAATGCACAATATATAAACCATATAAAAGTGAATTGGTTCATAAAAACAAAGAAGTCTCAATGGAATTTAAATTAAGAGGAAATATCTTTTAAAGACCGTATAATTAGGTTAAGGATAATTCAATGACATAATTTTGTGTGAAAAATAATAATACACTCAATATTATTGGAAATATAGTGTAAATAAATATTATGACATTCACACATATTCTTGTAAAAAAACAATGACTCAGATGTTAATCTTGATGAATGGAAATTGAGTTAAGATTACACTTATCATGTTTACATAGATGACATGAGAATTTATCAATGGAGTGATAATTTGTATCAAGTGAATATCCAAAAAATGGGGAGTGGAAATTACTACATATGTTAATAAATAGTGATTTCACTCATAACCGTGTAATAAATTAATCAATGATGTTTGTGTAGAACCCAATGAGGGGAAATTGAAATTAGAAATTCCCTTAATGATTTGGTAACTTACGAAATATAATCCCCATGAAATAAGTATCATGCATTTAAGATGTAAGTACCCATAAATTAATTTATATTACAAAAATAATTCAATTAATGGATGTACATACACCACAGAAAAAGAAATAGAGGCAATATAGAATGAATCTCACTGGAATGAAAAGTTAGATGAAAACCACATACATTGTACATTACCTTAGTTGAGTGTAAGTTAACAACCTATATAATGGTGAAATAATTTTTATTTAATTATATAATAACCTTATACATAAATATTATATCAGATATGATATTTTAATATAGCATTGTTAGTAATATTTTAGTAGTATCATTGTTTTGGGTGTTAACTGATTCATTTGTATTTATATATTTTGTTATGTAAGTAATGTTTTTTATAGATAGGATGTATTTGATCAGTATCCATAATGATATTAAGTTATAAAAAAATATTTTCTAATCATAAAACTAAATTTATTCTTGAATGGTTATGATGGTGAATGAATCTCAACACGTTCGTGGAGACGGTAATCCGTAGGTACGCACGAGCGAAAATTAAATTCTATTGATAATGAAATCATATATAATTGGATGGTAAATCATATATAAAAAATAATTACCATGATAATTTATTTATTTAAATCAAATATAATCATTAGTATACCCTTCCAAATAAGTATGTGTTGAATAATAAACTACACCTTGATGTGGAGACGATAAGTCGTACGACACACATATGGTGACTTTGCCATTAATAGAATGGATAGAATAATGAATATGATTGTACCAAATTTATAATAAAATCCAAATATGTAGAAGATACTGTATTTATTATTTTGGTATGGAAACCCCAAAGATATAGTTATTGTAAGATGAAATGAAAACTGAAATAGATGATGAAATAATTGCCTCTTTTTCGGATGCTTCCTTTTGATTTGATCAAAAGGGATCCATAGGTTGGAGTTCTGTTCAAAGTAATTCCTCTAGGTCAAAGTGATTGTAGTTTAGAGGATATTTGGTCATTATTTGTCCGAGTCAAATGGAATTGGAGGTTTTTTTGGACAATGGAAAGTATCCTTTTATATGAGAGGTGAGGGTCACTTTAGGGATATAATTTAATATTATTTTATTATACAATCATATGATGTTTATAATGGAACCAAAAGAATTCATATCAATGACAAGGTGGGGATAGGTTGAATATCTCTCAAAAAATAGGTTTTAGATAGGTTTAGTTCACCATATTCACCTAATCGTCTAGATTTAACTCTTAGTAAAAAAGTTTATCTTTACCATGTATTCTGGTATTATTATAATAAATGGTTAATAAACATACAATAAAAACCGAAGAGGACCCAAAGTGGTTCATTGTTGATATATATAACCTTATATAATTAATTTGGATAACCATTATATTATTATTATTATATCAATTAATAAAATAGTATTTGTTTTATAAACTCATTTATGTCAATTTTAACACTATTTTGTATTTTGTTTTGGTGGAAGTCATAACAACATTATTACTTCGAAAAATAATTATTTAATACACCATATCATGTCATATTAAGTAATAAAATTATTTTAATTGATCATATGTATCAATTTTCATTTTTTTGGATATTTATAATATCAATTTTTTTAACCTTTCATTAATAAGGTAATTTCTGCATCATCATTGTTTCATAAATAAATTTAATTATTTAATGTCTAAAAATAAGAAATAAAATACCATTATGTAGGAAATATTTTTATTTTTCTAATTAATATTTTTATTCTAACTTATGTTTTGTATAACCCAATATTAAAAATTGTGTAGTTATTAAAATTTGAATTTAACACTTTTAACAATTCGTTAAATAAAATAATAATAAATTTCCTAATCTAATATAAGGGACCAAAAGGATCATATCATATTTTTAAGGTTTATTTTGGACAGATTAATCTTCCTCAATAGAATTAAGATATGTTTTATGTAATTATAGTATCATTTTTTACCTTTAATTACCTTATTTACTTTTAACCGTGGTAAATAAAAGCCCAAAGTTACAATTCAAAAAAAATTATTTTCATCTTATTGAACCACATTATATATACTAATGTCATCTGTTTCACTAAATTTTTTTAAATTCAATCCTAAGAACTGGTAAAATCATGTTTTGTGCAAATTAGAAAATGCGCCTAGATGGTGGGTAAAAGATAGTAAAAAGTTCAATAAAATTTCTATACATAATATATTATTGTAAAATGAATACAATGAATTACATTAAACAAATATAGGTATTATGTATGTATTTTTACCTATTATAAATTTAAATAAAATATCTAATTATTTAAATAAAAATTTGGTTTTAAATAATAACTCATTGTTTTTCACTATTCATCAATAATTGAATGTTTTCAAGTAAATACCAAAAATTTACCCTAAGCTAATTTTCAAAATTTGAATCCAAAAATGAAGTACATTTCAAATATATATATATATAATATCAATAAATGGGTATTACTATTCCTAATGGCCAGTTTGATTGGTCGTGGTGTTTTAGAACTCAAAAGATGCACATAGTGCAAGCTATGGTATTATTCAAAGAGAAACACACCATGGAAGCTTGGGGTGTTACATTCATTATAAAACCTAATTAAATATACCTTCTTTATTTATTATCACATTCCATGTACCAATAAATAAATATTTTTGAACCATCAAATGATTATAAAATATTGCATATTACTATGGAAAAATGTTTTCATTCATTTTCATGTTTATTGGAATTATTATTTTCATTCCCCTTTTTAAATACAATTTACCATTTTCCCTAAAACCAATTTCTCAAGGTAAATTATCAATGTTTCTTCTATACTATTTAATTATTTTCTAATCTCCTAGAAATTACCTTTAACTAAATAATATTATTAACTAAAATTTAAATGAGATAAATATTTAATTTATTCCCCGTTTTGGACTCTTTATAAATTGTCCATTTAATATTATTTGAGGAATTATTAGGTATCCCAATATACTCTATGGGGAATTATTTTACTTATTATTTATGTTTGATTTTTGAATGTGGATCGCATATGTTTTTACCTATTATGATAGGTGTACCAAAGAAGTTATCTAATAAATTTTTTTAGGTTCATATGTTATGAAATGTTACTCATGGGAATATATAGTAATCCTAATATATGAAGGGACTCTATTGACCATGTATATTATCTCAGATATGAGCCGTGAATTATGGTAATTTCATGATTTTTGTAGTTTCTATATTCTTTTAATACAATGATTTTGTTATTTTGTCTGCATTATTTCAGGAATAATTATGCCTATTCATGAGCCCCTTATTTTAATTATCATTTAATTCCATTTGAATCATATGTTTTTTATCATTTAAATTAATATTCATTTACCATGATTTATATCTCATCTGATATGTTTATGTATTCCCTTTGCTATCATATTTATTTTATGAATATCAAAAGTATTTTTTTATTTCACTATAGTGAATGAAATTATTATTATTTTATTTTATTTTCATATTTGTGTTTTATGTACCTAATATTCTAAGGAAACATGGACATTGGATCTCGTTCTTATGTTTAATATATATTAATGATAAAAATAATGTAATAATATGTTTATGTGTCATGGACCACTGTAGTTGGTATTAGAGAAATTTAGAGAAATTTTTGGGGACTAGGAGAGGAACATATTAGTTAAAATTCTATATATTAGTATATGTATATGAAAACATAATTAATTTCCCTTAAATTATTGAGGAAGTGGTTTTAAGTCAATGAAAAATCTATATTAATACTACAGTTGGATGTTCCTCTATCATAGAAATACCATAGGGAAATATCATAGAATGAGAATATTTAGTATTAAATCATCCAATAACTTGTGTAAAATAATAATTAATTACTCGAAAAATATATTAATAATCCTGGGGTATAAGTGTTGGTTAATTCACAAGATATTTGTGAACCCTCATATTGAACATGAATTCTAATAAAATTGAATCTATAATTATTGATTCAATATTAATATTTAATTATTAGAATATAATACAAGAATTATCCAAGTATCTAGGATCTTAGTTGTCTTGAAATGCTAGTTACGTACATGTCTTTCATATTACAAATGAGAATATAAAAAAGGTTCTAAAAACTCCAAGATATTATTATTATCTATTTTAGAATATCCATGAAAATTTAACAAAGTTATTTTTTTGGGGTTTATAGGGAATATACTATAGAATATGTTTAAAATGATATCCTACTAAAAATTAAAGTAATGAGGAAGATAACATTCCAAAATCGTTGAAAATAGTATGAAACAATTATATAATCAGAATAATTCTACAATCTAATGAATCTAAGGCAATAAAATATCCAATAATATAAATAATAACGAGTATAATAATCAATACCCCCATATATATAGAATGTATAACATTAGAAAATAAAAAGATATCGATAAGTCCTTATTCCATGGAATCATACATTAATGGGAAATGAATATACAAATACCCTAGAATTTGTTTCTCATAAATCCTACGAAGTCATCAAGGGGATACATATATCGAGCCATAAAAATCACTAATTAAACACGATTCAATAATATTATCTGTCCATAATATAATTCCTAACATTACATAAAAAAATTATTACATAATCATGGATAAAAACATTTTTTATTCAAATCACAGATATAAAAAAGAAAATTTTTATTTATTCAAATGAATATTTTTCCAATCTTGTAGAATATTCCAAAAAAAACTAAACATAGAATCTATGGGGGTATTATTATTTCAATATGAAGTACCATTTTCAATGAAGTAAATATAGTGTAGTCAAGAGAGTACGTTTGATGAGTTTTTTATCTATAGATGATACTAATTGAGTTTAGTAGATTGAAATGGTATGATACCAATGAAATGGTACTAGAATTTTTACAACACATGCATAACATACATCGATATGATCTCATTTTTTTAATATTCAACACAAGGAAAAATTAAATTCCCAAAGTACTATAATTTTTTAGTATAATTGAAAAATTGTAACATAATATTTTCATTTGGTGAAAGATCTTCGATGTTTCCCAAAAGATCAATCAATTTAATACCCTTAATTAAAACATGTATTTATAACTAGGGGAAAGGAAGAATTATAAAGGGTGATATTGGATTATTATAATTGGTAAATATTAGATATTCATAAGAAGAATATAAGCATAATCCTACGAGAACCTAAGAATAATATAAGAAACTTATTCCATTAAAATCAAGGAACATATAAATGAATAATGTCATAATGATTGAAAATTAATAAGACATGAATATTACGGTAATTTATATCATAATCCATTAAAGAAAATAAATTTTGAATAAGGATTATAATTATTTAATACATATAAGAATATGAAATCATTCATTATAAGTCAAGGTTCATTTTCAAAAATCATATCTTGGAACTACATGGGGGAGATACTATTTGGGTGGACACACCACCATTCCAAGTCACATACCATTCCTGATAGTAAAATGTTTTCAATATTCATACCATATTAGTAGTCAATGATCAATCCAAAGACCATATTAGTAGACTAGGTTCACTTCATAAACTATATTATCAATCAAGTTCTAATATCAAGGCCAACATAACAATCAAAGTCTTTTACTAAACTGAGTTCACTTCCCATTCCAGCTATATTTATATTATGAGATATAAATCATTACACAATTCATTAGAGTGAGATTCATTTACCACCCATATAATAAATAAATCACACATGCATATGCCAAAATATAATAAAACATTCAACATATCATGACCCTTTAAAAGGATAAGGTATTTATAAACATCATATCATAACCCATGAAATGAAATTAAAATAATTAACATTTAATCATATCATTACATCTGGAAAATAGATATGTTTATAATCATAGAATAACCATTCAATGTGAAACCAGTTTTGTAAGAATCTAACCCATGAATATGAAATGGATTTCATAACCATCAAACATGTGAATGAGAAATGTTTTTCATAACCATTATTCTATTAAAACATAAACCGTTTAGAGAAATAATAATAATGATACACTAGGATAATGTCCCCATTATAAAATGAGTAACACCAACAGATGTCATCTTAGACAGAAAATATTTTTTATATATCTTTAAAAAAATTCACGAGAACAATATATTTTTATTGAGAAAAAAATTGACCATATAATTTTTGAAAATATCCTTTTGAAAACATATAAAGGAATCAATGAAAATCCATTAAAAACTTTAAGGGCAGAAAAATAATTTAGAAAAAATTTTAATTGAAAACATCTTTTAAAAAATATAAAATAATCATTTAAAACATTGAAATACTTTTCTTTCAAAATATTCTTGAAAACATATAGATGTTTCGTGAAATCACATTAAAACATTTTCTTTGAAAACATATTTGATAACATATAAAAGACTCTTGAAAACATCTTGTAAACCTTTTATTTGAGAATATTGTTGAAAACTCGATAACGAGTCTTGAAATTTTTTTGATAATAATTTATTTAAAAATATCATCAAACGCATATAATGAAATCTTGATGAAATTTTAAAAACCACTTTATTGAAGATTTATTTTAAAAAATAAAAAGGTAGATTGAAAACATTTTCATAAAATTTTCTTTGAAAAAATATTGTCATAAATATAATGGAAGATTTAAAACCTTTTAAAAAATGAATCATTGAAAATGAGCTAAAAGTATCATTTAAAAACATTTTTGGGAAACATGGTTGTTGAATATAAAATATTAATTACCAAATTTGGAAATAAAGTGAAATTTTATAAAAATACTTTTATTAATTATCATAAGGACCTAAAATTGTAGGAATATTAACATTGCATTATGATATAATGAATAACTATAGGAGAAGAAAATTAAATATAAATATTGAGATATGGATTTTTAGATTTCATGAATTGAATCCTAATCGTAAACAATCCTGATAAATGAAGAGATTATAAGAATAAATTAAAACAACTTTTGTAACATTGAATTTGAATCCACATAAATTGATTACATTACAAGAATCTTAGTAATTTATTTAAATTAATGATAATATGATACAACATTTAAAAGTTTATTATATACAATTCATAAAATAATATGGGTTCATCACATAACATGTTTCTCAAAGAAAAACAATTGAGGGTATATTGTCACGACCCGCCATCACCAAAAATAGGGAAGCGTCAGCAGATTGCGAGGCCCTTCCTTCTTCAAGTTGAAGGAGAGATAATGACCCTCTAAACTCGCCTTCAATAGGTCCCGGAGTGGCGACCATCGCCAAGGGTATAGAACCACTCACTAAATGGAAGGAATTACCCTTTTTCCTTTAATAGGATTAGGAGATAAGATAGTAAATATCAAAACACCAAAACTAGAAGTGCAAGAATAACCAAAACAACCATTCCCATATGCATGTTCCAAAAAGTAAATACCACAAAGTACAAGGTGACTACAAAGGTAGAGTACCAAGAATGAAAAAAAAACAGCAACTGCAACTGCCCCAAAGGTCCCATCTAGTATGGTCCCACACAATCCCTGAAGTCTTCTTGGAAACCTGAAAGCAGTTTTAAATATGTAGGGTGAGCATACCAGTATACTCAGTAGGGAAAAAACAATGACTATCGTGCAAAAGTGGGGAGAGGTACTAAAGTCCCGTGAGAAACAGAAAACCAACACTATCAAGGAGTTCATCCATCCCACTCACCGGCTACACTGAACGAATAACACAAGATAGTAATATATAATAAGAGCACATCAATGTTTGGGTACCCCGTGCCACTTTTCCACTTGTTATTGAAGACATCCTACGCAGCGAACCAATCCCTCCATTCTCACCGCAGTAGCACTGCCAGACCCTGCCCGCACACAACTAGGCCACAACATCACCGCAGTCCTACAACCAAACCCCACCCACACACCCCTGGGCCATAACAACTATCACGCCCGCAGACACCTAGGCCAAAACTGTCCCACGTAACCACACATGCAAACACGTAGGCCAGAACAACCACCGAAACGCCTGAAGACACCTAGACTTGAAGATCCACTGCCATTCTTGAAGACACGAGGGCCTCATCCCGAAGACACGAGGGAAACAACCTACCCACACACACCTGGGCCAACCCCCACACTACCCCGCCCGGATGTTCTTGGGATAATAATGGACTTCAGGCCATCACAGCCCGCCCGAAGATACTTGGGTTATCCGGGAAAGGGAGCAGAATGGAGCTAATAACCAGCCACTATTAGAAGTGTTAGGGAAAACACCCTCCCCCATGAAATGAGGGTGTTCGGCACTAAGTTCACAACTTGGGTGGTTGCGAATAATAAACACAAAAACTACAAGTATATGTTTAGGTAGCAATAACTCACCCAGTTTAGGTTTTTTCTTCAGCTAGCCTAAAAAACACAAACAGTACCATGTCCAAGTCACAAATCACACCAACCAAAACCCAATTGTCCCATTCCTATTTTCATGTACATTAATTATGTTTAAATACATTTATGCACCTACTTTGGAAACTAGCAAGCATAAGCACAAGTCAAGGGAAGAGTAAAGTCAAACAAAAACTTAAACATTTCCTCCTGGTTCTATTGTAAAGCTGCAACAACAAAAGGGATAAGAGATCCCTCAATGTAATTGATGGAAGGGATACCCCGAGACACTACCCCATGTCCCCCAAATGGTTTCTCACCAACAGAGGATGCCACCCCAATTAGTGATATAAAAATAGTAACCACACATCCTCATATCCACAACCAGCCAATGTATAACAACAGGGGATACCATCCCCACCCAAATCACCCCAGCAACCTATCCCCCATCCAAGAAAACCATAGCGTCACCTGCAATCAGCCCGAGAATGAGGAACAACCAATACCACCAACACAAAGCATCCCCAAGCAGGTATTTTTCAGATTTAAAATAATTAACACACTCCATGTGTTCAATTCCACTTGTCTTAAACCGAAGTTATCAAAGAAAAGGATTGGTCCCGGTGCTTTCAATTTAGTAGCTGATAATACGTAATTATCCAATTACCTTTACACGACCAACACAAGAAGTAAGGGTTTATTAGCACACAGAGAAAGACCACCAATGACCATGATTTTCAGTAGGCATAAGTCCACACAAAACAGAAAATTTGATCATAAAACAAAGCAGCATCATCCTTCACAGCCCCCCCCCCATCGTTCTTTATAGAATTTGTTCATTTTTTTCATTTAGTTTTGGTTCATCCAATTCTACAGAAACAAAATCATTTCCACCCCGCATGATACACAAAAAGGAGAGACAAAGGAGAAATTACCTACTTGATTGGTCGATGATCGATGCTTCTCTTCACACGCGAGTAACAGGGGATGGACGATTTGCAGGGCTGGGGCCTCGGAAACTCAAGCATGAGTAGAAAAAACGATGCGAGGGTGATTGAAAAAAATAATCCCAGGGAGAAACCTTTAGTTTATAATCATGGGAATGGTTGATAAAAGAACGCAAAACCGTGTAAGGAGCTGGGTTAGGGGTTGACCATGCGGCCCCACATGTCATTAAAGGGTCCTCGGTTTAGGGGCGGTTTAAAAAAATGCACAAACCTCATCAAACACTTAATTAAATGCCATTTATGGGCGTTACTAGCTTTAAAACAAGCATAAAGTGGTTAAAATATCATTTAAAACCCAATTTGCACAAAAAGAAAGCGCTACTGGAAAACGTATGGGGGTAGGCAAGAGCCACCGGTAGCCAAGAGCTACCGGTAGGCCGACAGCACCCGGTAGCCAAGAGCTAGCGGTGGCTGACAGCCACCTATAGCAGAGCTACCGGTAAGCTGCAATGACCAGTGTGCCGAGCTACAGGTAGGCCGAGCTACCAGAAGGCTACGGCTACCTGTAGACCAAGCTACCGGTAGGCCGAGCTACCGGTAGGCTATGGATACCGGTAGACCAAGCTACTGGTAGGCCGAGGTACTGGTAGGCTGTGACTACTAGTAGACCTAGCTACCGATATGCTGAGCTACCATTAGACTTGATACCGGTAGGCTACAGCTACCGGTTGGCCTACCGTTAGGGGTCAAAACGTCACCGAGGAGCCTTGATATCTTTCCAAGACTACCCAGAACACCCAAAATCAGATTTTTACAAACTAATGGACCTCCAAGAACCAGATCCATTACATAAGATACCTCTCAAACTATTCTCGCCCTCGAGAATTTAAACAACCCAGAAGGAAACAGAGGGTCCAAAAAACCACCTCGAAAGATACCTCTCAGGGGAAAACCCCATTGTTAACTAAAAACCACCTTCTTCGTAAGAACAAAGTAACATACCATGTCAAACTGCCCAGTCATGTGGGTTTGGGAGTCTCCTCCACCATGTAAAGATACTATCTACATTGGGAGGCACTAACTCGCCCACACAGGTTTAATCGCATACACCTTAATGCGTCTTGATTAGGGTTCGGGTCCTCCCCTCCCCATATCCGTGACTTTTCACACACATTCAAAGGAAGGAAAACCACATATTTCATAGACAACAAGGTAAAACCCTCCACCACAACATGTATAAATAGAACAACACAAAACTCAAAGCAACTCTGGGTACTGGGCACACATCTGTGCTCCCCTCTCCCACGTACTCTCCTCAAGCCCACCATGTCTTCACAACACACGTACCAAGGGAATAGTTCACCAATGAAGCACCTTCTCCTCACGGTCCTTGATCATCAATGGTCGTTCCACAAAGGTCACGTTGTCCTCAATTTCTAGCTCTCCCCAGTTGAGGATTTGTGAATCATTATGTAGATACCAATGGAGCTGGGATACATGGAAGACATCATGTATCCTCAGTAGCGGTGGTGGTAATGCTAGTTGATAAGCCACTTCGCCGACCCGCCACAAAACTTCATAGGGTCTGATGAACCTGGGATAAATCATACTCACTATGTCGAACCTTTGTTGTCCACTCCTTGGGGAGACCTTCAAGAACATGTGGTCTCCAACTTCAAACTCAATGGGCCTTCTCCTAGAATCAACATACGAATTCTTTCGGTCCTGGGCCGCCTTCATACATTCCCATATAAGCTGGACCTTCTCTGTCATGCTCTGCACCACCTCTGGGCCAAGAATGCATGCCTCTCCTACTTTGGTTCGACACACAGTTGAGAGGAATGGCCACCCGTACAAGGCTTCATAAGGGGCCATACCAATGGAATATTGATAGCCATTATTTTTGGAAAACTCTACCAGAGTAATGTGTCGCACCCATGATCCTCCTAAATCCAGAAAACAAGACCGCAACATATCCTACAAGGTCTGGATGGTGCGCTCTGTCTGTCCATCTATTTGGGGATGGAAAGCTGCGCTAAGAAGTAGTTGGGTGCCAAAATCATGCAGCAATCGTCCCCAAACTCATGAGGTAAATCGAGAATCCCAATACGAGACTATGGACCTCGGAACTCCATGCAACCTCACCACCTCGTCCACATACCATCGTGCCAAAGTATCCACTGCACTCAACTCTTTTACTGCTAGAAAGTGAGATGATATTGTCAATCGGTCCACTACCACCCTTATGGTGGCATATCCCCCTTGGACCTTGGGTAGTCCCTTGAAAAAATCCGTCGAGACATCGTCCCACTTCCACTCGGGGACATCTTGAGACTGCAGTAGGCCGCCTCGAACATAGTGCTCACCCTTTACTTGCTAACCCACTATGCACTTGGCCACAAACTCTGCCACTTATCACATTACTCCTGGCCACCAAAACTGTCTCTTTAGTCTCTGATACATCTTGGAAACTCCCGGGTGTACTACTAGGGGTGAGTTGTGGAAGTCACAGAGAACCATGCTGCGCATAACCTCTGGAACAAACAACCTTCCCTAGAAAAGCATCTGGTTCTGAACATCCTCCATCCACCCTTCCGGAGCATTCCTCTGGTCAACTCGGTCACGCATGACTTTGTACTCTGGGTCTCCGCACTAATACTCCTCCCCTTGCTGCAACAGAGAATACTGCACTATCATCTGATACAAGAAACCTCTACCGCTATCAATCCTCGCATCCAGGTGGAAGGCAGTCAACCCCTCCATCGCCTTCCAGGCATCTTCCAACTCTCGAACCGCATCCTTATGTTTCCTCAGGAGAAAGGCATCGGCCAATACATTTCCCTTCCCTGAAGTGTAGGAAATCACGAAGTTTTAATCCTGGAGGAACTCCCTCCACCTTTGCTACCGCACGTTTAAGTCCCACTAAGAGAAGATATACCTCTAGCTTTTGGGATCCGTGAATACCACAAAGCATTCTCCAATGTGGTAATGCCACCACAACTTCAATATGGACACTACAGCTGTGAGCTCCAGAACATTTGTGGCATAATTACGCTCATGAGGGCATAAAATCTTAGACCCATAAAAGATCAGTCCTTGTTGCTACATCAACACACATCCGAGGCCTTGTCCTGAATCATCCCAGAACACCTCATATACTGCCCCTTCATCTGGTAGTATCAGCACTGGGGCACTAACCATCTTCTCCTTCAGATAGCTGAAGTCTTGCTCACACTGGTCACTCCATGCGAAAACCTGGTCCTTCTTAGTCAAGGCAGTCAAAGGGGATGAAACTCGAAAGAAGTTGGGTATGAACTTCAAGTAGTAACCTGCCAGCATGAGTAAACTATGAACCACTACCACATTCTTGGGCGATTCCCAAGAAACAACTTCTTCAACCATTGATGGGTCCAACTCTACCCCCTGCTCGGACACTACATGCCCAAAGTAGTGCACTTCTCACATCCGGAACTTGCATTTCAACAACCTCCCATAGAGCTGGTTCTGTCGGAGGACCTCCAAAACCGACGTTAAGTGATCCTCGTGGTCCTCCCCTGATCTTGAATAGATCAGGATGTCGTCGATGAACACAACTATGAACCAATCCAGGTACACCCGAAAGACGGAGTTCATAAGCCCCATGAACATAGCCCGACCGTTCATAAAACCGAAAGGCATGACCACAAACATGAAGTGTCCATATCTACACCTGAAGGAAATCTTTGGGATGTCGCCCTCTTTCACCCTCAACTAGTGATACCCAGACCGCAGGTCGATCTTCCAGAACCATTCTGCGCCTTTCAGCTGGTCGAAAAACTGTCTATCGTCAGAAGAGGGTAGTGATTCTTGATCGTTACCTGGTTTAGTCTCCTATAGTCTATGCACAACTTGAGGCCACCATCTTCCATATTTTTGATCAATACTAGATCAACCCATGGTGGCGCACTTGGTCGAACATAAACCCTCTTAATTAGATCATCAATCTGAATTCGCAAATCCCGTAGCTCCAAAGGTGCCATTCGGTAAAGAGCCATTGAAATCGGACGAGCAGCAGGCGCCAAGTCTATCCCAAAATCGATATCATGTCGAGGGGGTAGAGTCGTTACCACCTCAGGAAAAACGTCCATAAACTCGCTGACGATTCTTGGAAGCTCTACCATCTCAAAACCTACTGACTCTACTGACAGATCGACTAACAAGGAGAGGAGGGGTTCCTATCGCCTGCTGCCCTTCTGACTACTCCGCTCGCCGATGAAAGTAACACACCAGGCACCCATGTTTGAGAACACAACCTTTCCTCAGAAGCAGTCTATGACGACACACATAATGAATATCCATTCAATGCCTAGGATGACATCGTATGGCTCTATCTATAGAAGTAGTAGATCCCTGACCGAATGATGTGGCCCTATCATCAGTCTGCACCCTCTAAAAATATATAAAAATTCATTCTGAACTCTGACTGGTGTGCTCAGCACCAGGGTCACTGGATCTCTCTCAACATCTATACCCAGAGCACGGGCCAGACCGGGTGCCATAATGGAGTGTGAATCTCCAGTATCGAACAAGGCGTAAGCAAGGTTACTGAACAAACTAATCGTACCTAGAACAACCTACGGCCCTGGTGGAATTGCTACCTCCGCGGAGTGCAACTTTCCACGCCCAAATCCTCTACCCCTCGGATGTCGGCCACCTCCCCGACCACGCCCCGGTCGAGGTCCCCGAGGAGCGCCCTGAGGTCGGCCTCCTCCTGCAATGTCTGCCCTTGGAGGAGCGGGAGCTCGCTGTCCATACTGATGCTGCTGGGAAGGCCTGGTTGGAAGCTGCTGGTGGGGCGGGTGTTGGGCATGTCCACCACCGTTGTATTTTACTCATTTCGGGCACTGATTCCTGAGATTTCCATGGATCCCACAGATGAAGCACCAGGTTCCTGGGCCCGAAGGAAAAGTGCGGGGACCGGGAGACCGGAACTGGAACTGATGTGGCTTGATCCCTGCTGGTCAAAACCGAGAGGGTCCTGATGCTGGTGGTCTGGTACTGACATCCTTCCCCTTCGATGATCCCATCTGGATCCCTTCTCGTGTCACACCTCCAAGAGCATTCATCCTCTCTACCACTTCGGCCTTCTTATGTACCTCCATGTACGTCGGCAGGGTGAAGTGGGTAACAACATACTGGAGGGACGGTCGGAGGGCCTCCTCTAAATGTCTTTCCCGAGACTCCTCATTTAGAATGAAGTCTGGAGAAAAACATAGGAGGTCCTTGAACTTGATTCCCAGCACCCTTACTGACATACTCCCCTGCTGGAGGGAGAGTAGCTCATGCCTCTTCTCCACCTTCATCGTAGAAGAGAGGAATTCTGCCCGGAACTCCTTCTCGAAATCAGCCCATGCTACCTCATCCTCTCTCCTCTCTCCCAGGTAAAGTGTCCACCATTGACGCGTCGCTCCCCGGATCTGGCTGATGGCCAGAGGAACCCAGTACTCTATCGGAGCCCGGATCAAGCCGAAGGCTATCACCATCTCCTCTATCATGCCCTCTCTCTTCATGTCAGAGGTACTGCCCTCGTACTTTTAGAGGTTCTGTCGCTGGAATGCTCGAAGAATCTTCTTCCACTGGTCTTCCTCCTCCTCTCGATCAGTCCTCTTCTGATCGGCCAAGTCAACCTCCCGGGCCTCGATCGCCCGTACAACCCGTGGTCGTCTCCTGAGGTAAACAATGAATGCCTAAGCCCATGTAGTGCAGAATATTTGTTCTTAAAATTTATTAAACTTATTATTTATTTAAAATTCACAAAATACCCCATAAACACGAGAACACAAGTCATTATGATGCATGTACCATTCCAAGGGTCTCTACCCTGCAATCAGTGTAGTCTCACTTGGTCGTTTGGTAGGTCAAGAGTCCTTGCATCAGATCACAGGGGGCCCTAAAATCCCGTGTTCTACTCGGTCTTCCCTTGCATAATTCACGCACCAAGATCACCCAACACCGTTACCCTACCATCCCATGCAATCCTCACTATGCCTAAGTCCAGACTCCATCCTATCTCTCATCAATCATCTCTGACACCATTCTATCATGACCCGCCTTCACCAAAATGAGGGAAGGGTAATAATATTGCCATGGCCTTCCTTGTTCAAGTTGAAGGAGAGATAATGAGCCCTGAAACCCGCATTCAATAGGTCCCGGAGTGGTGAACAGCACCAAGGGTATATAATCACTCACTAAATGGAAGTAATTACCCTTTTTCTTTTAATAGGATCAGGATATAAGATAGTAAATCTCACCACACAAAACTAAAAGTGCAAGAACAACCAAAACAACCATTCACATATGCATGTTCCAAAAAG
This sequence comes from Viscum album, assembly GCA_963277665.1. Lineage (NCBI taxonomy): Eukaryota > Viridiplantae > Streptophyta > Magnoliopsida > Santalales > Viscaceae > Viscum > Viscum album. The sequence continues at coordinate 1,925,725,118 of OY728128.1, read as the reverse complement.
TAAATACCACAAAGTACAAAGTGACTACAATGGTATAGTACCCAGAAAGAAAAAAACACAAACTGTAAATTACCCAATGGTTCGAGCTATTATGGTCCCGCGTGATCCCCGATGTACTCCTGGAACCCTGAAAGAAGTTTTATATACGTAGGGTGAGCATACAAGTATACCCAGGAGAGAAAAACCAAAGACTCTCATGCACAAGTGGGGAGACGTACTAATGTCCCGTGAGAAGCAGACAATCGACACTATTAAGGAGTTCATCCATCCCACTCACCGACCACACTCACCAAATAACGCAAGAAAGTAATATATAATAAGAGCACATCGATGTTTGGGTACCCCTCACCACTCTTCCACTAGTTATTGAAGACATCCTACACATCGAACCAATCCCGCCATTCTCACCGTAGTCCCACTGCCACACCTCGCCCGCACACACCTGGGCCACAACCTCACCGTAGTGCCACTGCCAAACCCCGCCCGTACACACCTGGGCCACAACCATTATCCCGCCCACAAACACCTGGGCCACAATTGTCACACGTAACCACTCCTGCAAACAACTAGGCCAGAACAACCATAGCTATGCCTGAAGAGACCTGGGCTAGAAGATCCACTGCCATGCCCGAAGACACCTGGGCCTCATACCTAAGACACTTGGGAAACCACCTACCCGCACACACCTGGTCCAACCACCACACTACCCCGCCCCGAAGGTTATTGGGCTAATAATGGAGTTTAGGCCATCACAGCCTGCCCAGAGATACTTGGGCTATCCGGAAAAGGGAGAAAAAAGGAGTTAATAACTTGGCACTATTAGAAGTGTTGGAAAAACCACCCTCCCCCATGAAATTGGGGTGTTCGGCACTAAGTTCTCAACTTGGATGGGGCGCGAATAAGAAACAAAAAAACTAAAAGTATATGTATAGGTATCAAGAACTCACCGAATTTATGTTTTTATTGAGCTAGCTTAAAAAATAAAAACATTACCATGTTCAAGTCACAACTCACACTAACCAAACCCCATTTGTCCCATTATTGTTTTCATGTTCAATAATGATGTCTAAATAAGTTTTTGCACCTACATGGGCAACTAGAAAGAATAACCACATGTCAAGGGAAGAGTGATGTCAAACATCAACTTAAACAATTCCTCCCGGTTCTCTTGTATAGTCGCAACAAAAAAAGAGATAAGAGATCCCTCAAAGTAATTGAAGTAAGGGAATCCCCGAGACACAGCCCCATGTCCCCCAAATGGTTTCTCATCAATAGAGGATCCCACCACAATTCATGATATTAACAGAGTAACCACACAGCCTCAGATCCACAGCAGGCCAATGTATAACAACAGGGGATCCCATCCCCACCCAAATCACCCCTGTAACCAAGCCCCCATCCAAGAAAACCATAGAGTCACCCGAAATCTGCTTGCGAAGGAAGAACCACCAATACCACCAACACAAAGCTGCCCCAAGCTGGTATTTTTCAGATTTAAAAAATTTAACACACTCCATGTTTTCAATACCACTGGGCTTTAACCGGGGTTATCCAAGAAAATAATCGGTCCTGGTTCTTTCAATTTATTATCCGAATAAACGTAATTATCCAAGTTCCTTTACATGACCAACACAAAATGTAAGGGTTTCTTAGTAGACATAGAAAGACCACCAACGTCCATGATTTTCTGTAGGGGTAAGTCCGCACAAAATAGAAAAGAAGATTATAAAACAAAGCAGCATCATCGTTCATAGCCCCCCCCCCCTCGTTCTTTATAGAATCCATTCTTTATCTTTATTTAAGTTTGGTTCATCCAATTATACAAGAACAAATGAATACCCACCCCGCATGATACACAAAAAAGAGAGATGAAGAAGAAATTCCCTACTTGATTGGTCGATGATCGAAGCTTCTCTTCACGCACGAGTAACAGGGGATGCATGATTTGTAGGGGTGGGGCCTCAGAAACTCGATCTCAAGTAGACGAAACGATTGGAGGGTGATCGAGAAAAAGAAACACATGGTGAACCCTTTAGTTTATAAGGACGAGGATGGTTGAGATAAGAACGTGAAACTGCGTAAGGAGCGGAGTCGGGGGTTGACCACGTGGCCCCACATGTCATTAAAGGGTCCCCGGTTTAGGGATGGTGTAAACCAACACACACACCTTAGCAAAATTTTAATTAAATGCCATTTATGGGAATAACTATCTTTAAAACAAGCTTAATTGGGTCAAAATAGTGTTTAAAACCCAATTTTCGCAAAAAGAAGGTGCTACTAGAAAACCCGTGGGGGTAGACAAGAGCCAGCGATAGCTGAGCTTCCGGTAAGCTGCAGTTACCTGTAGGCTGAGCTACTGGTAGGCCGAGATACCAGTAAGAAACGACTACCAGTAGACCAATCTACTTGTAGGCCAAGCTACCGGTAGGCTATGGCTACCGGTAGGCCGAGCTACTAGTAGGCCGAGCTACCTGTAGGCTATGGCTACCAGTAGACTAAGCTACCGGTATGCCGAGCTACCGGTATCCTTGCTAAAGGTAGGCTAAGGATACTGGTATGCCTACCATTATGGGTCAAAACTTCAATGAGAAGCCTTGATAACTTTCCCAAACTACCCAGAGCACCCAACATCAGATTATTACAAAGTAATGGACCTCCAAGAACCCGGACCATTAAAAAAATTACCTTAACGATTTGGTAACATTTCAACCGTATAACTAATTTTATTATTGATCATAAAATGGATATGTGAATAACCATAAATTTATTGATAATAATAAAATAATAAATTCATCATCATTATATACCCTATGAAAATAAAATTAGTGGTGGATAAGGCATAATTATCATAGAAATAAAAGTGAATCTAGAAATCACATTACTACTTGACTAACTTTTGAACCCAAAGATCTAAGAAATAATAACATCAATTACAACTTTTAGTATCATTAAATAAGTTAAATTAAGGATATATAATTTCATAGGTATTTATATACATGACATAGAAACAATAAGTGGTGAATATATCATATATCACATATAAGTTGAAGTGAGATGAAAAAACCCATACTTTATGTCTTCACATTCTTTGTGCATGTTAAAAAATCATGTATAATAATTATAGGCTTATTATATGTAAACCACATAACCATATTATTGTATATAATACCGCATATTATTTTATTGTGACTTCATATTCTATTTTCATTTACAATTTCATGTTAATGTTCTGATTCTCGTAATAACAACTTTGTTTTTTTCTGTATTTTATGACTTTTTATTCATCATCCTAGTACATAGATAATGATTTAATTATTCCATGATTATAAAACAGGATTTAAATATCATATATATACATTATATAAGTATTTATAATAATCTAAAACAATTGAAATACTAAATGGAATACATCGTTCATGGGGACAATATGTCTTACGTACGCAAGAATGATGTTTCAGTTTTTTTATCGTACTGAAAGAATGAATTTAAATTACATATATATATATATATTGTAATTATAGTATATTTTTACAGGTTTTATATTTTTTTTACTAAAACCATAATTAATACTTATCATATAATGTGTGAATGAATCACATCGCCTTGAAGAGGTGGTAGTCCACACCTCCACAAATAAAGTTATCTTATTTCCATAAAATAGAAAACATGAAGGTATGTGTTATATTATAATTATATAAGCATAATTAAATCCTATATATCATATAAAAACAATAATTAATTCATTATTCCCATCCTTGAAATATGCTAGTGGTTAAACAAAGAACATCAGTTCTTGAGGTCGTAGTCCATCAAACACACGAAGGACGACTAGAGGTCTCATTTGATGGTTGATTGTGTGATTTTATATAATTAAATAAGCATAAAAAATATTTTTATTTAGGACACAAATTTTCCAATATTAAAATGTAATATTAATAATTTAGGGGTAGAGAAACAAAGAAAACAAAAGATCTCATTGAAGGATGGTATCCATTCTTTGGGTTACTCCTCTCGGTTTACACATAAAGAAATCCTTGGATGGATTTCATACCAAATTGAGGCATATAGGATTAGGTTAGGAAAATTGGGGGAAATTTGTGAAGAATTTTTATTATACCAATGAATTTAGATGTGGGAATAATTTGGGAGTTGTGAGTGACCTTCAATATTAGTGGGGAGACATTCTTGTACATATAATAACGTAGACACTATTGAGAGGTATACCTTACTTATTTTATTTTCATATATTGGTTAATTTTTTTTAAATAGTTTATATGTTCTATGTATGACAATAATATAGATGTTTTTACATGTTTCTAGGTTTTTTGGGTGCTTAAATTATTGTTTAGACACTAAATAAATTCGTTTTTTCCTTAATGATTGGAATTTATTTTAATTAATTTCAGTAATATTTTTTATCCAATAATATTTTGACCTTACTATAAACTATAATGTATAATTATTCCCATTATATAGTCCTTTATTATCAATTCCAAAAATATCATTGGATGAAATTACTAATAAATTAATCCTATATATGTGATGGGACGATGAGTTATGAAAGATAAAATGTTTAGAAGTTTTGATGCTTTTATATAAAATATCAAGGATAAATTTAATACAATGAACTAAATTGGATTAATATATATAATATTTTATATATATATATATACAATAAAAACACACAAATTAATAATTGATCTATATAAATAGATTTGATGAAAAGTTAGTTTTCAATTAAATTATAGTGTTCTTCAATAATCATCAAAAAAAATGATAATTGTAAGAAAAATAATTAATATTAAACCAATGTAAATATATATATTAAAATTTCAAAAATGAAGTTTATTTTTTAAAATAAAATTTATGAAATTTTAATAAAATATTTTTAAAAATGGTGCACCATAATATGACACTAAAAATAATTTTTAAAAAAATATATATTTCTATTCATAAAATTTGATTTATTCTTGTATCTTGTATAGAAAATACATAATATTAGTTTTAAATATATTATTTAATACATAATATATATTATAACATAATATAATTCATCAATGTGGGGTTAACTAATTTATTATGGTTTAGCATGATTGATTTCATAAATATGGTTTTTTAGAATAATATTTCCCATAATTTCAAAAGGTATTTTTTGTAATTTATAGTTAACGGTTCACTAAAGAAATCATGTTATAAAAACTTTAAACCATATTTTCATAATTTAGTAAAATTGATTCGTTACATACATTTAAATGGATAGTTGAAAATAAGAAAAACATTTTAATAATAACAATATTATTATATTGGAGTTTGGTAAAACTATGTCTTGTGTGCAACACCAAATATCAATGGTACTCATCATTATATGTACTAGATTACAAAAATAGTCTTGTGAATACTAAATTCTAATGTAAGCATTTGATTTTGCACAATCTTAAAATCATGTTTTGTGTAATGTACTCCGAACATAGTACCTTCATATAATTGATGAAAAATTATGCATTGTTTAAAATGAAGAATATAGAAAATATTAAATTTATTTGAAAACAAATATTTCAAAAAAAATTGGGTATTACATAAATAAATTATTAATGTTTTTAAATATTATTAGAACTAAAAAACATTTAGGATATTCTTTCTGGCTGTGTAGCCTTAGGGGAACCCATCATGCATAGAGTGAAAAATGAGGCTACTACACAACAAATTTTTTTAGGGTGATTACTCTTATGTTAATCTATTTTAGAACTACATTCAAATTAAAGTATATATAGAAGGTTATAATTTTCAAAAAAACCATACACATTTTACATTCCAAAACATAAGATTCTAGTTTATTATTACAAATTTGCTAATATCTCTATCCAAATACAATGATGAATAAAATTTCAAATAGAATATTAATTACCATTAATATTTATTGAATCGTTATATTAAATATCAAATTTTTATTAAGTACACTATACAATAGAAAATATGGTGTATGAAAAAAATCATGTCTCAAGGAATTGAAAATTGAGACAAAGAGTCATCATCTTTATTACAACTCATTCGAATGTGTTTTAAAAAAATATATAAAAAATATTCCTTAATCACTAATCCTAGAAATTTTTTAATACATATTAATTTATTTAAAATAAAGTTAATATATATATATATATTGGTAATTTATTATATATTTTCAATATCATGTGTGAGTAATCTTGATCTTTTTGAACTAGTTTCATTATAGCAATGTTCTAATTAAATATTATCTTGAAAATAATAATTATTGTACAATAAAATTGGATGATAATTGAATATTTATATATATTTATAATTTTATAACTTTATTTGATGTGACTTTTGGTTTTGATAGTTAATAATGAAATCGATGATGAGAAGTTTTTGAGATTTATAACGAAAATAAATTTTTATCTTAACTAATTACTATAATATAAATTCTACCATTCTAGAAAAAAATGAATTAAATTTTTACATATTTATACCATGTATTACAAGAAAAAAAAATTTTATAGTCATACATGATAAAACATTATAGCATTGTACATGTATGCGGTTAAACATACCCAAATAAAAACATGCCTTAATTAATGGATGATTATTAAGTGATCTGGTTTTCATATTATTATAACCTAAGAATAATGACATTTATTTTTTATTAGTGTTTTATAAAATAATGTAGATTAATTATCTATATAAGCTAACATATAAGTTTCACTTAAATAGATTATAAAAATCATTTTTTGGCCACACATCTCTCTTTGGGAGAGTTGAATTTAGCATAGTTGTTTATTATTCATATTATTATTATGATTTCCCCTTTGTATTTATAGGAACAAAAAATTTCATAAAAACATATTTATACATTAAAAATATTCTCATGAAGATACATGAATGAAATCATTGAAATGAAAATAGTAAACAATCCTTCCATAGAGGTGGTAGTCTACGCGTACGTGGGGTTGATGATTTAATTTTCAGTCGAATGGGATAAATGTATACAATGTTTGTTATTTTTATAAATTTTAAAAGTCATAAAAATCTTATTAAATATTAAATTATACATTATTACTGTCTGTGGATGTTATTTAAGGAATATAAAACATAACACTTCATGGAGGTGGTTGGCCACACACAAACACGAATGTCGTTTTTCTTTTCCATACAAGAAAAGGAAAAATCTGGTTAATAATTATTCAATTTTCATATAATATATTGTATAAGAGTAATGATCAAGTAATTTTATTGTAATTAATTCAATAAATCTCTAAAATTAATTTATAAGCAAAATGAAATTAGTAATATTAGTATTTAGTTTATGGAAATATCTTTTCCCTTAAAAGATTACTTGGAAAGGTATGAATTATGATTATTACATGAGAATAGAACCTTAATAGTGTGAAATTAGAAATTATAGATATAAATAATGATATTGTTTCAAGATAATTCTATATATTTACAGTTGGATAAAATCAATGGTGAGATGCCCCCATTATAACAAGTGATAATTGTGTTTGTGTTAATATTTCAACTTAATATATAGAGAACACATGTTACAATTGTATCATGGATAAAAAATGTACACTAATTGACTGATTAGTGATTTACGTTTTATAATATCCCAACCAATCAATTGTAAAAAATTTACTATCTTTTTTCATGTTCTTTAACCTATGATTTTTTAATTTTATACTTGAAGTTTTACCATGCAACTAGTTATTTCCTATGTAAATCATTATTATGTCTAAAAATAAAACAAAACATATTGAAAAAGATGAAACTAAACATTCAAAATATTAAATCCATTTTATGATATAAAATTTCAACATTAAATAAAAATTAAATTTTTCATTACTACTTATAATAGAAAAAACCTTTTTAGAAAGAAAATTAGCTTTAAATGATTAATTTTTTTAGTGTAAAATTATAAAATTTTTATAATTATCCTTATATAGATTGGTTTCTTATAAAAATATATAATATATAATTCATTAAAATAAAACAAAATCCAAATTTTACAAAAAAAATTAATTACAATGAAATAGAAATAATTTTTAATTAGAAAATATTTATTAAATCTATAACAAGTTAATAAAAGATTTATAAATTCAACATAGTGTTTTTGAAATTAAAATATTTAACTATTAAATACAGCGTTTACCAATTTATTTTTTTCAAACCTCTAGGCACTCTTTCAAAAATTTATAATTTTGTTCAAAACTATATTTTTCAATATTTACCTATAAATAAATTATTAAAAAAACCAAAACATGTTCCTAATAATGTATTGATATTCTCAAATAGGTTGTGAGGGTAGTTTTTTAAAATGGAATTTAAATTTTATCTTTTAAAAAATCATGATTAACAGTTTTTAGAGTAGATATTATGTAATGGTTTTGGGATGTAGTGTTTTCTTCCTATAGTGGGGTCTCAAGTTTTACTTTATGCCCACTAAAAGAAAACATTAAAAGAAACTATTTAAATGTTTTAAACTAAATTATATCAGTATTCCTTCCACAAAAAATCGTCAGGATCCTAGTTTTTCACCTATAATTTTTCATTTCTCTAAAAGACATTGAGAAGCTCATTTTGTAAATTACACAACACACTCTCTCTAGTGTTATGAATTTGGAAATAGCTTCATAATACAATAATTAAGGTTCAATATCTATTCCCATAGATGATCATATGTGTTGGATCAATAATTTATTTCTTCAATAGCAAAACATGTAATAAATCATTTACTTTAGAATGTCTATATGGAATGACCCATCGGTAAGCTTCGATTCCAATTCTCTCTATGATTTAAAAAGGCCAATTGTACCTAGGGTTTAAAATACCCCTTTTAATATCTCTATAAAATAACTTCTAGGGTGAAACCATTAAGAATAAAAGACCCCCACCAAAAATTTCATGTCATTCTTTCAATTATAATCATAAAACATATTTTATATGGAGTTAATTTTATATGAACCTAGATAGTACAGACATTAAATCTTGGATTGTCTATAATTTTTTGGCATACTCCCAACCTTTTACCAAATTCTAACCAAATAGTTGGAGTAAAAAATCTCATCCAATACAGTGAATCATAAGTTTCTATATCATTTCAATAATAAAAATATTTTTTGTATTAAAATTTTAAAAAATGTAGATAGGATCCCTAGATCCATAGTGGTTATGTGAAAAAATATCTAGATGTATTTTTTTATCTGAATAGTCTTTTGATACATGCCATCAGTTTAGAGATGATAAATGGGGATTAAGTGTATTTATTTGTTGAGGTCCTTTTTATGAATCTTCTTAAATTTTGATATAAACTGTGTATCATGATAAAATACAATTTATTGATGTTCCCCATGGATTCCCATGATTTTATTAATATAAATCCATGCATGATGCTAACCCGGTTGGTCTTCCCTTATTATTATGAAATGTGAATTCATGGTATGGAGATCGATGATAACACAATTATAATTATATTTGTAGTTTTTTAGGATACTATTGAAAATTTTAGATTAAATATCATCCAATTTTAATATAGTAATAGGAAAAGTTTCCATGATACCATGAGTATGTTTTATTTCATCTTTTACCAGCATCAAAAATATATATCATGATACAAAACATTAAATTTACCTCTTTATACCCTCCCACACGAAATTTTATCGTAAATAGTTATACATTTATTGTGATACCATGGTGTATAGAGAAGTTTGATTTATTTGATCCATTTCATTTATTCTTCTTCAGTTCATGTATGAATGTAAAACATATTATCATTCTAAACAACAACACTCCATTTCATTAAATTAATTCTATTCATTTCCATCATTTACTACTTTAATAATTTTATTTAATTACTTATTATCATTCAAGTAAATCTCTATCATTTCTAATAATCATTATTTTACAATTTCATGGAAAAGGGATGATGGATACCATTTCATAGAATTACTACATCCATCCATACATGATAACATTATATAGGATCATTATTAATCATAATAATTTTTGAAACATCATGGCCCCTCATACTCAATGTATTAGCAACATTTTTCTTTCATATGGTGTCAGCAAATCTAGTATATAATGACTGTGATTTTTTTAAACATATTATATTCCTCATATTGAGATATTTCTTAGTGAAAGTGTACTTCAATATTTTCTGGTTTCTATATATGTATATTCTTAAACTATAAATGTAGTATATTCATATCTACAATGTAAATATTTTATCTACCAACTCAAGTACATGATCTAGATAGGTTTATTCATGGATATTTAATGTTTATTCTATAATAGAAAAAATCTATTATTATGCATAAGGAAGTAACCCCATAATTTATTTTATAGATCAATAAATATCACAAAACCTTCATTTTATCATGGTAAAGTCCATATTGGTGAATTGATATATCTCATCTTCAAATAACTAATATATTACTCAAAATCAAAATACAATATGAATTTAATCCCTTTATCTTTCTACATTGATAAAAGATTTACTATTTGGGAAATTATTTGAACAAACCAATAATAATAACATGCTATGCTAAAGAAGTCACATATCTCTATTTTATTTTTCATTTTATACTTTCCATTTAATAAAACTATTTTTAATAGATCAATATATATTATTTAATTAGAAAAAAATTTATCCTATAAAATAATCGTTAAGGATAAAAAATTTACACATACTAAATTTTTGATATAATTCATTTTTTGTTATGGACATAAGAGTTATTATCATATAGGTCTCATTCACTTAAATTATATTTGAGAATATCATGATATAATCAATGACCACCATAAAAAGTTATTATTACATTCCTTGAAAAATATTTTCATCATTTCTATAATAATCGATGGCTATTTTTTCAAGCAATATAGAACTACCATCAATTAAAAATGACTATATTGTGTACGGAATGTATTCTTTATTATAACTTCCTTCTACAAACATAGCTGATGGTAAATAGATAAAAGAATGATCGTTGAAAAAAATTGATCTCCATGAAGTTGAAAAAATAAAAAACAATTTGTGCTAATGTATACATTTTCTTTAAAAAAACATTATTGATCTCCCAATAATTTATGTAAAATCCCATATACACATCATTAATAGAGATAAAAAACATGGTCACCCTATATAGAAACACTAGGAAATATAAATTCATTATCACAAATACATTTATGTTATTTATTTAACTATACCAACTCCATTGGTTTCATTATAATCATATTTTTAAATATGGGTTTTGAATTAGGAAAGAATTCAACAGAAAAATAAATTTCACACATAGGTGTATTTCTAGGTAATTACTCTTGATATATATCACATAATTTTTGGATAATGGTTATATCCCCTATAAATCAGATGTAATTTCCTTCCATATATAATGGATTCAATTTATATTCTCCCAAAACTTCATTAAGTTGAGCTATTGTAGTTGGTCCTAGAATAGTCCAGAGATATAAATTTTACCCCTTCAGAAAATATCTGACCATGATGACCATTACTTTTTAGTAATTATCAATGTGACAAATAACTTTTCATGGAACTCGATCCATTTCATAGAAAAAATAATAATTAGATACATTGAAGGGTATATTGTTTTGTTTCATGAATAAGCAAAATATAGTTATACCACATTGTGGATTGGACATTTGATCTATGTGGTTGAGGTTTTTTCTTATAAACTGGCTCAACCTCTCTAATATTAATAGGATCTGATTATATCTAAATATAATAACATTTATTTTAGTTGTAACAACACCAGATTGACTATTTTTGTTGTTACAGCTCCCATTCATTATGTTAGCGCATGTGTCGTAACATGTAATACATACAATTTTTTCATGATATTGACTTATATAAAAGAAAAAATAATAAGTATTCAAATAAAATATTCCATAAAATAATAATGTGCTTCAATAATATCTGTGATATATAACTGCATTCCTCTAAATCCAATCCTCAATGTTTATATCAACTTTTAATGATACCATCTGTAACAACCCTATATATAGAAACCCAAAGCTAAAAGGTATATTACATTATTGGTATAGAGTAAAATATTTCATAAAGGATATAATATTATAGTAGTCATGGAATACAAGACACACCCACACAAAATAAACATATATTACACATTATTTATTTCATAATAGGTTGATTTCAAGTCCCAGTTTTATAAATAAAGAGATAAGAATTTTTATATTTTAAAAACAACATAAGAAAATTATAATCTTTATTTCATATAGATGAAAATTAAACATATTATTCTTTCTTTATTTCCTATGGAAAGGAAAAAAAATAATGTTGATATCAAATTCTCAGTATTGAGTATTATGCATTTGAGGTTATCATAACATTGGCATGGAAAACATATTGTTGAAAAATGTGGATGATTTGAATAATCCCATAATCAAATTAAATAAAATTAATACAATATCCCTAATAATAAATAAAAACATAGATTAAAATTGATGATTTGATATTTATGGAATGAATAATGATTGAAAATATAACTATACCATTAAGGCCGTGTTCTATGAAATTAAACATGAATAGGTAAGTAATATGCTAATACTCCTGCCAGTTTATGTTATGAGACCTACTGATGTATTGAGGGGTTATCTACAAAAGGCCATATCTATCACTAATTAATTATATGGAATTATTCATATGAGTTAAAATGAAATTTCATAACACTACTTAATTAACTTATTACCCAATCATAGAAAAACAGAACAATGCCAATTAATATTATGGTAATATAGAAAACAAATATCTACCCATTCAATTGAGTAATGTTGAAATATAATCGAATAACATGAAAAATAAAAAAAGGAACAATAGTTTATTCTATATAAAATAGGATGTTATGTTTTTTAAAAAATAATGAGACCATGGTATATACGGTTTAAGGGATTTGTCATGGGTGCTTTCAAATGATGTTAGAATTATGGTTATTTAGATATAGTAGATTAGCTAACCATGGTCATCTGTCTATGGAAGAAGTAAATTAAAAAAACATATTAAAGGTATTTTGAAAAAAAATTACTTAAAAAATTAACACACTACTTGAATGGATGGGGGGTTTTAATCATTTATAAAATAAGAATAATTTTTCCGGATGAAGATTTCATTTTTTATATTTTTGAAATGATGTTCGATTAAAAATACAAATCAAGAAGTTGTTTTTTTCAAAAATGTTATGAAAGGCATAATAGATCTAACTATAACTCTAAATTTAATTATTAATCATTATCATCTAAATTAATATCCACCAAATTTTTAATCCCTAATTTTCAAACCCCTGAACTATAAGATAATTAACTTTAACCGAAAGATGAACTAGATTAAACCGTAGACTATCATTGGAACATGTAATTGTAACACCCAAAATTGATTGATGTTCTAAGGAAAAAATATTTTTAGTTGTAAATTAAGGCACATTTCTATAATATAAATGCGAACTAACTGAGTTTATAAATTATGTTTAAACTCTACAAATTGATTATATGTTGTTTTGAATTACAGATTAAATTCACACTCTCACAATTCACATAATTCTCAACCATGAGTGTTTTATCATGAATCATTCACCTACTTTTGTAGTTTCTATTAAATTAAAAACTCAATTAATATATAATAATATTTGAATAAAATTATTTCATTGATTTCAAATAAATTAATGAATAAGGTAATATGTAGATTTATTAATAAAAAGCCTATTATTCCATGGTCGATGAAGACATCGTAGAAATATTTTGTATGTGAAAAAGTTAATAAAGGGTAAAACTAAATATCATTTCTTATATTGACTTCCATACCAATGAAGATGATTACGAGAAGAAGAAATTTTATCAAAATAGAAGAAAAGATATTAAATAAAATAAAAATAGATGTGTTTATTATTAAAACACAAACACTACAACATGAGAAAGAGAGGAAGGCTTCACAAAAGGGATTATTTCTTCAAGTGATCCACATAGGAGTATAAGAAGTTACAAAAACTCCAAGGTGATGAGTGAAATCACATGGAAAAATGGAAGAACATCACTCTATGGTTGATTATGCAAATGAGGTGCCCAATGTGTCAATTTATAACCAAAATATTAAGTGGTTTTGGGCACCCAGATTTCGATATTCCACTTGTGTCTCAGTTTTGGGTTGTTAAATGGCCTTATCACGACATGGAGAAAATAGAAAAGTTTTATTACAACATCATTACTGTCTCTATGTCAAATTTGGTGGCCAATTGAGATTTACAGTGCAAGATATGATCGAAATATAGAACCAAATCTTTGACATCGTGCAGATTATGTCCTTAAGATAGATTGGTTCATATGTCCCCCTTAATGGATTAAATCAGAATCACTTTATAGAAATGAGATATATCTCATGATGTTAGGGAGTTTCTAACAACATTTCGACCAATATGGAGTCTCTTATATTGTGTGATGTTCAAAACATTGGATATATTTCATCGTGCTTCCCTACAGTTTGGCACATTTTCCTTCTAGATCATCTCTGATCCTCCAAGTCACCTCCTCCTACAATGAAATCACCTCAAAAGAATAAAATATATTTTTTAATAGTGATACAAATATGATAATTGAATCAAATGGGATTTGAAATTTGATTTAATATTTTTAATTATAAGTACAAAAAAGGTAAAAAAGTGATTTTAGGGTGAAATAAACCATTGAATCATGATGTGATCACACCCACAAAGATACCCTATTTCACTCCTAGGAGAAAACTAATAACATGTATTCCAAAATTTATATCATCTAAACTACAATATCAAATAAGAAAAATTAGAACACATATCCTTAAGGTCCAACAATTTGAAAACAATAAACAAAAGATATCATGCCTCCTCAAAAAACTATTATTTCATGTTCATAATTCAATATCATTAAATATATTTCCAATTCATTTATCCTCCTATGGACAAAAAGTACTTACCTCACATTAATATTAACTTATCACTCAAATAACAATTTTTCCAATATGTATTTCTCATCCAGACTCATACAAGGGTCATTAGAGGCTTGATAAATTCCTATATCCTCACATGGTGTGAGTCAAGGACATATGTTTATCATTATGACTTTTTTGGGTTGTAATGTGGCTTTCAATTGGTTGAAAAAAATTTATTTCTTCTAATTTTCACATAAATATCATCTCCTCCTAAAACAACTTAGCATCATTTCGACTTCATCATCATGTAAAATAATAAAATGTGGACACCAATAAAAATTTCATGAGAAAAATATAAGTCTTCTCATTCATTATTTTCATGAATTCTCTAGATAGGAATGACATTATACCTCTTTTAGAAGGTCTATAATAGTAAAAATTCACTTATGAAGAAGGCTCTAGAAAAGGAAAAACATTCAACATAATTAATTTTTGTAGCTGCAAACATATCTTTTTAGAATTTAACTTTCTACAAAATTTATCACAAAATGTGGTAGTACAACACAAATATAGCTTCCCTGAAACTTATGTTCGACTAGATTTTTCAATTTCACTTCAAGATTTGGTTAGATAAAAAAAATTGGATTGTAATGTAAAAAATATAAATGGTTTTCATGTATTCTAATGGATACATAGATTAAATTTTTAAAGTTGGACATTTTAAAAAGGATTCATATGAAATATGGGCATTAAAACCAATGAAATGAATTAATCATTTAAAACACATATACCTCCAAACCTCAATTTTTGACAAGATTAAATAAAACTATGGTTAATTAAATCATGGTTTCGTTCTTTCAATAAGTGAGGTAAATGTAAATAATAAGACAAAAACGTTTTATAAGCCTCACATGAAAAAGATTTCAAAAATAAATATAGTGAGTTGTGGTGTGGTTTTACAAACACTCAGTATTTCCAAGAAATTACTAATGATTTGAACATGAAACAATGTCATTTTTAGTATTCATTTATAAAAAGTTTCATGTGATAAATTGTTTCACATATGGATATGGATTTCAAAAAAGATATGAGAAACATTTTAGCAAAAAATATTCAAAACTAAAAAAAATTAATTGAAAAATAAACCCACAAAATTGGGAAAACACACTTTTTTTTGAAAACATTAAAAAACAAGAAAACAATTAATATAACTAAACTAAAAGGTTACCACACCCACACATAAAATATTTCATTTTCCTCAATTTGAACCCATGAGATAATATGTGCACATGAATTCTGTTATTAAAAATATAAAAAATTATATAAAAGTGAGAGGGTTAGTAACTACCTAATATTCTTATGTTTTGTTGGGGTCATGGAATGTGATACAATCCACTATATTAGTATAAATTCCCTAAATGTATTACATCAGATATTTCAAATTGACTATAATGAAACATACTGTGTCCACTTGTGTGTTCTCCAATACACCATAAGGAAAAATATAAGAGATAATATAACTACCTAACCATATTGAAATAAACTAACCAGCCATCAAATTTAGTTGTGAATTGTAGATAATGACTTTCTCTACAACAAAAATCTCTATTTGTTGGATCATTCTATCAGGTGATAATTTTGATCAATCTAAGAAGTTCCTTAAATTCCCATATGATGACAACCTATTCTTCTCAATATCATGAATTATAGTTTCCTTTGTATTAAAGCATAAGCCAAATCCATGTTACATTTCTTTATAGCCCAAGATGCTTGATGCTTGACTTCCATTGGGAGATGAAGACCCATACACAATAAAAGAATTTTTAAATACCTCCATGTAGGTCTAAATTAAATTAAACAAAATAAACACCATGCATCTTTGGAAGGTTTCTGGGGTGTTGCGAAGTCCAAATTGAATCATTCTGTAGAATATTGTGTCGAACAGACAAGTGAATGTTGTATTCCATTGATCCCCTAGAGTAATAAGAACTTGAAAATATCTAAAAAATCCATCAAAAAACAATAATGTTTCTTCGAAGCCAGTCTCTCAAGTATTTTATCAATAAATAAGAGGGGAAATGGTCCATGCTAGTAGATTGATTTAGTTTCCTATAATCAATACACTCACACAAACTATTTTGTACCATCATTGTAATTAACCCATTATTATCATTTTTAACAATAGTAACACCATGTTTCATAGGCACAACTTAAATAGGACCAAGCCACTATGAATTTTAAATAGGATATATTATACCTACCTCAAGAAATTTTCCTACTTCTTTTTTAACAACCTACAAAAGTGATGGATTATGTATCCTTTGTTGCTACCTAACCAGTTTAGCCCCATCCTCCAAAATAATACCATCCATGAAAATATAGAAGATAATGCCGGATATGTTATCCCATGCCACCTGTTTGCCTTAATGTTCTACCTAAAAAGACTCTAATGTTTTTCTTCATTTTCAAAAGGATGATTATTTGTGATTATAACTGGTAATATCTCACCACTAAACATGTATGAGTTTTTGAGATTTTCTGTTGATGGCTTGAGAACTAATGAAGGGGGTGATTTATGGATGGAAACATCAAAGTGACTGAAATAAGTACACCAATAAAATTATTATCAAAATGAATAACATCAAAATACAATAATAATTCATCAAATCCCATAGCATACTCAATACCCATATAATTATCAGATGAAACATGATCAATATAAGAACACATATAAAAATAAAATCTATGAGAGTCTTGTGCATTAGAAACAGTTGTAGAGGTACACATAGACATCAAACTGGAATCAATTCTCATAATATACCTATGTATAGAACAATAAAAATCCCTGGATTTTTTTCTTGGTGGATCAAAATGGGTTATAACAAACACAAAATGTTCCTGTACGATGTACCTCATGGAGTCCATAAAATTAAATATGAAAACATCATCACTATGCTCCATGGAATTTGTAGCCTCCGGAAAATTTATAAATGTTTAAGTAGTTTTTAGGAATTTACTATCTATGATAATGTTATCACATGAACATACCTAATATTGTCAATTTTAATCAGGTAGAAATCTTCTGGAAAGATCATGTCTCTTTCCCAGACAAGTACATCCTCTAGCACTCCTCCTCGATATATTGTAGCCATATTTTCCAACTGCACCAATACTCTCATCAGATTAAAAAAAACAACCTATAAATAAGAAAATACTATGTGAGGCATTAAATTTATGGAAGCTCATAAATCACAAAGAGAATTAAAAAAGTGAAACTCCCCTATGGTGCATGGGATGGTTAATGTACCTAGATCCTTTAACGTCATTGTTATTGTTAGAGTTTGTGTAATGACTTCTCAAACATTCCTTCTATTATTGATCCTCTCATTTCCATTGTTCCTTCTTTAATTGGTACAATGTTATTTTACAAATTTGGCATACCTTGGGTTTTTCATAAGAGCTTCAAGTATATGGATATTGATCTTCACACACTTGAATGTGTACAAAATCACTTTTTTCATAACCTCCCAAACTATCTTCTTGATTATCAAAACATTTTTTGGAATGTGAATGGTTTTAGGATGAAGATAATCAATTTTTTTCTTACATTTTTCAATCACCTTAAATAGTTCATTAGTTGGCCTTGAATGAAGCTTATCCCATGTTATGCAGAATCATGGTGGAACGACAGGTGCAGATGTATCAGTTGTGTTCTTCCTACATCTCAATGTTATGGAACTAACATTTCCCTTGGGGTTTGGAATTGGTTGGGATGATATACATCCTGATGTTATACTTACAAGTTCATGGAGAGTTGTGGAAATCTGGCTCATTTGATTCTTCAACTACTTCAACTCCAAACAATGACTCTTCAGCTCATTCAGTTGTTAAAAAATTTTTGTTTCAAAAGGTCATTAGTGTTAAAATCTACCTTGGGTGGGGTATTCCCTTGTTCATGGCTTTTTTATGTTTGTTCTTCTAATCTCTATTAGTGTAGTGGGAAACCCTTCAAATAAGGTGAGGACTACTAGATTTTTTTTTGAAATTGGGGCCTTTGTTATTTTCCAAAGCCATACCTCATGAATGATTTATCCTTCCACACATGGTTTTATGTTGTTTCAAGGGAACCATACTTCTTTTGGGGTTTTTGTGATTATTTTTGCAGATATGGTTCCTAGGGTATACCGATACATAATGCATTGACTATTGTAATTGGGAGAAACAGTTAGTTGAGTAGTCTATTTTTGTGAAAATGCCTCATGGCCTCAGATGAGTGGGTTGGGATACATTTTGAGCCAAATAAATCTACTTCGCCATAGTAGTATCAATAAAATGATTTAAAATAGAAGAAAAACTTACCTGACGAACTCCACTAATATGTGGTGTACCGTGATCGCCAATTTTTTGGGAGTTTGGTTCCATATTATCGATCAACACACGTGCATATGTTGGTGTTTGTTTTACCAATTCCCCTCTAGTTTTGGAAATAACTATGATTCTCACAATAGGTGTGATTCCTTCATATAATTATTTTATGATCAGTTTATCACTGATTTGATGGTGTTGATAACTTGCAAACAATTTCTTGAATCACTCCCGGAAAAGATACATTGACACCCATTGTGCTTTCTTGATCCCTCTGATCTCTTTGCAAATGGGCATCGTCCTTGATTCTGGAAAAAATCTATGCATGAAAAGAAGATTAAAATCATTACAATATGTTACATCTTATGGTTGTAAATAGTACATCCAATCCTTTGCAGCTCCATCAAGTGAAAACAGGAATTATCTTAGTTTGATTTGATATTTAGATACATTTCACTGTCTAAAGGTTAATAAAACCACATTAAAATATTTAATGTGTTTTTTTCATCCTCACTAGATAATCCATGAAAAATTTTAAGAAGGTGAATTAACATAGAAATCTAATCAATTTCTGATTTGAGATTTGGGTATGCAATACAATTTGGTACATAGTTAATATATAGGGTAGAAAATTCTAGAGTGTTTAAATTATGATCATTGTTATTGTTTTCATCCATCATTTTATATTTTATGTTAGATTTATAAGTGTTTCCAATTTCAATGTTCTTGGATTGGAGGAATTCCCCAACTGGTTGAATATTGACACATCCTGTAGACTGAGAATTTCCAATTCAAGCCCTGAGGCTGAAATCTTTATTAGGGTCATGTTATAAGTGGTATTTGGGATTATTTCATGTCACAAATAAAATTAAAATGAACAGAATAAAAGTGTACCATAATAAAATTAAAATGATATGTTTGAGTTGATAGACCAAAAATAAGAAGACTAATAAAACAAAACAAGGAAAAAAATTCATATTGGGTAAAAACAAAGAAAGTGGATAAGAGGAGAATACAATGAAAAATTAAAAAATTATACATATAAATGGTTGAAATAATTTTTTCCTCCCCAATAATGCTGCCAATTTGAATGAAACTATTGTGGGATATTTCTGATGATATTTGAAATTAGGTTATTTAGATGCAGTAGAGTGGCTGAACAAGAACATATCATAAAGGTGTAAGTAATTTTTAAAAAAATTTAAAGGTATTTTAAAATAATATAATATAATATAATATAAACACACTACTACATTGGATGGTTTTTTAATCATTTTTTAAACTAGAAGAAATTTTAGGGAAGAATATTTCAATTTATTTTTGAATTTATATTTTAAATGTTGTTTGTTTAAAAATACACATCAAGATGTTGTTTTTTAGGAAATATTTTAAAAATCATATTCGATCTAACAATAAACCCTCACATACTTATTAATAATTACCATTTAAATTAATTTCCACTTAATTTTGAACCCTTAATTTATTAACCCCATAACCCTACATGAAATAACATTACCACAAAGATGATTTGAATTAAACCATAGGCTATATTTGGAACTTGAAATCACTACACCCATATTAGAATGATGTTATAGAGATTGAAATATGTACTAATTTAATATAAAAATGAAGTGTCCAATGAAGTGTCCAAGGTGTCAATTTATAGCTGAACTGAAATGTGGTTTTGGGAAACCAAATTTCGAGATACAATTTGTAATTCGATTTTGGGTTGTAAATTGAATTATCTAGACCTAGAAAGAAGATAAATGTTTTAGTAAATAATATTATATAATACTATGTTAAATATTATGGCCAATGGAGGATGAATGTTTGAGATATGGTTGAAATACAGAACCAATTATTTGACATCGTGCAAATTCTGTCTCTTGGACAAATTGGTTCGGATGACCCCCGTAATTGAATAATTGTGAAATGGTTTCTTGAGATGAGTTTTAACCCATGAAGATAAATTGTATGCTAAAACATTTCACTTCATATAGAGGAAATAGTTTTGTGAATTGGTTAAAATAGTTGACAAATGTCCTAAGGCTTCCATGCAGTTTTGCCCATTTTCCTTTTGGATCATCTCTGACCCTCCAAATCACCACCCCTACAACAAAATGACCAAAACATGAATAATAAAAATTTTAAAATGTTATAAAAAATTGAATAATTGATTTAAATGGGATGTTCAATTTCATATAATATTAGTAATTTAAATAAAAAACATGTTTAAAACAGTGACGTATGTTTGAAATAAAGAAGTGCTTCATGATGCCCTCAAGGGTAATTTCAATGTAATGGGTTATAAAGATAATATAAAAATTTATTTCATTATTTTTCAATTTTAAAAGTCAAAAAAAATGGTTGAAAAATATTTCATTAATTTTTAAAATATTTTATTATTTCTCCAAATAATATTCTCCCATTGTTCCAATCCATGAGTGGAATATTAAGAACCACATTATTCATTGAGTGATGATTGAATTGATAATCAACCATCCTTTCCATGGTGGATTCGCCTAAATGTAATCTATTAAAACACCTCATACACTTTATAGTATCTATACTAATATATAATTTCTAGGAATACCACACATACGTTACTTACCATAATTTATGATTTTTGGGAATTGTGGTGGATTAGGTAAAATATCAATCCAAATCCATTAAGGGAGGGAATTAAAATAGATAATTAAATACCATAAATTTTGATAAAATCATGATATAATGTATTATTAAGCTCGTAAAAAATGGTAAAATATAAAACATGGTGTTTGACATAATCATATATCATAGAATTGAAATTATAGGCAATGAATCTATACACTTAGTCCCAATCAGCTGAATTTGATATAAGAAAATTTATAAAAAAACTATCATAATTTCATATTTTATAATCTTATTCATACCAATAAACTAATTTAAAATTTATTTATATTTATTATCTAAATTTATATTGGTTTATTGTTATATATTTTAAAAATCGTGTCTGTGTAACAATGCTCATCTTTACATTATTTCAAAATAATGGTTTTTCTATTAATGCTTTTCCCAAAGTTCATTATTCTAAAATCATACATGTTACTCGAATAAATTTTTTATTATTATATATAAATAAATAATTTTATCCTGTTGGAGTTTTTTCTACGATACCCAATGGTGAAACCATTTAATAAAATATCACAGTGATTTTTAACACATAGATTGAAATATTAACTAGTGAGTTTAATATTAATGGTACCATTACAGAAAAAAAATCAAATGATTATTTACTAATATATCTTATATTTTCTAAAATTAAACTCTAAAAAACATTTATTGTATGATCCCATTTTTTATGAACATAGTATCCCTTAAATTTTAGTTTCAATTACATAGATTCTCTATATGAAAATACCTAAAGGATTAAGAAAGGGTTTAGGTACCTTTAGGTATTTTTCAAAGCACATAGTTCCAATTTGGGACAAATAAAGAGTGACACATGGTTCAATCATGGAAATTAATAACTATGTGCCTCAACCACGCATCTCAAAGAGGGGGATCACGATTCATTTAACCATGAGAGGTATTCCATAAGGCCAGAAAAATATTTCACATTATTGTTGATGTACTTATCATAACTAGAAAATGTTTTATACTAACTACATGGATATTAATATAAGTGTTGGATCCATATATAGGGATAATAGAGGGGAAGCACACTTTTTTCTAATTGTGGTCCTAGATGTTTGAGGGGTGTGTCATATTGGGAAGTATATCAGAACAGTTGGAACACAATTTTGATGATTGTGCAGCCAAACCATGTGGCTTCTTAAAATGTGTAAAATGTCCATTCCCCCAAATTCCATTAGCATTATTTCCCATATTATTATCATTCATTCCATACCCACCAGACCCTTTGAATATATCATCCCCTCCTCACCTATGAATTGATCTTATCTCCATTGTACGATCTTTGACCAGACTGTTATTCATCACACTGTTTAACTCTTAGTTAGTATCTTCTTACTCATCCTTATTTTTTATATTATCATTCCATATTGGATTCCATTTAGTTGAAATATGATATTCCCCAATTTCTGGTAAATTTTTAATCACTGAATTACCTCTCAATCCATCCTGAATTAATGGATGATACCAGTCAATGAGTCTTCTACCCATTAGATGTACATCTTATATACCATATCCCTAAATGTTTAAGTGTTTATGTTATTTTCACCATTACACTACACACTGGACCATAGGTTTGTCGTCCCCAAAATTTGATATTAATTATGCTTTTTTGTTTTTCCTTTAATTTTTTTGTCCTTGTGCACAAAATTTATTCAAAAGATTCCATAAGAGTCAAATTAAAACACCCCCTTACGGTGTGCTGGTTATATGACCTTGAACAATTTTGATTATTCCCATGTATTTAAACCATCTTTGATGTGTGTTTACCCACCCTTTGCAAACACAATTATTGATGATAATTAATGAGATGTGTGTGAAATAGAAATATATATTAGTACCTGTTATCACTTAAAAATAAATTAAATAAAATTATAATGGTAAAACCATTTAACTATACACTTGTGAATTGATATAGTGGAAAGAATAATACATTTTTACTCTATCATAATTATTAAATAGTCATACGACATAAATGATAAATTGAATTGATTAAATGAAAAAAAAATGTTATTACATGATTAGATTCCATAATGGTCATGAAATTATTTGTTACTAATTTTTAATTAATGGAAATAACATTCTTTATTTTTTATTTGTAGTTTAATGAAATTATATTCCTTATTTGTTATTTTAAACTAATGTACATGAATACCCATATTTATTATTTGGAATTAAGGTTGTGATGTACCTCAATAATTTTTTTTAATTAATTGAAATGATGATCTTTATTAAGTACCATGAAATAATAGACATGATGGTACATATTGATTATTTGACACTAACATACATGAATTTCCTTACATATTATTTAAAATTAATGGACATGATGATGATTATTATTTATAAAATGATTATTTTCATGAGGCATTCTAGAATAGTACAAATCTGGTAGTATCAAATGGTTGTAATGTGTTTAAAATTGTCCGACATTGGTTTGATTTATCTAATTTATTACATCTATTATTATTTCTTACATTAATAATTATTACATACTAATATACTAGATTAGTCATATAACCAATTAGTGGTGGCCTAATTAGTTTTACTCGATCATTATTTAGGCTGATGATTGTTTCACAGAAAGACTTCCTGTATGTGTGTAGGGACAATGTGAATCTATAGTGATCATACATTTTATAACATTACTATTATAACATTTAATCGATAAAAACATAATATTTATACAATTTAATATCTAAAGGTTAATTATCTTGAAACAATTAAGACAATACATCACTAACACATTATAAAACATAAATAACTGTCCAAAATCATTATTATATTCATTATAAAAATCACACTCTCCATAGAAAAGGTAGGAACCTGAAGATATATATAAAATTAAGGGTGAGATAAAATCATATTAAGAGGAGGAATACTAAAAACTAACCAATATTACATTGGTGATCTTAATAATAATCATCACCACCTCATAAAAATACAATTATTGTCATATTCATTAGGTAAATACATGATAAAGTCATGGAAAGTGGAAATGCATAAAAATGAAACATAATGTCGTTGTGGTAAAATACAACACCTAGTTGAGATGAAATTATTATCACTACAATAGATGATATATGTCTATAAATAATAAAATCATCATTGTGAACAAATCTAGAAACTTGTTAACTCATAATTCAAATAATCACATAAGATAAATCACATTAACCATTCCAATAGAGAAACATTTAATTATTGGGCCACACATCACATCATAATATTTACATAATCATGCATTCTATATATAATATATCACATTCAAAATCATCAGATAAACCATGTAAAGGAATGGGTTTCATAAGGATTTAATAAAGAATACAATCATGAATAAACTTTTGGGTTCTAAAATGTAAAATGAAAATAATACTTTTGGATAAAATATTGTTTTTATTTATATTAACAAAAAAACATGTGGAGTATAAAGTTTTTTTTATAAAGAAGTGTTTTTTGGAGAATAATTTCATTCAGATTAAAAATATTGGTGAAAGCATGAATATCAATGAAAATATAATTTAATAATAGTGAGATGGTATTGAGTAATCTTTAAAGTAATATCTATCCTGAAAATGGTATGGAATGAGTAGCATAAAGAAAATGAGATGGGTTTGATTTTCCACCCACCATAATTCCTACATTATTTCATTTCGTTTACGACTCATGAAAAATAAATTGAAATTTATTAAAAAAATATATACAAATTCAAATTATTTTCATTTTTACCACTATTTATCAATTATATTTGTTTCATTATATTTCATAATTTATTTGGTTAAAGGGAAGTCATTCTAAAATCATTATTTCATTAAAACATTCTCATATTTATCAATTTAAATATTTTTTAATGATGTTTTTACAATATTACAATCAATAATATAAGAATAAATGAAATATATTATATATTAATATAACATAAATAATTTATAATTACCTTTTATAGGGTTCATGGTAAGAAAATAATTTTCAACATCCTTGTGGATGCTTAACTAACTCTTAAAAGGTAAATTCATTCAATTTAAAAAAAGTGGGTATAAAATAAAAATTAATCTAAGATATAATATTTATAAAAATATAAAATCATTAGAATAATTTTCATAATCTATATAATTTTATATTAATTTTTTTAATGAAATTGGGAAAAGAGAGTGAGCAAGATGAAAACATGAGAAGTGTTTGAAAAAAAACATACTCATTCCAAAGTGTAGCTTCTCCTGTATGTCACTAATACCATTTATGTATTGTGATTTCTTTATTTAAAATTTACATAGGTATTATAATGGGATTTAGATGATTTATTTTTACCAAACATTGGATTTTTGATGTGAGGAAGGATTGGTTTTCCATCAGGTGTGACAGAGGTTATTCATACTCGAGGAGATGGATATTTTTTAAAAAATATTAAATAAAATAATATATCAAAATTAAATCCTATATTAGTGAATTTTTGAAAATCTAAATCATATAAAATATAATATGTGGTTTTTAGTGCATTAAACCCCTCTATAATTCTATTTCACTTATTTTATCAAATTCGAACTTTGAAAAAACAAAAAATGTTTTTTATGGGAATGATTTTAACTTTATGTTTTTGAAAATTATAATTAGGTATGGAAATTAGTAATATTGAATATTAATGAATAATCAATGAAAGAAAATTTTTTTGGGTTGAAACTGTTATTCTTTAAATTATTTGGTCTATATTATATCTTGAATGGTGTAATTTAAGATACACTGGTTACATCAAGAACTATATTATTATTATCCACCAAAAATAATAGAAAAACCAAAGTTGGAAAATTTCAATGTTATGACTTAAAATATTATATTATTTTTATTGAAATAAATTTCAATCATAATTAATTTTTATTTTTAATATAATAATTATAATTTTAACAAAATACTTTAAAATAATTATTAATGAAATGTGCCAATATTTTCCTAGTGATTTTTAATAATGATATACATGTTGTAAAATTATAATTTTTATATTAACTAATATTAATCAGAATAAATATTATTTATATAACACATTATTATTTTAAATTTAAATTACTATTCCAATTTTCATATTTCTATTCCCAATTGTTAGGTTATAATTCCAATGGTCACATTACATCATATAAATGTCACTTCATTATTTCAGTCAATATTCACTGTAATATCTCTCAAGGTTATATATTTTTTTTCATTTATAAGATGTTTATCGGTTTACTATTTTTATCATCTATAGTGTTGTTTGAAGGAGGGATGATTCTAGATGATTGAGGATATCCATATTTTTCTACTATTGTTTCTCTTGTTTATAGATTTTTTCCAATGTAATATTTTTAATTTTAATGAGAGTGTTCATCTAATAATAAAGAATTATAAAGTAATGAAATAATGTGTCTTTGTTTTCCCCCATGCAATATATTTTTATATAAATTTCATAATAAAATAAAATACTAATTCAGGTCATGAAACAAATAACACTTATGAACTATGGGTTGTTAAATTATTCCCCTCACTTTGTAAATTTCTACCCCTAAATTTCTGTAGAAATTATCGATTACAAATAATTGATGGTATATATGTTTATTTAATTTTTATAGTTATCATTTATTATTTTCACACTCATGGTTCCATCAGATAACGTTGACATGTCTATTTTTTTATTGTGTGGAATATTGTTTCAATAAGACAATATCTTCAAAAGCTACTCCTCATAAGAGAGTTCAATCTCTAATTATACGACCCAACGATTCAGTTAATGTGGAGGATCAATTTTGTACATCCTTAAGAATGATATATTGAATACATTATGAACATGATCTATATTTTGTGGAAGTGAATGTTGATATGACACTACTCATATGTGATCATGTAACTCAAAGGTTCCAATGTTCGTAGGGATAAATCCCCCTTTATTTCAAATAACAAAAGACTCTCTTGCATATTGATATTGAAACGAAATTTTTTTCTCGAACTTCAAAATAAAAATTCAATTTATGTTATTCATTAATTTTTTTTTTCAGACTCTAAGAAACTATGATTTTTTGTTGGATGTCCTAAAACATATCTGTCATATCTTTCACAAGAGAAGGTACAAGTATTATTCATTAAAGATAATTATCAATACAAGTTATCATGATAAATATTTTCTATATATTTATTTATATGGATCAATTTTACTAATTGAGGGGTTGTTTTTTTATTGAAAAAGAAATTTATAAGAGATGTTGATATAATATGAATTTTAATTCCAATGCGCATAATATTTACATGTTTGTGAGTGTCTTAATTGTCATTTCAGATTGGCTACTAGTTTTAGGGTGACATGACATACTAAAATTCATTTCTGTAATAAATTTGTATTGAATACATCGACATAATGTAGAAGTGAACATTGAATCATTGTTATATATGATCTAAATTGGAAACCCATGAAGCCGCAACAGTTCATTTACATTTGTATTGGAATGATTCCCTAATTATAAATCAACCCTAATAGAAATGATGTGGGTTGTCCTGGAGAGTTTATCCACCATATCCCATTTTACATTATTTCATTTTGATTTATTTTGGATACTTTTTTAAAAATTTCACAGTAAAAACATCTAAAATACACATGGGTATAATGATTTTTTTATCATCCATTTGGATTTATATCTATATCCTAGAACTAGTTTATATACCAACCACTTTTAGGTGTACTTATTGATCTCCATATTCATATTTTCCCATCATAAGTATCTAAAATATCGTGATACATATTGGTTCGTTTATGATTAATGGATAGAGATGGGAAATTATGATTATCAAATAGCTCTTTGTTTATATAAGGTGACGTAGGCACACAATGTATTGATTCATTTCGGATAACACCAGACACAATGGTATTTAACTCATGTATATTCACTTAATTTATTACATTCAAATTCTATCAAAGCAATATATCTTCCCTTTGCACCTCTTTGATATTATATAGGATATATTATTGGAAAATAATTTGGAGAAGGTATTTTTTAGTCCATACTGTTATGATGTTCATATCACATTGTTTTTTCATATCCATGAAGATAAAATATTTTTTAATCTGTATCACGGATAAATTATGAGGATCATTTCTTCTAATGGCATCAGAAACCATGTTCATCGTTCCCAGATGGTAGTTGGTTGAGTAGTCGTTGTCTTTTATTATATATGAAATTATTCTTTAACACATGTGGAGATCCATCTATGCGAATATATTATTTATACTCTTTGAATTTCTATATATTTATCATTTCACACCATAGAGGGCTTTCCATCGAATCATTATAGAGAATATCACTTATTTTAATTCCTAAACATGTGTCATATAGTTATTCTCACTGATCTTCAACCAGTTTAATGCGTAGGCTATTAGATTATAATTTTTCCTAAGTACACTACTAAATAATTTGTTTGAAGAATATATTTGTATCACAAAATATTCTCTAATTATTGGTAGTGTGAGTATAGATAAAATGATTGGCCTCTACTTGAGATCCCTAAATATTTCCAGACATTATTCCATTTATAAATACTTTCCCATTTAATAGGATACTATAGTACGTGGATAAAAACTCACGTTAATTTCTTCACAAAACATTTGTAGTACCAGTTAATCTACAAAATCTATGGATTTTTAAGACACGAGTGGGTTAGGTTGAATCCTCAATTTCATTAGTATTTTAATGGTCCATAGAAATTCATTCACTTATGATTTAGTGACCTGAAAATGTGACTTCACATATCTATATGTAACACCATTTGAACATATCATAAATTTAAACTTACTAAATATCACTAGAAAAACACTTATATTCTTATCATATTCCTCCATGATCTTAGAGTAAATGAAAATATCATCCAAAAATACCACCATAAATTTGTTAAGGTAGTCTCTAAACAATCATTTTCATAAAATAAAAGAATACTGAAGTGGAATGAGTAATTCAAAATGGAATCACTATGAATTCATAGTGTCTACACCGTGTCCGGAAAACATTCATTAGATTATATTTCTTATTAATTTTCAACTGATGATATTCAAAACAAATATCCACATTTGAGAAGTATTGATATCCTCATATTTTATTGAAGAAATCATCAATCCTTGGAATATAGAAATTTTTCTTTTTGGTGATCCTCTTATACTCGTTGTAATCAATTCACAACTATAATGATCCATCCTTTTTCTTTCCAATGTGAATTGGTTAAACCCAAGGTTATACACAAGGGTGTAAGAACCCATTATCTAAATTTGTTTTAGGATTATTCTTTATCTCCACTTGTTATATAGGATCCAAACTATAAGGAAAATTAGATATAATGTAGATCTAGGTAGAAGGTCTATTCAGAAATCTACCTCGAGATCTTGAGAGGTCCAGGAATCTCTTTGGGAAATACATCAATTTTTTTCCACAAAATGGTAATTTTATCTTATTGGATACCTTCCATTGAATCAGCCATTTATGAGAGTTATTCTTTTTCATAGGGTATCAAAAACCCCACTATTGAGAGATTTTTCAAAGTAGATTTATGACATTACTTTCATTTGTTGAGATTTTTGAGATTTTTCATAAAATGCAAATAGATTTCACATTCCTAAACATTAATGTGTTCTCTATATAATGAGAGGAAATCCATTAAAAGTATAAAATAAAATTTCCCCTAGTGAAGGATTAATAAATTCACTCAACGAGTCCTCCAAAATATGACAATAGGATAAGATTATAATACTTGGGGTGAAAAAATCATAACACTAGGTTTTTTATAGATACCACTACATAATGGAATAATGTATTCGAATCAATAGTTCGTCAAAATGTTTAGAATATAATGGAATGTGTATAA
Organism: Viscum album; assembly: GCA_963277665.1. NCBI lineage: Eukaryota > Viridiplantae > Streptophyta > Magnoliopsida > Santalales > Viscaceae > Viscum > Viscum album. Next base: position 1,925,694,280 of record OY728128.1, on the reverse strand, counting down.
CTATAACTATAATAAAACATTATCCACACTTTAGTGAATACGAAGTGTGCCTTTTATGACTTCATTTTCACGCTGCAAGTCGGTAGTAGTGATGATATTATATTTCCCTTTCTCCGTTGGATTTTTTGGTTTCAATCATTGAATACCCTAAAGGAACCCTGTTTAGTGCCCAATCTTCCATATTTCCCTTTATCCTTATAGTTGATGCATTGATCCATTGGTGGTTCATTAAGAGGTTCCTTCATTTCCTCCATCATTTTTGTTGATATATTGTTTTCTCATATAAATTTGTGAGTTTGGTGTCTTTCTCTCCCACACCATTTTAATTTACTTATCATTTTGAGTAATTATTTATGATGACCATTCCATTATTTTTGACAAGTGTGTGGTTGGGCCTTCATTATACCTTTTTAATTTTAACATCCAACATGAAACTATATATTTATTTTCTTATATCCATATCCATGGAACCATTCTCCAAATATGATATCTACTCTGAGATCACATTGATCAATCTTTTCAAAACACCCAAGGTTTTAGATCGATATATATTTTTGTCTATGTTGATTTAATCAATAAAATAATCTATTGATTTTTCTACTATTGTATATTATAAAACCTGAGGAATATCATTCATCATCTACAAATGATTCCTCTTATGAATTCAAAGATTCACTATTAATTTTCTTAAGCTTCAGTAAACCTATCATTAACATTGTTTAAAATTTTCATGGGATATACCATCTAATAAATAGATTATTAAATTCATAATAATCAAATTTCATCTATTTTATCCTTTGTCTTGGTATTATTTATTAGTTCCCACCATTGATCAATATCTTTGTCTATATGATAGACTAAAAGGGTGATTTTTTTCATCTCATAAGAGAGGATCCTAGAGATGATATTCTATATAGATTTCATCCAATATTCCATGATAATTGGATTATATGATCCCCAAAATGTAAGAAGTCATTTAGCATAAAAAATGGATATCTTGTTTCACCATCTTATGTGAAGGACAATATTCCGCATTTTTTAGAATATTATTCATAGCGTAATATGGATATGTTATAATCACCATAGAGTTTTTTAATCCACCCCAATTTCATTTGGATTGTAATTTAGGAAATAATTGAATTTCTCATTGCATAGGTTTTTTTTGGTTTCACATGGTTCCCAAAATTTCCTCAAATTGGAATGGTTATAACAAAAATAAGTCAACGAGGCATGAATAATTAAGTATTCCCCCCTTAATATTTTTTCAAAAGTCACATCTTATAGGACTCCTAATATTATACTTTTACTTAAATGATTATTTTTGGATCATGTACATTAATAATTATCAAATTTAAAAGTAATAATTACATTAACTATATATCTCACATAATGATTTCAATTAGAGCTTATGAATAACCTAATAACATCCCCTTAGATTTTCAAACTATGTGTGAAATAAAACCCATTACTATGAACCAGTTCCAATTAAATTATACATTAATATAGTATTTTACAGGTTTTAACCCTAGATATATCAATTCCAGTTCCACATCCACTTATATTATCCAAATAGAGATTTAATTTCATAGAAATCACACAATATTATAGTTTACTAAAATATTGGATGTTTAGAAATTCCTAGATTTATACAAATGGATTTAAAAAATAAATTATAATCCAAATTTACAAATTAACTAAATCCTACCTTTGATACCAACTATAGAGATCCAACTTTTTCATACATGATTATTAAATCATTTTATATCTAAGAACATAATATTTATAAATTCAAGGACTGAAAGGGTTAGTATATGGTAGAAATGAGGAGAATACCTCACATATACATAATAAAACAAGTAGAATTATTTAAAATGACAATTTTTTTCCTTATAAAACATCACATTCCCTTTAGTACATGTAGTCGATCGATAATTGAATTTTTTATTAAAAATATGGGAACCTCCCCAAAAAACCGTAAAAGCTCATGGAGGTCTAAAATAGTGGTTCTAAGAGCATCCCCTTAGAAAATGCTCTTATATTCCACGGGTAGGGAGACCAGACTCGAATAAAAAATCATGTGTCCATGTGAGTTACACACTCTTGATAGGGCATCTGTATCATGATTTTCCTCTCTTTTGACATGACGCACCGAACAAACCTAACTGATCTCCACAGAGCATCTACAAATCATATACGTCAGCTGCAAAGGAGGTGTCTCTTTAAAATGTATCAACTGTACCAATTATTTGTAGTCTGATTCAACCTATGAGACAACCATATAATGACCTCCAAATCATTATATTTTCATAATAATGCATGCCACATAGAATTTGAAACAATTCTTGTTAATAAATAACCCATGGAAAATAATTAGTTTCATAAGGATTTGATAAAAAAATAATTTCATGAAACAATTTGGGGTTAATAAATGAAAAATGGAGATTTATATTCTGATAAAAAGACAATATTCATTTTCTTAGAAACAACACATGCGAAGTCAATGTTTTTTTGTGATGAAAATTCTTTTTTGGAAAATATTTCTATTTTTCTCAAAAATAATGTGGAAAATGTGTATTCCATAAAAAATAGAAAAGAATAAAACTAAATGGATATTAAATAAACTATATAATAATATCCATTATGAAAATGATGTCAAATAGGGATATCCCAAATAACATAAGATGGGATTAAGAGTCCCCTTAAATTAATTCCCACTTGATTATGTTTCCATTACACCTCCTAAATAACAAACATATATTTATCATAAAAATACCTCAGATGTAATTTATTTTCTTAATTTAAAACTCATTTTAAATTAAATTAAATTAAACATATATCTTAATTTTTTAATGGGAAGACATTTTGATATCATGTTTTTTTTTAAAAATTTCACATTTTTCTTCAATTTCACTATTTTGTGTACTGTAATTTATCATTTGTATAAGTTATTCAAAAAAATTAAAATACTTGTATTTTTAAAATTATAAATGATAAATAATAAATAATAACCATAAATTAGATTGTTGTTATGAAAATATTTTGAAACATCCCCATTGCTGGTTGACCGATTGTTAAAGTAAATGTTGTCCAAATATGAGGAAAAGGAGGTATAACATATAAATACGTAAAAAATATAATTTTTACAGTAATTTCACATCATTAATATAATTTTAAAAAACTCAATTTTTTAATAATACTATATTTTATTTTTATGTGAATTGGAAAAATATATAATAGAAGAAGAAATGAGATAAGAATATGGAAAAAAAAATTTATTTCCACATTGTATCATCTCTTTCACGACAATAAAAACCCAATGATGTTTGGTGTTTTTTACCCTAGAACATACCTAAATAATCATGGGGTCTATACATGGGTTATTTAGATATAGATTTTACTTTTGAAATCAAGGGAGGATTGGTTTTGAAAAGGGATGGAGTGGGGTTATTTATACATAATGAGAGGGGTCTTTAGAACAAAATGTTAAATAAAATAACATATCAAAGGAAAAACTATGGAATAGTTTATTTGGGACGAAATACATAATATATCATTATATTATAATTATTTTAGGTATTTAAAAACCATTTTAATTCGAATTAATTTTGTTTATAAAAAATTATTGTTGAAAAAAGAAGAATTTTAATTTTAAGGGATCACTTTTGACTATAGGTTTTTAAAAATGTTTCTTTGGTTTGAAAATAATATATATTGTATTTTAATTAATATTTAATGAAATTAAATATTTTCATTATTAAATACCATTTTCTAGAAACTAATAGGTAATTATTACATCATGATTGATGTAATTTAAGAAACACCATTTTCATAGAAAAAATTATTCTTATGGTTGACCTGAAAATTGATTTTTTTCATAAAATTTAAAAAATATTCCATTGTTAGTTTTGATGAACTAGTTTCAGAAATGATATTTATTTTATAAAAATAAAATTTTAACAAATTAAATTTTAATTTAACATATAGAAATTATGATTTTTAAAAATACCTAAATATAATCTTTATAAAAAACATTCCATTATTTTTTATGATTTTTTAATTTCAATATTGTTTTTTGGAATAATAATTTTATATTTAATTATATTACTCATGTTAAATATTATTTATATCAGACATTATTATTTTGAGGTTAATTTACTATTCTAACAAAAAGTTATTATTCCCAACGACTGGGTTATTATTCACAATGGCTAGGTAACTATTCCCACAACCACATTACTTCCTATGAATACTACTTCATTATTTCACTCAATATTTTGTAAAATTCATCCCAATGTTATATATTATCATATTATAAGATAATTTTTGGTTTACTAATATTTTTATTCATTTCTATAATGTTTTTCATGGGAGGGTTGATTTTGGGAGATTAAAGAGATCCATATTTTCTCATGGTAGTTTAATTTTTTTCTCTTTTTATCCACTTGTAATAGTTAAAATTTTAATGTGTTTATTCACTTCCTAATTTAATGATTTTATTTAACTAAATAACATATTATTGGTTTCTCTATGTGTTATATAAGTATAATATTCTATATTATAATATAATATAAATTCATTTTATGACAATAAAATAATTTTCAAACTGTGGGTTGTTATTGAAGAACCCTTATTTTTAAACATAAATTTTTTTCTACCAAGATGGATTATGAGGGAATCGTACGATACTTGTGATAATGATGATATTAGAGATAGGAGTGGGGATTTTTATCTTGTTTGACATGTATTATTTTAGTGTTTGATCAATTTTTTTAATAGTATCATTCCATTATAAATTCATGTATATGAAACATTTTATATTCATGACCTATTTATTGTTATTTGGAAGTTTATTTATGCTTCATATGATATTCAATTGTTTCATTATTTTATTTAATTTTTTTCATCTATTACTATCATAATTGTTATTTTATTTGATAATGATGGTATGACCACACCACTATATCAACAGAGACCCTCTCGTCAATTCAATAGAATATACTGTAATATAAATATTAAATAAGGGATTTTGGTCAACCGATTTTAGTTATATATGAGGGAACTAGGCTAATGACATTTGAAAGTGGTATCAGATAATATTTTCTAATCCTTTTCTTGATATTTGGTGTTGATATAATATAAATTAAGATATGTTGGAAGTTTTCTTAATGAACATTTTCCTAAGAGTTGACTACATATATCTATATATATATATGGGAAAATCCAGGTTTCATGGAAAGGGAATTTATATTTTTGTTTCTACATGATAAAGTTATACTAATTACATTGTTTTTTTCACATGAATTATATCATTTATAATCAGTATTAAATTTATTTTACGATTGGCCTTTTATGAGAATTACTTATCATGCATCACGATATGAACATGTGTTGTGACATGTCACACTTGTGGTTTTCTATACTAAATTAGTCTCATGTATTTCTTTCAATATATAGTATTGTCCTCAATTTCCATAATAATAAAGGATATAATGTTTCTTGTATTGAACAATTAATTAGTTAAATAACATGTCATTGTCCACCCAAATTGTGTTTTACCAAACATTATGATAGTGACATTTTTTCTATCAAATTATAGAATATTGATCCATAGATTATTGGTTCCATTGGCTGAAAAATTAGTGGATTAAATTATATGGATAAAAAAAATAATGTTTATGGAACTCTATAAATTGTGAATAATGATTTATATTTTTAAACAACCCTTAAATGTTGGTTTCAGTTCTAGTAAATTCCAATTTAATTTATAAATTGTAGGACTATATATATTTGGAACGATATACACAACTATCTAAACCATGATATATATATATATATATTATTTTTGAATTGAAATTATTAAATTAAATGGTTCCCACTAAATGGGTATAAAAATTTAAACATATAGGGTGTTTCCTCTATTACATCCAATTGAATCATCATATAAAAAGACCATGATTGTGAAGTGGGAATCATTAAACTATAACCAAGACTAAACTATTGTAGTTAGTGGTGGGAGTGTCTCTTGTGTTCCTTCAAAATCATTTGAGTTACCTATACCGGAATATAGAAGTAGTCATAGTGGTGTTGAATCTTCTATATGAATGATTTTACATATCATATTATTTTATATGACCTTAGTTATGTTATCAAAACATATTTTGATATTGGTATTTAGAATTTTATATATATTCCACAAATATTTCCTCTAGTTTAATTCCATTAAGTTAGATATGAACATGCTATTGAGGTAGTGTGACATGAACCACCAATATTACATCCTATAGTTCCACCAGAAACACATCTATTTATATCTCATGATAGAAAAAAATCATAATAGAAATGATTTAATTTTTGAGGCTTTATTTGGAGTAGTTCAATTTGTATAGGAAGCTCAATGGCATTCCCTAACTCTTTCTGAGCTAGGCACGAAGTTTCAGTAACAAAATCCACTTACTTTTTCAGGGGATGGTGGACATCAACCTTTCGATTCATCGATATAGGCCACATTATCTGTCATTGAGCATATATAGATTCATAATAATAATATGGATAATATCATTGACTATATGATTCATGGATCCACCAAACATTGATGGTATATTCTAAATTAGGAGGTTCATCATCGAGACTTGGTTTAGAGGTATTGAGAATCTATATTTTATGATTACTTCTACCCTAATACATTAATATGTAATTAATCCAAGGAATTTATATAGATACAGAATTTTAGAATATTCATTATGTAAAATTCAATGTGTTTAATAGACCTTAAATGTTTTATTCCAAAACATACCGGTGATGAATTGACTAGGGCGAGGATGTTTGAGGATATGCTTAGGAATACCATCCTTTATAAAGTGAATGTGATTATTTTGACTACTATATTTGTAAAATGACCCAGATGATCAATATTGATCCTAACTAGAAAAATGATGAGGGATCTCACTTGGTAGTTTATTTCCTTGGAAGGGTAGAAGTTTATACGGAGGAATATTGAGTTGTTTTGAGCTTTCTCTTGTGTGTATTAGTATTAAGTGTGCACACTCGGGTATCTAGGTGATATTTTGTTATTGTGGGAAGTTTCAAAACATGAATACCCATTATATGAAGGAACCAGTGGAGTTCCAGACTTGTGGATGCATTTTTTCTATTTAATAAATTCTCTAAACCTTTCCTCAAGTGGAAAGTGGGAGTGGGTTGGCTTGGACCCCAATTTATAGAGTATTGTTCAGGAGCCCCAGGAAAGGAATGGATCATGATTACTACACTATAATTAAGATGATAAGTTGGATGAGGTCTAGGAATCTTAAATTATGATATAAAACATTATTTGGATAGACTTGCATAGGGTATTTAGGTAGTGGTTATAAGTTGTAGACCATGCAAGATATATGCATTAAAACCCACAGCTAAAGGGATTTTTGTCAGTCCATCTAAATCTTGAAGTATGATTATGTATCCTCTGCAATAGTATCCACTTTTTTCTTAGAATGGAAGATAACATTTCTTCATATTTAATATTTTATTGTGTATAATTATTTTAATGATGGAGTAATTTTTTGGTGTAATGACTACTGATACACCATTAAGAGTGTCATAAGAAATTTTACACCTATGAAATAATTGTTCCCATAAGACATCTGACTATTGTTTATTTTGTTTTCATTTTATCCTGGATATGACCCATTTTTTCATCCTTATGAGATGATTTTGTTATTTCTCTTTTATTTCAATGATGATCGATACCATCAACAACTGTCCTTATAATCAATTTAGGGTTGAAAATATGATTACCATATTGTGTGGTATATCATGGAGATTCAATATATACTTTATCATTATGGGATGGGTAGATTTTCAACTAAAATTTCATTTCTTTTTCTCGACAATTAGGGATCATGTTAGACAGATTTACCTTCACTGGTGGATCACTATAGGGATGTCTTTCCTAAAAAAATTCAAAAATACCTCTTATGTTAAGGGTGTAATTCATAAATGTGATTATTCGATTAGTATATTTAGTATCTATTCCTCATTATAATATGTATCTTATGGTGATTAATGAGATAAAAACATAGTTAAAGGACCCGTAAGGAAAATGGGTAATATGACCTATTTCATCAATAGGGTTTTCACCCATCCTTTTTTGTAAGAAGTTCAATGGTACCCTTAGGTGTTTCATTGATTACATCTACTTCAATAATCTTGAAATTAATAATATGTGTCCACTATTGAAAAGATACAATATCTATTACTATATTCAAGGATCTAGGGTTTTCTCAAATATTAAATTGAGTTTGGGCTATCATCAGGTGCAAGTAAGGCCTTTAGATATACATGATAAATATTTATGAAGAATTTATCTCATTTTTTATAATTTAGTAATGTCATTAAATCTCAAATACATTATAGTACACTTTATAGATACAATGAATTAGTTTTTCACCTGAATTTGGAATCCTTTATGTTAGTTTTCAAGGGTAAAATCATAGTGAAATCAAAAATTTGACACTATCATGACAAACACCTTGATATAATGATGAATACACTAATAGATAGCCAAATATTTATATGATAAGAAAATGAATATTATATATTGACAAATTTCACGTAATAGGTCAAATTAAATTAAAACCCTTAGTAAATATAATTATAGAGAAGCTAAGAGCCATATATTACTATGATCAAACTAAAATCTTCATTGATGTTTGTTTTCTGTGATAGTTTGATATTACAAATTTTTTTATCCCAAATTTATCTTGCCACACAATACCACATATAGGCATTTCAATTAATGGTGTTATATTCACATGGTCTGATGATTGTGAAAAGTCCTTAATGGAACTGATAGGATGACTTACCATAGTGATGGTATTAATTTTACATGAGTCTGTAAGATGATATATTATTTGTTTTTATGTATAATGTATTATGAGAAGAGATATTTTTATGAAAGAGGATCAATTAGTGGAATTTATGGAATTCCAATTGATGGATCATAGGCATAGCTACCCAATTCATGATCTCAATCTAGGAATAGTTGTCCTTGTCTTATGTTTTTAAACACATTAACTACTAGGAATATGTTTCATAACATACATAGATCATAAAATTATCAAATACATATATAGTTAGAAAAAATGAATATTTGACAGTGAAGAAGGATCTATTACTTTCAGTAATTTTATTTTTATCTTTATTATAATACTATAAATCTCACTGTAGTGGTCGATTATCTAGTCCCAAATACTCAACCACAGGTTATTCAGGAAGCCCATAGTTAGTAAAAGTTTATGAATCTTTTTTTTTAAGATTCGTCTTTAGGTTCAATAGTGTCACAATAAATCAATTATTATATGTTTGGCAATGAATTATTTTGTTATTGTTAATGTGATAATAAAAAAACTTTATGATGATAAAGGATTAGTCTTATGGGAATGTGTATCAGATGAGTACTGACCTCCTAGTTAGTTAATTGATGATGAGGTGAACATAAATATTCATATGAAAATATAGGATCCTATATACATTCAAGATGAGTTAATGAAATAATCTATTACCACTAAATGGGTAGTGTATCCAATACTTACCAAATAGTATTGTGACTTATGTGATCGGTTTTAGTGGACAATCAGAAAACATTTCCTTAGAGGTACCGGCCCACGCATTACATATTTTTTTGTTCCACAAAATCACATTTAACATTCATGAAAATCTTTTACATTTCATCCACATGATATTGAATTGGATATTAATTCTTATTTTCCTGAGTTCTAAAGAAACATTGGTGTTTGTAGGAAAAAAGGATCTTTAGGGTAGTTCAGTTACCCAAGATTGGGTAATATGGAAACATGTACAAATATAAGGAGATACTTGTAAGGGATAAGTTGAAATATATTCTAAATGGATTTAATTATACTCAGATACAGCTTAACCACACTCATGGAATCTTGAGGATGAATTATTTTAAGGATGGGCGGTTATAATATCATATTTTCACAATTATATACATATCCTTTAAACATTATTTTAAATATCATGTTTTATTTATATAAGTATACATAAAGGAATAAATAGTAGTTTGTGAGTGTTTGGGTTTTTTTGGATCCATGATCTCATGTTTTTGAAATAACAGAGTGAGGCACATGGTTGGTACCTGGTTAGTACAAACTCTTTGACTCAATCATGTGGCCCAAAAAAGGGGTGAATGGTTTATTTAACATTTTGAGGAAGCCTTCATGCCCTAAAAACCCTCTAGTTAATTATAGGTGTACTCTAAACAGTCGGTTCACCATTTCGCCTAATAGTGTGTCTATATTTATGAGGGGTGGACGCATTGCATGCTGATTATTCATGTACTTCACAGAGTGTGTCTAACTGTGTACCTAGAAATGCGTGGGGGTTGTAACCATGGTCAATATGTGTGTTTGATTTTTACATTATTTGTAAATTGTGTGGCTAAACCATACATCCTACTAAAATGTGAAAAATAGACATTTTCTCTGAAATCCATTACAATTATCTCACCCATTATTATAATTCATCCCACATAAAATAACCCCTTAGAATCGATCACTTATTTCTTAGAATTAGAGATATCTCTGTTATATGATATCTAATCATATTTCTGTTCATCATTTTGGATCACTATCATTTAGTATCTCATTACACATCCTTATTTTTCTAGATGTATCTTTCCAACTTGTATGAAAATTCCATAGGTGATGATATTTCAATTTTTCCAAAATTTCCTTATTTATCCATTTACACTCATTTTTGACCAAACTAAAGGTCAATACTAGAATTGTAGTCGTTAGTTCAATTATGTTAGGTGGTATATAAATTTTTTATAAAATTTTAATTTTTTATATTTTTATAGACATTGTAACTTGTCCTAGATCCTCTATGAGCCACATCTAAAATGTGAAATTAAATAATAATTTATGTATTCTTTAAATTAAATTGTAATTTTGACCACATTAATTCATTGGGAGAAATATTCCTCAAGTCTTACAACCCCCTTTGGTGGTGATACGTATAGTCAAATGACCCTTATTGACCATTGGATTGAATATAAACCACCATTCAGGTGTGTTGACACATCCCTTGTTAAAGGGTTTTATTATGGGAATTAATGAAATGTATGTAGAATGAACATACCTAATGGAACATGGGATAAGATAAAAAAAATTAATTAGAAGTTGGATAATAATACTATATCATTTGAGTCCTTTCAAATGGTGAAGTGGAAAATAAAATACTCTTTTCCCCTATCTTTATTACTCTACATTTGTATGACATAAATGATAAATTGAATTGATGAAATTTTGTGGATGTGATTACCCCATTTTTACATTCTATAATATGGATGAAATTACATACTGACTGTTTTTAGATAATGAGCATGACATTCTTTATTGCGTATTTGGAATTAATTTCATTACTTTCATTATTTCTTATTTGGAATTAAAATAGAAGACATTCCTTATTGATTATTTGAAAATAAGGAATATGATTTTCCTTATTGAGTACATGTAATTAAGATATATGATGTTTGATTTTGAAAACCAATATATAATAATTGAACTTCCATTTGGTGTATTTGAAACTAACATACATGACATTCCTTATTTATTTTTATAGATTAATGTAGATGATGATACTTATTGTTAATAAAATGATAAATTTTCAAAAACAATAAATAATATTATGTATTGCATTGTATTAGAAATTTTTATTAGGTGGAGCTGATGAAGATGATGGTTTTTGTGTTAATTATTCTTCAATGATGTTTTTACATACACAATTATTATTTTTATACTCATAAACCATATCCATTAATGGGAATATTTGTGGTGGCCTATGGCCTTTTACTCACACCCTATTTGGTCCACTGATTGGTACCCATACCGAATACATGGATACAGGTTGGGAAAAAGGGATGTTCTATAATATTGATAGTTGTTTCTTTTGTACTAGGATATATTATGAGAGTAGAGGAAGAATCATGAGCATATGATTCTATTAGATATGTTTTTTTTCATTTTTGTATTTTTTATAGCATATATTGAATCTATGACTTCTCCCATTTTATATAGTATTATGAAGTAAACATGTTATGTATATGAAAATAATTATGGTCATGCACTATGTAATATTATTTGGATATTTATTTTCACTAAATGTGATACCCTGATATTACATTATTTTTTTCTTTTTCTTTTCTAAAACTATTACCCCCGTGGTCCTCTTTGAAAAAAAGTATATAATAACACCATTATATCATTATATACCATCAATTCTTGTAATCGTCCTATAGATTTTGATGAGAAATAATTGAGTTATTACTATAAACCATGTTCATTTACATATGATTAAACTAGATATCTGAAATCAAATCAATGATATAAATTTATTACATAGTTGAAGTATTTGTTTCTTCAAACCCAATAAACATACCATATCCAATGGATATGTATGAAAAGATTAAGTGGTAACATAATTATTAATAAATAATAATGTAATTTTTTTTAGTTTTTATTAACGTGTTATACCATGATTTTAAATAAGTACATGAATTGGATAACCTATATAATTTCATTACTTAGTACGTTGAAATATTTTTTATCTTAGAATGATCTTTTGTTTGGTTGAATTTACCATGATACTTTGTAGCACACAAAATTAATAATTTTCAATAATTATATTAATAAAACTATAACTTTTTCCTAAAATTAATATTTATCCACTAAACTCATTCTAATTAATTTCTATAACATTCGGTGATGAAAATAATAACAAAAATCAATCATTTGATGGATGTGGAAGTCATTAAGAATACATGGTTAATGATTTCCTTTTACAAAAAAGTAAAAAATGGATATATATTTTCATTATTGTAGAATCTAAAATATTTTAGTAATGTTATATTAATTTATTAAATTCAATATTATTAGTATCCAAGTATGGTGGTTAAAAAATTGCATGTCGTTTCATGGAGGAGGTAGTCCACAAACAAAAAAATAGATTTTTTGGTTATAATTATGATTAAATTGGAATTGTAGTTTTTAATTTTTACCTTTTAATAATAAAATTTAGTATAACTGAAATAAATATTAATTTATATAGATATTATAAAATTATATTTTGAAAATTAGTATTCACATGTAAATGTGTTTGAAAATTAGTACTATCATTATTGACATGGGATTTTCCATAGAGGACTCAATGGAAAGGACGGGATTAGGATAATGTATTTTGACAATAATATTAATATGATAAAATAAGAATCCTATGGATCTTATAATGTTAGTTTTATATGAATAAAACTAAATTTTTTATAGGTACTAAACGGGTGGTGAGATCCCCCTTTTTTATATTTTGAGAATGAGATGTTTGAAAATATTTCAGCTTAATAAAAAGAGGTAACATGTTTAACCGGACAAGTATAACAAAAAAATTGTAGATAATGGATAATGAGATTTGATTAGTTATATATTATCTCAAATTCTCAATTATAAACATGTTTTATCATTTTTCATGATATTTAGAAAGAGAATTATTTAATTTGACATTATTTGTTATACAGTGGTAACGAGTTTTTAGTAACTATTTTTTACCTATGTATATCATTTTTATGAATAAAAATAAAATGGTTCATAAAACATAATTTGGAATTAATTATTTTTAATATAAAATAAATTATATCAGATATAATTTATATATATAGTTAAAAAAAATTATTCGCATATGTAATTCTTAGAATTTTTTTTCACAATTATATTTTAATGTATAAAATTTATATATGGATTATAATAATTATTAAATTTTATTATTCTGATATAAAATGGTTTATTAAAAAAATACAGGTTATGTGGATTTAAAATAAAACAAATAATAAATTTTACCAAAATATTATTTAATTACAAGAAAATAAAACAAAAACATTTTATTGGATAATATTTCCAATCTCTTTAATATTTTAACCATTGTTTTTCTAAGTTCAACAATATATTTAAAAATTTATAGCTTTAATTCATAAATTCATATATTACCAATTATATTTGATCCTCAAATTCTAGATCTATCTTATAAACATGAAAATGAAACTAAAAACTATATTTTTCACTATTCCACTACAAATCAATTATTTTTTAAAATTCTAAAAAATACATCATATGATAATATTGAAAATAAAAATTAAAAAATGAAGTTAATTATCCCATATTTATATTAAATCATATGTTTTAAATAAAATCCTAAATAAAGGATCTATAAAATGTGCATTAGTTAATCTTTTTCGATTTTTTTGTTTACCTATAATAGTAGGGTGTTTTTTATTACATGAACATATTATTAGGTTGGAAAACATAATTTGAGAAATTTTGTGGATAAAATATATTTAAACATAGAGTTTCAAAATTTTTGATAAAAATTTCATATATAATGATGTATTTTGATGTCCATAGCTTCCTTATTTATGGGCTTATTTGGTATAGTAATCTCATCTCTAAACATTTAAAATTTTTATTAAATTAATACAAACAAAATCTAATTGGGTGTGGTGTACTTAAAATCCATTAATTTACCTAATAATTTTAATTTATTATAGATATATCATTCTTTCATATCATGACATTTTAATAAAAATTTCAACCAGCACCTAAAAATGTGGAGGTTCAATTATCTATGAGAACAAAAACTAAATATATTACTACGTCCAAACTATATAACAACACCATAACCAATTTTTTTAGACTACACATCCCATAAAATATTTCCACACCCCTTTTTGTATAATTATAATATATAACGGTAATGAATTGTTCTTCCATATATTAATACGATATAAAATTGTATGATAGGGGAATAAATATTCATCTCATGAGTCATCCTCTATTTTTATTTATGTTTGAGGGGTTGAGGTCTCATTCGTACATAAATTTGTATCTGTTACCATATTCGAATCACTATAAATTTTTTTTACCAGTTGGTTATAAGAATAGAATAATAATAAAAAATAGAATTTTTAAGAGGATTTTATACACCAAAGAGCTTCACTATGGGGAACACATGTCTAGTTCATTTAGAACAAGGATGGATCAATGTGGTGTTACATTTATTATCATGAATTCAATAATATTTGGATAAATAAATAGTATCACCTATAATTTATTGATTAGATGTTTTATTAGCTTCAAGGTTCCAAATTATTCATTAACATGGTCCATCGGTTGGGAGATATCAAATTAAATGGGAAGAATGAATACATTAACAAGTATACTTTTAAACAATGTTTGAACACACTGAGTACGCAATTATGCCCTTAAAAATCACTAATTAGCCTAAAATATTAATAAAATTTCTAAATAAATTCATTAGATATTACCTAAAAAATTTGCAGAGGTCTTTATAGATTATATAATACTATAATCCCAATTAAATGAGTACTAGGTGGAGTATTTGAGTATTGTGCTAAAGTAATTGGGAAAATAGGTGTAATAGGAGACGTAAATCAAATATGAGTTTCTTATAGAGGAAGTATCAATCTAAGGTAATGTTCTTTATATTAAAAGAATATCTATAGACCCTTCATTGAAAATAGTGATTTTGGAGTGGGGAAAAGCAACACATGTGATAAATATCTGTAGTTTCATTGAATATATAGGCATTATAGGCTATTTTTGAGAAACATATCATTATTATCAAACTAATTGATTAAGATAAAATGGAAATGACTGAATTATGAATTGAAAAATAGATGTAAAGAATGATTTATGGAATTTTAATTGATTCTTATCACTAGACCATTACACAGAGTACCCATAAGGGGGGATATTTTTTATGGTCACCCTGGTGATTGAAATAATGGATTGGTATATAGATATATGATAAATGCTAATGTGATAGCCTACAAATCATGGTAGTTGAATGATCATGAGAATAATATTCCACCACATTATATATAGTATGGTGGGTGATCACATTTTAGAGTTGGTAGCATTATATCTATAGGGAAAATTGAAAAATATAAACCGATCAGAAGGTCCTCAACTATAATTTCAAAGATAATGAGATTTATCTTTTCTAGAGATTTTGGATAGTGTATATAAAGGACTATGACTAATCTATCAATTACTATCATGGGAAAGCTAATAAATTATTATCTTATATTATTATAATAAATTATTCAACCTTAATAATAACGAGAATCTAGTAGGATCCAACATTATTTGACTTAAAAATGTTAAAAATTATAGTCATAATGGATTAAGAAACATCCTGCTATACGTAAATAATATCTCAACAATAAATGTTAGAAAATATAATGGATGATAATAGGGATTGCATAGAAATATATAAGGGGTGAGGTATAAAAAAATTAAAAATCTATATAGTTCATAATTTATAAATAATGAGTTGTAATATTTGGGTCAACACTATGTATACCATCAAATATGCAGATACATAAGGACTTATTAAATGATTAAAAATTATCAATACTAACAAAAAAGATATAGAACATAAATATGGATTCAACCTCTCAGACCACTGTTGGTGGGATAATATGGAAAAAAATGATTAAAGAATATACATCAATGTTCATGGTATATTACAACGTCAATACAATAAGACTAATTTCCATGTGGATTATCCAACCATTACACATACCAAAATGTAAATGAGAAAACATTTCCATGGATTTTTTTCAAATATATTATAGAAATTTAATGGTGAAATAATTTCTAAATTTTTATTAGTCTATAATTTTATGATAACATCTCGATGAATTTTAAATCAATTGGACTTGTAGATAGATTAATATCCATGTTTATACATCAGGGAAGTGATCCGTGGATTATAAAAATATTATAAAAGACCCTCTATAATTATATAAATTATAGGGTGAACATCAATAAGGATCATCACCTTAACAATTATGTCTAATTTGATCACACAATCTATATATGTGAGGAATTTTTTAATAAATATCGAGGGAATGGGACCTAATATCTCTTTAGTCATGTTCATAAACAATAATAACATCTAGTCATAAATAAAAAAATTTCCATTTGATGACCTTTGTGGGAAGTGATATTGGGGGAATATTTTATGGGATTATGTTGGTGAATAAAAGCTATTGGGATCTAAGAAGGTCTAATTAATGGAAGAAAATATTACAGAAATTAGACAGCACATCATGACAATTTCATGTCGATTAACAAGCTATGTTGACAACCATTAGAGATATACAGTGTTTGAGGATAGAGATGAAATGTTCTTAAAAATAAATTCATAGAAGAGACAAATTAGATTTGGGAAGGTGGTAAATCAATATCTCTTTTATATCTTCTCGATTGAAATCCTACAATGCATCACAGGTGTGGACTATTGACTATCACTCACACCAATCATGTGTCAAGTACACGACAATTTTTATATATCCCTTATATTAATGTGAATAAATTATCCCTCACATTTTTTAATTATAAGATGATAGAGTAATAAAATTTTCATACATAGGAGGTGAATCTAGTAAATATCATGGAAAAAATATAAAAAGTAATATTAAACAATAATACTCACCTAGCCAGGGTCTTTTGGCATGCTATATATATGAGGAAAATACATGGGAACCAAAGGAATTAATCAAATAAAAGTACCACCAAATGTATTCCTTATATTGGGTAAAAAAATATTTCAAGGGATGAATTTATTAAAGGGAAACAATTTAATGATTATTAATTTTTTATAAATGGAATTTCCCATATTTTTATATAAATGTGTCATATTACGAAATTTATTATTATATTAGGAAAAATAACCACATGATAGAAATGAAATCATTTTATTATTCTAACATGGACATTTAATTTAGAGAATAAATAAAGCTATAATAATTTAAAAAGTTATAATGTGAAAATAATGTAATAACTAAAATATGAAAAACTAAACATTCTTGATCGCATGAAATGATCATACTCTCGAACAACAATATAAAAATGAAACCAATTATTAGTAATGTAATATTTTTTTATAGAATGAAAATATATATATGAACAATATAAAATAGAATTGAATGAAGAATGAATGAAATATAAGACAATAAATTTTTTTGGGAATCCCTATGAAAAGAAAATGAGATTTCAAATAGTAAACCAATGGTTGGAATTATAATATAATTGTTAGGAATAATACACAAGCAGAAACAACAAATTCATCATTTTAATTTTGACATCGGATTCCATGAAACCAACATAAAACAGTTTGAAAAAGTATTTGGCATCTATTTTTGTTGAAACTGATGGTGAAAACATAATAATGATGCCTCTACGGTGTCTTTTTCCTAAAAAATATGACCTAAACTAAAAAAATTTGTTTTCTACATTAATTTCACCTTAAATGAACACCAAAAAACCGTAAGAAAAATTATTTTAGAATCATTTTAATATTAAAATGATGAAAAAACCCCATAAATATAATTTCAGTATCATTTTATGTTATCACAAAAAACCCAAAACAAAAAAAAGGCTTTAGTTTTTAGATAATCGATGCCAAAAAGTCTTTTACAAAAATAACCTGAGCATTCAACCACAAGAAAACCTAAACCATTTAAACTTTTTTCCTCATCTCTCCTAACTCAAAACGGCACCAACAAGAACCTAAAAATCCATAAATCATTTGATGATCATTTTCATTATCTCTCATAACTCACAATGGAGCTAACGTCCACGTAAACCACCCTAAAAAATTTTGATAGTTTTCTTCATTTCACTCAACCTAGGATAGCATGAACAATAACCCAGACCACCTTGACAACTCATTTTATATGATTTATAGCATTTTAATATATATTTTATGATCATTGGTTCTCATTATTTCATCCTCTATCATTTTTTCATCATTTAAGTTTATTTATTTTGTCTTCTGAAACCTTTTTACAGCCAGACCTCTATTGGGATTGAATTTTTTTTGGATCATTCATGATTGTAGTTCATATATATAACTTTTTTTCTTATATAATGTGTTGTTTTCTATTCTAAATAATTAGATGGTAGAAATTCAAATTTCAGATCAATTTATTATCTTCAAATCCTAATATTATAAGTTAATTTTTAAAATTTAGAAATAACTTAGTATTTATTTAGTTATACTTTTTAATTATTGATCTATTTTTTTTCTGAAATTGATATTTTGTTATAACTTTTGTTGTTAATTTTTTTTAATTAATTTTGAAGCAAAGTGATGACCATACCTATCATAGGATTATAATTCTTTGAATGATCAGTAATATTAATCATATAATTTAAAAAATATTTGAATTCTTTAATATGATAAATATTCATTTTATGTGTGAATATAAAATGGAGTATTACAATTGGATTGATATTTAAATAAATTCAAATATGAAATTAATTATAAGGATTATAATTTAGTATTGACTATTTTTTATATGTGAACTATATGAATTAAGAATTTAAAAGAGGCTACAAAACATAATATATGGTGTGAAGTGAACATTAATTATTAATTGACTTGTGTCATTTAAGAGGAATTAACTGAATAATGTTTGTGTGGTAGAAATATTTAATTATCTACCGAATGGTGTAAATATTGAGTTAAATTAATGAATTTAGAGTTTGCATTGATGCTGAATGAATTAATATAAATTATGAAAAATGTAATAAATATTTTTTCCATGTTAATAATATTCGGCATGTGTTTTATATTAATTTATAATATTAAAAAATATATTAAAATAAATTAATGTTAATATAAGGGTGTTATGTTAGGGGATATTATGATTTTAATTTGGCATGATTATTGGTGAATTATTGTTGATTCATTGAAACTTTTGCAACATTGTCGTGAAAATGATGTTATTTAAAAAAATGAACATGATAAAACATACAAGTGGTATTAGTTTATTAAAAAAATTTATGTTTAAAATTTATCTGTTTATAAATATATGTTTAAATTTTAATATGTTATAATATATCATTGATTATGTTATTATTCTCAGTATTGAATAGATCGTAATTGGATAAAGTTATTAAGAACCACTAATTAATATGAAAAATGAGTTGATGATGTCTTTGAATTGTCTAAACAAAATATTCAAAACCCATGTTTTATTTTTTATACATGTGTGATGTGTTTGAATATGAGAATTTCAAATTCTAGATAAATCAAGGATTATATCATTTTCTGTTGTTTTAACATTAATTATAAATGTTGGATCTGACATGATGGATGAAAATTAAATTCACTATATAATATTCATGATAATATACATAATGTGATATATGATTGTATTGAAAAATTAATT
Organism: Viscum album; assembly: GCA_963277665.1. NCBI lineage: Eukaryota > Viridiplantae > Streptophyta > Magnoliopsida > Santalales > Viscaceae > Viscum > Viscum album. Next base: position 1,925,673,951 of record OY728128.1, on the reverse strand, counting down.
CATGATTTAAGTGTTGAAACCTTTGAAAAAACAACAACTGTTGAATGATTTTATGGATATTCTGAAAATCCATTTTTCCTAGGTTATAGAAAATATATAGTTTTATCTTCCATTTTTAGATAGGCTAACATGAATGAAATAAATGTTTGGAGTGAAAAAAATTCTATAAAAACATAATCTTTTAAAAGAGCTACATCTAGAGGGAAACAGAAATCCAAATTCTAATTAATATGTAATGAAAATATAATGCCCAGTAGGATTAGTTCATAAAATGATACAAGAATTACACAATTTGAATGTGTTTTATAGGAAATAATATGATTTTTTTACCAAAATTTCAAATATATAGAACATCAATCTATAAGATGGACAAAAAAGTTAATTAAAATTCACTCTCAGGTACTAAAATCTAATCTCATGCCAAATCATATAATTCGTTCCAATAATCCCTTCGTATAATTCTAATAAGTTTAACCTAATTCATTATCAGGTAACTAAATCAATGTTCCTACTAATGAAATTTATTATATTCAAATAACTCATTGGGTGAAGCTTATATATTCAAATTCAATTGATTCAAAAAAGATAATATGGTTTTTAGATGAACACATCTACGATGGTAAATTATGTCACCCTATTGAATAATCACAGTGTAATTGATTCAGTAGTGCAGAAAGCCTTTTTTACGACATCATTTTTAATGTTGGTTATATATAACTGACGTGATAATCGGTGAAATGTGGTTTTTTACATCAGTTATTTTATAACCGACGTAGAAATGCAGAGAGTATATTTTTAATGTCGGTTATTTTAATAACTGATGATACAAATAGAATGCGTTCATTTTTTACGTCGGTTATAAATTAACCGATGTAAAAAAAACCAAAGCACTGGGGTTTTTTCGTCGGTTATTTGATAAGTGACGTAAAAAACGAGACATCAACGAGTTTTGTACGCCAGTTATGTTATAACCGACATAATAAACGCCACTTCTGAGACCTTTTTGACGTCAGTTATTTTATAACTGACGTAAAAAAACAATCCACATAAGTTTTTTACGTCTGTTATATAATAACTGACATAAAAAATATGATTTATGGTGTATTTTTTATGTCGGTTATTCCATAAACGACGTTAAAAACCAACACGCGGATTTTTTTATGTCAGTTATAAAATAACCGACGTAAAAAAAGATGTATGTGATACATTTATAAAATCGGTTATTATAATAACCAACTTTATAAATGTAAAAAAATAGTTTATAACATCGGTTATTAAATAACCAATGTTATAAAACATTTAAAAAATTAACAAGCCACGTGGAGTGTCATTTACGATTTTTCGATCAACAGTCCGGCGGCTCGTCTATCTCGCACGGTAAACCCTAATTGGCTGGTCGATATAGCTGCGTTAAACACATTTTTCCTTCATCGTTTGTCATATTTACTCTCCTTGAATCTATCATCTCAACTCTCAACCCTCAAGTAAGCCTTCAACGAATTTATTTCATTCGTTTTTCCCAGATAGTCTATATTTATGTTTTGTGATTTTTGTGTTTAAACTAGGTAAGATTCTTCCATTTCGACCCCTCTTACATATTTTTGACATCATCATCTTATTTATCATCCCATGATCTATTAGAACGACTTGAAATATTCACGTAAGCCTCAACTACATATATTTAGTTTGTTTTTGTTCCGCGAATGCCCGCCATTTGTGGTAATTTTTGTTGTCATTGAAAACTAATGATCTCAGTCACCTATATTACGACCTAGAATGTTTATTGATTAAATGTAAGAATTCATAAAAGAAATTTCATGTGTTGTTGTTTCTTATGTTTATCCTCTTTTATAAGAGAATCTATTAGACATATAATGTAATGGTCGTTGACCTCTATGGACCATTGATGCATCTCTATGTCTCATGATTCCAAATAAAAATGGCTGTTGCTGAAGGCTGGGGGTGCTGTCTAGAGGGGTGGGGTGCTATCCAGGGGGTGGGGGGCTGTCCAAAGGGTTGGGGGTGTCCAAGGGGGTAGGGGGTGGGGTGGGGGTGGTTTCCCGGAGGGGTGGGGGTACTGTCATGAGGGGTGAGGGGCTATCCAGGGGGTGGGGGCTTTCTAGAGGGTTAGGGGGTGTCCAGAGGGGTTTCCAACGGTGAAGGGGGTGGGGGTGGTGTCCAGGAGGGTGGGAGGTACTGTCTATAGGGGTGGGGGCTGTCCAGGGGGTGGGGGGCTGTCCAGAGGTTTGGGGGTGTCCGAGGGGTGGGGGGGGGGGTGTCCAAGGGGGTGGGTGGGTGTGGGTGGTTGTCCATGGGGGTGGGCCTGTCTAGAGGATTTTGGGGGTTGTCCGAGGGGGTGGTGGGGGGGGGGGGGTTGTCCAGAGGGTTGGGGGGTGTCCAAGGGGTGTTCAAGGGGTAGGGGTGGGGGTGGTGTCCAGGAGGGGTGGGGGTGCTGTCTAGAGGGGTGGGAGTTGTCCATAGGGTTGGGGGTGTCCAGGGGGGTTGCAAGGGGGTGGGTGGGTGTGGGGGGATGTCCAAGGGGGTGGGGGCTTGTCCAGAGGGTTTTGGGGGTTGTCTGGGGGGTGTGGGGGTGATTCTTAGGTTTACTCCATTTTCTCCAATTTTCGATCAACCATGTAGGCGCCATGGTTTACTTTGATTCAATGGAATTTAAAACTGTTATATCTAAGTATATTTTGTTTTCAAAATAATATTCAAGAATATTTTTTTAAATACCCATAGATTTGTTTTAAATTTCAAAATTGTTTTACATTGAAATTATGATTTTTTTCAAATAAAAATATATTTGTCATATCTTAAAAATATATATATTTTTGATATTTGTTAAATGTAATAATGAGTTGAAGTTGGATTATGGCACATCGAATGAGCAATTAATTTGAGGAAGGTGTTGATGCCTTTTTGGAATTTTCTAAATGAAATGTTCCATGTAGTGACATTTTTTTATGTCCATGCCTGAAATGTTTGAATATAAAGAAGTTGAAAAGTAGAGAGATAAAAGATCATCTGATTTGTCATGGTTTTAATCCGAGTTACATCCATTGGATTTGGCATGGTCAAACTAGATGGAATGTCACGGATGATGATGATTCGCAAGATGGTAACTCTGATGGAATTGAAGAAATGACTCGCGATATTGTAGCAGAACAAATTGAGATAGAACCGACAGTTGCACGTCTATATGGTGATGCTGAAAAACCATTATATCCTGGTTGTACAGATTTTACGGTTTTTTCAGCAGTGTTAAGATTGTTTACCCTTAAAGAGAAACACGGATAGAGTGACAGAAGTTTTACAGAGCTGCTACAATTAATGAAAGACATTCTTCCAAAAGATAACGATCTTCCATATTCACATTACAAAGACAATAAAATATCATGCCCGGTGGGATTGGGATACAAGAAAATACATGCCAATCCAAATGAATGCATTATATATAGGAAGGAATATGAATTTCTGTCAGAGTGACATAAATGTGGGACATCACGGTATAAGGTGAAAGAAACATCACAAGCTGATGTAGAGATTTCAAATCTCCTTTCAAAGCTATTTTGGTATTATCCTATAATTCATCGTTTCAAACGTTTATTTGCTAATTCACATGATTCAAAAAGGTTAAGATGGCATGCTGATGAGCGGGCATGTGATGGAAAAATATGTCTTCGAGCTAATTTTCCATATTGGAAGAAAATTGATGCGCAGAATTCTACATTTGTAAATGAAATTAGAAATCTCAGACTTGGGTTATGCACAAATGGAATGAATCCATACCGAACCCTCAGTAGCACAAATTGGTCATGGCTTGTTTTATTGTCAATTTAAAACCTCTCCCCTCAAGTTAATATGAAGCACAAATATTTCATGTTGAGTATAATGATCTCTGGTCCAAATCAACCTAGAAATGATATTGATGTTTACTTTTCACCGTTGATTGATGATTTGAAACTGTTATGGGATGATGGTATTAGGGTGTATGATTATTATAAAATGGAATATTTTCAACTGCATGCAGTGCTTCTGTTCACTATAAATGACTTCCCAATGTATGAAAATTTTTCTGGATACAATGTTAAAGGGTATAAAGCATGTACAATTTGCGAACAACAGATGTCATATTGTCAATTGCATCATGGGAGGAAAACAATGTACATTGGTCATCGAATGTTTTTGCCTATGGATCACCCTTATAGAAGACTAAAAATGAATTCAATGGATCACAATATTTTGATACTTTTCCAAAAACTTTATCCCATGATCTGTATTTTGAGAGGGTGAAAAACCATGATGTGACATTGGGAAAGACATAGAAATCTGGATATTATAGACATATTTAGAAGAAAAGGTCAATATTTTTTGAGCTACCATATTGGAGGTATCATGAAGTTAAACATAATATTGATGTCATGCACGTGGAGAAGAATATCTGTGATTGTTTGATTGGAACATTGGTCGATATTAAAGGAAAGAAAAAAGACGGGTTGAATGCAAGATTAGACTTACTATCAATGGGAATACATTTGGAGTTAGATCCCACGCCTAAAGGAAGACGAACATTTCTTCCCCCGGCTTGTCATACATTATTGAAGAGGGAGAAAATTAGCTTCTGTCAGTGTCTTCATGATATCTAAGTGCCTCAAGGTTATTCTTCTAATGTAAAAAATTATGTCTCATTGAAGGACTTGAAGTTGATAGGTATGAAATGACATGATTTTCACGTTATGATGCAAAAAATTCTACTAGTTTCATTGCGTGGAATATTTCCCATTCGTGTCAAAAAGAGTATAATGAATTTGTGTTATTTTTTCCATTCAATTTGTAACAAGGCAATTGATGTGAATGCATTGAACATTTTTGAAAATGATGCAATTTTTATACTTTGTCAATTGGAATTGTATTTTCCTCCAACTTTTTTTGATATAATGGTGCATTTAATGATTCATCTGGTCCGAGAAATAAAGCGTTGTGGACCTGTATATCTTCGTTGGATTTATCATTTTGAAAGGTATATGAAAATATTAAAGGGGTATGTTAAAAATTTATATCGATCTGAAGCCTCCTTTATTGAGAAGTATATTTCTGAGGAGGTAGCATAGTTTTGTACGAGCTACTTGGCTGCGGTGCAACACATAGGTTTTCCTCCATATTGCCATGAACAAGTTAAAAATGAGGGAAAGGGGATTCATGGTTTGAAAGTCAAATCATTGTCAGCTGAACAGATGAAGAAGTTAGAATCATACATCTTGAATAACATAGTTGATGCTCAACCATATATCACATTTCATATTAATGAGTTGAAACAATTTCATCCAAAGGAGACAGAAATGTGGATTTTTAATGAGCACAACAAAACTTTTTTGTCATGGATTAAAAAGACTTTTCTTGGTAGATCAGATGTAACCGAGACATTAAAATGGATAGTGGGTGGTCCATGTTTAAATGTGATAACATGGTCCAGTTATGACATTAATGGTTATACATTTCATATGAAAGCTCAGGACAACAGAAGTGTAGTTCAGAATAGTGGTGTATTGGTGTTTGCAGAAGCAATGCATTTTTCGAGTGCTAAGGAAAAAAACCCAATTTATGCATCACGTGCATATTATGGAGTTATTGAAGACATATGGGAGGTTGATTAATTTAAAATTAAATTTCATGTTTTTAATTCTAAATGGTTTTCGGTAACAACAGTGTCAGACACGATGAATATGGAATGACACTTGTTAATCTGAATAGATTGGAAGACACAACAAATTCTTTTAAAATGGAAACACATGGAAAACGAATTTTCTATGTAGTAGATCAATCAGATATGCAGTGGGCTATTGTTTTACAAGGGAAAACCAATATGTTGGTGAGGATGAACTTCATGAAGATGCCGATTTATGTGATACCCCTACTTCCATGGAAATATTAACAGAACATAATGATGAGCATGTTGAAGACATAGTTTGTGCCATAAAGAACGATCACAACAAAGGAATTTGTGAAAAGAATCCAATATTACATTCCTAAAATTACAGGTAACATTTGTTTATTTCTTTTTTACATTAATTTTTTTCATAAATGTTATAAATTGTATGTTTTTTATTTATTAAAACATGTTTTAAAACAAAATAAGTATAAGTTTTTGTTTGTTTTAAGACTGTTTAGTTTACTTTATCCTATTTATAACCATTAGATGAATTATATATCTATTATTTTTTTTAGTGACAATTACTTTACCAGGTATACCATGTTTACCAGGATTACCATGTTTACCATATTGACCATCTTGACTATCTTTACCATCTATACCATTGTCTAACATGCTTACCATATTACCAATGTTTACTATTACGTAACTTAGTACACTTTTCTATTTTCTGATTACAGTAGTATTATAATATTTGAATTTTTATATTTGTGAACTGACGTTTGTTTTTTTTATTTGAAGGATAATGACATATCATTCAGTTTATCAACCACATGATTCTGGAGATGATAATATTGCTATTTATACCTCTGGGGATGAACATTCACATGCTCCTATTAAGACAAAGAGTTAAAAGGTTGGTAAACGTGCATGCACATGTTTACCAAAATTATCACTTTCTCGTACACAGGATCAGAGGATAGTCGTTGAGTTTGATGATGATGATATTCCTAGACGTCCGAATGAAAAAGATTTTAAGAGGTTTGTAGCAACTCAGGATAAGAGCAAAGTAAGCATTATGTATGATGATTGAAGAAATGTAGATAAAGCGATAATCTCTCAGTTGTGGGAGACGATTTTGGTAAGAACTTTGTCATTTTTTGACTATTCTTTTAATGTTTCTAGTATATAGAATATGTTTAACCTCTTCTTTATCAGATGACATTTGATATTCATGACACTGGAGGAGTCAGGAAGAATTGCTTATCGTGGATGCCAGGAGAGGGAGGGATTTCAAATCAACCCTCTCATCTGATTTCATTTATTGTCATAGGAGTCATGACAATCCATGTCGTATATATCCTTTTATAGATGAAGACACATGGAGACAGTTTTTTGAAAGTAGAAGAAAATAGTCATTTCTGGCAAGGGAAATGTAATCTTTTATAAACTTTCTTATATAATTGATTTTATTAATGTTTTTTTAATGATTTCTTATTCTTAAATTACAGAAAACAAGGAAATCTCATTAGGGGATCCAATCTAAAAATGTATACCCTCATAGTTTATCTCGGGGAGGGTATGCATTATTGGAAGAAAAAATGATGGGGAAAAAATTTCAACAACTAAGAGCTGAGTCTTCAAGCTCTGGAGAGGTGGCCCATCCATCCCCTACATCTAGACATGAGAAATGAAAGAGAACTCACAAGGGAAAAAATGGAAATATCCTTCAGAATAATCGAGAATCGTAGCAAAGAGTGTTGTAAGATATCTATTTTATTTATTTAAGTTAACTATTTTCTTCATATAATTTCAATCATTACAAAAATGTTCAATTAATTAATATATGACTTTCCTGAGGAGCAGAGTTCACAGGGGACATTTACAGCTACAGGGAGGGAAGATATTTTATCTTTAGCATTGGGAAGGCCCAAACATCCTGGTCGTGTAAGAGGATATCTTGCAGGTGTATCGGTATGAAAATTGTTTCCATGTTCTTCAACTTCTAACGTTGAAGGGGTTTATAAAAAAAATATAATCCTTGGAGGATGGAGTTCAAAATATTAATGCGATAATGGAGGACAAGATTAGAGCACCGGTGCAGTCTATGTTTACCGAAATGAAAAGACAATTTCAGACTACAACTCCCACTCCTCCACCTCCCCCTACAGACCCCATTATTTATCCTCCACCACCGCTAGTAGATTCCACTCCCCACCTCAGCATGCGGTCCCCATTTTTTATCCTACTCCTCCGTCGCAGCTTCCTACTTATTGCGAGATGTATGTTGATGATTCTTAACATCAAATAGTAGCATATGGGTTGGTATATTGTATATGAGATATAGTTCATCATCAGCAATTAGAGGTAGAGAATCAGAGGGTCACTGTACAGGATATTATAGATAGATCAGCTAGGGTACCAATACCTATAGATGAGGGGGCGACAGTTGGACAGAGTATCGACCATTTTTTAATTTGGCCATCCAGACTTCTTCGACTCATTACCATAGAGGTATAAATGCTATAACTTTTATTTTATTTTTTTATTAATTATTTTTTATCATATGAAAACTAATATATTTTTCAATTTATTTTTACAGGAATACATCAAATGTAAAGAAATAATGTATAAACAACAACAAATAAAAATGTCTATCACATCCAATACAAATTCTAGTAGTCTTGACATATTTTCAAGATATTCAAATTTGTTGGAGGGTCATTATGAGTTTCCAATGGAAGATAATGTTTGTGGATGTGATATAAGTGTAGGGATTATGAAAACTGATATCATGGATCTTTTTACTGGATATAAGTTGGGCATCAACGTGGTGCAATTTTTTTGCATGTAAGTCTTAACACCTTTTCCCTACATTATATTTATTAAAAATGTATACTTATGTATGTTTTGTATTAGTTATATTTATAAAATTTGTGAGAGGAATGATCTGACAGATGTATATGGATTCATGGACCCGCAATTGATTTCCCCTAAAGCATGTGCATTGAACGAGGAATAAAGAATGGTTTATATTTCTGAAAGACTTAAAAAGAATATAGTCACACAATGTTGGATGATGCCTTTTTGTGAGAGGTATGAAACACATTTCTCTCAATGAGTTAATTATCTTTTAACATAAAAACCCACTAACATTAAATTTCCTTTTATCAGTGATCATTGGATGTTAGTGGTTTTTTACCCAAGGGAGAAAGTACTTTATTGGATATGTTCTGTCCATGCTAATGTGCAGAAATTTTTTTAGAATAAATTGGAAATGTATGTTTCAATTTCTCAATAGTTTTATATATTATAATAAATATTATATTTACCCCATTCGTATTATTTTCTAATAGTGCATGGGCCTATATTCGAAAACACACAAAGAAAAGGAGTGAAAATGTCTAATATGTAAATGCGAAGGTAAATATCCTTTTATAATTTGTAATATTTATTTTATTACATAAAAATAATATACTGAATTTACACTCATTCAAACATAATTTTCATGAACAACAAGGCATCATCGAATGAAGATATTATATGTTAAGATTTATGTATGAAATAATAACAACTGGGATAGTTGTGAATTTTTACCTGGAACGATTTCCTCTTAAACATTGCCATAATATTTCAATTTTATTTATTCATTATACACTTTAACTACATTCCTTTTAATTTTTATCTTTTTGATGATCCTCAACTATATACTTCTGAAGACATCAACCACTTACAAGTGGAGTGGTCAAATTATTTTACAGGTTTGATTGAATTTTAGTTGTTTGTAATGTAAAATGTAATTTTGAATATTGTCGTTGTAATTGTGTATTTGGTAGTTGTTTAGGTTAGATTTATTTTTTTAAGTTGACAGTATACGTTTTTAATGTTATATATATGAATGTTTAATTTTGCCCTACTTCTTATTTTGGTCTATTTATGATGGTTTTTCTGGTATGGATTTTAGTCTGTGGGGGAGGGGTTCCAAGGGTGTGGGGGTGTGTTCAGTGGGGTTGGGGGTGTCCAGGGGTCTAGAAGGGTTGTCCGGTGGGGTGGGGGGCAGTCCAGGGGGTGGGAGGGCAGTCCAGGGGTGTGGGAGGGAAGTCTAGGGTTGTAGGAGTGATGTCCAGGGGGTGGGGGGTATACATGAGGGTGGGGGGGGGGGGTTGTCCAGGGGTGTTTGGGGCTGTCTGGGTGTGTGGTGGGGGCTGTCAAGTGGGGTGAGGCATAAGGGGGTTATGTTCAGGAGGGTGGGGGTGTCGAGGGGTGTTTGGGGCTGTCCGGGGGGTCGGGGGGCCGTTCACGAGTGTGGTGGGGAACCTAATGGGGTGGGGGCTATCAAGTGGTGTGAGGGGTGTGGTTCAAGAGGGTGGGGGTTGTGGAGGGTTTTTTGGGGCTGTCTAGGGGGTCGAGGGGCAGTCCAGGGGTGTGGTGGGGGCTCCAATGGGGTGGGGGAGGGCTGTCCAGGGGGTATACATGAGGGTGGGGGATCCAATGGGGTGGGGGAGGGCTGCCCATGGGGTATAGATGAGAGTGGGGGCTGTCTAGTGGGGTATGTTTTATATGTTATCAATGTAAATTCTTAAATTTGATCTCCTTCTGTTTTTGTGGTACGATTTCTTGATTTTTTTTCTGGTTGATTCTAGGGGAGAGCAGATGATTTCATTCAATTTTTTTAAAAAAAAATTGGCTTCCACGTCGGTAATGAAATAACCGACGTGATAAAGAAAACAGGAAGGGTTTATCACGTCAGTTATGAAATAACTGACGTGATAAGAAGCCTGGTAAATGGTTTATCACGTCGGTTATTTAATAACCGACATGATAAAAGGAATGTGAAATGGTTTATCACATCGGTTATTAAATAACTGACATTAAAAAGGCATGGGAAATGGTTTATCAGGTCGGTTATTAAATAATCAACGTGAAACATGTGGGGGCTAGGTTTATTAGGTCGGTTAATATATAACCGACGTGATAAACCCCCCTCCTCCCCAGTTTATCACAATGGTTATATAATAACCGATGTTCTAAACCAGTCCTGGGGGGGGGTTCTCACATCGGTTAATAAATGACTGACGTGATAAACGATTTCTCAAGACTTTTATCACGTCGGTTATTTAATAACTAGCGTGATAAACCATTTCTCATTCCATTTATCACGTCAGCTATTAAATAACCGACATTATAATCCCCTCCCATTTTCTTTATCACGTCGGTTATAAAATAACCGACCTGATAAACATTGCGATTTTATGTTTTTCACGTCGTTTTCTAAATAACCGATGTAAAAAATGTTATTTATAATGTCGCCCATATTAACGTCATCTAGAAACCAACATAAAAAATGGTAAATAACCGACGTAAAAAACGTTTTCTGCACTAGTGATTTGATAAAAAATTTCAGGATTTTTGAAGTGATGTTAGAAATATCAGAATGGGGGTGTGTGTATATATGTAATGAATCCATATCAGAGTCTATGTAGCCAACATATTTAATGTCCTCTTTTATTGGTAGTTTACAACTTATCCCAGAAGATACGTATGATGAAAAAATATGGTATGATGATCTTGATGAATTCTAGACCAAAATAGAATGGAAATGATATTGATGAGTATCTTTCAAGATTTATTGCTGATATGAAACATATATGGGAATCCTGTGTTAATGTTTTTGATGAAAAAGGGTATTTTCATATGGTTTCTAGGATAATATTCAATATAAATGACATTCCTTCATATGGAAACTTATATAGATACAATGTTAAGGGACATAATGCATATCCTATTTGTGAATGAAAGACTTCCGTTTATCAATTGAAGAATGGAAAAAATAAAATGTTCATTATAATTCAATTATTTTTAAGATTTCATGATCCTTATCATAGATTGAAAAATTAATTTAACAATTTATATGATTAAAATCATCCCCCACAATGATTTTGAATTCAATAATGTTATAACATGGTAAAAAATATTGATTCAATATTTGGAAAATAAACTAGTTTTGGTCCTCATAAAAATATATGGAAGAAACTGGAAATTTTTTAACTTCATTAAAATTTTATGTGGTAAAAAATAACATTGATGTTATTCATGTTGAGAAAAATAATTTGACCATTTTATTGGTTCATTGTTAGACATAAAAGGAAATAAAAAATATTGATTGAATTTAGGACGAGACTTGATAGCAATAGGAATACAATTACAGTTAGTTACCACTATAAAAGGAAACCATACATATTTTCCTCTAAATTGTCACATATAATAAAAGATAATAATTTGAAATTTTACAAGTGTTAGTATGTTATAAAATTACCCAGTTGATATTATTCAGATGTGAAGAATACTTTTTTCAGTAAAGGATTAAAAATTAGTAGTTATGAAATGTCATGACTATTTTGTATTGATGATACAACTACTATCATAATACCGCGTTGTATATTTATGTCTACTATCATATATACTAGAATCAAGTTATGTAATTTTTTCAAATCCATTTTTATGAATAAAAATTTATCCAAATTGTTTAGATGATTTGGGTAATGTATCTTCCCTTATAATATATAAACTGGAAATGTGTTTTCCACCAACATTTGATGATATAATGGTTCCTTTGGTGATACATCTGTTGCATGAGATAAAAATATATGGTATTTTTTATTTAAATTTCATGTATAATTTTGAAATTTATATGAATATATTAAAGGGATATGATAAAAATACTTATCTACTCGAGGATTCTATTGTTCTAAAATATGTATCGAAAGAGGAGATACAGTTCTGTAATGATTATTTGTATGAAGTGTAGCATATTGGTCTCCCTATATTTCATCATTGGGTAGTTGACAGTATAACATACCATACATTAAATATCGATATTAATTCAACATTGAATAATATTTAATACATAACAAAACAAGAACCACACTAGGATCATATAGGTTTAGTTTATTTATACACTAGGAAACATAATCAACTGGTTCATAAAACATCCACATCATCTCTTACTTGATTCTTCATAACTAGAATCATTTTTGAAATATCTTACTTAATACCATTCTTCATGGCTGAGGTAAAAAAACATATGAAAGATTGAGAAAAAATTCTCAATAAGGGGAATCAATGTAAATATCAATCATATCATAATCATAAGAACATAACATTTGGAAATATTATCCTACTTATAAAATTTAAAAATATCATGTCATGGGATAAATCATAAATGTTAAATGTAATCCCAATATTCATAACATAAAATTGGAAATTTCGTGACAAACACACATAAAAAGAAAAAATAATTTCATATTAGTCAAGGCTCATTGTTAAGACCGTCATAGTAGACAAAGTCTATTACAGAATCGGGTTCACTAAATGTTTCAACCCTTTATTAATGAAATATATTTATATTCCATTCAGTCATGTCTATCTCATGAGGTACAATTCCTTACCCAATTTGTTGTAAACATATATAAGTCCCACCCATCTCATAATTAATACGTTATTTTGTGTCCTACAAAATCATAAAAAACATTATCCATAGCATATCTGAAGAAATAATATGGCTTTGTTAAACACCATGCAATAATAATTGATATGAAACAAATTTAATTACTAATTATCACACAATAAAATTTCAATAATTAAAGCGTAATAAATATAACCATATTTTAATAGTTTCAACTCAGATGAAAATTGATTTTGAGAAAATAATTGAAATTAATTTTGGAGAAAAATAACCTTTCTTCTTCAAAATTTATTTCCATAATGAATAAGGCACAAAATTTTAAAATAGATAATTTCATTTTAAAATGACCTTGTAATATTGTAGGGGTGCTTCAAGGAAATAAGGCAATATTAAAGCATAAAAATCATTTCATGCCATACAATTTAAAAAAGCATTCTTCTTGTACATTTTCTGAAAATGTAAAACAATACCTTATACTAAAAATGAAATATGATTACTATAAAATCGTTTAGTAAAAATTAAACAATGGGTAAAATTATAAAGTTATATAAATAAAAGTTTGAAAAAAATATTCACTAATCATGGGCGTGGATGGTAAATATACCCCAATAAATACTTACGAGTAAACGATCTAGGATAAAAACAAGAGTTGGAAATGTTATCCCCTAACATAGGTATGATATGATTCGTATGTATCCAAACCTCATATAAAAGGATATAAACATATTACACGATGACATGGAGACGGAAAACATTTTACACTACGACATGGAGACGGAAAGTCGATCCTAAACATGAGCGGTGATTTCATTTTTCATAGGATGGATAAAAGGTGAAATACAGCTTCTTAGTATTTATAATAACATGTCATTATATGAGTTGTATTTATGTTATTTCTTTATAATGAAACAAATAATGAAGAGGTAGTTTAAGAAGAAAAATTTGAATGAATCGGTAGAAGAGACAACATCTTCCTTGATGTGTTTCCTCTAAATCTCTTCTTAGAGAAATATAGTATGATATTGTAGATTAATAGAACCTATAAAATTAATATAAGGAAGATTATGAGGAATATGGTTAGAGGAATTTGGGTAATTAAGGCTTAAAATTATGTGAATAGGTGAGGGAGGAGGTTACCTTTTATAATTAATGTGAGGGGCACTTTTTGAAACTCCATAAATAATAATTTATAATAAAATAAAACCCAACAAAAACCCTCCAAAATGTACCAATTTAGAATATGATATAATACATGGTTAGAATATAATCAACAAATAAATTTCAGACAAGTTATTTTGTCAATTTTATCTATATATATTTAATTGACACTTAATTATTCAATTTAATTTTAATTGTGGTAATAATATTCTAAATGTTTTATAGTTATAAATATTTACTTATATGGTGTTAATTGATCATAAATGATTATTTTATGATATTTTAAATCTTATCAGTCTAACTTGGTAATTTTTACAATATATTTATTATCTTTCTATAATTTAATAAAATTTTATTCTCCCACAATATTAATAGTGTTAATTTTGACACTATTCATTTGTTTGACATTAAGAAATCCAACTAGAAGAGAAAATAAAAATAATATAATAAATAGACTATTAAAATGACATATTCATCGATAAAATTCGTGAATAACTATAATTAGTTCATGTGATATTTCTTTTAATATTTTTAAAACCATTTATTTAATATTTATATTAATAGACTAATTTTTACATCACTATTGTGTCATCATTAAACGTAATTATTTAATAGCTAAAATTTAAATTATCTTATATGATGTATATAATTCATTTATATTTCCATATAAAATATATAGTTCATATTATATTCCAGTAATCAATAAATTTACTTTAGTGTACTTATATTAAATGAGATTTTTACATTTTGTCACATTCAATAGTTTTTATTACATTCATGTCATCATCATAGGTAAGTGGCCATAAAGAGTTTCTATTTTGGAAAATTGATTATATTTTTTGAATTTAGTAACCCAATTAGATTTTTAAAATTGATAGGGTAATTTAATAATATTAATTTTACATTTAATTACCTGATTTACCTTTAACAATGGTAATAAATAATAATTACCAAAATTAATATTCCTAATGCCAAAAAAATAAATGCATCATAATTATATAAATTGGAAATAATGATTCCAAATATGGAGTCCCTTTATAAAAATTAAAAACACAAAAGTATAAATAATTTTTTTAAAATCAATCCAGCTGTTAGAATGAGATGGAAGGTTTTTTTTATGCTAGAATACTACAAAAGATTAAAATCTGTTTAAATTTGAATTTAATGAAATACTAGTTCAAAAGACCTTAATTATATTAAATTTAAAAAAATATTCTATCTATACTTTTTAATCATTGAATAATATAATTTTACCATAAAAATTATTTCAATTAAAAAATGATAGTTAAAATTAAAATTTAGCATATTTTTACTATTCATTAGAACATGAATGTTATCATAAAAATATCCAAAATTTTTCCAATGTAATTTTTTATATCCCAACACAAAATAAAATATTTATTGTTTCATATAAAATTTCTTAATGTGACATAATCTTAATTTAAAAGGGTTTATCTATTCAATGAGGAAAATTTATACTTAAAAATAGGTTTTTATACATCAAATATGGTTTTGTTCATAGAAATTGACTAAAATATCCTTTGTATGAATATCAAAAAAGATATTAAGTATATCATAAATAATATGTCATTAATTTCATCACCAAAATTAATTCACTCAAAAAAATACCGAATTTATATTTTTTATAAATAATTGATAGCCAACAAATTCATATTTTATTTTCATAAATAAGTTATAATTATTCTTTCTAACCTAATAACCGGGATATAAATATTTTTTTATACTAAGGGTGTCTTGTGGTTTTTTTAAACTAATTATATCCTTGAACACAAGATTCTGAAGAATACATTTTTTTAATGATAATTTTTCATAAAACACATTTAGGTGTTACATTCTACCCCCTTAAACAAAATTTTTCCCTCCAAATTCATCAATTAGAAAAAAGTGAAGAGGATAAATCTCCCTCATTATATACTCAAGATACCATGTACCTTCTTAAAAATGGTGGTTCCTACATAAAATATTAACCAACCAAGTGACCTTATTTCATAAAATTTTTGGCAGTGATCACAAAACTCTATCGGTTGTTCTTTATAAGAAAGATCTTGTTACAACATTATGACATCTGAGCATAGTACATGTGTAGAATTAAGTATTTTCCATTTTAAGAGTGATGCATGGAATACATAATAAACTTGAGAGTGATTTGGTGGAAGCGCCAATCAGCAAGCTACCACCCAAATAAGATCCTACATTTCAAAATGGATGATATAACTAGGGCTCAGCTTTCCATATTTTCAAAATATCATTACTCTCTTCTATCGATATATTTGGAGGAAAACCTTATCACCCACATCAAAAAATAGGTATTTTCTTCAGTTTTTGGAATAATTTTTTTTCAACTCTGATATGCTCTTATGTGTTGTTGAATTGATCTGGCCATTTCAGACATTTCATCAATAAGATCAAGTCCTCATATCTTTCATTCCGGAAAATCATTCAGAAAGTTGGTGTTCTTAAATTCATTCCTTACATAGCTTCATAAGGATCCATATGAATAATGGAGTGAAATCTATTATTGTATGAAAATTCCAGCAATGGTAGTTGTTGATCCAACCATAATTGAAATACATTGGGAATGATATCAAAATTTCTTCAAGAGTTGTAATTTTCCTCTCAGACTGACTATCTGTCTGAGGATGATAAGCAGTGCTGAAACATAACTCTGTATCCAGAGCATGGTAATTAGTTCTCCCAAACATCAAGGTAAACAATGGATCCTGATCTGTTATAATTGAAGGTGGTACTCCATTCAATCATTCCAATTCTTTTACATATATATTAGAAAGATGAGAATGAGAGAAATCATCTCTAATCGCAATGAAGTGTTCCAAATTTTTTATACAATCAACTATAACCCATATATTATTGTAGACTTTATATATTATGAGAAGTACAACAACAGAGTCCATTGTGATGATTTTTTATTTCCATTCTTTTATGGTAAATGAATGTAACATCCATTTAGTCTTCTGTCTCTCAGCCATAAATTCCTGGAAAACCAACAACTGAGAGACATATTCAGAAAGATATATTTTTATTCGATTTTAATAGAAAATCTATTTTAGGTCCTAGTAAATCAATTTCTTTCTAGGATATATAGTGAATGATGAACTATAAGACTCATCCAACATATAATTATTTAATTCTTGTATGAGAGGAAAACCAATGCGGTTGTTGGACCATATTATTCCATCACAATAAAGATTGAATTTAGGAACATTTCCCAAATTCTTCTGTGACACTACATCTTCATTATTCTCCTCCTAAATCTTCACTTATATAGATGGTTGAAAATTCATTTGAGAGAGAAATTATTTCTACCCTTCAATTAATGTTTCTAGTTCCATCCTCCTCAAATCAATAAATGTTGGATCTCTCGTGATCTTTAGCATAGATAAGCTAGTCTGGTCTTTTAGAATCAATGCATCAAACGCATTGTTTTCTCTCCAAAGGGGGTATTGTATTAATAAATCATACACTTTAATCAACTTCAACCATATTCATTAGTGCATAATTATATCCTTTTGTGTGAATTTATACTTTAAACTATTATGATTAAAATAAATATCAAACCTTTCACCAAAATGGTAATACCTTCATATAATTAATGAAAATATTACCATAGATAACTAAAAATTATGTGTTGGGTAATTTTTCTCCTGAATTTTCAACTACCATGAAGAATAAGAAATAATTATATAAATATTCATGGGAAAAAATCCGTACCCCTTCTTGGATGCATCACTGTAGATCCCAATACTTTCTACACTACATGGCAGTGTGAAGATATGTGCAGTGGATATCCTTATATTTATCTCTTTGAAATTCTCTTAACATTCCACCATCCAAATGAACATAAATACATTCCGAGTGAACTTGGGGAGTGGATTAGATAATCATGAATAATCATTCAAAAAATGTTGTTAATATCCTTCCAATCGAAGAGAAATTCGGATTTTGGTTACCATTGATGGTCTCAACCATCCTTCAATAAACACTATTTTTTTGGACATACAGATATCCCCTCTCTTCAAATTTTGTGACCCAAAAAAGAAACTTTCTACAACCAAAATTCACACTTTTTAAATTTGTTATAAAGATTCTCTTTTTTTAGGGTCTTCAGTACAGTTATCAAGTGATCCCCATGTTCTTCCTTGCTCTGTGAATAAGCAAAAATATCATCTATAAAGACTTCCGCAAATCGATCAAGATAGTCTATAAAAGCATTATTCATTTGATCCATGAAGATGGCGAGGGAATCAATATAACCAAAAGGCATCACTATAAATTCATAGTTTCTATAACTTGTACAATATTTTGACTTTGTTATATAACATTAACAGATGATAACTTGAATGATGATAAATCATGTAAAAGTATTTACCCCCACCTAGATTGTCAAAAATGTCATCAATATGGGGAAGATGATATTTTGTCTTAATAGGGATCTTGTTAAGTTCTCTATAATCAATATAGTGTATCATTGATCAATATGTATTCTAAAAAATGAATTGTTTCCCCCTAAGATAATGATCTAGGGTTTTTTAATCCATTATCAAGATTCTATGGGAGTTGCATCTTGAATTCCTACAACTCAATTGGGGTCATTCTATATGGTGTCTTTGAAAAAGGCATACCACATGGTCTGAGTTCTACTAAAACTCAACCTCAAGATTTTGTGGAAGACCTAGATATTCCTATAGGTGGACATAATCAACAACACCCTAGGATTTCATAGGATATTATCTCTTTAAAGTAATTCAATAGCTTGAGCTACATACAACATCAAGTTTGAGCGCACCACGACTTACCAAACTAGCCGTTCAAAAAGAGGTTATGAATAATATTAATAATATTATAAATTTTATATACTCCAAATAATTTTAACGTACATATTATTTATTTTTTATACATAATATAAGATCAAATCCAATTTTTCATTTGAAAGAAGAATTTTTTAAAAAAAATTAAATTTTACCACCTTTTAATGGAGAAGCATTTTAAAATACAATATTTGAAACATTTTTATATCCAATTTGAAAAAGTAATCTTATAATTTAAAATCATGGAATAAAATATTAGTTTGGATAAATGTTTTGTATTTTTCGGATAACATTCATATTTTGATGAATAATGAAAAATACTAAATTTTAATTGAATAATAACATTTTTAGTCCAAATAATTTAGTGTTTTAAATTATATGTTGTAATGGTTTTTATATATAATTTTAATATATTTTTATCATTTAATCCAATTTTTCTCATATGAAGTAATTTTACATTAAAATTGGAAATAAACACATATCAATCTTTTGATAGTTTTTACATCTCAAAAACCCACCTTTTGGTTTTGTTAATGGAAATTGAATTTAAATTAATTAATGCAACTTTTATGTTTTGAATTTCTAAATATATATATAAATTTTGAATTTGGAATATCAAAATTATCTTAGGGTGAATTTTCGTTATTTTTCTGAAAACATTCATTTTTTAATAAATAGTGTAGACACAAAGTTTTTGATTAAAAATGGAATTTTATTTAAATAAATATTTATTTTATTGAAATTTATATTATGCAAAAAAAATACATAATAAATATATAATTTCAATTTAATTAATTACAGTCATTTTATATTAAAATTAGATGTATAAAATTTTATTAAACATTTTAACGTCTTTTAACCACCTTCTCAGCACATTTAAAAATTTATATGAAACTTAATTTTTCCGCTTCTATGAATGGAATTTCGAATATATGAGAGGCAATGATGATATAAGTTAGTAAAATTTAGTTCAACATAATGAATATAATTTTTTAGGAATTTTAACATGTGTATTTTATTTAAAATTATTAAAAAAAGTGTAATCAAAGGTAAAAATTATATTATAATTACCCGAACACATATCTTAATTCTATTTTATAAGAGTATTTAGGAGAAAATAAACCTTAGAAATAAAATACTATCATTTTGGTCCACATGAATTAGATTAGGATATTTATTATTCATTTATTTATATAAGAGTTAAAAGTGTTAAATTCAAATTTTAATAACTATTACATTTTTAATATATGTTTATACAGAAGATAAATTTGACAATAAATATTAATTAGAAAAATAAAAATATTTCCCACATAATGGTATTATATTTATATTTTTTAGATGTTAAATAATTAAATAAATTTATGACATAATGATGGTGCAATAAGTACCTTATTATGAATGAATAAAATAATTTATATTATAAATATCCAAATAAATCTTAATTGAGGATTTGAATGCATTATAATAATTTTCAAGGTTAATATGGCATGTTAGTGTTGATTTATTATTTTTTTGAAGTGATAAAGGTTTTTTTACATTCACAAAGAACCAAATACAAAAATTGTGTCAAAATTGACATAACCATGTGTTTTAAAATAATACTATATTATTAGATTATATAATATCCCTAAAAATATATGTTTCAGCCAAAGAACTTATATAATTATAGATATGTCATTATTGAACCACTTGGGAATCTCTTGGAATTTTATATTATATATATAAACCATGTAATATAAAAAAACAAGAAGGCATTGTAAAGGTAAACATATTTATCTCAGAGTTAAATCTAAATGATAAGGTT
Source organism: Viscum album (assembly GCA_963277665.1). Lineage (NCBI taxonomy): Eukaryota > Viridiplantae > Streptophyta > Magnoliopsida > Santalales > Viscaceae > Viscum > Viscum album. Next base: position 1,925,653,024 of record OY728128.1, on the reverse strand, counting down.
AATATGGTGACCTAAACCTGTCTAAAACCTATTGGTTGAGAAGTTTTCATTACATCACCACCTTATCCTCGAAATAACTTTTTTTGGAGACATTATATACATAATATGATTGAATAATAAATTAATATTTCAAGGTTTTCCTAAAGTGACCCTTACCTCTCTTATAAAATAGTACTTCTCTTTCTCTCAAAATCACACATAAAAAACCATTTGTCTCAGTGAAACCCTAATTAAATTTCTTCCCAACTACCCTCAACTAAAACCAGAGTCCTTATATTGATCATAAATCCAACCAATTAAATTTTTTGATCATTTCTAAAAGAATCACTTGAATATGAGATAATTATTTATCATCTCTTTCCATGTTCTTTTCTTCTTCCACATCCAATTTCTTTGTTGTTTCCATTAAAAAATAACAAATCCCATACCTTATACATATTGTGATGTTATTATAAATATTATGAAACCATATTCATCATTATATCCTTCCTAGGACTGACAAAGTCACTATGCATGCATATGTACGACATATTGTTTCCATGTCACGGTGTAGTTTTTTATTCCAACCTTCATTTTTTAGATGGGTATAATAATGAGAATAATTGATGTAAATAATAAATAAAACATATTAATGATTCATTATATATAATATAACAACCAATTAATTATTATTTCTCCATCAATATAATGATATCATCACTCACGTGTACATAAAGCTTACCATCTCCACTAAGAAATGCGATTCCTTTACACGTTAACCATTCAACGATGATTATAAATATATAAATATATATATATATTAATAAGTTTGTAATATATGAAATAATAATGATACTTGATATATATATATATATATTCATGTGTGTGTGTGTGTCTGTCTACATATAACTCATTCACTTACATCAGTTCAATACGATATGAAAACGGAAATGACGTTTATACGAGAATATGTCCTACCGTCTCTATAAACGGTGTTTTTGATTTCATATATTTATCAATTATACATAATTATATTCTGGATATATTTTATAAATTAATAATGTTTTATATTTGTGTATTTATTAAATCATGATATATGTTATACGAACAAAAATAGCTTGTTAAAACACATATGATAAGGAAAGAAATTAATACCTAAAATATTGTTTTAACATAGAAACTATTATAAAATGTGTAGTATAAATCAATAAATGAATCATGTATGATATCATAAATATTAATATATATATTTATTATTATTATAATATTATAATAATAATATATTGTTATTATTTCTAACATTATAATCATCGATTTCAGGTTGTAGGGAAAACATATTACACTACGACATGGAGACGAAATGCCGATCCTATGCACGAGCGGTGATTTCATTTTTCATAGGATGGATAGAGGGTGAAATATAATTGTTTAATATTTATAATAACATATAATTATATGAGTTGTATTTATGTTATTTATTTATAATGAAAAAAATAATGAAGAGGTAGTTGAAGAAGAAAATTTTGAATGAATCGGTAGAAGAGATAACCTCTTCCTTGATGTGTTTCCTATAAATCTCTTCATAGAGAAATACAGTTTGATGTGGTAGATTAATAGAACCTATTGAATGAATATAAAGAAGATTATGAGGAATATGGTTAGGGGTATTCGGGGAATTAAGGCTTAGAATTATGTGAATAGGTGAGGGAGGAGGTTACCTATTATAATTGATGTGAGGGGAGCTTTTTGAAACTCCATAAATAATAATTTATAATAAAATAAAACCCAACAAAAAACCTCCAAAATGTACCAATTTAGAATATGATATAATGTATGGTTAGAATATCATCAACCAATAAATTTTGGACAAGTTATTTTGACAATTTTAAGCATATATATTTAATTGAAACTTAATTATTCTTTTTAATTTTAATTGTGGTAATAATATTCTTAATGTTTTATAGTTATAAATATTTACTTATATGGTGTTAATTGACCATAAATGAATATTTTATGATATTTTCGATCTTATCAGTCTCACTTGGTAATTTTTAAATATATTAATTATCTTTCTATAATTTAATAAAATGTTATTATCCCACGATATCAATAGTGTCAATTTTGACACTATTTATTTGTTTGACATTATGAAATCCAACTAGAAGAGAAAATAAAAATAATATAATAAATAGACATTTAAAATGACATATTCATCTATAAAATTCGTGAATAACTATAATTCCATCATATAATATGTCTTTTAATATTTTTAAAACCATTTATTTGTTATTTATATTAATAGACTAATTTTTACATCGCTATTGTTTCATCATTAAACATAATTATTTAATCTATGAAAATATAAATTATCTTATATGATGTATATAATTATTTTATATTTCCATATACAACATATAGTCCATATTATCTTCTAGTAATACATATATTTAATTTTGTATACTTATATTAAATTAGATTTATACATTTTTTCACATTCATTAGTTTTTATTAAATTCATGTCATATACATAGGTAACTTTCCATAAAGTGTTCCTATTTTGGAAAATTGATGTTATTGTTTGAATTTATTCATCCAATTAGATTTTTAAAAGTGCTAGGGTAATTTTATAATATTAATTTTAAATTTAATTACTTGATTTACCTTTAACCATGGTAATGAATAATAATTACCCAAATTAATATTCCTAATACCAAAAAAATAAAGTATCATAATTATTTAAATAGGACATAATGATTCCAAATATGGAGTCCATTTATACAAATTAAAAACACAAAAGTATAAATAATTTTTTTAAAATCAATCCAGCTGTCAGAATGAGGTGGCGGGTTTTTTTTAAAATTAGAACATTGCAAAAGATTAAAATCTGTATAAATTTGAATTTAATGAAAAATCAGTTCAAAAGACGTTAATTATATTAAATTTTAAAAACATATTCTATTTATACCTTTTAATTATTGAATAATATAATTTAACCATATAAATTATTTCAATTAAAAAAACATTGTTTAAATTAAAATTTTGCATATATTTTCTATTCATCAAAACATGAAAGTTATCATAAAAATATCCAAAATTTATCCAATGTAAATTTTTATATCCCAACTCAAAATGAAATATTTATTGTTTCATATAAAATTTATTAATGTGACATATTCTTAATTTAAAAGGGTTTGTCCATTCAATGGGGAAAATTTATACTTAAAAATAGGTTTTTATACATCAAATATGGTTTTATTCATAGACATTGAATAAAATATCCTTTGGATGAATATCAACAAAATATTAAGTATATCATACATAATTATGTCATTAATTTCATCACAAAAATTAATTCTCTCAAAAAAATACCTAAATTGTATTTTTCATAAATAATTGATAGCCAACAATTCTTAATTCATTTTCATAGATATGTTTTAATTATTATTTATAAAATAATAACTAGGATATAATGCTATTTTTAAAATAAGGGTGACTTGTGATTTTTTTAAACTCATTATATCATGGAACACATTATTCTGAAGAATATATTTTTTAATGATAATTTTTCATAAAACCCATTTAGGTGTTATATTCTACCCCCCTTAAAATAAATTTTCCCTCCAAATTCAGCAATTTGAAAAAATAGAGGAGGATACATCTCCCTCATCATATCCTCAAGATAACATGTAGCTTCTTAAAAATGGTGGTTCCTACATAAAACATTAACCAACAGAGTGACCTTATTTCATGAAATGTTTTGCATTGATCACAAAACTGTATCGGTTATTCTCCATAAGAAAGATCTTGTTACACAATTATGACATCTGATCCTAGTACATGTATAGAATTAGGTATTTACCATTTTAATAGTTATACATGGAATACATAATAATCTTGAGAGAGATTTGGTGGAAGCGCCAATCAGCAAGCTACCTCCCCAACAAGATCCTAAATTTCAAAATGTCTTATTTAACTAGGCCTCAACTTTCCATATTTTCAGAATATCATTACTCTCTTCTATCGATAAATTTGGAGAAAACACATATCACCCACTTCAAAAAATAGGTATCTTCTTTAGATTTTGGAATAATTTTATTTTAAACACTAATATGCTCTTATGTGTTGTTGAATTGATCTGACCATTTCTGCCATTTCATCAATAAGATCAAGTCCTCAAATATTTCATTACGAAACATCATTCAGAAAGTTGGTGTCCTTAAAATCATTCCTTATAGGTCTTCGTAAGGATCCATATGAATAATGGAGTTAAATCTATTTTTGTAAGAAAATTCCACCAATGGTAGTTGTTGATCCAAAAACAATTGAAATACATTGAGAAAGATATCAAAATTTCATAAAGAGTTGTAATTGTCCTCTCAGACTGACTATCTGTCTGAGGATGATAAGAAGTGCTGAAACATAACTCTGTATCCAGAGCATGGTAATTCATTCTCCTAAACATCAAGGTAAACAATGGGTCCTGATCTGATATATTTGAAGGTGGTACTCCATTCAATCATTCCAATTCGTTTACATATATCTTAGAAAGATGAGCAAGAGAGAAATCATCTCTAATCTCAGTGAAGAGTTCCAATTTTTTTATACAATCAACTATAACCCATATATTATTATAGAATTTATATATTCTGAGAAGTCCAACAACAAATTCCATTGTGATGTTTTTTTATTTCCATTCTGTTATGGTTAATGGTTGTAACATCCCTTTAGTCTTCTGTCTCTCAGCCATAACTTCCTGGAAAACCAAGAACTGAGATACATATTCAGAAAGATCTATTTTTATGCCATTCTAATATAAATTCTATTTTAGGTCCTAATAAATCATTTTTTTCTAGGATATATAGTGAGTGGTGAACTATGAGACACATCCAAAATATATTTATTTAATTATTTTATGAGACGAAAACAAATGCGGTTCTTGAACCATATTATTCCGTCAAAATAATGATTGAATTTAGGAACATTTCTCAAATACTTTTGTGACACTACATCTGCATTCTTCTCCTCTTTAATCGTCACTTATATAGATGGTTGAAAATTCATTTGAGGAAGAAATGATTTCGACCCTTCAATTAAAGTTTCTAGATCCATCCTTATCAAATCAATAAATATTGGATCTCTTGTGATCTTTAGAATATATAAGCTAGTATGGCCTTTTAGACTCATTTCATCTTACACATTGTTTTCTCTCCAAAGGTGGTAATGTATTAATAAATCATACTCTTTAATCAACTTCAACCATATTCATTAGTTCATAATTATCTCCTTTTGTGTGAAATTATACTTTAAACTATTATGATTATAATAAATATCACACCTTTCACCAAAACGGAAATACATTCATATCATTAATGAAAATATTACCATAATAACTAAAAATTATATGTTGGGTAATTTTTCTCATGAATTTTCAACTACCATGAAGAATAAGCAATCATTATATAAATATTCATGGGAACACATCCATACCCATTCTTGGATGCATCACGGTAGATCCCAATCCTTTCTACACTACATGGCAGTGTGAGGATATGTGCAATGGATAACCTTCTATTTTTCTCTTTGAAATTCTCTTCACATTCCACCATCCAAATGAATATAAATACATTCCGAGTGAAATTGGGGAGTGGATTAGATAATCATGAATAATCATTCACAAAATGTCGTTAATATCATGCCAATCCAAGAAAAACTCGGATTTTGGTTACCATTGATGGTCTCAACCATCCTTAAATAAACACTATTTTTTCTGGACTAACAAATATCCCCTCTCTTCAAATTTTGTGACCCAAAAATGAAACTTTCTACATCCAAAATTCACACTTGTTAAATTTGGTATAAAGCTTCTCTTTTTTAGGGTCTTCAGTACAGTTCTCAAGTGATCACCATGTTCTTCCTTGCTCTATGAATAGACAAAAATATCATCTATAAAGACTTCCACAAATCGATCAAGATAGTCTATAAAGGCATTATTCATTTGATCCATGAAGATGGCGAGGGAATAAATATAACCAAAAGGCATCACTATAAATTCATAGTGTCCATAACTTGTATAGAATTTTGTCTTTGGTATATCCCCCTATCGACCCTTTAAAGATGATAACTTGAATGATTATCAATCATGGAAATGTATTTACCTCCACCTAGTTTATCATAAATCTCATCAATATGGGGAAGATGATATTTTTTCGTCATGGGGATCTTGTTAAGTTCTATATAATCAACATAGAGTATCATTGATCCATATGTCTTCTTAAAAAAGAATTGTTTCTCCATAAGATGATGTAATAGGGTTTTTGAATCCATTATCAAGATTCTATTGGAGTTGCTTCTTGAATTCCTACAACTCAATTGGGGTCATTCAATACGGTGTCTTTGAAAAAGGCATAACACATGGTATGAGTTATACTAAAACTCAACCTCACGATTTTGTGGAAGACCTAGAAATTCCTATAGGTGGACATCATCTATAACACCCTAGGATTTCAGAGGAAATTATCTCTTTATTGTAATTCAATATCTTGAGCTACACACAACATCACGTTTGAGTGCACCACGGCTTACCAAACTAGCCGTTCAAAAAGTGGTTATGAATAGTATTAATATTATTATGAATTTTATATACTCCATATAATTTTAACGTACATATTATTTGCTTTTTATACACAATTTAAGATAAAATCCAATTTTTCATTTAAAAGAAGTATTTAAAAAAACAATTTACCACCTTTTAATGGAGAAGCATTTTAAAATAAAATATTTGTATCATTTTTATATCCAATTTGAAAAAAGAAACTTATAATTTAGAATCGGGGCCTAAAACTTTAGTTTGGATAAATGTTTTGTATTTTTTTATAACATTCATATTTTGATGAATAATGAAAAATACAAAATTTAAATTGAAAAAAAAATTAAGCCAAATAATTTAGGGTTTTAAATTAACAGTTTTAATGGTTTTTATATATAATTTTAATATATTTTTATCATTTAATCCTTTTTTTCATAGGAAATAATTTTATATTTAAATTGGACATAAACACATAACAATCTTTTGATAGTTTTTACATTTCAAAAACACACCTTTTGGTTTTATCAATGGAAATTGAATTTAAATTAATTAATTCAACTTTTATGTTTTTAATTTCTAAAAATATACATAATTTTTGAATTTTGAATATCAAAATTAGCTTAGGGAGAATTTGTGTTATTTTTCTGAAAACATTCAAAATTTGATAAATAGTGAAAACAAAATGTTTTTAAAAAAAATGGATTTATATTTAATTAATTAATTATTTTATTGAAATTTATTTTCTTTAAAATAAATAAAAAATAAATATATAATTTCAATGTAATTAATTAGAGTCATTTTATATTAAAATTAGATGTGTAAAATTTTATTGAACATTTTAACGTCTTTTACCCACCTTCTAGGGACATTTACAAATTTATATGAAACATAATTTTTCCGCTTCTATGAATGGAATTTCAAATCTCTGAGAGGCAAGGATGAAATTAGTAAGTAAAATTTAGTTCAACCTAATGAATATAATTTTTTAGGAATTGTATCTTGTGTATTTTATTAAAAATGATTAAAAGAAAAGAGTGTAATCAAAGGTAAAAATTATATTATAATTAACCTAACAAATATACTAATTCAATTTGATAAGTGTATTTAGGAGAAAATAAACCTTAGTAATAAAATACTATCATTTTGGTCAACATGGATTAGATTAGGATATTTATTATTATTTTATTTATAGAAGAGTTAAAAGAGTTAAATTCCAATTATAATAACTATTACATTTTCAATATAGGTTTATATAGAAGATAAATTCGACCATAAATATTAATTAGAAAAATAAAATTATTTCCCACATAATGGAATTATATTTATAATTTTTAGACGTTAAATAATTAAATAAATTTATGACACAATGATGGTGCAATAAGTACCTTATTAATGAATGAATAAAATAATTTATATTATAAATATCCAAATAAATGTAAATTGAGGCTTTGGATGCATTATAATAATTTTCAAGGTTAATATGGCATGTTAGGGTTGATTTATTATTATTTTTTGAAGTAATAAAGTTTTTTTACATTCACAAAGAACCAAATACAAAAATTGTGTCAAAATTGACATAAAAACGTTCTTTAAAAAATACTATATTATTAGATGATATAATATCCCTAAAAATACAAGTTTCAGCCAAAGTAATTATATATTTATAGATATGTCATTAATGAACCACTTTGGAATCTCTTGTAATTCTATATTATGTTTATAAACCATGTAACATAAAAAAACAAGAAGACATTGTAAAAGTAAACATATTTATATAAGAGTTAAATCTAAATGAGAAGGTTAATATGGTGACCTAAACATGTATAAAATCTATTTGTTGAGAAGTATTCATTCCATCACCACCTTATCCCCGAAATAATTTTTTTGGAGCCATTATATACCTAATATGATTGAATAATAAATTAATATTTCAAGGTTTTCCTAAAGTGACTCTCACCTCTCTTATAAAATGGTACATCTCTTTCTCTCAAAATCACACCTAAAAACCATTTGTCTCAGAAAAACCCTAATGAATATTCCTCCCAACTGCCCTCAACTAATCCCAGAGTCCTTACATTAATCAGAAATCCAACCAAAGACATTTTTTTCATTTCCAAAAGAATCACTTGAATAGGATATAATTATTTATCATCTCTTTTAATGTCGTTTTCTTCTTCCACATCCAATTTATTTGTTGTTTCCATACCAAAATAAAAAATCATGTACCTTATACATATTGTGATGTTATTATAAATATTATACAACCATATTCATCGTTATATCCTTCCTAGGACTAACAAAGTCACCATACATGCATATGTACGACTTTTTGTTTCCATGTCATAGTGTAGTTTTTTATTACATCCATCATTTTTTGGATGGGTATAACAATGAGAATAATTGATGTAAATAATAAATATAACATTTTAATGATTCATTATATATAATATGTCAACCAATTAAGTATTATTTCTCCATCAATAAGATGATATCATCACTCGTGCGTACATACAACTTACCATCTCCACGAAGCAATGCGATTCATTTCCACGTTCACCATTAAATGATGATTATAAATAAATAAATATATATATATATATTAATAAGTTTGTAATATATGACATAATAATGCTAATGGATATATATATATATATATATATCTATTTGTGTGTGTGTGTGTTTTTGTCTACATATAACTCGTTCACTTACTTCCGTTCAATACGATATGAAAAGGTAGACGACATTTATACGTGCATATGACCTACCGTCTCTATAAACAGTGTTTTTCATTTCATATATTTATCAATTATACATAATTATATTCTGAATATATTTGATACATTAATAATGTTTTATATTTTTATATCTTTTACATGATGATATATGTTATACGATCAAGAATATCTTGTTAAAACACATATGATAAAGAAAGAAATTAATACATAAAATGTTGTTTTAACATAGAAATGATTATAAAATGTGTTGTATAAATCTATAAATTAATCATGTATTATATCATAAATATTAATTTGTTTCTGCTATAATTTATTTACATACTATAGTCATTGTAAAGAAGGATAAACATACCCTCGACCAAAGGAAAGTACAAGGTAATGCATAATTCCTCAATCTCATTATTATTTGTGATAGTTTATGTGTAAGTATTTTCTAGGACATATTTATCATCCAAGTCGGTGTTTGATAAAAAGTTTTTGAAAATGAAAATTTTATGTTTTTGTGGAATTGACTATTTACCAAGATCATCATTATATATTTATAATGATTTATTTTTATAAATATTTTTAATATTAGTCCATATTTTAAAATTGATTCTCCGGATTTATTTTTATGGACATGGTTGTTTTAAAATGATAATTATTTTAAAAAGATTCAACGTTCAATGGGAAACTTTGATTCAAAAATATATTTTAAATTACTTCATATATATATGTGTGACTTTTAAATGATTTCATAAAAAGTTATATTTCTCTCAATGAGTTTTACTGATCATTTTCAACTGTGTCAAAATCCTTTACCAGAAAATATTTTTGATTGAGGTTGATTTGTTATAATATATTATTCCAAATTATATTGAATGAGTTATGATATGTTTGACTATGGATGTTTTATTTTTATACCATTCATGGTTTACTGTTAAAATATTGACATTTTTTATGAGAGTTTAAATATGAATTTTTATGTTATGTTTCACTATTTTCATATGAGGAATGAATTGGACGTAATATGTGATGGGTAGATCTCACTATAACTCCTCGATGCATCAGTATGTTTCATGAGACAAACTAGTGTCTTGGCACAAGGCCTTGATAAAATCTTTTTTGTAGTATTGGAACACAACCATTACTATGTGGTTATGATGTCCGAAATTATGCGTTTAATCATTATAATATTAAATATGGATACTACATGTGATTATTCGACTAGTGAAATATCAATGTGAAAATGTAATTATAATTATTTGATTTAACTTTCCCATATTATGCTGAAGTTGAAATTTAAAATTCTTCTGTTTTAGTCTTATACTTCACAATAATTGTTTATGACTATTTATGAAAGATTCCTCTATATTGTTATCATTACTGAACATCTGAGATCACCACATTAATATGTTTTTTTTACCATTATGTGATGAATTATATTATGGTTGACCTATAGGAATATGCTATGGGATATGAGAGTGTTCAAAAGGGGACACAATGTTGTATTTTTCATATTTTATAATGTAATGTAAAACTTATGTATGTATCTTGTACATTAATGGTGACTAAATAGATCGGCCTTTTAGACCTCATGTATTGTGATCTTGACAATGTTATGTAATAATTTACCGACTCTAGGTAACCGGGGTCATGGAGTTACTATTTGTATCATAGGAATCTGAGAACAAACCATGGAAACAATATTTATATAAACTATGATTCGAGAACATTACCATATGATAAAATTTGAGGATTATTATAGATGAACATTATAATATTTTTGGTAATGTAATGATTTTGTGTGTTTTCCAAGAAATGCATCCATGTTCGGATACGAGCTGGTAGAGGCGGCTATGGTAGATATGTTCCTAGGAGTGAAAACTCTAACATGTAGTTTTGGGAACGACCTGAGGTATCCTGGTACACGACAAATGGCCTTGCTGCAATCTTGGTTATGACACTTTTGAGAGATATACTATAGATAATTCACAATTTCTTTACAAACAATAATGAAATATTAATGAGTTAATATTCTAGAAAGGAATCCATTTTTATTATATTGAGGTTAGATGTGTCAAAATATTCAATTAATGGTGAGAAATTTTCTATTTTTTGGATTATATAGTATGATATGATCTAACCTAGTGTATGTCGTCATTTAAAAATGGTGAATAGTATAATTACTGAGACCTCCAAAAAATATTCAATATTGAAAGAGTCTGAAGGATAATATCTTTTATTTCCCTAATCCATTATTTAGAAATGGAAATAGTCAACCATTTATTATCATTATATGAATAAATAGTATAATGTGTTAAAAATATGAGTGATGAATTATCTGATTCATATATATTTTAAGGGAAGTCAAAGAAGATTATGATGGCAGAGATAAAAATGGATAAAGGGAAGAAGGAAAAGAAGTATTTTTCTATATGTTATATCTATGGAAAGAATCACCCTGGGGAGTGCAGGAAAATAATTTGAGTTTGTTCTATGTGTGGAGAAACTGGACACCAAGCACGTGATTGCAAGGGTAAGAAAATAGTATCAAATATACAATGGTTTATCTACAAATATTTGGGACACTACATGAATTAATGACCCAATCATATGAGTATACCCCAAATGATGCTTTTAGATAATAATCAAGTTGCGATGCAACCATAGATTAAGTGGAATGATTAGTGATATTGTGTTATTATTAAAGAATTATGTCATTTGATTATTGTATTAATGATGTACAAGTTATAAAAATTATATTCTATACAATGATTGTATTGCATTACTTCTTCATTAAGGATTTGATATTGAATGGTACCATGTAATGTGAGACTGTTTCAAGTTAAACATTCTGGAAAATATATGGTTGGGAGAAATAAAACCCTTAATATGATTATATAATTGAGATAATTATTTCGGAATATGATATGATTGATTTGGAAATATAATTTATTATATCTAGTATTCTATAAGTAATAATGGAGCATTATTTTAATCATTAATGTTTTATGGTAATTTAGAGTGTCACCATGTTTTAAGATAATACATGATGAAGGTATTCACATGTTATTACGTGACAAAATATATCTTCATTATGTTTACCTTTCTAATAAATTTAGGACTATGAGTTTGGACAAGAAGTATTTCAGATTAGTCTAAAGGTTAGAATGGATTATTTTGGACATTATCTACTATTGTTTAAGGATAAAAAATATATCAAGATTACTTTTGGATTGTTATAAAAAGGAAAACCCGGAGGTCGGGCGATAACCCATCGCATCCAGTAAGGCCATAAGAATTGAACTAGAAAACGTAGGACAACAAGGGTTAATCACATACCACTGGCTTATGTGATGTCCTGGATTGTATGATGTAGTTTTTTTAAAGGCCTGACAGATTTATTATATATTCATTTTCTGGAAATCCTATATGATTAGGATAATTATAATATTTTTTATTACTATTATCATTTAGAGTGAAAGATGAGTATTGGTAGAAATAAGTTAAAGGATGGAACTCTACGGATTGTATATTCCTTTTTTTATTCAATGAAAAATTAGTTCTTAAATTATAGGGAACGGATCTTAAATCAAAAAAATGTGTTATCCTAATACCATATTTTTTTCTGAACTGGTGATATTTTAAATCATCATAGATTTATGGATTTGAGGCCCATAATATTCCATTCACTTGTTTTTGATTGATGACCTTAATCACCGCATATAAATAATTACATTTTCCTCTAATTATAATGTCAACCAATGTTCTCTTATTCGATATCATAATTTGGTAGTGAACTTTTCATTTCCCTTTCCCTCTTATTAAGACTAAATTTTAGTATCCCTATTTTCGATGTGGGTTTTCCACATTAGAATTTACTATTTTGAACCTTTTATTTTTGATGAAAAATTTCAGATTGTGGGGATGCAATTTATTGAAGGAGTAGAGAAATTGACACCCCATGATTTCATAGTATGTTTACTCTTTAATTTATTTCAATAGTTTGAGCTACATGCAACACCGAGTTCGAGCGCACCAAGTCATGCCAAACTAGACGTTCAAAAATCAATTATGAATAGTAGTAACAAAATTTTAAAAATTGTATACTCCAAATTATTTTAACATCCTTAATATGTGTTTTTTAGACATAATATAACAACAAATCCAATTTTTTTGATAAAAGAAGTATTATTCAAAATATCCAATTTTAATTCCTTTTAATGGAAATCCTTTTTTAATTGAATATTTAACACTTTTATATATTCAATTTTAAATAATAAACTTCTTCTGTAGAATAGGGACATAATAATTGAGTTTGGATAAATTTTTGGTACTTTTATGATAACTTTTATATTTTGATGAATATTGAAAGATACAATATTTTAATTGAAACAGACATTTTTAATCAAAATAATTTATAATGTTATATTATACATTTGAATGGGTTTTAAATATAACTAGATTAAAATATTATCATTTAACACAATTTTGGTTATTGAAATTAATTTTACATTCACAATGGTCATAAATACATATCAATATTCTTATAGTTTTTACTTCTCAAAAACCCACTTTATGGTTTTGACAATGAGAATTAATTTTAAATTAATTACTGAAACATCTATTTTTTTAATTTGAAAATATAGACATCATTTGTGAATATGGAATACCAAAATTAGCTTAGGGTGAATTTTTAGTATTTTTTTATGAAAAAATTCTATTTTTGATTAATAGTTAAAACATTACGTTATTGTTTAAAACTGACGTTATTATTAAATAATTGCTTATCTTATTTAAATATATTTTTAGTAAAAATAGATAAATAATACCTATATATTTTCATTTTAAATCAATAGATTTTTTTTATTCAAATATTAGATGTATAAAATTTTATTGAACTTTTTAACATCGTTTACCTACCTTTTAGGCAGATTTGAAAATTTGCAGAAATTGTAATTTTACCGATTATTGAATTTAATTTCCAAAAAATGAGATACGCAGTTGACATCAGTAATTAAAATGTGTTTCTATAGGATGAAAATAATTTGTGGTGAATAAGAACATTTGAATTTTAGTTACCATGGTTAAATGTAAATATGGTAATTAAAAATAAAAAAGTTTTTATAATTACCCTAACACATGTCCAAATTATATTGGATACATGTTGTTCACCCAAAATAAACCGCAGGAATAAAATTTGACCCACTTTTATCTACATGGATTTGATTAGGACAAATATTGTAATTTTATTTAATGAAGAGTTAAAAGTGTTAAATTCAAAAATCAATAAATAAAACCATTTTTAATATAGGGTTATACATAAGATAAATTCGACTATAAATATTTATTAGAAATATAGAATGATTTCTTACAAAATTTTATTTTCTTTATAATTTTTAGACATTAAATAATTAAATTTATTTTTGACATAATGATGATGAGGCAGTTACCTTATTATTGAATGATTAAAATAATTGATATTATAAATATCTAAATAAATGTAAATTGAGACTTTTTATGTATTACACTAATATTTTTAGTTAATATGACATTTTAGGATTTATTTAATAAATATTTTTCTAAGTAATCTATTTTTTTTTAATTTCACAAGAAACCTAATACCAAATAGTGTCAAACTCATATAAATGAGTTTTTAAAACAAATACTGTATTATTATAAGATATAATATTCTTAAAAAACTAAAGATCAGCCAAAGGAAATATATAATGATAGATATGTCATTAATGAACCTCTTTGGATTCTTTTGGAGTTTTATAGTATGTTTATTAACCATGTAATATAAAAATACAAGAAGACATCGAAAAAGATAAACTATTTAAATTAATCTTAAATCTAAAAGACAAAGTTAATATGGTGACCTAAACCTATCAAAAACCAATTATTTGAGATTTTTTCAACCCATATCACCTGAAGCTCTATATAAATCCTTTTTGGAGAAATTAAAAACTGAATATGATTGAATAATAAATTAATATTTTAAGCATTTCATAAAATTACCCTCACCTCTCTTATAAAAGTGTACTTACCCTTCTCTCAAAACCACACACCCAATGCCATTTTACTCAGCCAAACCCTAATCAAATATCCTCCCAAATACACTCACTTCAACCAAGTGGCCTTACTTTGATCTAAAAAAACCAAATTATCCCTTTTGATCAAATATAAAAGAAGCACCAGAAAAAGAGGTTAAAATTTCATCATTACATTCAAAGTTCATTTCTTCTTACATTACCTATTTCATTGTTATTTCCGTAAAAAAATAACCCCAGTACCTTATTCATTATCTGATGCTTATATAAATATTTTACAACCATATTCATTATTCTATACATCCTATTAAAGACATAGTCACCACAGGTGCGTACGTACAGCTTATCATCTCCACGTCGTGGTGAAGTTTCTTATTCAACGCATCATTATTTAGATGGTTATAATAATTAGTATAAATAATGTAAATAATAAACATTACATATTAATTATTTTGTATATATAATATACCATCCAATTATGTATGATTTCACAATCAAAATAATGATATCATCGCATGTGCATACGTAACTTACCATCTCCACAATGTCATGAGATTCATTTCCATGGTCTACATTCATCGATGATTATAAATATATATTTTAATAATAAGTATGAAATAGGTGACATAATAATGCTAAGTTATATATATATATATGGGTTTGTGTTTGTGTGTGTACTTACATATATCTAATTCACTTACTTCTATTCCATATAATATAAAAACAGAAACAACGTTTATACGTATGTACGACCTATAGTCTGCATAAATGGTGCTTTAGATTTCATATATATATCTGTTATACATACTTAATTTCTGAATACATATGATATATTAATATGTTTTTATATTCTATAATCAATTAAACCATGATATAAGTTATACAATCAATAATAACATGTTAAAATATGTATGATAAAGAAAGAGATCATTATGTGAAATGTTATTTTAACAAAGAAATTATTAATCAAAGGGTAGTATAAATACATAAATGAATAATGTATTATGTAATAAATATGAATATTTTTCTTTTATTATTTAATAACATACTATGGTTATTATACAAGAGGATAAACGTACCCTTGACCAAAGGAAAGTACCGGGTAAGGGTTAATTTCTCAATCTGATTATAATCCGAGATTGTTTATGTTTAAGTATTTATGAGGAAATTTTTATCATCCATGTCCATGATTCATAAAAATGTTTTGAAAATGAACATTTTAAAATTTTTTGGAAGGGAATATTTAGCAATATCTTTGTTTTAAATATTTTAAGGATTTATTTTTATAAATTTTTTATTTAATGTCTATGTTTTAAAAATGATTTTTTGGATTTATTTATATAAACATTACTGTTTTAAAATTTTGATTACATTCAAATGTTTCAAAGTGTTATGGGACTATTTGATTCTAAAATCTCTTTAAAATGACTTCCTTTATAGATGTGTTACTTTTAAATGATTTCATAAAAAGGGATATTTCTCTCATAGAGTTTTAGTGATCACTTTCAATTATTTCAATCCATTACTGTATATTATTCTTGATTGAGGTTGATTTATTATAGTATAATCATCCATATTGTATTGAATGATTTATGATATTTTTACTATAGATGTTTTATTTTTATACCATTCATGGAATATGGATAATGTATTAACATTTCATATGCTAGTTTTAATATTAATGTTTATGTTATGTTTCTACATTTTCTTTTGAGGATTGCATTGGACTTAGTAAGTGACGGGTGGAACCCGCTATAGCCCTTCAATGAATCAGTAGTTCTAATGAGACAAACTAGTGTCTTGGAATTACATGATTTATTCGACATGTAGAATATCCATGTGAACATGTAAATGGAATTACATGATTTATCTTTTCCATATTATGCATAATTTTATGTTTAAATGGATAGTTTTTTAGTCTTATATATTTCATTAAATTTTATGCTTATTTAGGAATGTTTCTAATATATTGTTATCCTTATTAAGCATATGAGTTCACCAATTTCTTATGATTTATTTTTCAGAGGATGAGAAAACATATATTATGATTGATCTGAAGGAATAGGGTATGGAATTTTATTGTGTTAATAAGAGGACACAAAATTGTTATTTTTCCATTTCATAATGTAATGTAAAACAGAAGTATGTATCAAGTGCATCCAAGGATACTAAACTGGTCGGACGTTCAGACCTGATATCTTGTGACCGTGCTAATGTTATCTATTAAGGAATTGACTCATGGTAACTAGGGTAAGGATGTTACATCATCAAACTGTCATAAAATAGGTGTAATCTCAATCATGTGTTTCTCCTCAACCATTTGAGATAAATAACCATCACTTATATAGAATTAACATCCATAAGATGGAAAAAATTTCTACTCGAAGGTTATTTTAATCCCTACATAAATAGATGATCATTTATTGATCTAGAATGTGAGATGTGACTCCCCTTCCATGGAAATTGATATGATATCTATATGGAGAAATACAATACATGCCAGGAATCATATATACTTCCACTAAAGGAAGGATCACAAGATTTTCATGAAGCAATTTTCTACAAACCTCAACCATAAAATAATTATAAACTTTTGATGTGATCGTTGATCCATTAGCAGTTCTCACAGATAATTCAACATCAAATTATTGTGTTAATACGCTGATAACCATATAAGATTATTCAAAAACAAATGATTGAGGGGATCCAGAATCAAATAAAAAATTTCTACTTTAGAGTGGATAATATGTTTACATTTCACCACTTCATTATCATACTCCATTTCATATATAGTGATTGCAAGTCACATTCCTTTGTATTTGGCCTTAAGTGTTTGTTTACATTGATCATCATTAATAACCCTTAGATACGGGAATTGATTGGCATAATTCCAGATTTTTTGCAATTGTAACATTGATCTACAAAAGGTTCATTTTGTTTATAATTTTAAATGTTCACTCATTTCACAACTTTTTTCCATCACTCTGAAATTCAACTACCCGATGACCTTCTTTTCCTTCCATAAATCATTTACTAGTCATTTTAATACAATTCCCTCCATGTTTTTTCCCACACATTGAGCATAATAAAAAACTAATCTTCTTTTAAGTGTGTCATTTAGATTTCCCTTTGAATTCCATTTTTCTATTCTAATAAATCCTATATGAATGATTGGTTACTCAAATATCCATCTTAACCATGAAATAACATAGACCAATTTCCTCAAAGCTAGTTAAGTACCTTATGGATAATACCATTCGAAGAAATTGTTTTAAGCTACTAAATAATAGATCAATTTTATGGTCAGGTTGGATAATAATTCTAGAAGCATACTTTTCAAGTCTTGTAAATTTTTATTCGTAGGTACAAACATGTTCATCATCCTTTTTCTTAAGTTCTAGGAACTTCTTATCCATCATTTTCTGAAGAATATGAGGAAAGTATTTGTGGATAAATATGTTCATGAACTCTTCCCATTCCATGGACTCAATTTTATCTCTTTTTCTCATATTCTTGATTAGATTCCACCACTGATCATGTTCAAATTCCAAATGATATACAAATAAGTTATATTTAACATGTTCATAACATTATAGAACCAAAAATATCATTTTAGTGGTACTGATCCATTATTCAGCCAATAGTGGATCAAAAGACTCATTTAATGATGTTGGTCGCAGACTTATAAAGGATTCAACAAAAGTTTTCTCTCTCCATAGCTTGTTTGAAAGAACTGAAAAATTCATAACATGAGAATATTTTGAAATAATGGATACCTGAATTTTTATTCCATATTCAATAAAATTTGGCCACTCAGTGGAAAAATGATTTCATTTCTCTTCCCATTCGGCATTAATGTGGCTCCTTCACTTTACAACCATTGATTAAATCAAGAAAGCGTAGTGAGATAAAAACTAATCCTAATTTGGTAACCACATAATTCACGAATAAAATTAAAATTTAGGACCCTTTAGGTTTTATCCAATATTACTCATGAACATATCTAAAACGCTAGGATTGTATTGTAACAAAAACTAATACATAGCCTTAGGGTGTATTATAAGGTTCTCTCATTCTAGTTTCTAATGGTTAACTATAACTTTTCTCTGATACCAAATATAACTACCCATAAATTACATATAAGTATTAATTTAACATTGAATAATATTTATTACCTAACAAAACAAAAACCATGATAAGACCATATAGGTCTAGTGTCTTTAGAAATAGTGAAACATAAAAAACTGGTTCATAAGACATCCACATTGTCTCCCACTAATTTATATATAACAAGACTCCATTTTGACATATCATAAATAATAACCTCTTTTTTGAATTGGGGAAAAGAAATGCATGAGAGGGTGAGAGAAAATTCTCCATAAGGTTAAACAATGGGAATTGAAATCATGTCATAATAATAAAAACATAACATTCGAAGTTATTATCCGGCACAAAAAAGATCATAATATCGTTTCAGGGGATAAATCATAAGAGTGAAATGTAATCCCAATAGTCATAACATAAGACTTGAAATTTTGTTCCATACACATTAGAATAGAAAATCAGTTTAGGTTCATCATGGATCATTTCCGAGACCATCATAGTAGAAAAATTCCATTGATGAATAGAGTTCACTCCTCATCACAACCTTGTATTACATAATCGTATTTACTAATCATTCAAGTCATGTATGTATCATTATATTTAATTAAATTCCCAATGCATTGGTGGGAGATATAGGTCCCACTAATATCATAATTAGTTTATTCTTATGTGTTCCATAAAAACACAATAAAATAATTCTCCATAGAATAACCCAAGAAATAAAATGGGGTTCTTAAACATATTTCTATCATAATTTATATAAAAAATGGATTTATTAAATAACAAAAAAAAATAATATTAAAAACAATGTAAGAAATATGACCCTATTTAAATAGATTCATCTTAGATGGAAAATAATTTTGAGAAAACACATAAAATTAATTTCTGAGTAAAATATTTTTCTTCTTCACAAATGTTTTCTTTAAAATGCCACAAAATTTTAGAAGAAATAATATTAATTTAAAAGAAAATTTTATTATTAAGGGAAAGAATTCAAATAAATAAGGAATTATGAAATCATAAAAATCTATTCATGTTGTAAAAATATAAAAAACCATTCTTCTCGTACTTTTTCGAAAAAGTTAAAAAGTACATCATACCAAAAACAACATAATATTTCATTCATATCATTTAGTAAAAATTATCCAATGGATAAACATATATAGGGATAAAAATATATATCTATATACATATTAAGGGATCTCCATCATGGATTATAAATTTACCCTAGTAAATACTTATTAATAAACAATTTTAGATAAAAATATGATTTGCAATGGTATCCATTCTCTTACGTCTGATATGCTTCATCTGTATCTCAAACTCCTATAAAATGATTTATATAATGTTAATAATTTATTATAAAATCCTAAAAAAATTCATGATAACATTTATGATCATATTTTTATCTTCTTATTAGTTAAAATTCATTGTTAGTCTTTATTCAGGTATTAACTGTTTTATGTTTGTAGGCTTGTTTTTCTGATAATATTTTATTATTCCTTCTATGATATAGTAATATCAATTATATAATGGTATTAGTATAATATATATCATAATTATTCATTAAATTCATTTATATAATTATTTTTTAATAAATATCATATAGAATTTATCGCATTGCATCGTGGATACGATAGGCCGTACGTATACACGAGCGATTATATCATTCCCAAAATTACTGAATGATATCGAAGTGGAATTTGTATGATATTTATGAATTAGTATCATGTTATAATAATAATATATAGTTATAATTTTCATCATTATACATGTACAAGTATGGTGGTGGTGAAAAACAGATTACACTAGAGTGTGGAGATGGTAAGTCGTACCTACGGACGCACGACGATTTAATTTTTCGTAGGATGGATAGAATGTGAAATATTGTTATTTATATTTATAATATCATATAAGTATATGAGTGACAATAATATTATTAATTTATAATGAAACAAATAATAAATAGGATGTAGAATAAGAATGATGTTTTGAATGAATCAGTAGAAGAGATTACCTCTCCCTTGACGTGCTTCCTCTAAATCTCTTCTTAGTGCACTAGAGATGGTTTTTGAATATTAAAAGAACCTATAGAATGAAAATAAGAAATTTGATAAGGAATAGGGGTAGGGGGTGGCTGATCATGATGTTTGAAACTGATGTTAGGAGGTGAGGGAGAGAGTTCCCTTTAATAATTGAAGTGAGGGGCACTTTTGGAAACTCAATAAATAATAATTTATAATAAAATAAATACCTACAAAAAACCTCCCAAATGTCCCAAAGTTTAATATGATATGATATATAGTTATAATATCAACAACCAAATTTTTTTGACATGTTAATTTGTCAATTTAATCAATATATTTATAATTGACACTTATTTATTCGTTTTTATTTTAATTATGGTAACAATATTTTAAATATTTAATTGTAATAAATATTTTCATATATGTTGTTAATTTACCATAAACATATATTTTATGAAATTATAGATCTTATTATTACAAACTTTTAATTTTAAATATATTTATGATTTTTAATTAATTTAATAAAATGTTATTTTCATAAAATATTAATAGTTTCAATTTTGACATTATTCATTTGTTCGGCATTAAAATAAATCCACGTAGAAGATAAATTTGAAACAAAATTTTCAATAAACTAATAAAATTATATATTATCCATGAAAATTCTTTTAGCACATTATTTAGGTCATATGATATTTCTTTTTGTATTTTTAAAACCATGTATTTGATATTTCTATTAATAAAATTAATTTGACATCACTATTGTGTCATAATTAATGGTAATTATTTTATATTTAAAAATATAAATAAATGTAAATAATGTATGAAATTATTTTATATTTCTAGAGACTATCTATAGTCGATATTATATTATATTTATCCATATATTAACAATAATATAATTATATAAAAAAAGATTGTGACATTTTTTAACATTCATTAGTTTTATTACATTCATAACATATTCATAGGTATGTGGTCATCAAGTGGTTCCATTTCGAAAAATAGATGATAAGAGACTTATTTAGTCATCCATTAGGATTTTTACAGGTGTTAATGTAATTTTATAATATTATTTTTTTACCTTTAATTATGTGATTTTCCATTAACCATGGTAATAAAAAATAATTACCAATGTTAATATTTATAATACCCAAAAATAAAAGTATCATTTTGAAATAATTTGGACCTATTGATTACTAATATGGATTCCATTTTTGAAAAATAAAAACACATAAGTATTAGTAAATAATTTAAAATAAATTCCATTTTCAGAATGAGAGAACGAGTATTTTTTAAATGTTAAAACATGTCATATGAATGAATTGTTTCTACATCTAAATTTAATGTAAAATTAATTCATATTATCTACATTTTATTAAGTGGTAAAAGTATATTCAATTTAATCTTTTAAACTATTCTATATAATTATTTAATTATATAAATGTTTTCTGTAGAAAAATTATTTTCTAATAAAATTTTGTGTATCTTTACTATTCATAAAAACTGAATGACATCATTAAAATATCATAAGTTTTTTAAAATTATATTTTTATATCCCAATTCAAAGTAATATGTTTATGTTTTCATATAAATTTTTTTACCTGTCAAAATATTAATTTAAAATGTATTCACAATTCAAAGGTGTAAAATTAAACTTTTAAAAAAATTGGTTTTCCTGCATCATGTAGCGTTTTATTCATTGCATATGACTAAAATATATATTAGATGAATATAAAAAATATTTTATTAATTACATAAGACATATATATCTCATTAATTTCATCAAAAAATGTAATTCTCTAAAAAAATTATCTAATTTATATTTTTCTAAATAATTTATAACAAAAGAATTCACAATTCATTTTCATAAGGTAGTTATAATTTTTTCAAATAACATATCTAAAGGATATAATGGTAATTTTATATAGAGGAAATCATGTGGATATTTTAAACTCACTATTTTGTAAAACACATTCTACTAAAGAAAAAAAATTATTTAAATAATATATTTCATAAAAAACATTTATGTGTTACAGATAGTGAAGGGAGAGGGATTTGAGGTGTAATGGTAATGTTCATTCCACATGATGAAGTGGTGTAGGAAAATGTATAAATTTTGTAAAAAAGTGATTTTCAATCATATATATCATCACATATTTCTTAATTAAATATACAGTATTCAAAATGAAACGAAAATTGGTTGATGATTGAGAATAAAAACAAATTTGCTTCATGGTTTAAAGAGAAATTGAGCACAAATTTATCTTCATCATAAATGTTGAAATGGTTGGGGTGGGACCATATCTTAAAATGATAACATGGTCTAGTTTTTATATTAATGGGTACACATTTAACATAAAATGATATATGATAAGAGTACAATTCAATATAGTGGTGTGATGGTTATCACTGAAGTAGTTCATTTTTCAAGTCCAAAAAAACAGAATTTCTTATTCGTCATCATATTTTTGGAGTTCTTGATGATATTTGGAAAATTGATTATAAAATATTTTGAGCCACTATGTTTTAGTGTAATTGGGTTGATATAAATTGCATTGTGATACATGATGATTGTGGATTTACACTTGTTGATTAGAGAATATTTAATTAAAATGAGGAAACATTTATCATGGACACGCCTGAAAAGAAGATATTTTCTATCATTGATTAATCGAATGATAATTGGATAATTGTTTTTAAAGGCAAAAGATAATGTTTGGGTTATGAAAATTATTTTGAAGATGTTATTGATTAACTTGTTTGTAATTCATTTATTATGAAATTTTAGATGATTACAATGACAATAAGGTAGACATAGTGCAAGTAGTACATAATGATTGTGATGAAGGTATATGGGAAAACACAAAATTAATCACTTAATTAATCTTTTAATTCTTAATTTTTTTTTATGTGTGCCTTTTTTTAATTTTTTTCAACATAGTTTTTTAATATGATTTTTTCTAATGATTTGCAGGTACACACAATTTCATTACACTTACATTGTCAATGTAAGATACAAAGAGAGAGTATAAGTAATTGAGGTATATCTATTTTTCATATTATAAAATATTCAATAATATACTTATTTAATGAATAAAAACTTTTAATTTATAAAAACTATTTATTGGAAAACTAATGCATCCTCATCAGAGGAGAGTTCTCTTATCACTATAAAAAATCCAGATATTCAGTTGGTTGACGTGGTATTACATGTTTACAAAAACCGGTCCCATTATAATGGAGAAGATAGATTACTTATTCATTTTGAGGATAATAATATATCAATAGGGAAAAATTCAGTTTAGATTATTAGTTTTATATAAATTAAGATCTATTTCAGGATTAGTATTTCATAACCTGATTATAATTCCATTGAGTGGGTGAATAATCATCATCTTTGGGTTTCCGTGATTGTAAAATATATAATTTGTTTTATATTATGTCATTTTTTAATATTATATATTTTAATTTCCATATTTCATTTATTCAATTATAGATGACATTCCATTTTGTGGAAAATAAAGATATTAATATAATACATCTCTTATTATCAGTGGTTATATGGAGAGATTTTAAAATAAAAATGATAAAAATTTATGTTTTTGGAATGGAAAATGATGAAAACACATGCATCTAGTATGAGTTTATAGATGCAGACACA
Source organism: Viscum album (assembly GCA_963277665.1). NCBI lineage: Eukaryota > Viridiplantae > Streptophyta > Magnoliopsida > Santalales > Viscaceae > Viscum > Viscum album. The sequence goes on along the minus strand of OY728128.1, from coordinate 1,925,627,894 downwards.
CCGAAAAAGATTCTTGATATGAGACATGAAGAAAAAATTTAGGTATGATAGTTTTTTCATATTGTAAAATTTATTATATATTCATTTTATTAATTATAAGAATATTTTTATATAACCATCCTCTAGGAGTTCTCATCAAGAGATCGAATTGAAAAAATTATACCCTTATACTTTATCATATGGAGGGTATCTGTTACATGAGGAGAAAATGGTTGAAGAAAAATTTGAATCATTAAGATCTCGATCTAGTAGTGGTTTGGATGAAGACTAGTTTGGTCTTCCATATACTCCCACTCAACATGAATAATGGAAATGAGCGAGAAGAATGAAAAATGAAATTTATCTTATAGATCAAGATAAAGAATTAGATGATAGTGTTTTGAGTAGATAAAAAATCATCTTTCATTGATGTTTATATTTTTTCAATAACAAACATTCAAATAAAATATTCATTTTATATTTTAGAATTATAATTAAGATAAATAATGAAAAGGTACTTTTAACCTTGAGGGTAGGATGAATATCCAAGTTACATATTTAGGAAATGAGGAACACCCTTTCCGAGTAAGAGGGTGTCATGAGGGTGTTATTATTATTAATATTTTTTTGGTAATCTAAGGAAGTAGTTAAAAGAATTATTGATTAAAAGTGGATCTTAATGAAATTAAACAGTTCATCGGTGATCAGATTCAATTAGGTGTGCAAGCTATGTTTGAAAAATTGATAAGAAAATCATAGCCTAACTATCTTGCCCAATCATTTTATCATTCACAGTCAGATGCAAAGTATGTACATACTGCCCTATTGGCCCAACCCACCCAGCTTGCCTCCTTAGATCCTCCACCTCCTCATTCAATCCGAAAATTATATAGTGAGGCATATACTGGATATACTCATGTATGTATTATTGAATACGATGTCGTACATATTTTTAGGGTCATATAAATCACCATCCTTTATAGTTGGATTTTGTTAGAGTTTTAGTGAAGGATATTATTGATCCTAATTTTCTATTGCCATTTCCTACCTATGAGGTAGCCATAGTTGGGGAATTTTAATTCATTTTTCTATTTTTCTAGAAAACCTTATACGTTATCTGTAATATGAGTAACGAATTTTTTAAAAATTATTTATATTTAATTGTTAATTTTTTATAATTTTTCTAAAATATAATTTTTATAATATTATATAACATAAACAGAAATAATACAAAGGAAATAGAAATATAAGGTCTAATAACTAAAAATTAAGATACATACATTTCTAATGGGATAAATAGATTATCCATGATTTCTTCTTTTGTGGTTTTTTTAAATGAGTTTGGGAAAATGACTACGTTATGTGTAAGAAGAACTCCATTCAGAATATTCAAAAAATATATCATGGATATGATTTAGTTTAAAGAGCTTAGAATGACTATGTTGTAGTTGTTTTCCATGTTAGTCAATTTATGTTTAACTTTTTAATTAAGTTAGTAAATTGGATTTTAAGTGACCTACTATATTATGTATTTAATTATGTATCTACACATGCTTCTAAGAAAAATATAGGCCACTACATTTTTTGGTATTATGCATCTATAATTTATTTCAAGTGAAGTACAAAATGTCCAATGTATGTATAGAATTAAATATATATATGGGAGATTATCAACTACAATGATTGGATGTCGGTTTTTTCCATTCCTTGGAGGGTAAGAAAATTAATATAACTATCAAATAACATATATTATAATGTCATTTATGTTTTATATTTTATATTATATAGGCAATTGGTTGTTATGTGTTTTATACCCAATGAAATGCTTGCTATGATGGTTTTTCTATTTATTAGGTGATGTTCATAATGATTTTTGCACCATATTAAACAAGTTAGTTTTAATTATTTTTATAAGTTAACTACATATAATTTATATTGTTTTATATGTTTCATTAGTTAAAATAAATTAAAATTTAGGTCATGGGAAAGTTTTAACAAAAATTAGTTGAAGATAAAGAAGCTAACTCTAGTCAAATATGATAATGTAATGAAAAATCATTTAATTTTTCATAATGATTATATTTTTGATATATAAATATATATTGGTTTTTAATATCATGTAAATGTTATATAATCACAGTTTCAATGAAAAAATGGAATCGTGGAATGTGGTTATTATGTTTTTCAATTCATGTATGAGATAATCACAATTGGGTGTTTGGACAAAATTTTATCAGGTTAGTTTTATTAATAATTTTATATTTTATTTTATAGTATTTTATATTTTAATTTCTATGCTATTGTGATGTTCAATGATGTTGATATGTATATTAATGATGAGATGATAGATCATCAATATTTTTTGAAAACTATTTGATATGTTTGGCTTTGAATTAAATGATCAGGTATTTGGATCTTTTAATGGTAATGATTAATCTTACATTTTCCTCTTAACGTGATCAAAAAATAATTCTATTGTTACACTCCATGATTGATCCTAATGATACCAATATAATGCTTAAATATTCATGACATATTAATTTATAAAATAATAGGATAGTTATTTTTTTATTTTAGTTTAAAATATAATTATGTAGATAATGCTATTATAATTTATTAGTTCATTCATGGTTGTTTCTATAAATTATTATTAAAATGATGGGTTGAATTGTAAATTTATTTCAATTTATAACTTGATGTTAATTCATTAGAAAATCGGTTTTCAATATATAATTATTTTAAATGTCTTGATGTTTATGGAAACCTATTGAACTAGATGAAAATGAAAAATAAAATTTTAACATGAAATTTGTGATATTTTTCTTTTTAAGGAATGTCTGACACATGAAATGTATTAATTTATCTTTTGATGTTTTTTTTACTAGAAGAACCATTCATTTTAACTCTTTATTATTCATGTTAATGTTACTAATTCATGAGTATATGTCAAGGCTATATTTTGTATCATTTTATTGGATTATTAGTTAAGGTTCATGGCATTTGTTGACTACTTTTATGTACATCAGATAATGTGATTTTTGGCCATTTTTGTTGTATATCTATTTATAAATTGTTCTTATAGGTTCTACATTGATGGATTTTATAATATTTATTTACTTAATTATTTAAAAGTATATGATCTGAAGTATCACATTTTAATAACCTGCATTGAAACTGTTTTCATCATTGTTTTTCTATATAAATAGACATTTAACCAAATAAATTCAATTTCAGAATCAGTTATTTTAAAAAATTGATATGGAAGAGCACACATGTAATTAATTAGACATCAATTTCAGTAGAAACCGACACTAAACATCTCCTAAAACATGGTCTTAGAAATCATTTTTAATGAAAACGGACACCAATGAATGAAAATATAGATCTTTCAGTGTCATTTACAATGATATCCGACACTAAAGACCGAACCAAAAAAATTATTCAGTGTTAGTTACTGTAAAATTTGATACTGAAGATCATTCATCAATGGGTATCTGCCATAGTTTCATAGAATCGGGGATGGAAATTTATATTTAATGTAGCCATTATAAATTTTTATTTACTAGATTTTCAAAGACCACAAAATAATCAATATAGAATCCCCTTTTCTACTAGTTATGACGTGATAGTTATTATAGTAACCACTCCAATGTAATTGTAAATAAATATTTAGTTCTCATATAAAATAAAAATATTAAAAAAAATATCATGATAAAAATAAGTAAATGATATAAAAATTATTATACATCGGTTTTTTGTTTTTGTAAAACAGAACTGTTTTATTTACATTTTTTATAAATAATAAAACTTATAAGAAATTTTTTTTATAATAAAACAGATTTATAATTTTTTTTAATTACATTATAATTATAATTTAATTTCATGAAACTATTTAATTATTCAACAATTCATAAAAGTGTTCATAATATTAAAAAATATAATATTTTTGAAAAAACTATTTACTTTATTTACATGCTAAATTTTTCATAATTATAAAAATGTTTTAATAAAATGGATTTCATTTTTAGTATCTATATATAAAAATTTTGTTTGGGGAATCTTTTTAGAATCCGAAAATAGTTGAATTTTTTAAGGAAAAGTTAAAATTAGACAATTAATGTATCTATTATTATATATAAATACATGAATTTGTGGTTCATGAATGTTTTTATAAAAAATTATTATAAACTAACACGACAAAAAAACTAGAATTTATGTATTCTTTTAAAAACCACCAAATTTTTTAATTTAGCTATGATTTTTAAAAAAAATTCTAATTTATTGAGGTTTCCTTAAATTGTCCATGATTAAGTGATGTATTCAAAAAAGTGAAGTTTCCTAAAAAAACATCGCTGAATTAGCATAGATTCCTTAAAACCACTAAAAAATAGAAATTATTCCTAAAATCCATCTCTAAATTAGAGGCATTGTAACGCCCCGACCCCAGCTACCCAGAGTCGGTGCATTAATTACATAACATTGGCATGATCACAAGAAAGATCAAATCCCGAAAGACCGATTGGTTTAGTAGCCTTGGAAACACTAGATATAATCATAAAGTTTTACATTACATTTCAAAGTGAAAAACTACTACAACAACAAAGTCTTCATATCCACACTATTAACCCCTCATAATATCCCTGCAAGTCATTCATAATTTACTTCTTCACTACCTGGGAAAAATAAAACATAGAAAAGGGGTGAGCTCAAATGCCCAGTAAGGATAACAATAAAGTGGAAACTTTCATAAATAAGAATAAACATTTAAGGCAATGTATAACTAAAACAAAAGCCTTTTAAATACGAACTTTAAACATGGTATGGCATAAATAAAATGAAATAATGCCATTTACTTATTCACATGGATATTCTACTAAATGAATAATCACATGCAAAAATCAATAACCACTTTCATAATGTTGGAATGCATAATGCCAGACTATCATAACCACATAGCCAAGGCCTCGTGCCAAGACTACAAATAAGATTTTGTCAAGGCCTTGTGCCAAGACACTAGTTTGTCTCATGAGACCTACCGATGCATCGAGGAGCTATAGCGGGCTCCACCCGTCACTTAATAAGTCCAATGCATTCCCATATGAAAAAGGTTTAAACATAACATAAACATTCGTATTAAAACTAGCATACGAAATGTCAATAATTTCACCATAAACTATGAATGGTATAAAAATATCATAACCACAGTCAAACATATCACAAAACCTTCAATACAATATAAAATTTTTGTATCATAATAAATCAACTTCAAATAATCTTAAAATCCATCAAAGGATGTTGACATAGATGAAATCAAAATTCTTTTTAAAGAAATATCTCCTTTAATTTTGAAATCATTTAAGATCCATATAAAATAAGACATTTTCTTTGAAAATATTCTTATAAGCTTGTAAGGAAAGCTTCGATGATTTATAACGGCGGAAAATAACCGCACCCGCCGTATAAGTTAAAAAAAACATTCTTACCTCAATTTTGTCGAAAAGGTTAAAAAGGACCTTGTTTTGAAAACGACGGAAAGATTCCTTTATAAACCTCTTATAAAAAGTCAAACAAGGGTATAAATGACTTTAACCCATATTCTTGTAAATAGTAAAAATATTTTGAAATACATTTTTAAGAAACATGGATGTGGATGATAAAGAGATCCCAGTAGATTATTACGTATAAACAACCTCGAATAATGAAGAGATTGTGAAATAACCCTTACCTTGTACTTTTCCTTGGTTGGGGTAGGTTAACCTCCTGTATAATGGTGAAATAATTGTTATTAAATTATACAAGAATCATATATATTAATATGATATCATATATTATCTTTTAACATTGATTTATTAATAATATCTTAGAATTATCATCGTTTCGGGTGTTAACTTACTCATTTTCTTTTATATGTTTTGTTACATAAGCCATGTTTGTTGTATCTTATTCATATCCAGAATGATATCAAGTCCTTAAACATCATTTTTAAATCATAAAATGATAATTATACTTGAATAGATACGATGGAGAATGAATCTCATCGCGTTCGTGGAGACGGTAGTCCGTACGTACGCACGAGCGACAATATCATTCTTTTGATATTAAAATAATATATAAATGAATGGTATATCATATATAAAGAATCATTAACATGTTATATTTATTATTTACATGAGTTACACATCATTATTATACCCATCCAAATAATATTATATTGAATAACAATTACACCACGACGTGGAGACGGTAAGCCGTACGTACGCACGTATGGTGACATGTTATTCAAAGGGTTGATAGAACACTGAATATGGTTGTACCATACTTATAATAACATCACAGTATATGTGAGATACTGGAGTTATTATTTTAGAATGGTAAGAACAAAGGAAGAAGAAGTGGAAGAAGAAATGAACTTAGAAAAGGGTGGTGAAATCATTACCTCTTCTTCGGGTTCTTCCTTTTGATTTGATCAAAAGGGCTCCTTAGGTTGGATTTCGGATCAAACTAAGGCCTCTAGGTTGTAGTGAGGGATGTTGGGAGATTATTTGGGCAGAGTTTGGCCGAACCAAAAGGCTTTTAAGGTGTGAAGAAATGAGAAGGAGGAGTGCCCTTTTATAAGAGGGGTGAGGGGCACCTTTGGAAAAGCTAGAAATATTAATTTATAATAAATTTATATTCGGTTTCTAAAGGCTCAAAAGTTGACTATTCAAAGGATGAGGTGGGTATAGGTCGCAAAAAACTCATCCAATAGAATTTAGACAGGTTTGGGTACTTATATTAACCTTATCTTTAAGTATTAACTCTAAGTTAATTAGTTTCACTTTTACAATGTCTCTTTGTATTTTTATATATTATGGTTAATAAACTTACTATATACATCCAAGAGACCCCCAAGTGGTCCACTAATGATTAACCTATCATAATATAAGTCTCTTGGCCGAACCTTAGATTTTTAGGAATTTAATATCAATTAATAATATAATATTTGTTTTAAGAACTCTTTTTTGTCAATTTTGACACTATTCAATAGTTGATTTTTGTGAAACTCATAACAGATTTATTACTTCAAACAAAGTCAATTAAATCAATCCTAATATATTATATTATCCTAGAAAATTAGTTTAATTCATTAAAAGTTTCATATTATATTTATTTGGGTATTTATAATATCAATTATTTTAATTTTTCACTATTATAGTAATTACTGCATCATCATTGTGTCATAAATAAAATAAATTATTTAATGTCTAAAAATTATAAATAAACTATCATTATGTAGGAAATATTTTTAGCTTTCTAATGAATATTTATAATCTAAAAGCCAACATGTATAACCCTATGTAAAAATTGTTCTTCTAAAAGATGTAAGCTTATGCCATTTTTATTTTTATTTAAGCTTTATTAATATAATGTGTCATTATCACTTACAAGTGGATCCATGGGGTCCCAAAATAGACCCAAAGATTCCCATGGTCGACCATGTATCAACCAATAGGGTTAAGACACGTTTTATGGTAATTTAGTATTATTATAATATTATTTTTTAACCCTTATTTACCGGATTTACCCTTAACCATGTTAAATAAAATATTTACCGCAGTAATTATTCAAAATGTCTAAAAATAAAAGTTACCTATTTACACAATTTCAACATCCTGATTCAAAATATGGAATCCATTTTTCTAAATTCAAAACACAGAAGTGGCAGAAATTAATTTAAAATTAATTCTCGCTGTCAAAACAAAAAGCGTGTTTTTAAGAGATAATAACTATCAAAAGATTGACACTTGTTTATGTTCGGTTTAATTGTAAAATTATGTCCAATGACCAAGATTATATTAAATGGTAAAAATATATTCTAAATATACTTTAAAACCAATCAAATTCACAATTTATCACTATTAATTATTTTGATTAAAAAAGTTGTTTTTAATTAAAATTTAGTAATTTTCACTATTCATCAAAATATGAATGTTATCCGAAATGTACCAAACTTTCACCCTAGGCTAATTTTGATATTCCGAATCCAAAAATGAAGTTCATTTTAAAATATAAAATATATAGGATTTCAAAAATTAGGTATTACTATTCACAACGGCTAGTTTAATTAGTTGTGGTGTGTGTTAGAACTCGAGGTTGCGTACAACACACGCTATCGCATTATTCGAAGGGAAACGTACCATAGAAGCTTGGGGTGTTACATTCTCCCCTCCTTCAAATAATTGCGTCCTCGCAATTTCTAGGGTATTACTGCATAAAAAAGACTCGGGTGGTTCTTCATCATAAGTTCCTCGGGTTCCCACGTTGCCTCTTCCATCTTATGATTTCTCCACAAAACATTTACCAGACGCGTCGTACGGTTTCTCAGTACTTGTTCTCTTGTATCAAGAATCCTGACGGGCTCTTCGCAATAAGACAGATCGGGTTCCAGTTCTAATTCCTCATAGGTGAGTACATGCATTGGGTCAGGCATGTATTTTCTCAACAGAGATACGTGGAACACATCGTGAACTTTGGAGAGACTTGGCGGCATTGCCAATCGGTAAGCTACAGCCCCAATTCGTTCTAGAATTTCGAAAGGTCCGATGTACCTGGGACTCAATTTACCTTTCTTACCAAAACGTATGACTCCCTTCCACGGAGATACCTTTAGGAAAACATGATCACCGACTTGAAATTCCAAATCCTTCCTTCGATTATCGGCATAGCTCTTCTGCCTACTTTGAGCTGATTTGATGTGATTTTGGATTACCTTCACCTTTTCCACCGTTTCCTCCACCAGTTCTGGGCCTACAAGTTTTCTTTCACCAACGTCATCCCAACAGGTTGGTGTACGACATCTCTTTCCGTATAACGCTTCATATGGTGCCATCTGAATACTCGTATGGAAGCTATTGTTATAGGAAAATTCTACTAGTGGTAAATATTGATCCCACATACCCTGAAAATCAAGTGAGAAAGATCTCAACATGTCTTCTAAGGTCTGAATAGTCCGTTCTGATTGTCCGTCTGTCTGAGGGTGGTAAGCAGTGCTCAAATGAAGTTCAGTATCCAGGGATTTCTGAAGACTTTTCCAGAATCTTGAAGTAAAACGGGGATCACGATCAGAAACAATCGATAGGGGTACTCCATGATGTCTCACAACTTCATTAATGTATAGTCTTGCTAGACGTTCCAGGGGTAGATCTTCTCTTATAGCAAGAAAATGTGCTGACTTGGTAAGACGATCGACAATAACCCATATTGCATCGTTCCTTCTAGGAGTCTTTGGTAGCCCCATGACAAAGTCCATCGTAATATTGTCCCATTTCCACTCCGGTATGGGAAGAGGTTGCATGACTCCTCCAGGCTGTTGCCTTCCAGCTTTCACTTGTTGACAAACCATACATCTTGATACAAAATCAGCAATCTCCCTCTTCATGTTGTCCCACCAAAAATGTTCCTTCAAATCTCTATACATTTTGGTGCTCCCAGGGTGTATAGAGAAATTGGAACTATGAGCATCATCCAGCAATTCCCTTTTTAGATCAGGTATATTGGGAACACAAAGTCTCTTCCCGAATTTCAAAATTCCACCTTCATACGCAAAGTCTCTCAATCTCCCATCATTCACAGCTTTAATCTTCTTTTGGAATTCTTCATCATCAGTCTGAGAACTCTTAATCCTTTCTAGTAAAGATGGTTTGGAAACCATTTGAAAAAACATTGATGTTTCACCTTCCCTGGTTATTCCCATGTCCATCTTCACTAGCTCCATGAAAATTGGATCCCTTTCAATTCTCATATTGTTCAAAACTCCATGGTCTTTTCTGCTCAAAGCATCTGCTACTTTGTTTGCTTTCCCCGGGTGGTAGTGTATTGTGCAATCATAATCCTTGAGTAATTCAAGCCATCTCCTTTGCCTCATGTTGAGTTCTTTTTGTGAGAAAATATACTTCAAACTCTTGTGATCAGTATAAATCTCACATTTTTCACCATAGAGGTAGTGCCTCCATATCTTCAAAGCAAAGATCACAGCTGCTAACTCAAGATCATGAGTAGGATAGTTTTGTTCATGAATTTTCAACTGTCGTGATGCATAGGAAATAACTCTATCATTCTGCATAAGAACACAACCAAGTCCTTTCTTTGATGCATCACTATAAATAACGAACCCATCATTCCCCGATGGTAGAGTCAATATAGGAGCATTGACTAATCTTCTCTTCAGTTCTTCGAAACATTCTTCACACTCTTTTGTCCAAACAAATTTAACCCCTTTACGTGTGAGCTTTGTTAATGGGTTAGCCAATCGGGCAAAATTCTGGACGAAACGTCGATAATAACCTGCCAAGCCAATAAAACTACGTACCTCAGTTATACTCGTAGGTGCTGGCCATTCTTGGATTGCCTTGGTCATAGAAGGATCAACAGAGATTCCATATTTAGAGACAATATGGCCATGAAAAGAAATCTCATGAAGCCAGAATTCACACTTGCTAAACTTTCCATATAATTCATGCCTCCTCAGAGTCTTCAAGATAATGCGCAAGTGATTTTCATGATCTTTGTAGGTTTTGGAGTATACAAAGATATCATCAATAAATACCACCAAAAATTCATCGAGATACTCCTTGAAAACTCTATTCATCAGATCCATGAATACAGATTGTGCATTAGTCAATCCAAACGGCATTACAGTAAACTCGTAATGCCCATACCTGGTTCGAAATGCTGTTTTCGGAATGTCTTCCTTCTTCACACACAACTGATGGTATCCAGATCGAAGGTCAATCTTTGAAAAGTATTGAGCTCCATGCAGTTGGTCAAATAAATCATCAATACGAGGTAGGGGATACTTGTTCCTTATCGTTATAGCATTGATCTACCTGTAGTCGATACATAACCTCATAGATCCATCTTTCTTTTTAACAAAAAGAACAGGGGCTCCCCATGGAGAAACACTAGGGCGAATAAATCCCTTATTACTCAATTCCTCTAGATGTTTCTTTAGTTCGACTAATTCTACAGTAGCCATTCTATAAGGGGTCTTCGATATAGGCCTTGATCCAGGAATCAAATCAATGGAAAACTCTACTTCTCGTTCTGGAGGATGTCCAGGTAAATCTTCCGGAAATACATCTACATATTCTTTCACAACAGGTACATCCTCTATTTGAACATTCCTTTCCTCACCGACAGTTATTTCATTCTATTCCTCCCCAATAATTGAATTTAGTTGAGCTACTGGGGGTGGATCTAAATAAGAATTAGGTGGTGATGATTCTGATCTAGAAATAAGGTGCTCCTTATCATTATCATCAAGAATCGTAACCTCATTCTTCTTACAATAAATCTTCGCATCATAGTCCGAAAGCCAGTCCATACCGAGGATTATATCAAACTCAATCATAGGTATGACGATGAAATCAGCAGATAAAGAAAATTTATGTGCTCTAATGGGGACTGATTCACAAAACTTTGTTGCAACGATACTTCCCTTAGGAGTTTTAACTGACAACTCCCTTATTAAATCAAATTGGAAATATCTAATTTTCTTAGAAAACTGGGAAGATATGAAACAATGCGATGGTCCAGAATCAAATAATGCATTTGCTAAACTTGAGGAAACCATTAAACTACCTGCCACCACGTCTTTCGGAGCTTCTACCTCAGCAGTAGTGATAGCATAAGCCTGGCCTTGATCCCTTGGCCTTTTCTGAGGTAAGTTCTCCTGACGCTTAGGACATGCATTTGCATAATGCCCCATCTCCCTGCAATTGTAGCACTGAACGTTGGTAGCTTCCTTCTTCCCCTTGCAATCATGAGCTTGGTGGCCTTTTTCACCACACTTGTAACAGACTCCCATTCCGTTCAAGCAAGCACCAGGGTGTTTCTTCCCGCACTTACCACAAGATGGATATTCAACCTTTCCCTTCTTCCCCTTATTTCCATTCCCAGATTGATCAGCAGGTCTCTTCTTCTCTTGCTTTGCTTTAAAGTCATAAGACTTAGAGAATTCCTTTTCGGTCTTGATAGCACATGAGACAATGTCTTCGTACGATGAAAAGGATTGTGAGACTAATGCTCGACGGAGAAATGGTTTTAACCCATCAAAGAAACGATCAATCTTACTTCTTGGGTTGCGAATATAATCTCCAGCATACCTCGCTAACCTTTTAAAGTTAGCCTCATACTTTGTGACATTATCATCCTCCTTTTGTCTCAGACTCAGAAATTGCCTTTCCATATCTGCTCGATGGTCGCGAGGAAAGTATTTTTCTAAAAACAGATCTTTGAACTCCCTCCATTCCATGTTTGATACTTCATCATCTTCCTTCATGTTTTGAATCAATGACCACCATTGATCAGCATCTCCAGTGAGGCGGTAAACTGCCATGGTAACTTTTTCCATTTCACTACTCCCCAAAGCCTGAAATATTTTCTCTAGGGAAAATATCCATTGCTCAGCTACTAAGGGATTTGTACTCCCATTGAACGTTGGTGGTTGTTGTCTCATGAATCGATCTAACATTGATCCTCCACGCTGCGGATCAGGGTGCTCCATACGGGTAAGGTTATTATTCATAACCTGAGTAAGTTGTCCCAGTACGGCGATTAGCTGATCAGCACCAGTTGCATCACCAGCCCCACTATAATTATCTTGAGCAGGAGGGCAATCCCTACATAGAGTGCGTGCATTGATACGGTTTCCATTTCTTCCACTAGGCGCCAATTCTAAACAATGGAATAAACTAGATCAGTTTATGAATCAAAATACATAATCCCATACTTATAAAACACTAAACATAAATTGAACTATCTATGGATATAATCCATAATCATAAATATGTTTTCTTTGAGGAAGTATATACTCATAAACCCTTCATAATGATTTGTAAAGAAAGTGAGAGTTATCCTAAGCATATCCCCCGGGAGTGTCGTAACCAAGAGTGCAGCAAGGCCCGTTGTCGTGCACCAGTTCCCGTTCTAGTCTAGCTCAAAGCGGTGTTTTCGGGGTTTACCCCTAGGTACATCTGTGCCAGAGCCGCCTCTACCTGCTCGTATCCAGACAGGGATGTATTGCTCGGAAAACTCACAAAATCTCTACAATACCAAAATTCTAGGAAGTTCTTCTATACTAATCCTCAAAGTTCATCTTAGGTCTACGTGCTCTAATCAGAGTTTATCTAAATCTAGCTTCCAAGGTTTGTACTAAACTTCCTCTGATACCAACTGTAACGCCCCGACCCCAGCTACCCAGAGTCGGTGCATTAATTACATAACATTGGCATGATCACAAGAAAGATCAAATCCCGAAAGACCGATTGGTTTAGTAGCCTTGGAAACACTAGATATAATCATAAAGTTTTACATTACATTTCAAAGTGAAAAACTACTACAACAACAAAGTCTTCATATCCACACTATTAACCCCTCATAATATCCCTGCAAGTCATTCATAATTTACTTCTTCACTACCTGGGAAAAATAAAACATAGAAAAGGGGTGAGCTCAAATGCCCAGTAAGGATAACAATAAAGTGGAAACTTTCATAAATAAGAATAAACATTTAAGGCAATGTATAACTAAAACAAAAGCCTTTTAAATACGAACATTCAACATGGTATGGCATAAATAAAATGAAATAATGCCATTTACTTATTCACATGGATATTCTACTAAATGAATAATCACATGAAAAAATCAATAACCACTTTCATAATGTTGGAATGCATAATGCCAGACTATCATAACCACATAGCCAAGGCCTCGTGCCAAGACTACAAATAAGATTTTTTCAAGGCCTTGTTCCAAGACACTAGTTTGTCTCATGAGACCTACCGATGCATCGAGGAGCTATAGCGGGCTCCACCCGTCACTTAATAAGTCCAATGCATTCCCATATGAAAAAGGATTAAACATAACATAAACATTCGTATTAAAACTAGCATACGAAATGTCAATAATTTCACCATAAACTATGAATGGTATAAAAATAGCACATCCACAGTCAAACATATCACAAAACCTTCAATACAATATAAAAGTTTTGTATCATAATAAATCAACTTCAAATAATCTTAAAATCCATCAAAGGATGTTGACATAGATGAAATCAAAATTCTTTTTAAAGAAATATCTCCTTTAATTTTGAAATCATTTAAGATCCATATAAAATAAGACATTTTCTTTGAAAATATTCTTATAAGCTTGTAAGGAAAGCTTCGATGATTTATAACGGCGGAAAATAACCGCACCCGCCGTATAAGTTAAAAAAAACATTCTTACCTCAATTTTGTCGAAAAGGTTAAAAAGGACCTTATTTTGAAAACGACGGAAAGATTCCTTTATAAACCTCTTATAAAAAGTCAAACAAGGGTATAAATGACTTTAACCCATATTCTTGTAAATAATAAAAATATTTTGAAATACATTTTTAAGAAACATGGATGTGGATGATAAAGAGATCCCAGTAGATTATTACGTATAAACAACCTCGAATAATGAAGAGATTGTGAAATAACCCTTACCTTGTACTTTTCCATGGTTGGGGTAGGTTAACCTCCTGTATAATGGTGAAATAATTGTTATTAAATTATACAAGAATCATATATATTAATATGATATCATATATGATCTTTTAACATTGATTTATTAATAATATCTTAGAATTATCATCGTTTCGGGTGTTAACTTACTCATTTTCATTTATATGTTTTGTTACATAAGCCATGTTTGTTTTATCTTATTCATATCCAGAATGATATCAAGTCCTTAAACATCATTTTTAAATAATAAAATGATAATTATACTTGAATGGATACGATGGAGAATGAATCTCATCGCGTTCGTGGAGACGGTAGTCCGTACGTACGCACGAGCGACAATATCATTATTTTGATATTAAAATAATATATAAATGAATGGTATATCATATATACAGAATCATTAACATGTTATATTTATTATTTACATGAGTTACACATCATTATTATACCCATCCAAATAATATTATATTGAATAACAATTACACCACGACGTGGAGACGGTAAGCCGTACGTACGCACGTATGGTGACATGTTATTCAAAGGGTGGATAGAATACTGAATATGGTTGTACCATACTTATAATAACATAACAGTATATGTGAGATACTGTAGTTATTATTTTAGAATGGTAAGAACAAAGGAAGAAGAAGTGGAAAAAGAAATGAACTTAGAAAAGGGTGGTGAAATCATTACCTCTTCTTCGGGTTCTTCCTTTTGATTTGATCAAAAGGGCTCCTTAGGTTGGCTTTCTGATCCAACTAAAGCCTCTAAGGTTGTAGTGAGGGATGTTGGGAGATTATTTGGGCAGAGTTTGGCCGAACCAAAAGGCTTTGAAGGTGTGAAGAAATGAGAAGGAGGAGTGCCCTTTTATAAGAGGGGTGAGGGGCACCTTTGGAAAAGCTAGAAATATTAATTTATAATAAATTCATATTCGGTTTCTAAAGGCTCAAAAGTTGACTATTCAAAGGATGAGGTGGGGATAGGTCGAAAACAACTCATCCAATAGAATTTAGACAGGTTTGGGTACTTATATTAACCTTATCTTTAAGTATTAACTCTAAGTTAATTAGTTTCACTTTTACAATGTCTCTTTGTATTTTTATATATTATGGTTAATAAACTTACTATATACATCCAAGCGACCCCCAAGTGGTCCATTAATGATTAATCTATCATAATATAAGTCTCTTGGCCGAACCGTAGATTTTTAGGAATTTAATATCAATTAATAATATAATATTTGTTTTAAGAACTCTTTTTTGTCAATTTGGACACTATTCAATAGTTGATTTTTGTGAAACTCATAACAGATTGATTACTTCGAACAAAGTCAATTAAATCAATCCTAATATATTATATTATCCTATAAAATTAGTTTAATTCATTAAAAGTTTCATATTATATTTATTTGGGTATTTATAATATCAATTATTTTAATTTTTCACTATTATAGTAATTACTGCATCATCATTGTGTCATAAATAAAATAAATTATTTAATGTCTAAAAATTATAAATAAACTATCATTATGTAGGAAAGCTTTTTAGCTTTCTAATGAATATTTATAATCTAAACTCCAACATGTATAACCCTATGTAAAAATTGTTCTTCTAAAAGATGTAATCTTATGCCATTTTTATTTTTATTTAAGCTTTATTAATATAATGTGTCATTATCACTTACAAGTGGATCCATGGGGTCCCAAAATAGACCCAAAGATTCCCATGGTCGACCATGTATCAACCAATAGGGTTAAGACACGTTTTAGGGTAATTTAGTATTATTATAATATTATTTTTTAACCCTTATTTACCGGATTTACCCTTAACCATGGTAAATAAAATATTTACCGCAGTAATTATTCAAAATGTCTAAAAATAAAAGTTACCTATTTACACAATTTGAACATCCTGATTCCAAATATGGAATCCATTTTTCTAAATTCAAAACAAAGAAGTGGCAGAAATTAATTTAAAATTAATTCTCGCTGTCAAAACAAAAAGCGTGTTTTTAAGAGATAATAACTATCAAAAGATTGACACTTGTTTATGTTCGGTTTAATTGTAAAATTATGTCCAATGACCAAGATTATATTAAATGGTAAAAATATATTCTAAATATACTTTAAAACCACTCAAATTTACAATTTATCACTATTAATTATTTTGATAAAAAAAGTTGTTTTTAATTAAAATTTAGTAATTTTCACTATTCATCAAAATATGAAAGTTATCCGAAATGTACCAAAATTTCACCCTAGGCTAATTTTGATATTCCAAATCCAAAAATGAAGTCCATTTTAATTATTTATATGTGTACATATGTAAATATATTTACACACACACACACACATATATATATAGTCATATATATATAAGAATTTATGTAATAATTTTAAATATATATTATATATATATAATATAATATATATATATATAAATAATATTAACAAATATATGATCAAAAAATTTAAAATTATATATAAACATATATTTAAAGAATAAACATATATTTAATAAAAATATGAAATAAACATATAAATATATACACATAAAATATAAAATATAAATTATAAACACACACACACATAAATATATATATTTAAATATTAATATATGAATAAATATATAAATATATATAATAATTTAATTTTTTATGTTTTCAAATCAATATATATATATATATAATAATAAAATTATAAAAACAATTTATGTATAGTTGAGTTGGTTCTGATCTGAATTGGGTCGTTTAAGGTGCTGGATTGAGTTCACGAAGAGAATGCTTTCAACATTTGGCTTGTTGTGGTCTCCCACGCGTGCATGAATGATGGTGATGGGATTCAGATGGGGGATCTCATTCTGCCTAGGGGTCTTGAGGTTGTGGGTAATTATTAGGGTGTATGTATAGGTGGTGGCATGTGGGGGATTGGTATATATTTTTCTATTTTAAACAAAACATTGTTAGAAATGGTATATTTTAATAAAAAATATAAATGTGATTTTAGAAATATCTATATTTGAGGTGTGATTTAACAATGATTCTGAAAAATGTTGGTAAATTAGGTGTCTCTACTTAAAGAATTTTTAAAACATCGTTATTCAGTAATATGTTTAGAAAAATATGTGTTAAAAATTATTCTTTTCAACAAAAAATACAGTCATTTTTTAGAGACACCAGTATTTGAGGTGTGACATACCGATGTTTCTAAAATAATCAGTAAATTAGGAATTTCTTATTATAATATTTTTAAAACTTATTTATATATAAACACTTTTAAAAAAGTAGGGATAAAAAATTATAATATTTATTTAAAAATTACTGGTAATTTTTAGAAACATGGATATCTAAGATGTGATTATCTGATGATTCTAAAAAACGTTAATAAATGAGGTTCTATTAATTAAAAAAAATTAATAATATTATTTAATGATTATTTTAAACATTTATAATTAGATAACCATTGTTATATTTTTATTTTAGAAATATCAATTTTTTAGGAGTACGTTTCCAACATTTTTGATGAATAGTAGGTAAATTATGGGTAACAATTTAGTGATGTTTACAAATGTTGCTAATTCGATTATACATTTAAATATTAATAATTTAGAGATGATTATAAAAATTTTTAATTAGTGAAAACTCATATACCATATTTTTTCCATGAATCTGTAAAGCACATCTCATTTACCAACATTTCTAGAAAATTAACAGTAATTATTTTCGAACATTTAAAAACAATGCTAAATTTGGGACACCTCATTTAATGATATTTTTAAAAAACATTGGAAAACGAATTAGTGATGTTTTGAATAAATCATAATGAAAAAATAAAATTTATAATTTTTTTGTTAGTGTAACATGAAATAATATTTTATTCATTATAATAAATATTATTAATAGATTTCAAATAAAATAATAATCCAAGGATTATTATATTCAAAAACAAAAATATCCTCCCCTTATATATACAATCCTCCCCATCCATTATCCTCACACAATATAAAGCATATAGATAGCTTAAAATCTACACCTATCTCACCCTAATCCTCTCCTCCATGTCTTAGTACATCCAGTCTCAACAAATACCATTATAAATATCATTAAGGGGTAGCTTAGATGAGACACCCAAATGAAGTGGTATGTTCTCCATCAAACCTCATTAATTTTTATTTTTTTTCAAACTACCTCAAATATTTTACAATTAAATTGTATGAAATTTTTATTATAGTAAATATAATGTTCAATTATATGTATGGTAAAATATCTATTTTCTACCTTCCCCTCAGTTGATTCTAAAATGAAAACGATTATTTATTATATAGTCAGATCACTGCCCCATGAACATAGAATTTTATTTTCCACCAACAACTTACTGGATGTATTAATTTTACTTTTATTTTTTAAAATAAACTAAATAATAATACTATATTTTATTTCACATTATATAATGAATGTTTTTCCAAAATATTATAGGACCCCCATTGAGTTCATTATGGTCGGAAAACAATCCAAAATTAACTCAGTGTATTAAAATGATATATAACCTATAAATCATACTAATTTATGAATAATATAATATTATAAGGACATTTAAATATAAATAATCACATTAAATCCTTAATAATACACATAATAAACTATGAACCAATTTCATTAATAAGTTATATAATTACCTATATGTGATGCGACTGTGGAAATATAGAAAAAACAACATTGTGATAATATAAAAAATGATATCGTAATTTAAAAACGTCAAAATAATTTAAACTAATTATAATAATTAAAATATATTTGAATAAGGTTATTAATATTGTATTTAAAAAATTTAATCTGATTATTTAGGATATTATGATGATGTGATGATCCAATCTGAACCCGAGTTATGGGAACATTTGAACCACCCCATCCCCTTTATTTCATGTAATACACTTTCAATATTAAAATAACATCATAAAAAAATTATTATTTTTTATTATATTAATATTATGTATATATTTTCCCCTCATAAATATACAATGTTATTACACATTATTTTTTAGAATATTCATGTTTTTATGACTTCTCTCTCAATTTCAATCGTCAAGAAATCTCGGTTAATGGGAAGTTCTCTATTTATTACCCCAATTCAATTACAACTACCTAAAATTTAATAAAATATTAATGGTTACTAAAATTGAACATTTTATTATGGGATATATTTTTAGTTAATTTTCAGTTTCAGGAAAATTACAATTAGCATTCTACTCTTTAAATATTATTTACCCTTTTCCCTTAAAACCGTTCATAAGTTATACATTTCAAAAGTTATATCTCAACTATTTTTCACATATTCACATAAAATTGATATCATTATTTACTACCTATGATTAAATATTCTAATATTAATGTCCAAATTATTTATTTTATCCTCCACATTGAAATATTTATGAAATATTCTTGATATATTCATTTAGGGGTGATTATGTGAACCATTAAATTTCATTGGAATTTCATAGGATTATGCTTTATGATTTATGATATTATATGGAAAAAATGTGAATTTCCATTTTATGGTTAATGAACTATATGAGTGATAAAATTCTCTGGTTAGTGCTTATATATCAAGAGATTATATGTGGTGGAAAAATGAGTAGAACATGTCTATGACGGGACTTTGTCCACCATGTTATTTAGTATTTTATGTGATCAATGAATTATACATATCTAATTTTTTTTCATGTTCCTATGATTCTAAGTTAAAATTATTAAATATTATTTATCTCACAATTATTTATGATTATTCATGGGTCCTATATGTTTTAATATCATGTTATTCTATTTGACTTATATTCAACGATACATTATCATTATTAGCATATTACTAGGATTTATAGGCTCTCCATATTGTTTATATTTCCCTTAGGTTATCCTATTTTATTTTTGAGTTTTATAGGTACTTTATAGGTCACTGTCCAGAATATTATAACAATTTTTATGTTTTAGTTTTATATTGGTGTTTTATATACCTTGAATTCTAAATACACCAGGACTCTGTATCCTTGGGTTATATTTCATAGATATATATGTTAAAAATAATGTAATAATATGTGTAGGAGTATTTGTTTTCAATATGAGGACCGAATAAAATTTGAGTCTTTTTATGGAATCCATATAAATATTTTATATTAGTATACATGCTAAGAACAATTTCTCGCATAGAATGTAAGTCCTCTTACCCAATGATCATAAATAAAATTATCATATAGAATGTTTTAAGGGAAATTTTTATTTTTAATGAATACACATTCACTATATTCGGAAATAATAAAAAGGAATGTATTGTGAATAAAAGTTACAAGGGAGACTAGACTAATGAAAGGAGAATATGTAACCTAGTTCACTATGTTTTTTATGGACCCAAGACAAAAAAATAAATAAGAAGAGATAATTATTTCATCACTTTCATTAATGAAATCACAATAATAACCTATTTTATGTTTATATATATAAAATCACGATCCTATAACATGATTAATAGTTTTATAATGCTATCTAAAAATCAAAAATTCTTTTTTTAAGAGATTATGATCATACAATGCTAATGAGTATATAATTTTTTTTCAAAATATCATGAAAATAGTGTAATAATACCTGGGTACAAATAACCATATAATATTAAATAAACTAGAGTAGATTGATTTAATAATATGAATCCTATTGATATATATATATACATAACTGTGTTATATAGAAATGGAACTTTATTATTCTCTAGGTTTTAAGAAATTGCCACTATTGGAATCATTAAAAACAAGTTCATTTTTGTCCAAATATAGATATATATCCATATTATATTTGGTTATCTAAGAGATGAAATATGAAACAATTTAGGTTAGTTTTAAGTCCATTATTGATAATTATATTATCAATGTTTAAAAATTTAAAATGAGTCTATATGGGTAGAATAAATCCTTGATAGATTGGTATTTGATGTTATATGTGTATTTGAAAAACATGGAGTTCAAAGAAGGCATGGTGGATACAAATTTTTATGTAAAGATGAACAATAATATATTACTCATTGTGATTATTTTTTATGATATTTTCATTTATATAAATGAGTAGAATCACTATGAATAATTTTTTTTAATAAATATGATGTTTAATATGATAATTCACAGGGTCGTGAAATTTTTATACAGTTTGAAAATAACTCAAATTAATTATGACATCTTCATGTTTAATGAAAAATATTACAAGGAAGTAATAAAAATATTTCCATAGATGAATCCAATTGAGTTTCAACACCAATTCATGTATCAAAATATTAGAGACAACATGTTGAATGAAGATTTGTTAATGATAAAGAATTCAAAAATCGTCATGGTAGTATTTTTAATTAACTACATTATGGATTAATATTTTTAATGTTTTTACAAATTGGTTTGGAAAAGAAGAAAATAAAGAGGGTTTTCATATAATGAATAAAACTATAATTTATGATAATTTATAAGAACGTTATATTATGGACTTTGGTAAGATAAATAAAAGGACATAAAAATTGAAGGATATAAAGATGTTGACTAAGCTAGTAATATATTTAGTCAATAGTAAAAAATGAGGTGGATTATTCATCCTTTGAGGAAGACGTGTGTGATTATTCATCCTTTGAGGAAGAAGTGTGTCTCATAATTCCAAGAAGAAATGTTCTATCACATTATGTTAAACGCAGTCTATGTATGATGATGAAACCAAGATAACTACATTGATTATGTTGATAAATTACCTAATTCCGGATATTAATATTATTAATGAGTATCCACTGGTCATTGGTTTTGAAAACCAATATACATTTAATAAATCATATAATCTGATGAAATATTAAATATCAAAGAAAATAGATATTAAATTTTATTTCATTAAGGGGAAGATGGGTGAAGACATATTTGGGGTTGAATTTATTCCATGCGTGGAGTTGATAGTAGATATAATTACAAAACAACTTCCAATTTCAAAATTTAAGGGATCGAGTCTATAATTGAGTGTACATTACATTTACAAATACCATAGTGAATTTAGGTTTTTTGTTTCCTCCTATGTTAATATCTACTAAAAATTTTAACCATGTGGGTGAAGTGATATCCACTTGGGAAATGCATTTTTTCTTCAATGTTTATAATTTGGTTGTATAATGAGTGCATGAAAGTGTTTACATTTTTTTCACATCATGAATGAATATTTTGAATAACTATATCATAATTATTTTTTTGAATTAATTGATGTTTGTACTAGTCACCCTTGTTTTCTGAACAATGATTTCACGTTGTTTTACACTTTATTTATTCATGACACACTTCATTAAATAATTCAACACCTAACCTTACACAAACTCCAATTTTTATTATTATCAATTGTATAAAAAAATATGTTTTATATAAGAGTTTCATTACATATATTTAGGGAGGTATTATTTTATATTTAATATTTAAATGATATTTATAATATTAAAATAATATCTCTAGGGGAATATTTTGTACCCCACTCGATGATAAATTTTTATTTATTTTCAAAAATTTGAATAAGGAATAATTTTTTTAGGATATAAGGTGGATAGATAATCCCTTTCAATGATTTGATAATGTGGAAAGAATATTTGAAAATGTTCTTGAAATTAAATGTTATAGTTTCTTAATGATTTGGAAATGTAT
Organism: Viscum album; assembly: GCA_963277665.1. Classification (NCBI taxonomy): domain Eukaryota; kingdom Viridiplantae; phylum Streptophyta; class Magnoliopsida; order Santalales; family Viscaceae; genus Viscum; species Viscum album. The sequence goes on along the minus strand of OY728128.1, from coordinate 1,925,604,700 downwards.
TCCTTATATACCAATCACTATGAATCTTTTATAAATACATAAAAGTAACTATAAAGGATAAAAAATTCATTCTGAACATTATCTCGATAAATTTGACAATTCACGAGTAACCATAAGATACAAATGTTTAGGTTTATATATCTATAACATACATCTGAGTGATGTGTCATAGTTTACAATGGACTCACTAGAATGAGTTATGGTAAACTACCAAAGATGGATAATGATTTATAAAGGTAGTAAAATCATATATAAGGTTAGTCAATTGATATGTAAAGATTGATCGTTATTGTATTTAAGAGTCAATACATCCAAAAGAAAATTTATAAAGGTGTAAAACAGAATACATAAGGGTTTCTAGGTCTATATAGTATATAAATTTGGAAATATATAGACCCCAAATGTGAAACATAAGGTTTCTCCATCTAGTATGAAAAGGTTCTAAGAGTTTCCATATAATATCAAATGGTAAAAATATCATATGTAGGAGTAACTCTAACAATATTTTTGAAAATTTTTATTGCTATATTTAGATATATAAGGGTTCCTCAAATCATTCAAGGAATTTGTATCAGGGATTATAAGAGAGAATTATTTGAATGGGGATTAGTTTTGATGGTTCTATATTTTAACATCAGTAACATAAAATTCTTGATAACAATTTTTATTGGTGGGGTTTCCAGAAAATATGTGTTTTTTATATGAATAATGTGATCATTCTATGAGGATAAATTCATGATGTTATATGTGATAAAGAGAGTGTTGAATGTGGATTTTCACCATGATTTTGAGCCATAAATGTTTGGTTCAATGATAGAATAAAATAATAGACTATTTCATTCCATAAAATGGGATTATATGACAGAACCTTGCAAATACATTATTTAAGACTTATCATTAGAAATTACATTATTGCATAATAGTTCCACTATACATACTATGAAAAAAATAAATGTAGTGCATGAGAGTATTTTGGAATGTGATATTAATAATAACCTTGGTATTTAATATAGAACATCTAAAATAATTTTAAGTGATAAATACAAATTATTTTATCAGTATATCTTTAGACCTATTATAGAGTGAAAGTAATTCCCCATGAATTTTACGATTTGTTTTCCATATTTATGTTATGGATTTAATAGTAATGTGGATCTATATATAAAACATGAAAATAGAAAAAGATGAAATTTTTGGGAAACAATATCTATTCATAAAAAAGAATAAAATTATGGAGGGTTGTCATAAAATATGATAAAATTATAATGAATACTAAAAGCGAGGAGTGAAGTGTGTGGTCTGTCTATTAATGTAGAGTGACTAATATTAATCTATAAAAAATAAAGAGTATTAACATAAATGTGGAGAGTGATATCTTATTATTTATTTAGAGTTATTAAAGAATGAAGATCACATCTATTCAATACATGGTGATAAATAATCTTTATAAATAATTATTTAAAGAATTGTTCTTTTTAATATGAATATTCTTGTTCATGTTTGGTTGATGTTAACAATTATTATTAGATTAATATAATTTTCTTACATAATATTATTTATTAATATTTAAATTGTCTTTGTTTTTTATTTTCTTAAAATACACCATACACCTTAGATGAACTATTCCGTCATATATGAGAACCACATGAACAAATTTTATATGTTCATTGTCACATTTATACACCACGAAGAGTTAAAGAGATCAATACTAAAAAAGATTTAGGGATGTTATGTTTGGTAATGAAAAATCATTAACATTAATTCATCAACCTCTCAATGTTAACTAAATCTCAGGTGATCCAAAAAATTAGTCAGTGTAATTATTTTGTAATTCCATTAGATATTTTATTTTCAACATTTCATGATATATTATATTCATTGATGTATTCCAAAAAAAATGTTTTTTTATTTCCATACAGTTTTCTATAATTTCTATTTATGGGCATTTCCTCCTATTTATGATATTTTTACCCATGGAAATAGTTTTAAACGTGTATCCCATTGGATTCTATCTGTTCATAGTCACTTTTTCATCTCAAATCTAAGAAGGAATCTTTTTAGAGGAGTGTTATAATATATACACTTCTCAAATATATATTTTTGGTATCGAATCCATAGATTATTGGTGAGCATTTTAATTTTCCATATATGCATCTTAATTTTATCCTTTTATCAATTTATCATCTTAGTGATAGGGAGTTGTATTAAGGGTTTCAATGGTTCATAAAAAATTTATCTAGTAGTTATATAGTTTGTGATTATGATTATGTTGTTTAGTCAATTTATTACACACTGTTGGATGACATGTTTTTGTCATGTTGGATATCAGTAATTATTTCACTACATTATGTGATTATGGATTTTCATGGTCTGAGGATTGGTATTAAAACTTGGTCTATTATATAAAAAAATTCCTTTTTATTTTACAGATGATCTAGAAGAATGGTTATAATTTATAATTCAATATTTAAGGTATATAGATCCCCATACTTTTCATTAAGTATAATATTATAAATGTTTGGATAAGTATTCTAGGTATTGGTACATATTTGTTGGTATGAATTGAGATATTGTGATATTAATAGGATAGAATAGGGTAGTATATATGGTTAGTATTTATAGGATTTATTATTAATGTTAATGTAGTTGGTGAGACAATTTTTTATATCTGATCCATAGTTCCATATTTATAATAATTTATTAATGACTAATTGATCAAGTGTCTGGGACGTGTAATTAAATTATTATTAGCTCATTAGAGTATCAAATACGGGTATGTAATCCCTGAGTGGTTCTCTTTATTGTTCTATATAAGATATTTCTATTTTTTGTTTTTATTGAATATTTTTTGTATATATTTATTTATTATTGATAAATGTTTACATCACATGATTTTTAGAATGAATATATTGTTTATGAAACAAAAAATAGCAATAATAATTTTCAAATAAATTGTACTAAATAGGGTTCATTTAATGAAATCCGAATTAGTTTTTATATTCACCCCCTCTTCGTGTATTATTATACACCATTCCCAGACGTATTACAAAATTCCAAGGGAATTTAAATTTTTTTATAGTGGGTGGTTTGATTTATGAATAGTGAATAAGAATGCGTTTATTAGTGTCTGAACCAGTAGAAATGATTTTATTGGAAGTTTATTATACTTTAGTGAATGGATAGAGGGTTTAACCAATCATTAGAAGAAGAATGGGAATAATGACTACTAAAAACAATAATAATAGACTATTCGCACCATGAATAGTAATTCCTAAGGTGAATGGATTTCATAGTGTATTTAAATATGTTAAATAAGGATGGTTTATGACTCTAGGGACATATATTGAAATGTCACAGTTTTACAATATATGTCATGTCATGACACATTCATAGTATTTTCTTCAAAATTAAAAAAGGGTTCAACCAATTTTTTCCTTAGGTATGGGATAATGTGTATGAGAAGAAAGATGGTTGGTAACACCCAATAATTTATACTCATTAGGGTGGTTCTCAATTATATTTGATTGTTTTGGAGGTATTATTTACCGTCATTAATCTTTCTAGGTTGTTCAACAACTATTTTCCTATTGATTTTACCCAATTATAGTTTACTTTTTTTTTGTGATTTCTACCATAGTATATTAATATTTATTCAATGTTAGGGAGATATTCTATAACATATTAATAGTGTGATGTATGCTATTGTTTTCATGATATTTCATTCTATTTTTTTCACATGTACATCAAAATATTGGCATAGGTTCTGCACAATTTAGATTTTTTTCAAGGGTTTTAGACCTAAATTTATTTATTGGGACATTGAATCAATGATAATAACTAGGTATTTTGTGTGGATTAGGACTAAGTGTACATAAAGAGTGAACTGAACCTCATTCTATGATATTTTCATGACATGTATCGGTAAAATTATATTTTATCCATTTAAGACTGTTAAAATAAAATTTAATTATTATTTAAAATGATTAAATCAATATAAAAAATAATTATAATTGTTTTAAAATTATTTTTTGGATTTATTATCTAGATACAATGATACATGTTGAGGTTCAGTGGGAGTTAAAACATGTACCAAATTAGATATGATATTTTGAGTTTTAAATTAAAAATGGAAAAGTCTATTGATTATGGTAGGTGGTCTCCCATCAATACACATGGTAAATATGAATTTTATTTATACTGCCTATAATATATTACCTCATTGTAGATTGGTAATGTCCATTTTTAATAGTAATTAATATTTTAATTAAAAATAAATACCATTGACTTTAATTAAATAAATATTGATCTCCAGGACATACCATAGGCACTATATGGATGCCTCAGTTTCCAATTTATAAAAAAATATTATAATAGTATACCTTGCATCACTAAGACCCCAAGGGGGATAATTAAATGAAATTAAATAAATAGGATATACCATCCCCACTATTTAGATTCCATTGGGATGTACATATAGAGGTATCTGATGAGATGAGGATAAGAGAGTCTAGTATGACATATTGGACTCTTGAGATCCCTTAAAGCTATTTTTCCTATAATTAGATTACGGGGTGAGTGCTCCTCCACAATTAAGACATTATAATCTAGATGAGTGGACCTGTAGAGACTCAGTGGATAACAATGATATGAGGAAAACCCTGAATGAATGTCAGTAATGAGATTGGATTGTATATATTAGTCAATAAAATTATTATGTGGTATACCCTTGAGGAGTATGAGGTTATATAATATGTGATATTACCGAGGACCATAACATAGTCCATAAGAAGTGTTCTGAGATGAGGCTAAACTAAGTTTGAGGTTGAAATCATACGAGAATAGGGAATTATGTCTATGGGTTGTCAACATAGAAAAATAATTGGTATTTCATCTTATTATGTCTATGATGATGACATGTAATACCCTAGATATTTGGACCATGGTTATGTGAGATGAGATTTGATATATATTAATGATGGATGAGATAAATATATTAGATGTCACAAGAGGCAGGTTTTAATCCTTTAAAATGAATGTTTTCAATAAAACATCCAGGATTACCTATTGTGTTTATAATTTATAACTATTGATTACTGAACCCATAAATATCACATAGTTTTCACTTTATAGCATGGAACTATTAAAATGCTTCGTATTACCTACATAGGGTCGAAAATTTCAATTAATACATTCAAATACAAAAGGTGATACCCCTTAGCATCGAAGATGACACAAAACACTAATGAAACACTAATTATTACTTCTTAAGGTTTAATAATGTTTTCAATAACATTTTAATCTATAGTATTACATCATGGGGTTCGATGATGACACGAGGAATCTATTAATCCCATAAGATCAACTACTATTGATCGACTTACTTCCTAATACTACGAAATTACAACGATTTCCCATCAATGACTGGTTATGTGATAATATACTAGAATGAATAGTCATATGATAAGCCTAGAGACACTTGGACAATGGATGAAATCAGTTTAAGTGAATCAGGGTTCAATGGTAGAACGTGAGATTGAATGAGATTATTTTACATCTGTTTTTTTTCTATATTATATTAATAATATAATTTCACATTAAAAACTTTACATTACTAGATTTATATTAAATAATGTTGGTTGTTCCCATATGAGTTTTGTTCTTACACCTTTCTCGAGTGGCCATCGAACATTGGTACCTGACCATACCATAGTATTTACATGTTAAAATTTGAAAATAGATCAGTATTGCAGGATCATGTTGGATATACTGAATGGGATCTGAGTTCCATATAAGATGAGATTTGGGGATAATATTAGGTCCAAATGAGTGTTTTTATTTCAATCCTTTATTTTTTTATCGGCATAATGGACAAACAATGTAGTATGACGATATGCTTCTACATTTCATGTATTAGGATTGATTATTGATCATTTCATCAACTTATTGGTGAATGTCGAGTATTATTTTATATAATTTTTATTCTTGATTATGCACTCTAATTAAGAGTCATTTTCAACTAATGTAATCAATCTAGAACCTAACTAATAGTTGGAATCCTATGGAATATGGAGAGGAATTTCAGAGGATGTAAAAATATCTGGTCTAGTTTTAGTTCATTGTGGACTATGTCAGAATTATTAAAAGGTTATATAATAACTATTGTAATAGATATCACACATTTTAGTACTATTTTTTCTTCATTATTACCTATTTTGGAGATGATATATGGTTGATGAAAGGATTTGTTAGATCTTTTGATTTATATCTTATTCGTAAGCCAAGAATAACTATTTCAGTAGGAGGTCTAGGTTATTAGTGATATTGGATCACTTTTTTATATTTTGTTGTTGTAGTTTTATGACTATCATCATGCATGAAAAAAATGTGTTTTGATTTTAAAATTTATTATTTATTATTAGTTTTTGGATATTGTCTCATTGGAAAGAGAAAAATTATCATTCATAATGTTTTCAGGTAGGTTTCACATGAAATCTACAAAAAATTGTGTTCTTTTTATCACTGATGAGAGGTTTATGCTACTAAATATGTAAATAATAACTCATATAGGGTTTTCCCATATAACATGGAATATAATTTTACATAAATGAGTCATGTTATATAGTTTTTTCTAATGACATTTTATGTGCATCTATTACAATATTCTTCATGATGAATATTGTTCAACTACAATATTTATTGTATGTATATTAATCCATGTATGTAAAAAATAGTATATAATTTCTTACAGATATACCCATATTGTGTTTCAATAATGTCAGTTATGAATAAAATTAAATGATATTGGTTATTTAAAATGGATGTAACAACTTATATGGTGTTTTTCCATATAATATAGAATGGATATCCAAATAACTAACCCATGTGGTTGTGTTTTCTCAATAATTATCGTTTTAGAGTGATGCAAGTATGTACATATATGGAGATGAATAATAAAGTGATCTTTTTGGGGTACACACATATGAGGAGTCTTGGTGAGGATCATTCTGATATATCGTGTTCTCTATGGGTATTCAACTATTACGATTATTATTGAGAACTAATTCCCTTGCGAGATTTGGATTTGTGCTCTAGTTGGTTGAAGGATTAGAATTTTATGACTGATATTTACTGATATGAGACCCCAATTTGGGTAGTCTTCTCCATGAATTACAATATTATATTTTATATCAGAGTTGGTATTCTCCCTATGATATATGGCCTATAGGTTATATAGTAGGTATTATTGCTTTGAGAGACTGAAATAGATTTTAGTGATCCAGTTATTATCGAGGAGATGAATTGGGTTTTATGTGGGTAACTATTGTTATGGTATAGATTGGGGTTGTGAATAAATTATAAATTTGAATCATAGTTAAATGATTTGAGTTATGATTGGTTCACATAAGGTGGTATAATTTATGAGGTAGATTCATGGTGATTCCTTAGCTGTTGTGAATGTGGAAGGCATAAGTAGTGCTTTTCCTTAGTATAATCACGTATATTCCTTTGTCTTTTTTCAATAAAATAAACTTTAATGCCGATGAAATTTGATTCATGGTTGGTTATGAGGGTATGTAATGTGTTTTCGAAAGCACTATGTTTTTATTGTGTTTTTTTGTATCACAACAGCTAGATCATGAAAGGATAATTTTCATTTTTATATTATGTTTTTTGACATTGGACAAGTGGTTTACCTAGAAATGTGGCGGATGTTGGTCATGTTGGAAAAAAAGATAGTGAGTTGATTTTTTTAGAGTTTCACAGGTTGTGGAGCATGGTCATTCGTTTAACAATGTGAGCATAGTTTGGATAAGATACTACTTTGGGTGTTCTACATTGGGTGATAAGTAAGGCTAGCATAGAGGTGTACACCAACATGAATATGCATTATTTTTTAAACATAATATATTGAGAGCAGTTCTAGATAACATCTCATTTATTTGAATGATGAGAACATGGGTAAACATTGTACATTAGGTTAATTTATTTTTTCATAAAGATGATATTTTGAGATTGTTAAATGATATACAGCTCACATTAATATGAGTTGTGTGATGTGATTGGGTGGTAACAAATCTTATTCCCTTTACATTATATGATATCTAGATAGTACAAACAATTTATGTGTGGTACCATTTTATATTTTAAACCAATAAGTACATGGGTAATATCTAAGGAAAAATGGAATTGATATAACACTTATGAGATTAATTTCCTATGGTTTTGATTAAATGTATGATTTCCCTAATTGGTATAAGAGATATCAAAATGGACTAGTTATGGTGGCAAGGAAAATCCAAGAGTAAATTCCTAATTGGTGTAATCTTGGATAATTGAAAATGGAAATGTAAGAGAGAAATATTTTGACTATTGAAGCTATTGAGATGATTCTTAAGGATTAATATAAAGTAAAATCTATAACGGGGAGTTCACTAGTGATCGTATTGGGTTACACTCTCATTTAAAATGTATTTGGAAGGCAAATTTGTATAATGATTATAAAAGTCATGAATGATTGGTTATTGATATTTAAGGCCATTTCTCTATTTTTGGAAATCCAAATATAGTTATTACAATTATTAAAGGGTGGATAATGTGACATGGAGGATTTTCCATCATTTTACAAGCGATTTTGGTATAATATCAAATGTTAGTGGATGAACGATATGGAATTTAAATGTGTTTGTGTAGGTGAATTTGATTTATCTTGTCTCATGTAAATTCTATATTTGGGATTCATATGATGAATTTGATGAATTCAATGCATTATCATCATTATCAGGATTATTAAGATGTCATAAAAAGGTTATTCAAGAGGAGAACCACGATTATTCTTGTGATACATCAGGTGAACCTAGTCTATCACATGTGTTAGTAGTGAACTTATTTTATCAAATTATTCGGGGTTAAATCATGTGGTGGATCATAGTGTCTTTGTTGGTAAATATAATTGGATGAATCAAACTATTTATCACATTAGATATGTCGTATTTGTTATGAGGAGTTCAAATTGAGATCTGGTAGGAATATTTCAGTGAATAATCACTTTGTTAGGTTCATATACATAAGAATTAGAGACACTTTTGTCTCTGTATATGAATTTTCAAGGATAAATAAAATATTTTGGGCCCTATGAATATGTATTGGAGACTCTTATTATTCTATTTGGAATCATTGGTGACGTTTTGTATTATATTTTGATTGATGATTTCCAATGTGATGGGGTGCTCTGAGATGGAATATGCTCCATGTGGGTTATTGAACTACTAGGGAATGCATTATAGTAGGTGGTTACAATGTTGGGGGGGAGGGGTACTAAATATTATGATTATCCATTAGGATTTGAGTTATATTGTGGGTAAATCCATTATCCCGATGACGAAGTTAGTGACACAATGGTGTCCAAGGAGAGATTAATGTTATTGAGAAACATGAAGAGGATATATTGGTGATTAAGATTTATTCCTTTGGTATTAAAGAGTCATGTAAATTTTATTTGGAGTGATGAACTTATTCCACAATAATCAATTTGTAGTAGAGCATTGAAATTATTTTACAGAGCAGTGACTATATTAGGTTTGTTGTGTTTTTTGAATAATTTACCTGAATTACAGGGGTGGATATGATTTGTGGTTGTTAAATTGCAATACACCACACCTAGATAGATTTTATAATTATTGAGTGAATTAAAAATTAGGATATATTGTCTAGTTAGATTTTGAGAAATTGGAATTGAAATGTGGTTTTGATGTTTCGGAAGTCCATAAATTTTGGAATTGGCTGATTTTGAAAATTTTTTGTATGGTCACTGGGTCGAGAGATAACTGGATGAGGAAAAAGAAAAAAAGGATACTAAAAATAGAGATACCATGACATTCTTGTAAGTATTATTGATTCACAGTGTGAATGTTTTCAAAATGGTGTTTTATAATTTGAAAGAAGTATGCATGTGGGGCTATGAGAGAATAACCTGAAATGTCATGGAAATAAATTATATTCCACCAATTTAAAAATAAAAAAATTGGTATATTTTATTTTAAAAAAGGGGTTGAACCCCACTTTATTGTTAGGCTCACGAAATAGTGAATGTGATATTTTCATTTGACACCCCCATCTCTTTATCCTCTATTATTGTAGTTTTAGGAGTATGTAAATGTTGTTAATGGACTGTTTTTTCCAAGTAAAATACCATAATTATTCTTTATAAATATCACATTTTAGTAGAAAATTATTTATCACATAACTTAATGATCTAAACAAACATTTCAGTATAGTGACTTTGGAAAGATGAACTCCAGAACAACTAGTCCATAAGTGAGCTACATAGTCTTCCATGAGTTCTTTATAACCAACACTGTTATTAGTCATATCACATATTATAACTTTATTCATATCATGGTGAAAGAAAATATAAAAAGGGTAATCTTATTTGATTGGTAATATTAAATAAGGTAAATAATAATATAACATTAGTCTCTATCTAGGAGAAAATGGGAAAAAAATTAAAAACCATACCCCATTTTTCACATATTAGAAAATAATGCCATGGAATAAATCTGGGTACTTCATGAGAGATGACTCATAATGGAATCAGTGAAAGTGATCTACGAGATCAGAACATTAAAAAATGAAATATATTTTTCAAATAAACATAATAGTTAAAATTCTTACTTCAAGGCCATCCATCATGACATTTATAACATTTTAGTCTTAGGATAACCACCCGTGCACATTCTTCGATCATGAGATAACCTTTCATGTTCCATCTATTAGTCTTGGGATAACGTACTATGTAACCTTTTTTTGGATTCAAATAACCACATTTGTATCCTTTTAGAAAATATTTAATTAATCATTAACCACTAAATTGTATTTATATAGAGGTTCAACAAATCACACAATGAAAATCAAAATTATATATTCCACTATATCATAAATAATTCACTATATCAAATAAAATGAAGATAACATTGTTTCATAAAAATTTCATTATAGAATAAATATTTAAAAGAATCAACTTTCATAATATTTTCACAATTTCATTATAGCATACCCCATGGAAAACTAATCATGTTTTATTATCATTTTATCATTTTATAACCCATTGAAGAGAACCTATATTCATAAACATCCTGACAATATTAGCATAAACCACTTTGAAAAATTATATGAATGGTATCGCTATAATAATATCTCTTGTTAATGATAAGATACATGAAATGATGGTGTCATTGGTGGAAAATTATTTTTAAAGATCCCTTGCATCATATATAGAGAAAAAGTTCCTCTCTTCTTTGGATGAATCTTTTAAAAAATAGAAAATACTTTTAAAATGTAGTTATTTTAAAATTAACATAGAAAAATAAAATGCAGTAATTAAAAACAATTTAAATAATTTCATCCAAAAAATATTCATTACACATTGACTAGAACATTTTGAAACATTAATCGTTTTCAAAACTCCTTTTTTTAATAATATCCTTGAAAGATATAATATAATTTTTAAATTTTTTTAATTCATTAATTGAAAAAACAATATTTCCTTGAAATTGATTATTTGAAACGTACATTTCATAAAATATTTTCAAAATCAACATCATTTAAAACACACTTTTGTAATTATAAAGGATTATTTAAAACTTTTAGTTTTCAATATGATTGGAAATATAGTACCCGTTAAAACAATGTTTCCTTTCAAAATCCTGATGAAATACAAACATGCCTAATTTTGAAAATGAAATGGAATATTACATTTAAAATATTTTAAAAAAACTAAACAAATGGAAAAAATTATTTTTACCAATCCTAGAGGAACATTAAATCTATTCGGAATTAATTTTTAATAAAATTCATATGGAAGGAAAATGTGTTATGATCGAAGAGACAAATAATGTCGATTTTGTTTAAAATGATTTGAATAGAATATTAAGAACATAAAGTGAAAAAATTGAATGAAAAAAACGTATTTTGTATAAATAACCATAGGATAAATACATTAATAAAATTTATGATATATATATATATCATAATATCTTATCATCAAAATCAAAAATTCAAACAATATTGAAAAATAATGAGATTGGAACATCAAAACATTAACACCTTGGTATATTTTAAATCATACTCCCTATAAATGAATAAAATATGATGAAACATTTAATATTATTAAAATAATGAAATAAATTATACTACATGTCAAATTCAAAATATATAAACCACATAAAAGATGTTAGGTGCATAACATAACATATGTCCCACAAAAGGCAATTTGAGACAAAAAACTCTTATTGCTACGGTAACTTTAGAACGGTTTACCTCATTAAAATTATATCATTGAATTAATATGTAAATAAAAATAGTAGTCATTACATAAATTATAATATACATTATTTATAATTATATATACCTCATAATGTAAATAAGAGGAGAATGTGTCATGTATCTCACAGAAGTAAAAAGTGAGATAGAATTGCATTACCATTACACTCAACTTCCATCATATGTGATCAATCCTCATTTATAATAAATATATATTTATTCTAAATGTTTTAAATATCCATTCACACCCACACACACACATATATATATATTTATATCCTACAATATATTATTTTTGTATGACTCTATATTACTCATTTATAAATAATTCTTTTTTAATGTCATGCTTTGGGTAGTAAATGTTTTATTTTTCAGGTATGTGTTGATTATTTAGTATTAGTCCTATAAATTTGATAAATCATACCTAATATATATAATTTTATCGACAATTAAAATACAACCTATATTAATTATAGTTGTAATTAAATTAATTCTAAATATTTAGAGATAGAAAACATAATTCATTGTTCCTAAAGATCGTAGGTCATATGTGTGCATAGACATTGTTTCCTTTTTCTCAAAGGATAAATGAAAAAAATATAAATAATATATTACCTTCCCAAAATATTTATAATTTCATATATATATATATATATATATATTATTCTTTTATTTTACATTTTTTATCTTCTAGGAATTTCATTAGTAAGAAGATAAACACATCGCTTCAGGATATGGTAGTTCTCCATACACAGAAAATATATTATTTTTTCTCTCAAGGAATGTAAATTAAGATATTATAGGTGATATATTTATTACCAAGGAAAAATTAGGCCAAAAATATCATATATATTCATGGTAACTATCAATATTACAGTCATCATTTTAATTTTTATTATTTTATAAAAAAACTTTTGAGGAGAAAGTAAGAAACCAAGAGTGCATGAACCATTACATATCATAGTAGCCATACACATCACCAGACCTGCCATAAGGTTCTTCCTCCGCAGTGGTCGATTCCAACATAGAAGTCTAGTTATAGTTCTACCACAGATTAGAATGCTAATTGTAATGCTTTGGCTATTTCAATGAACTCAATTCTGGACATATCTAGTTAACCACACGATCTTTCCCAAAATGAAGGAAACCTCTCTTCTCTTTTAGCGACAGACCTTGTTTTCATTGGTTTCAGCAGGTAAGAATAATCCTTCCTCGTCTTTCTCTTGGCTGGGGCTAACATAACTTCTTCACACTCAGGTATCCTATGTTTGCCACCTTGCACAATATCAGTATAGGAAATTTTGGCCCAGTCGTTCACATTCTCCTTTCCAATATCCCCTCCCATTGCCAATGCTAGTCACAATGTCATTACCTTTGCATCTATCCTTTTCCAGCAGTAGGGGATGCATATTAGTGTCAATTGAGGTAAGTCATTGAACAACATTTTCATGGTTGTCAAAAGCATCATTTCCCATTGATGCACCTTCAATAAATGCCTTATAAATATTGGACTTCTTTTGTCTGCTAACATCATTGTGGTCTTGATTTTTACCTGACTGAGGAACCACCTATTTTGGTAGCTACATAAAATCCTTGTGTCTGCTCCTTTGCTTATTCTTGATCATACCTTCCTCAAGAACGTTAGATAATCATGCAACTTCCTCATACCCCGCACATTCTGAAATTTTTTCATCAGGATCATAGAAAGACTCATGAGGGAGCACCTTAATATCCAGACACTCAAAAGAATTATGAGTTTGGACACTCCCCTGAAAGAAACTTGGACCAACTGATTGATGGTTGACCCTCGACGAAGAAGCGACTAGGGGGTCTCTCATTATGCCACTCATCCAAACCACAACATCCTTTCCACATAACCTCCCCCTTCCAGATTGAGACAACGTCAGGGAATGACTATTAACCTGAATATCCACTATTTTACCCTTATCCAGACCCCTCAATTCGTTTTTTCTCAAATCTGTAGCCACAAACAAATGAGTTTCGACACCCGACAATTGCATTGTGCACTGCGTCGTATTTCTCACTCAGTGAGAAAGATTTCCATCTGTCACATTCCCCTCCTAGTATGTCTTCTTCCCCTTTCATTCACCCAACCTACATATGGAACTCGAATGACCCAGTTGCTGGAAGGAAGAACAGTACACCACCCAATTCTCAAAGACCACTGGTTTCTTTCAACTGACCTCTTTACCAGGTTCAATACACACAAACTCAACAAGAGATTTTGAAACATCCACCTCCACGTATATGCTGGGATTGAACGGATGACAAACCACAACCGTACGAGAATAAACACAATGTAATCATAGAAGAAACATGATTTAGATATAAGTCGAAGCTCCACCAAGATAGGTGAAATCCACATCCACGACACCTCTGAGGAGAATTGGCCAGAACGCAAGCAAGATCTTCTTAGGATGAACATCAAACCATCATATGATTTCTATCTAACAGGCTAGCATCCGCCCTATCTTGAATCCACCAAGAATAAAAAATGAACCAGTTATATTCTTCCACCGAAGGTTGCCTATTTCTGAAACGTGAAACCAACGTGAGATTCTGAAGGAACTCCACTTATGTAAACTCCAATGCCGGAAGAGAAACCATGGGAGTGTCATCACAAAGGCCAGGGACCATCCGAGCAAGATTAATAGATGGAAATGACGGCAGAAAATTAGGGTTGGGGAAAGGCAAGAAAACACGAGACCAGATATGAGGATGCCGAGGATCCTCACCCCTTTTGTCGACAGGCGGCAGAGGGGGGATATCCTTCGATCCCATTTGGGGAATGCCATCGTCGTCACCTAGAAGAAAAACTGAGTTCTCCAATCAATCTAGAGATTATACCCTTCCATCATTAACTATCAATATTGCACCACATGTAAAATAAAAATGAAAAATGTTCCGCATTGTTCATCATACGGTAGTCCTCCATACACATGGTCGACAGTTTCACATCCAATTTGGTGGATTTGGATATTGATAGAGTTTATGAATTTTACATAACCAAATATAATTATATGGTTTATCCTAGTTTTATTATATCATCATAGTGGAATAATATTAAAGGTGGAATAATATAAAAACTGAACAAAAATGTAGGTTTAATAATGTTACCTCTTATTTGGAGACCCTCTTTTATATTTTACCTAAAGCCTTATTATAAGAATTTAGTAAAAAATTTAATTCCTCTAGTATATTTATATGTACGTAAGAAATGTATTTGGGAATGTATTTTTTTACCCAAATGGTTTTGGAAGTGTGTAGTTGATCAGAGTGGTGGTCGCCTTTTATAAGTGGGGGAGAGTACACACATTGAATTTTATTAAAGAATAAAGTGTAACCACATTTTCCACATTAAAAAGTTATCCTAAATGGGAAATTAGAAAACCTTAAATGTATAAGGAATAAATGTGGACATAAAATTTGTGTTTTATAACTCTCTAGGTCACTTTACCGCAAATCATTTTAGTTTAACCCTATGGTAACCCAATTTTATCTGTAACAATGATAATTAATTCTACTTTTTAATTATTATTTTTGACTATAAATAAATTTTACATTTTTTATAATATAATTATTGATTAATATTTTATAATATAATTTATAATTATTAAAAATATTAAATCCAGTATTTAAAATTTTAATTCACATAATTGGAAAATTTTAATCTAAAATGAAACATACAGACACAAAGAAAAACCTGTTTTCTAAACAAAAAATAAAAAAAAGTAAAAAACGTTTTTATATCAAAGTAAAATATCAAATTGATTCTGAATTTCTAAATTAATTTAATATATATATATATATAATGGAAATATTTTTATTTTTAAAACCATTTAAAAAGAAAATATATCATTTAAATTCATTGAATTAAAATTCTTTTTTTGAAAAAGAAATTTTGTATTGTTAAATATTCATTGAAAATTTTATCATTTCTGGAAATTATTAAAACTTCACTCCAACATAATATTGAAATTATTATTTCAAATGAAAAGTCAAATAAATATCTATTTTTTCAGAAATGTTTTTTCAAATAATTATACCAAATGTTACAAATAAGGTTTTTCGAAAAATTTGATTCATTAAATTTAAAATTTTTTTATTCTTATATCATATATATAAAAACATTAACATATTTTTTTTTGAATTTATAATTTGAAAATTTAATTATCATCATTTATTAAGTGTAATATTTTTAATCTATTGAGATAAAACATTTTTGTGTGTATAAAATTTGTTTTAAATAAATGGTTTCTTTTATTTTAAAATGGTTTTTATATTCATTTATAATTAAATGGTTCTTAAATAAATAATTTTATATATATGTGAAAAAATAATTTATTCATTATTTATTTAATCCAACTCATTCCCTCAAATCAAAATTCTCTATGAAAAATATAATATTATAAAATAATATTTTAATGATTATATCACGTATCATTAAAACTCATTATTGTGTGTAACTGAAATTATCAAATAAAATCAAATTTACTGGAAATAAATATTTTATAAAAAATTAGGTGTTCTATTCTACTTCAATGGAAATTAATTTTTCCATTGAATATATTATCTCTATTAATAATAAATGATGATACTTAAACCTCATTAATTTCTCATGTTCCCTCATAGCTTCTTTAAGATGGTTGTTTCACCACAAAACATTTAGTATGTTGGTTTTTATTCTCCATAAAAAATTCCTAATATAATCAAAAATATAAAGTGGTTATTGCATATAAGAAATATCATACTACAATTACATAACCTCTAAATTAAGTAAATGTGAATGATATATTTTTGTATGTCCTTAGGTGAAATAAATCGAACACATCTTGTGCATGATAGAGGATCGATGTAAGTTCCAATCGATAGGATACCTTACCAATATGATAAATAATTTAAAATATAACATATACGTAAGGATTTTTCTTCTTTTACATATTAATAATAATATAATCCTTTTATTTTTTGTTCAATTTTCACTTAATCTATTACTCGAAGAAATGAAGATGAATTTTTTTATTCCTAAAGTACTAATAGATTACATGATCTTTAATAGAATGAGAATTCAATCATTATATATCTATTATAATCATATGAAAATGGTTATCATTTGTTAAAAATTTTCATAAATCATAATATGTTGATGTATTACATAAACCAGTAAAACCACATAAAAAATCAACTTTAACAATTCCATAAATTTCTAACCTTATGACCCTTTAAAAATTCAAAATTTATAAAAAATATAACTAACCCCCCACACCCGCCCAAAATTATCTTAATAGAAATCCCGTAAATATCAATAAGTACATCGAAATGGTTACATACTTAATATGTGAATACCCTTGAAATATATTCTATTAATTCATACTAATAACAAGAATTAATGTATTACATAAATGAAACCAAAAATGCATCCTCATTATTTAAATAAAACCAAACAATATTCAATATATTTTTTAAATCAAAAAATGATGTAAACTCAATCAATGATAAAAAATAAAAAATTTAAAAAAACCATTAATATGTTCGGGTTCAATCTATAATATCTAGTCTTCATTATCCATATTTATCATATCTTTATCCATAATAAACTATATATTACATAAAATTAGGGATATATTATGTCTTATTTTAGCTTAATCGTGTGTTTTCCAAGTAATATCGCATTTCGGTTAAATTAATTTTCTAGTCTATCAATACCATTAAACACATTCTAACAAATAGATAATGGAATAATTCTACAGAAAAATTATTACATATTTCATAATTAGTGAATGAAAATAAAAATACAATAATTCTAGTTTATTATTAAATTATTCACTATGCTTCATAATCTATTTTTGTAATACCGGTTTTTTATAATATGAAATAAGAATCTTGATTTTTAATTATTCAACAAATAGTTAATTATTATTATTACATTTAATATAAAAAATTACTTGTAGAACATTATGTAACATTGATATGTCATTACACATTCCTGTGTGTCGATCATATTATTGAGTTTTCCCCCTAGAAGGATAATTTTCAGAACACCCAAACATTACAGACTTACAACATTCAACCATTGATTATTCTAAAGGGAAAACATTATTCTCATTCATTTTATTAGATAAACATTTCATTATACCTTGATAATCATATAATATGTACCGTTATTTTATAAATATAAACCATCTTTTCATTCCTTTGAAACATTACCCAGAGTGTTTCCTCTTACATTCACAACATAGAGTAAACTGAATATTATTTATTTTATGCTCTCCACCACCCAAAATCTTTGAATGAAATGTCATTATCTTCCTTAGTGAGTCTTATAGTTTCATATAGTGTAGGATATTAATAATATATCATGATAACAGGTTAGGAATAAAAACAATATCCTTCACAGATGTTATCATACCATTATGTTTCCCATCAACATAATCTACATCATTTTCAATGATTACCTAGGTCATTTGGGTTCTAATTATTGACTAAAACAAAAAATTTGAGAATGAGAAACAATATTCAATGTGTAAAAACTCACATTCATTAAAATTTAACTTAATATCTAAATAATGAAAGCTTATTTTCCTCAATAAAAATCAATGTTTGACATAGGGAATTCATGATTATTAGATATTCAAATTCTTCATAATGGTTCATAAAGGAAATATGGATTAAACTAATCATATCAACTAGGAATGTTAAAGAAGGTGTGATATAAGGTCCATTCACATGCACCAAGAAATGATTGAGTCATTAAAAAAACATCATTTTGGGGGTTATTACCCCTAGTTACCTCTATTCTATAACAACGTCAACTTGTAGTATCCATACAAGGATGTGTTTCTTGAAAAACTGCTTAATATATTTCATAACAAAAAATTATAAAGTTATAATATAGATAGTTTTATCTTCTGGGTTCACAATAATTATTTCTCATCCTTGTTTTAAAAGGTTTACTAATCCTTATTTTGATAATAATAGTAAAAAACCAAAATTGTATTATATAAATATTATATTTTTTAAGAATATTCATTACATTTCATAATGATCCATAACAAAAATTTTGGTCTTTTTCTATTCAAAACATTGAAACATACACAACCCATTTATAATTGAGTTCTGTGATCTACAAATTTGTTCTTCAATTATATAAAATTTCATAGAAATATCATACAATATAAAAAATTTACTATCCTAGGTAAATAAATCATAATAAAGGTTGTGATCATATATTCATTAAGGGTAAATGTGGGATATTTAAATATAAGATGAGCATATTGGGATGATAACATGAGAATAAAATTTAAAAATCATACCGTACTTATAATAAATATTAAACATGAGTCATATAATAAATCATAGAATTTAATAAGAGAATATTAGTAATGAAATCAGTTAACATGATATATGATATCATAACATTATCATAAGCCATTGATTTTTGGCCCACACATAACCATATAAAATATCATTGAAAGGTTATCTTCAAGAGAAATTTGTAACATGTAAGACATCAGATAACCAAAAATGTACCTGCCTTAGGAATGATATAACACTTCATGGATCGTATAACGATTAGGATATAACCTACCATATTACCACATTAGGACATTGGGTACCACAGATATACCATTGAAGGTTATATAACATTTACCATTACACAATTCATTAGTGGGAGATTAATGTCCCAACTATCATGCAATAAAAAACATACATATGTTCACCACAAGAGCATAAATAATTCATCATATTAGAACCCATTAAAATAAATGGGGTTCAATAATAATTTATCATAAAAAAACCTACCTAAAATATATAGGTTTTTTTATTTTTTTTTCAATTAATCATGTCGTTACCTATATAAAGAAGAAGAATGTTTCATAACAATTTTATCATGGTACATATCATGCAAGAGAAATAGGTTTCTTAAACAACTTTTTAATAAAATTAGAAAATATCCAAATAAAGAATAATAATTTTATATTTGGTATCAATCACTAGTAATGAATTATTAACATAAATGGATGTGTCCTTTGATGGAAAATTATTTTTAAATTTAATATAGAATATTCCTAGAAAGAAATAACCATTCAAATTTAAAAAAAAATTAATATTTAATTTATTTGAAAATACAATTCATTAAAAATATCCTTTGAAAATTTTAAAATAATATTTAAAAATTATTAAATAATTTAATTGAGTGAAAAAAACATTCCACTTTTAAAATCAATTTCTGAAACATAATTTTTTTTAAAATTCTATTCCTTGAAAATATTTGTAAAAAATTATAAAGGAATCATTCAATATAATTTAAACCATTTAATAAGTAAAATAACAATTCATTGAAAATAAAATTTTAAAAGTTAAAATTCATAAAAATTATTAAAACCTTTTAATTAATAAGACACTTTGAAAAAAATCATGGATTCTTTAAAACATTGTGTGGTCATATTGGTAGGAAATTTTATACCTGTTAAAATAAATATTCAATTAACATTTTAGGTAAATCCATATGATATGTGGTTTAAAAACATGATGATTCATTTTAAATAATTTTTTTAAAAATAAACCAAGGGTTGAAATTTCATTTATAATCTCAATGAAACATTAAAATTATTATAGAAGAATTTTTATAATACATTGATATGGAAAAAAATGGTTTTGACTAAAGATATAAATAAAGTTAGCTTTACTTGATATATTTTTTTGGGGATCATGAGAACATAAAGATATAAAAATAAAGGGAGAACATGTATTCTCAATAAATAAACATAACATGATTAATGTAATTATTTTCATCAGACTTATTTCATAATATTTCACCATCAAAAGCATAATTATAATCATTCCTAATAATAAATGAGATTGTAACATATGACCCTAACTACTTTGGTATATTTTTAATTATGGTTCCCAATAATGAATAAAATATAATGAATAATATAATATCAAGAAAATAATATATTCAATTTTATAAATTTTAAATGTCATGTATATACACCTCATTGAAAAATATCGGTGCATAACATAACTTAAGTTTAAAGAAGGTAATCTGAGAAAAAATCCATTATTACTTTGGTGACATTTGAACTATAACACCCCTGAAAGAGAGATCCTAAAATTTATATATAAATCAAAATTATTTTCATTAGATTAATAATAAAATAAATTCATATAAATTATACACATGATATTACATAAATAGATGGGGAATATGACATGTTTCCTATAAAAGTAATAAAGTGGTATGAATATCACATGTCTTATGTATCAACATACATATTTCAAGTTTGAAACTATTTTAAAATAGATATAAATTTATTAAAAATACATTTAATATCTACTGGTATACATCATATAATATGTGACTTAATAATTTATTTTAATTACCCATTTATTAATAATCCATGGTTAAAACAACATTTCAGGTAATAACTACATTATTTTCCTTGTATGTTTTCATTTTTATTTTTTGTAATGTTACTTTTATCATGGTTGAATAATCTCATGAATTATAACCATGATATAAATATATTATATATTCAGTTTATATTTCTTTATATCAGTCCATAAATTATTGACATAAAAATGGAATAGACTATTCTTGGAGATAGTATATAGTATGTATTCATCAAAGATGTCTCTATTTTGTCACTGGATCAAAATCAAGTAAATTAAATAAAAATTGAAATTATAAAATAATTTATTAGTTATTTATATCACAATTAATTATTAAATATTCCATTATTACATTCCATGAAACTCAATTGTGAAAAATGAATCCCATCGCTTTAGAGAGAAGTATTTCACCGTAGACAAGAACAACATTATTATATCCTCCATGGAATGGATGAAACTATTGTATATGTGATATATTAATTATATAGGTATTAAAATGTTAAAAATATCAAATATATTATATTAATATAACCCTATAAGTATCCCTATTAAAAAGAAAAACACATCATATATATTTGTGAGGAGGTTGTCCGTCGTAAAAATAATTGACTGTTTTATATCCTATTTAATGGAAGTGTAGATGTATATATGTTATTCCATTTACATAATAAAATATAATTATATATTATATAAATTTTATATTATAAAACAATATTATTATAATATTAATTGTAGTGCAAGAAAGTATAAATAAAAAAAATGAAATTCTATAAATTTTAGAACTTCTCTGGAGAGCCTGTTTAGGTTTACACCTAAAGCCTTATTAAAAGGACTTCATCGCCAAAATAAGGAATATATAATGAGGTAATGAAATTAAGGATTTTTTTGGTCTCGTATATCTGAATCAATTAATTTTTTCTCTGTGCAAAGTGGGGGATAGGTGTGGCCTTTTATAAGTGGGGAGGAGAGGACCAGTTGAAATGTTTGAAATGAATAATGTTTTTCGACAATTGTTTCATTCCATAAAGATTAACAATATGTGATTATTAAAAAATTTATATTTTCATGAAAAAATATTTCCATAAAATTGTTTTTGTACATATTTATATGTGAATTTCTTTTATATTTTTAGTTTAACCCCCGATAAATCAGATTTAATTATAAAGATGATACCTAATTTGTACACATTTTTCTATTAATTTTGACAAATAATTATGTTTAAATTATTATATAAAATAAATTATCATGAATATAAATTTTTAATCAATTAATTTATATTACATTGACATAAGTGAAAAAATTAAATTTAAAATAAATCATGAAGATGAGATAAAAAATAGTTCCCTAAGAGAAAATCTTCAAACTTTTAAAAAAAATTATATACAATATAAATATAAAATTGATTCCAATAACCTATATTGGATTATTAATTATATAATTGAATAAACTTTACTTTTAAAACCATATTAATATTTTATTTATCTTTTAAATAATTTGAATGAAGATGAGGTTTTAATGAAAACCAGTATTTTTTCTATTCATTAAAATTTTTATCCTTATAGAAATATTTAAAACATTAACCCCACGATAATTTTGAAGTTCTTATTTCTAAAATAAATATTATACGTGTCAATATATATTAAAAAAATTAAAAATTATTTTTTAAATAAGAGTGAAAAGGTGACAAAAAATATTCATAGAAATAAATTGACATTTTAAGATTAAAAATGGGATTTAATATTACATCATAAATAGAAAACATAAAAATTGATTGTTAAAATTTTTATTGATTAAATAATATATAATTTTAATTAAAATAATTACGTTATTTTTTTAATTAAATTCATTTAGGATATAACATGTTTATGAACATAAAAATAGTATCACTGAAAATGATTTAATTTATTTTCTAATGGTTTTTATTTTGATTTGTAAAAAAATGGTCACAAATAAATCATCCTATATAAATGTTTTAAATGAATCATAATTTAGTAAATCATATTCGTACTCGCATTTCAAATGGATAATAAATAAAAACCATATTAAAAAATATCATTTCAATAGTATGTCGTGTTTCATTAAAACTCAGTGTTACATGTAACATAAGTAATCAAAAAACATTTATTTGAATAAAAAATTATTAAATTGTAGGTTATTAATTTCCCCCACACTGAATTCATATTATTCTCCCTATATTTTCCCACAATTTTTTTTGGATATTAGTTTTGGGTTTTTTGATGTTTAAACTATAGTATAGTCGAAATCACACTATGCAATGGGTAATTTGGTTATCTTAACTATAAAAGAATATATGAATTTATTTTCCTGACATATAACACTATTTCAAGGAAGGCATACCCAAACATTGATTTATTTCCATCATTTTAGCATAAAAATAAATTACACATCAATTGAAATGGTGATATTAATTTGGAATTTTGTGAGTCTTAGGTCTACGAGGGTGTTTAGAGTGGAACCCACCTAATTAATAGAGGTTTTAGTACTATATAAGGATATAATGATATTTTAGGATTTGATGAAAAATTTATTTAAATTAAACGATTATTTAAAAATATTAATCTATTAAATAAATAATTTAAATGTTTTTTAATTAAATATTGAAATTATTTGACATGGGACAAGACATAATGTTAACGGTTTGTGGAGGGTCAGACTTAGATATAATTTGGACTGATTTTTGTGGATGTAAAATAAAAAGGTAAAAAAATCTACAATAATGTTGGTGTTTTCGCAAACACACCACTTATTATTTATGAATTTTACTTTTTTCTCTGGGGAAAAATGGTATCACCACAAATGGTGGGATGAATTAATGCCTTTTTAAATGAGTTTATTGGGGGGAGAGTACTCCTCCTCTATTGATACATGAAATTCTAGGTGAGTGGACCCATCGAGACATGATGTTAAAGTTTGATGTGATGACCGACCCAAAATAATGTTTGGTAATGAGATGGTATTTGAGAAATTTATGTATACAATTTTCAATTTGACATACCCTTGAGGCTGATGAACCTATATTATATTTTTGACAACAGTGATTCATGATATTCTCTATGAAATATTCCAAAGCTGAATCTATATTGATACTAAGGACCCTGTGTAGGGTTACTACACTTATGCATTGACCTAGGGAACATAGCTAAGTTACTTTAGGTTTATTCAACCATAAATGTCGTTAGTAATATGTCCAACCGTAAAGATGACAATCATCTTTATATTACGAAGTATTTAGAATATGTACATACCCGAAGATATGCAAGTATGATATTAAAATAGAAGAAAATTATACCCCTATGAAATTCATATAATTGATTAATAAACTATGATTGCCATAAAGGGTATGTTTTTTGGGGATTTTAATTTTGAAATGTATAATATATCTCCTTGGGTTCAGCATAGAGCTTCGATCTATTAGAGTACTTATGATTACCCCAAATGATTCAGTGATTGTGTATAACACATTGGGACACAAAAAGTGACACCCATTCGGTTTTATGTTGATTCATAATAATTAAAAAAATACCCAGGGTTACTTATTAGGGTTTATAAAGGATTAATACTACTTTGGAATTCTCAGGATTAACTATTGGGGTTTGAAAAAGATGTCTAATGATAATTTACCACCAATGATCACCTAATAGATATCAAAATGCAGCTTAATACGTTGGATCACACAAGATTGCATTAGGTAGATTAGAGTTTACATATAATACTAGTATGAATGGTCATATTATGTTCTCAGAGACACATCTATATTGGATTTTGTAGGTTTAAGTAGACGAGATTTCCACTGTTGAAAATGAGTATTAATGAGATTATTTTATTTACCACTCCGTGATATTAATTTATTATTTAGAGTATGTCATATGCACATATAAAACATATTAATTGGTTTTTCCTTATTTTTTATATAAACACACCATGTTTAGGTGGTCATGTTTTTGGATACTTGAGAAAACCACACTACTTCCAAGCTTGGATTGGGAAGATGTCAAATATTTCATGATCAAGAAACATAAATTAGATGGGATCAATGAGTGGTATGGGGGAGGTTAATGGATTTTAGTTAGGACTAAATTGTATTTTTTTAATTATTTAATTATTTAATGCTATTATCCTGATGGGTGGAGCTTCTTATATTCTAGTATATTTCAACATTAAATGAATTATCATTGATTCATCGTTATTGTTACAACTTATTACTATATATTCTTGATGGTTTTTGTTTATTTTTGTTTCTTATTGTGTACTTTTATTGGGGTGTACATTTTCCCCAAGGTATCACGTAATACCCATGTTATTATTCGATAGACTCTAAAATTCAGAGAGGCACACCTGAGGTCCCTTAACACTTTAGTCTGGTAAATATTCATTCTATACCAGGTAGGGGATGTTACATGTATCTTGGATCAAATGTAGATGATTTAAATTTTAATTATATTAAATTAGGGGAGTGAATATATAGGAATCAATATAGTTTTCTCATTTAATAGTGTTGAATAGGGATAGAGTCAATGTTGAATTGCATTATTTATTTTATGTTTTTGTATTTATTGTATTGGTAGTGTTTGTTTTTTTTTGATTTTTTTTTTATTTTAATTTTTTTAATATTAGATATACTAAATATTATATTTATATATAATGTAATCAGGTATTTATTAAGGGTAAAATATTTAATAATTATGATACTCATAAAACAATTATCATTATTTTATAGCCTTCTTCATTATGGTGAAACAACAATGGTAATTTAATTATTTGGATAGGCCATGGGGAAGTGTTATGAGTTTTTGAGTTGGGTTGAAGTGTTACAAATCATATATTTTTTTCTTATCTAGTCGATAAATATTTCATATTGAATTATTTTGAGTTATATGGTAGCCTATAACAATTCTAAATCAAAATTTCTCAAGTGATACATTTTTATATTTGAGAGTTTGGGTACTGTGATGTGTTGATTAACTACCAATGGTGTGGTATATTTTTTATCTTTTTAATGATTTTAAACCAGAAATGAAATATATGGGATTTATGTCTTAGAAAACATTTAGAATAATGATAGGAATTCAAAGAATGTTCTAAATTCTTGAATTTGATACTATGTTTATAAATAGACTTATTTGGATATTTAATTCATGACCTTATTTGTGTTTACCTATTCATATATTTCATTGAGTTTTAATACATGTTTTCACTAAATACACATTATATTATGGTAAAAATAATTTAGTTGGGTATTCATGTTGATTTTCATGTTATTCTAATAAAATTGTAAAAAATGAACTGATCAGAATAAAACATGATATTTATAAGGCATCTACTATATAAATAGACACCATGTAAAATTTTCAAGATAGAGTTAAGCCAGCTCGAGTACATGCCCATGTATCCAACGAATGATAGCATGCGATGAATTCCCGGATAAATTATTTTGTACACCATTTTATATATATTTTACAGATGATATATATTCTAATGGAATGTATTCATCAGCACATGTCATTTATCATCACCTAATGAAAGCTGACAGTTTTAATTAAGTGTAAAACACAATGGTTCAACCACGAGTGGAAATAATAAGGAAAAAATAAGTTAAACTAAGTACAACGTGATTAATTTTTGGTAAAACAATATATTTTATTTTTCTATAAATAGATAGGCATGACATTATAGTTTGATGTTGGAAATCCAAAGGGGATGTGTTGCCACAACACTAAATTATCTCCCATGAATTCAAATCTAGTATTTCATTCTTCTTTCTTTTCATATTTATATGTTTAATTATAATTTCTCCCTTATTTTCCTTTTGTTTCCATAAAATGGGATGAGTTTATGATCAACACACACACCATTGACATGGCCATAAAAGGTCATGTTTCTTATGGTAGGGATGCAATAAGATTATCGGAATTGTTTAATTGAAATTATGAAGTGTTTTCTATTATCTATATTTTTTTATTTTTAATTATTTTATTAATAAATTATTTCATTACAAAAAATGTGTCATAACATACCAAAAAAGAAAAAAATCGGGAAACTATACTAGTCAAAACTGGTGAACCCATGACCATTGGGTGAGGTCATTGCTAATATTTAGGGGAGGTGATATTGATGTGGATTTGAAAATTCAATCACCAGACTAGGGGATTGGGGAAAAATTACATAAATTCATGATATTCAAATAGGAAATGGTGTTTTAATTGAATCGCCAAAATAAAAGTATTTCAAAAATAAATTTTATACTAAAGAATGAATTTTTAAAAATAATATAATCAAATTGACACCCCATAATTCTTATTTTACTGTTGTTTTTGCAATACATTCTATTTTATTACAATTTTAACAAATAGTTTCATGTATTCATCCCATTAACTTAAATAATTTTTTCTAGATAACTAGTTTAGACCTTCCTACTCATGCATAACACTATTTTCCATTTCTCCATGGGATTAACCCCAACTACTGCTATCTACCTAGTTATTCATATTTGAAGTAAAGGATAAATTCAATTTTCCATACTTTATGATGTGATCAATCAATATTTTGGAACCATTTTTTGGGAACATAGAAAGAAGAAACATTATTATTAGTTAAGTATCATTTAACAAAAAATATTTTATTTTTCATTTCATTATTCATATCAAAGAACCCTTAATCTCACATCCTTGTGGGTTATTATTCGATAACTGAATCATATGATCCAACTAAAAATATCATTATCCAAATGAACTATCACTATTGTAACTGTATCTATGAGATTATTATCCATACATGGATGATAGGATTCTATATGAGTAATAACCATGTACATTATTAACCTTTCACATTACTTAGTCTCTAATGAAACCATCTTATGGTAATACCAATGGTTTTCTATCAACGATTCAATATTTTTCCACATGAAAGTTAAAAAAAACCTAAATATTGGGATGACATAGTACAATGGTAGATAAATATTTAAAGGTACTGTAAAATATGGATACTATAGTTGTGTTCAACGATGTTTTTTGATATTACATTTCAGCTTAGGGGGCATGTTATGATATTTACTCACCTTTAATTCACTAGAAATTTCAGAACATGATTTTCAAAACTCATAATTTGAATATGGGAACATTTAATATCATGTTAATACTGAATTTGATCAAACATTCATTTCTAAACTGTCAGTTGAATATTTACCCACCCTAATGGATTTCTATAATTATTATCAGTTTTCAGCATAATGAAGAAGGAAACTCAGGAGGTTTAGGTCACACATAATCTAACTAATACACAAGTCCACCATCAGTATCTACGGGTGATAGAGTTAGGATTCTACAACCTACCTCCTAGACCAACTAATGTTTAGAAAACAAGGCTTTAAGATGAGGGAATTGGACACTTGTGGTGGTTCATAAAACAAAAGCCACATCCACCTATAGAATATGGGAATGTACCCTAGCTCAGGTCATACCGATGACATAAATCAATGGAACTTGTTATGAGGCAACAAAACCACTATACATTTTTCATATTTTATGTTTTCTAATTACTACATTACATGTAATTCTTCTCCACACTCTGTGTACCTCTTTCTCTCTCACACAGGGCTTGAATAAAAATAAAAAGTGGTTACAAGCCAGGTGATTTCTCAAACATGTCAAATGAAATTTAATGTATATTATAATATAAATTTTTTTATAATTAAATATTTATTATGCTACAAAATTTGAATGAATCCTATACTGATGGTAAGGTCACAAGAGTTTATCCAATCCATCATAAGTTAAAAATTCTCCACAACATCATTTCATATATGATTTTATTAATCCTAAAAAATAATTTAATGGAATATTTGAAGTTTTCATAAGTAAATATATTTAATTCAAAATAAAAGAATATTGATGTTGGGTCTGAATTGGATGGAAGGGTAATTTTCCATTTGTACAAATGACATGGGTTTGTGTCCTCCAAGCATGTTCATTTCCATCCTCTATATCTAAAATAAAACCCTTTGGTGTGTATTTTGGTAAATTTCATGTACATCATGTTCTCAAAATAATGAAAAAATACTCAATATTAATAAATCACCTAAGGTTGATGTTGTATGGTTTGAAGAATCAAAACCCAGCATTCAAAAGGCATGGATTAAAATTTGTAAAATCTACCCATAACATCCCAATCATTCAGTAATTAAAACCAAAATTCTTGTATTCCCCTTTTCACCATGTAGTATTGGAACTATAATTTAAAATATTAAACTTTAATAAAATTTCTGGCACTATAACCTTATCTCAAATGGTTGAGGGCACACATTTGGATAGGCTTGGTCACCGATTCTAATCGTACCACAATCACTCGACCTAAGGATTTTGTTCTCTTTTTCCAATGTTATAAAACAATGTGTGTAATTATACAATACGTCACATGCATAGTTTTATTTTCTTTTATTGTTATAGAAATATTTTTAAATTTTTATATTTATATATAATAATTAATATATATATATTATAATAATAAAAAGGTACTAAATAATAATTTAATTTTAAAAAACATATACAAGGCATGTTTTTTCAGTCTACACATCATGTGTTCGGTCATTAAAAGCATGGAACCCATAACTCAGGATAATCACATGTTCATTGAACCCCCTCTCCCTATTTCCATCCTCCAAATGCTAGTCAAACTCCCTACCCTCAATCATTCATTTTGGTGTGATTCAAGGGGGAATACCTTCCTCATTTAAATAATTTCTCATGGAATGTACATTATTAAACTTTATATTGGTGGTTTATATGTTTATGATGTGATTTTGTGGAGTATGTGAATAAATATGAAAATTAAAGTACCCATGATGTAATGAAGAACACATGTCATGTACATAATGCGAACAATAAATTATTTTGGGGTTCCAAAGTTGAAAACACAAGGTGTCTGAATTTTGATCATATCGTATACTGTGCCTCAACCCCTTATAAGGGGAACCAATATCCTGAACACTAAACAACAATATTTACAAGGTCAGACACACAACGTGTGTGTTCAGAAAATGGTGTGTAAAAATTCCTTATAGGAATGGGCCATATCAAGGTACACAGAAAACGAAAACCCATGAACATAAAAATGAGATGTCCTACTCATACACATGGTGTGAATTTCATTTTTCATCATTCTTCCCACTTTTTGTGTGTATCTAGAGGGAACTAGTTGGAACCCCAATCAAATTGAACTCTATTTACTCTAGACCCACACACTGTATACCTTTATTTTAAGGGTTTTTTTAGATATTTCCTTCTTTTTCATTTTTTTATTATTCTATTCTTTTCATTTTAGATCATAGAATATTGAGAACGATCAAGTGTGAAGTACCATGTCTACTAGAAATGGGAAGATACCAAATTCCCATTTGAAATAGCTCAGTTAACCAAGGGGGAATGTTATGGAAGATTTTCCATATCACTAGCCACTAGCATTGGGGACATTGCATCCACTCCCACCAAGAGCCACTTCCTTGAAATAAGCTTCTAATCACACAAATATCATTACCAATTACAAACTACATTGTGATATAGTTCAATGTATCACAATATGACTATGCCTCCACATTTAGCATCTAGTAACTTATAGAAACCTATGATATAAATTGTTCCACCAACATTTACAATAGCCCAAACCTCTATATTAGTGGGCTATGCTCTTCTATAGCTCGTAAAAACAGTTTCTAGACCCCATTTGAACACATACCAGATCATTTATAACTATCATCCCATCAAATATCAACTACCTATATTTTAATGGAAGAAAATATAATTGAGTGGACACTTCCACGATGTCACTATTCTAGATATCCTAAGCATCTATGAAGAGATCCATGATTTCCATGGGAAAAAATCTCACAGATACACTCCATGTCGAAAAACATGTATTCATATATTTATTTGTGGATTTTATTTCCACATTTCAGTTTAATGGCTCACTTACTGAGTGAAACCAAACAACACAATGACTACAGTAATATTTCTGATAGGTGGATTCCACTTTTCCCTCACCAGGCTATAGTTTTATAATGGGTGGATTTTCTTCCACCATCTAGCCACCCCACCCATTGTTTCTTCCCTCAACCACCCTAAGTTATTGGATATTATCACTGTGTTGAGGGATATTTTTGGGCCTATCCACTTGTATGATCCCACTTCATAAAAGATATCCCTTATCATTTCCCCTCACCACCACTACATTCATTTTTATTTTCGTTCTATCATTTTCATCTACAATTATATCATGGGATTCAGGTCTGAATGTTATATGGATCCCCATAATTGAACCATCATACATGATTGCCCTGACATCCCTATATTTACCACATCCTTCTTTCATTCCTTGATCAAAAATCATTAGGGAAACCTAAATGGTGGATTATATAGCACCTTTTTGTCCCACTATTTGGGGTTGTTTAAGCCATCTATCCCCATGTTCAGTGTGGATCTCCCTAATAGATGGACTTCATAATGATTATTCACAATTTGATTGTTAAGAGCCAGGGATACTCATTTTCTCTCATGTAGGATGCCATGGCCTGAGCTCATGTGAGATATGACCAACCTTCCCCCAATGGTGATGCTATTATAGAACCACTACATACACCATATGTTTTTTTTATCCACTCACCCCAAAACATCCCCCATTCCCTCATCTTACACTATTACTTATTCTTCTAGACCATCCATAATCCCATCTCTACACACACCCTTGAATGATCTCATATTCTCTCTCCACTTTAGAATCGTGGAGTCTTTCTAAGACATTATGGAGCACCATCATTATTCCATGGATCAACTCATTCAGTTGTTAGAGTAGGTTTTGGGCTCATTATTTTGCACTTGGGAATTCTTCTCCATCCAACACATTACCATCGATCAAATCCTTAGACCTCTATAATAGAAATTTTGATTATTTATTTGGCCACCGATTTCATTCTCTTATCTAATGTTGGACCAAATTCAACTTCTACTTCATATGGCCAGTATTCTACTTTTTGATCCTACCACAATGATCAGGGAACCTAGGCCTAAATTTTTTTATTCAATTTCACCTACAATCCAAGATCACTATATTTCAAATAGTTTCTCTTCTAAGGTGACACAATGTATATTTCTACAAACTTATTTAATTATATATATATAAATATATTCTGTTACTATTTAAATGTGATGGTTTTTATGAATACATATATTTTTCAATTAAATTGATAGTCAATGTTAATCTGGAACATCATTGGTGTCATTTTCCACTTCTTTTGATCCTTTCTGAGCTAACACAATGGGGAGTACTATTTTAGAATTTCATTATTTTAATTTTTGTGTGTTTAATTATATCACTTATATCCATCCCCTATACTAGTTATGTTTTTCCACATCCTCTAATCTTCATTAGTTTTGAACTTGGGGGGACAAAGTGTGATATTATGTGTGGTGGAGTGTATCTTGACAAAACTAGTCTTTTTACATAAACTAATCTGGCATACATCCTTAATTGATGAAATATTTTCGAATATTTTGTTTTTTCGATTAATTATAATTATAAATAATAAATACATAAATGTGAATTTCAATAGTTGAATGTTTATTTTAAATATAAATTATTTTAAAATGATTTCTGATATAGTATGACTTTTGATTCCATTTATTGGCCATTTTAATTAATTAGACTTGACATTTTTATTATTATCATAACATGATTGACCCATTATTATCCTCATTCTCGATATGTATTCAGTTCCCTTTTAATATTCTATATTTACACTCTATCATGAGATATTCTTGGGATATTCATGACTTCTAGGACATGTTTGTTTTTTTATCATCAATTCATGATGATTTTTAATCAAAAGAAAATGATTAGGGAATTTTAATAATATAATTAGTATCGTTGACCTTGATACCTAAACTACATATTGTTGGAGTTGGTACCCAAGACCCATATTCTTTTGTACATTATGATAATAATATATCCATTGGATGTATATTAATAAACTCCTTATCACGTCATGATTGATCTTCTGCACAAAATTGAATGTGTTAATTTCCTAAGAGTAGTTTTCGTACTAAAAGGTCATAGAAGATTCGGGCTATGATGAGAACCCAAATGTTCCATTAAACTATTCTTGAACATATATTTTTATATCCAGATGATAACATTTGAAGGTAAAGAAATGATACATTTTCATAGGGGTGGAGACTCATAGGACATTGAGGCACCATCACATGGTGTTGTACTCGATATTTTCTATGAGGATATTATGAGAAAGACACCCACTAGTAGGAAATCCACATTTATAATTTTCTTTGGATGTTCTTATATGTCGATATTTGTATTGGTCCCTAGACATTATGATTATTATTAATTGGTATTATGACTCAGGCACATAGATTAATTGTTGAAAACATTGATGATATAGGTTTCGCTAAGGTATGATATGTTGGGTGCATCACTTGTAAAGAATCATTAATGAATAATGCAATAAATTATTTTCCCTTAATTTTCCATAATAGAAGATTATATCTCAAGCCCCTTTATGTAATTTATAATTCCTAAATAAATCAATTTCCATGTTTTTTTATAGGCATGTTCAACTACCCAGAAGACAAATAATTGGAAATCAAGCACATGGGGTTGATGGAACTTGCATGAAACCTATTTGATTGGAGATATCAATACAATTTGATTATATTACATGTTAATAATTTTTATTATGTTACATGTCATTACAACATTAAATTATTTCAATATGGATTCCTTTGCATGTTTCTAGATAGTAACATTTGACTTTAAACACCTCCACCTAATTAAACTGAGTAAGAGGTCAAGAGGGTCACACAATAAGCGTATATAGTATCTCAGTTAAATAATAAATTATGTATTATATAACAAGTTCAATATAGATTATTCTGATTTTTTTTAGAAATTATTCAAGGATTTCTAATAGAATTTATTTCAACACTAGTTATTAAAGAGAATATAATGAGGGAAGAATAATTAATAAATTTTTATTTATTTAGTGAATATAATATTTATATATATATTGGAGAAAAATGTAGTTAAATTTATTTAGTAAATAAGTATTCATTAACCAAGGTACAATAAATATGAGGCGGTATTGGAGGACATACATAATGGTCCAGTCAGATATTATAATATTGAATATTATTTTATTAAATAATATTTAAGTATTACTCACATGTTAAGGGAATGTTAGGAAATAATAATTCTTTTGTTCTTATATGACATGTGTATTTCACTAGAATTAATAAATATAGTTATTTCACTTTAAAAAATATTTATTATTACCCTAGTAAATTAAATCACTGGTTGTATTATTCACTTATTAGCTACATGCTAGCCAAGTAATGATTATTGTTGTTAGGAAAAATGAATGGGGGAAAAGATCTAAATCCTAATGAGTTTATTCCTCTATATGAACACTCTCATGTATGAGAGATATCTTCCTCAAATGGATCATAGAGAATTCATTGGAATTATTTCTCTAGGTGATCGAAGGAGGACATGTCAAGGACAAGGATTTTATATACTAGAACACGGATACTCCTTTTCTAGTTTCTGAATATACTTGGACGACTTATGGATCACCACTATAGGGGATCTACCCTTGATATTTATAGTGAAACAACAGTACAACAATAGATATGTTTTTGAATGCATAAATGAAAAAATAATCACCTTGGAGGTATTTCTTGTTTAATTAAATTAATTATAAAAAATATTGTTCCTCTCTTCTCAGTTCTGGGTTCTCGTCGGTCATCTTATTCATTTTATTCAATATAGTGGATCATAGAGTTCACTATATCTAGATCCAAAATTGGTAATCGATATTAGAAATTATCAAAATTGGGAATCATCCCTCTTGTTCTCCCACAATGCCTAGAATATAAAGGTGGTATCAGAGTGGGCATATTATTGTCTATAATTACTTTAATAATTATTTGATGATTTATGGTTTAATAATTATGTTTTTCAAGTTATGTGTAAGGGTTATTTTGAATCTAAATTATGATATCTATCCTTCCCCAATTTTTTCTTGTAGATATATCAGAATCAATTATTTTTTTTATTAAAATTAAATAGAGGTACTCATATAGAGGTGAAAAGGGTTCTGTCTTGGTAATAGAGTAGTAAACAACTTGTTTTAGGATATACAATCTGTGTAGTTTTGTTCAATGCATTAGGATTAGTTTGTAAATTACTCAACTATTGTGCATTAATGACTAATGGTGAAGTTCTTTCTTTCAACATATATTGACAAGGAAAGACGGAAACACAGTTAGCTAGAATACATGTTCTGCGACTTACTAGATATGACATGTAGTCATTTTTGGTCAGGACTATTCCATGTATTCTATAAACAACCATGTGTAACATATAGTAAACAAGGAATGTGTCCCTCTAGAATGGCTGTTTAATCCATGATTTCCAAAGTACACCTCACACACTTAGTCCCCAGGCATGTAATAAAGATACAATGTGAATAACTCACATGTTTTATAGATTAGATCGATAGGGTTTGTACATTTACAAATTATAGTTTTTTATAAAGTATTATATTTTGTAACCCTGGAGATATTTACTTGAGTGTGGGCTTAAATATGGGACACACCATGTGAATGGATTTAATATATATGTGTGCATTTTATTAACACTTGCTTAATGAATTTTCATGACACTGATAGAAGGAGAGACTTGAGAGGTATAAGATCTTGATGATATATGAGGATATATATTATAATTTTATGATTTCTCACCTTATGGATCTTTATCAAGAGAAGGCGAGGCAAGAGAGGTATGAGATCTCCAAATCATTTTATCACCAATAATCATGGAGAGTCTGTGTTAGCTGCTCCACATGTAGTCATGCTTATTGGCAACCTAGAGTATCTATACATCTTAGAAAATAAATTCAAGAATTATTTGTGTAAAAATATCAAAATATCATCACTTCCCAAAAACATATTTAATATTATTGTAAATAATAATATGATAAATAATGAGATGAGACTATTAGAACTTCTAAACCTGATACCTCAAATGGATAAGTACATGTGGTGTGAAAACCCCATAGTCGTTTTGTTGAATAGGATGAGGAAGGACAAGGCAATAGGGTCTGAGATTTATAAAAAGTCTAATGCCTCCAAGAACCATCCAATCATGAAGAAAAATATCCAAAGGTAGGGTAAGGAAAAAGAGGCGGTATGATTTTTAGGTGGAAATTCAGGCCATTTTAAGAGGTACTACTCCCAGAGAAACGGGGAAGCCAAAATTGCATTCCTTATTTAGTGAAATAATTCAATTTCTACACATTGGGTATTCAATAATGATTTTGTTGCTCACCAGTATATTCACATGCAGGATCCAAGTATATTTTAGAAAATTTCAATAGGAGAGGTGAATATGTGAGCTGCCAATGGTGTGAGGCTTGCTGCTCATTCGATTGGTCACTATCTCATCTCATTTCCCAAGGGAATTATTTCAGTTTTACATGAATGTTATTATGTACCAAGTTTTAAAAAAACATAATTTCAATATTATTTTTGGGAAAAAATTGGTTTATTTTCATGTTCACAAATAAAATTTGTTTCTTTTATAAGGACATAAAATGTTATGCTATAAAACATTTAAATAATCGGTTATATTTATTACATTAAAAAAATATAAGTTTTGGAAATTGATAACGAATCAAGTCCTCATGATTTATATAAAACTCAGCTGTGGAAACACCATCTTGATCATGTAAACATAAATAATTTGATAGAGCTCTTCCTAGATGGTTAATTATACTCTTTTGAGAAAAATACCACTCAATTGATTTCATGCTCAATTAAAAGAGAAAAGACCAAACCACCATTTGGTGGATAGTGTGAAAGGTCCATAGATCATCTAGGATCGGTACGAACTAATTTGTGTGGACCATTTCCAGAAGAAGGTTAAGGGGGATATTCATACTTCCAAATAGTTACTAATGACTTGAGTAGATATTGATATGTTTACTTGATGAGGTATAAGTTTTAGTCCTTTGGGAAATTCAAGTGATTAAAGAAATAAGTTTTGAATTATCCTGTTAATAAGATAAAAAAGCTTCGATCAGATCGTGGTAGAGAATATCTTAGGCAAGAGTTATTCAAATTTTTTAGGGGTTTTGGGATTCTATCTCAACTCACACCACCTTATAAGATATAGTGGAATATTCTTATTGAATGGAGGAACTGAACCATTTTATAAATGTTAATGAGGATAATGAGTCATGAAGCTATACTATTATCCATTTGGTGATATAAATTTCAAACTATTTCATATAACTCTAACCAGTTACAACTATGGTAGAAATATCAATGACCTTTGAGTTATATAGTGAAAATAAACCTTTTTTATCGCATAAAAATGTATGGGAATGCGAGTTGTCTGTTAAGGAAATATCTTGAAGCAAAATTTCACCCTAGGGAATGAGGTGTATCATTATAGGGTATACCTAAGAAACAAAGGTATACTACCTAAAAATGCCTTTGAAAATAATGTAATTGTCTTTATACAATCCATCTTTCTTAAGAGCGATAAAATACTCAAAAAATAATAGTGGGATCAAGATTGACTTCGATAAACTTGATACTCAACATACAAACGATTTGGTAGAGTAAAAAGATCAACAGGTTCATGAGGAAGAATTAGTTCATGAAATATAACTAATACATAGGATCTCATGAAAGGTAAGTTAACCAGAGAGATATGGTTTTATTTTCACCAAGGATGTTGACTCATATATGTTGTAAAATGATGAACGTATCTTATATGAATATTTATAAGTGATCTCAGATGATGCAAGATGGCTATTATCTATTAATTATGAGATGAATTCCCTGTATCAGAACCATGTTTTGGTTTTTTCCGATGCGCCATTTGATGTAAATCCTATTGGTGGTAAATGGGTATTCAAGAGTAATCTAGGAATAGAAGGTAAATTAAGTAACCATAATGAACGGTTAGTTTATTAAGGGATTAATTATTATAAAAAAATTGACTACAATGAAACCTTTTTTCTAGTTTCCTATTTTCAATATAAAAGAATCATATATTCCTAAGCATCTTACCCTGATTTTGAGATTTGGAAGATGGTTTTCAAACTTCATTTATTAATCTGAATATTTATGAAGATGTCTATATGACACAACCATAATGGATTGTGACAATCAGTAATTGAAAAATGATTTTTATGTAGCATGGATCCATTTATGGATTGATGGAAGAATCTAGGTCATGGATCATTCAATTTTTTGAATCCACAAATGAATTCGGTGTCATTAAAAAAAATTGTGAGAAGTGTGTTTAAAAATGATTTAGTGGGAATACGGTCATTATTATAGTAGTATATGTTGATGACATATTACTTATTGGAAATGATAAACCATTCTTAAAATCTACTAAGTACTGTTTTAACAAGTGCTTGTCCATGATGGATGTAGGCAAAACATCCAACATTCTAAGGATAAAGATCGTTTATGATAGATCCAAGAGGTTGATTGAAAAAAGAAAAGGTGCATATATTAACTAGATACTAAATATATTTAGTATGGAACAATATATTATGGTATTGGTTTCAGTGACACAAGGTTTACATCTTTATAATAAAATGTTTCCTAGAAGAAAAATGAGAAATATATAATGATTATGATATCTTAAGCTTCGACAATATGATCAATAATGTATTCCTTGTTACGTACTAGACATAATGTATCTTCTTCATTGAGAATGGTAGGAAGATATAATGTAGATCCAGGAGAACATCATTGGATTGCTGCTCAATGTAACCTTATGTGTGTGAGATTATCCAAGGATATGTTCCTAGATTATGCAATAGATGATATGTTTTTAATTATAGGGTATGATGGTGCATGTTTTCAGATATATCAGAATGGTCCAATGTCATAATCCAGATATGTTTTCTATCACAATAGATTAGATGTGAGCAAAAAGATATCAGAGCATCCAGTTGTATCTAATTCGACATTAGAGACTAAGTACATAAAATCTTTTTATGCACAAAAGGTAGTCATCTGGGTTTATAACATTTTCTAGGAGCATGAAATGGTACCTATCATTAATGAACTTATCACATTGCATTGTGATAATACTGTAGTGGTGTCTCTGGAGAGCCAAGGTCACATCAAATAACAAAGAATATACTTCATAAGTGTCACCTCTTGATGGTTTTTTAACCAAGGGGTGACGTTGTACTGAGAAGAGTATTCAGAGAAGAGATCCCGGTGGTCCCATTAAATAATGTTATATCTTAGTAGAAGAACGAGTATAATGTGAGAGATAGTAGGATTAGGTTCATTATCCATTGGTTCTAGTGAATGAGGGATTCTGTTATAGTTGGTTCCGTAAAACCAACTTCTATTTTAATTTATGATAATCATATATGCATTGGATTAAAATTAATAAAATATTTATCACATCATGATTGTTATTCTATATTACATTTTATGTTATATTTTCTTAAGAGTGGATTCCACACTAAAAGGTCATAGAAGATCTCTGTTATGAAGAGGACAAGGAAGTGCAATGACAATATTCATGAAAATATGTTATATAGCAAGATGATATAATTTTAAGGGACACAAATTTTAAAGGATAGCATCAGTGGAGACTCATAGGACTTAAATCACCTTTTATAGTGTACACCATTGGTATTGTCCATGAAAATATTATGATAATTGGGCCCACTAGTATGAAATCCATATTTATAAGTGTCATTGGATATTACTACTTGAAGAAATTTGTTTTAGTACGTAGACATTAATATTACAATTAATGGGTATTTTGAGTTGCAAACATAGATGTACTGGCACAAACTGTGATGACATATTTTCATGGTGAGGTAGGATATATTGGTTGTGTCACAAGTAATACAACGTTAATGAATGATTTGTGGAAGGATATTTCATTTATTTTCTATAACGAAATATGATATCTTTGGCCCATGGATTGAAATGGTATATCCGAAATAAATCCATAGCCATAGTGTTCTATAGGCAAGTTCAATTTTAGAGAACTCAATGAATGAGAAATGGAGTACATGGGTTAATGGAACATGCACACATCTGGCTTGATTAGAGATACCGAGATCATGTAATTATTTAACAATATATGAATTTTTATGAGGTGAAATTTTGGTAGCACATTAACTTCTTTATCAATTGGTGTCTTGGCATGTTGCTAGATGTTATCCTTAGACATTATGTTTCTTAGCCTAATGAGAATAAGAAATACTCCTAGAGGGTAACACAATAATTTTATCCATTATCTCAGTTGAATAATTTATTATTTACTATTTTAAAATTTATGTAAATATTTTTCTTAGATGTGGTTTAATAATTTATCATGGGTCCCTAATCATGTTTATTTTGATACACGTTATTTTATAGAATATAATGTGGGAGGAATAATTCAAAAATATTTATTTTCTCTCTAATTAATAAAATTATTATATATTTATTATTGACTAATGTTTTGATATCTGTTTAATAAATAAATAGTCATTATTCATTGTTTAAAAAATATTCTGGCGGATTGGAAGACCAAATAAAGGGTCCGGTGAAAAATAATAAGATTTAATATTATTCTACTAAATAATATTTAATTAAAACCTCCTTGTTAATAACGGTTAAGAGAATAATGTTTTGTTTTTTTATATTAAATGGTAGATTTCTAGGATTAATAAAAATAATTAAAGAACTTGTGAAAAATATTTATTATTTTCATAGTGAATTAAATGTATGGTTGTATTATTCTCTTAATAGCTATTTTTTAGCCAAGTGATGATTATTGTTGTTGTGCACAATGATTTTGAGAAATGATCTAATGCCAAGAGAGTTCATCCCACTCCAAGAACGCTCTCAATAAGAAGATATATTCTCCTCTATGAGATAAAGGAGAATTATTTTGAAGGAGTTCTAAAAGTGATCAAAGGTTGACATCACAATCAAAATGATTTTCCATGATAGCACCCGAAGAATCTATTGACAACATCCAAATATATGTGGATCATGTGTGGATCACCACTTCATGAAATTTACCCTAGATCTCTACCAAAAATAGTTGGTACACCTATAGATATGTGGTCGAACACATCAATGAAAAATGAATTACCGTTGAGGTAATTGTTATTTAGCTAAATTAAGTATAACCACAATATGATTATCCTCTCTTTTCAGTTCCAGGTTTTATTAGATTATCTTATTTCTTCGATTCAATAGCATGTATCACGATATTCACCATTTCTTGATCCTAGATTGTTCATTAATAATAGTAATGTTCAAGGTTTAGAACCATCCCTCCCATTCTTCCACTATGCCTAGAACCTATACATATGACCTCCCTAAAACGCATAAAAAATGTTACCTTCCTTGATATGATTACATATTACAAGACTATTAATAATCCATACTATAAATATTGGATAATATTATAGGAATATTTATTTTTGATTTAAAAAGAGTGTTTAGTGATTCATGGTATATTTTTTTGTGCAACCATGAAATTTAGTTTGTAGGAGAGTGCTTCTTTTTCATTTGGGTTGAAGGGTTCCAAAAGCATTATTCATTCTATATCAAAGTGTTACCTATAAAAAATAAAATTGAAAAGGTGACCAAAATCATCCATTATACTTTTTGATGGTTTATGATCATTTGTTTTCAAGGTAACTTTTTAGTAATGGTAAAATTTTAGAGATAATAAGGTGATTAATTTTCATTGATCATTATTATTGAATATCACACTTTAATATTTAATAATTTGGCCTCGTTTTTAATTCC
This sequence comes from Viscum album, assembly GCA_963277665.1. Taxonomy (NCBI): domain Eukaryota; kingdom Viridiplantae; phylum Streptophyta; class Magnoliopsida; order Santalales; family Viscaceae; genus Viscum; species Viscum album. Next base: position 1,925,562,083 of record OY728128.1, on the reverse strand, counting down.
TTTATGATTATTTTCACATTATTATCTACATACCCTTACCTTCAAAAACACATACACATCAATCAGTGTCCCCATGATTTATGTGATAGAATTTCTATATGGAGAAAGAACACGAATTAAATCATATAGATAGAGTTAATATTTATGAGATTGAACATAACACAAATTAAATGATCTTGAGTGATGAGTGTGTTATTATCAGGCGAGGTAAATCATTACCTGTCTTGTGTAGTTATGAAAAGTTAAAAAATGTATGTAAAAGTGGATGAATTTTTTTAAACTAATTATATAGTATCCATGAATATAATATATTTTAAATTGAAATAAGTTTTGTTCCTTTTATAATCCTCTGTTATGGTTATAAATTTTTGTGTAGAATTAGTTTAATGCTTCAATTTTGATATTTTTTGGACTATTAATTAAATGTTGAGATTTTTAATGGGGGAATGAAAATGAATATGTGGGGGTAGTTTGATGTAAATGATTTTTGTATACCTTTACATACATGTTATTGATTATTTAAAAAAATTTCAGTAGATACAAATTCTTTTATGGATATAATACTTTATTTCAGTGTTCTTGGTTATATTCATGTGTTACCACTCAATTTAAAAAATAGGGTGTGATCAAAATAAAATTGATATAGACATGATGTGTACTTTATAATCACATGTCATATAACCTTGACTAGAAATTGTTCAACCAGCCTAATTACTCTCCCATGTAACTAAATTGGGAGAAAACACCATGTACACACTGATAACACACCCTCTATGACCATCATGATGTGATTGGTGGATGATAGAACTTCTATACTCCATGTTTTCTTAGTGCCACATGATTTATATCTTCACCTTCAAAAAAAGATAGTTTGGATTCAATAAGAGGTGCAACTATTACCTTAACTATGGAGAAAATTAAGGCAAATGAAGGTTAAAAAAGTGCACTACATGTCTTTTTGGGTACACATTTTGTATTTTATGTTTTTTTAATATAGAGGATGGTCTCCGAGTTGATGGTTGTACAATCAAGGGAAAGGTGTTTCCACTACTCTAATTTATCTCCCATAATCCAAATATGATTCTTTTTTATGGTATATTTTCTATTGTTTTAAGGTAATTCCCTATTCCCCCGTATTTTCCTATCGTATCTGTGGTATGATTTTATGTTCCTAGAAACACAAAAATAGTGACAATTTTCATAAGAGTGTAGATTTATTTTTTGGGGATATAATAATATTATTGTTTTTGGGTAATTTAAATTCTAGGAATTTTCTATCATCTTGTTTTTTTACATTATAACTAATTTAATAATAAATTTCTTCCATTACACAAGCTATTTCATATCAAATGAAAAATGAAAAAACTGTAAAAATAATGTATTTATAATAGGTTAAACCATGGCCATTGGGTGAGTCCATTGGAAATATTTATGGATATTGAACTTGATGTGGATTTGAACAATCAATCACTGGAAAATGGGATTAGATATCTAATACAAAAATGCATGTTATCTAACCATGAAATTAAGTTTCGATTAAATAACCTTTGTATAAGTATTTCATAAATTATTTTAATACTAAATAATGACATTTTAAATATACTCAAATAAAATTGAAACCCAAATATACTTTTTTTCACATTCGTTCTTTCATTGGGTTTATTTTAATTTAGTATTATAAATTAGTTCCATGATTACTTCCCATTAACTTCAATCATTTTTTTCTGGAAAACTAGTTGAGACCCACTAACTCTTTCTTAACTTTTCTTTATCATTTTCCTATTGAAATGACCCTAAACCTCACTAGCTACATAGTTAGTCGCATTAAATACAAATAATACACCCAATTTTCTACACCTTACGATGGGAGATATCATGGTCGGAACCTAATTATTGATCCAGTAGACCCAAACTACTGGATGATACATAGAGTGGATAAAAAAAATCTTCTGACAACCCACCTATTGGATGGTCCCCCTAAACCTAATGTACTAGAATAGAACAATCTCATTGGTTCTAATCTCTAAAAAAATATCACATGATGGGAAAAAATTATGTACAAATCATCATAGACATGAAAACATAGATATATCAAAAGGAAAGAACATTATATTTTTTTAAAATGGTTTAGCAAACTATATCCTATGACCATGTGAGAACATTTTTTCTACCATTATTTCTATTAAATGATACAATGTATTAAAATCATAAATGATGTGCATAGAAAATATCATATTACATTAAATCTATGTCACATCGAATTCTTTTCACACTCCACATAAATAGTGGTTCCTAGCCTATCATATTGTTTTCAAAACATCTCAGTTTTGTGGGTGACCAAATGTTAGACCCTCATTACAACTAACACCATGGAGTTCTTGGAACATGAATGAAAAATAGGGTTACTGAACACTACATAGTACAAAGTCCATATAGAAATCAAAATGTTTAATAGATCCTCTCAACCATTAAAGAAGTTCACTACTAATGAATACAGTAAACATCATACTATACATTCATCTAATATGTATTCATCTAGAAGCCTATTTTTGATAAACAAAAAAAAGACATCACATATGAAAAATAACTTATGTTAATACTACTTCCTGGATCCACCACAACTCATTGAAACAATATAGAAAATAAAAAATAATCTCATTATTATTTTCTCCTCATATATCAATTCAGTTAATTCAGACTAATTAATAATATTTCCTCATAATTTCTTATTATAAATTCATGATGAACATATCAACTTGTTTCTTCTATTTAACAATATATCGTAGATCATGTTCCACATTTCTGTTGGAAATCAACATTTATTTGTGTAATTGGATATTCATTTATATTTTTTTGTGTGTATGGATTATTGGGATTTAATATTATTATTAATGGATATTATAGTCTCTACACATTGATATATTGATTAAATCCATGATGACTTATGATTGCAGTGATGTATGATATGTTTGGTGTGTTATGAGTAATATTTTATTAATGAGAGAAAGTATCAGTACCTTCTATTGTTTAATGGATGGTGATATCCCTTGAACATTTTTGTAATTAAATATCCAAAATAAATCTATAACCATGGTTTTTTATGGGTAGGTTCATTTTTTCAAATTCAATGAATAACACATGAAGAAAATATGTTAATGATAAAAGTATAAAACCTACTTCATTAGATATATTTTGATAATGGGATTATATTACATGTTATGTGGATGTATGATGTTGTATTTCATTATATCATTATCATATTTTTATTGGTTACATGGAATATTTCTAGATTCTAACATTGTAATTAGGACAGCTTCTCTTAATTCCATTAAGAAGGAGGTCTGAAGGGTCACACGATAAGTGTATTGAAAATGTCTATTAAACATTAAATATTATGTATTATTTAACATATTGAATAAATATTATTCTCAAATGTTATTAAATAATTATTCATTTATGAATTATCACAAATATCCAGTCACCATTCATTCGAGATAATATTTGTGAGGAGAATATATAATAAATATTTCATTATTTTTCATTTTACATAATAATTGTTTATTTACTTGTGAATAAGGTTGTAATATTTAATTACTAAATAAATTCAGATAATTCAAGGCCTGACAAATATTGTATAGGAATTATAGACTATATTTAAAGGTTTGATGATAAATAATATATATTAAATATTATATTAATAAATATTGATGTTTTATTCAAGAAGAAACAAATAACAATTTCACTTGTTTTGTGCAAGTCATGAAATCATAATATTATTTCAGTAGAGATGGTTTTATCTGGGGATTATGAAAATAATAATGGTATATATTAAATTATTGTTTTCTAACCCAATAATTATTTAATCAAAATTATATTTTTTCTAACCCCATCTCAAGGCATTTATTTTGGTTGAGCATAATGAAATCTGGATAATCCCATCAACCCCTAGAGAGATCCTCTCAAAAAATTCTCCCATAAATAGATAACAGTCATCCTCAACCACACCTCTCTATTATAGAGAGATTTAATAGATTCATTAAATGAATCCATTCTACAAAAGATAATCGAGAAACAATGAATTATTTTTTATCATACATGATAGAAATCCGAGAATCCTATAGTGTCGATCATAGGATCAGAGTGCATGTGTGGATAACTTATATAGGGAATGTAAAATTAATTTCAATGACAAAATTATTATACTATGTAAATAAATTCTTATATTCAACATTGAATAAATAAATTACCACAAGTTAATTTTAAAACTAGTTAGATTATTTATAAATCATTATATGATTATACGACATTTGGTTTTAGTATTCTCATATAAATTAATATATAATTCAATTCCATTGGTCATGTTTATATTTTTCATGTCTGTATCATATTAATCATTGATTAGGATAAAAAGATATATTGGGAATTCCCAACATACAGTTCCATTGAACATGAATCCTTTAAGAGTTATCAGAGAGGTTGTATAATAATTTAAAATATTATAATGATCATTGATTGATTTGTTCATTTAATATTAGTTTTCAATTATTTATTAATAAATATTTTATTATTAATAATTAGAAAACCTCTTTCTTCACTTTGTTCTCAATAAGATACTAAAAAATCAACTCATTCTGAATGAGGATAATTCAATGAACTCATACATATATACCGAGAATTATAGTTGGATAACAGAAGAATAAATTCCATTGTTCTCATAGGTTCACATATTGTACCCAAATTTCAAACACAATAATGCCTCAAAAATTAGTTAAATGTGTAATTCTATTATTTCATGTGGTCTGTAATGAATAAATACCACATGTTAATCATTACATCCAAGTATATTTAGTCTTATTGACATAACATATAACATACATACATGATGTGTATTTCAATAGTGAAAGATTAGATTTCTATTGTTTACAAGGAATGTGAGACTGGAAAGTGTGTAACTAGAAACCCAGAGGGAAGGTGTCCTAGGTGATAAATGTGTAATCTGCTAATGTATATGGAAGGTATAGATACCAATTACCTTTCCATGTGTCATGGAAAGATGATTAATAATAATAAATAATGTGGATCATGATATTACATTCAATGAATATTACCATATCATGAATAATTTAATATTAATTTATTATACTAATTAATCTTTATAAACATGTGTCCCCTATGTAATTTATTTGACTCTTATACTCCTTGAGATGTGTTATATATATATATTAAATATATAATTAATTTTTTTCTAATATTCTGAATTATATTTTTTTGTATCAATTGTAACATTATTATTACTCAATGCCAGATAAAAAATTACACACATTGAAAATAACATGTGTCAATGTATCATTTATTTGACAACACTTTAATGAAATTACTTTATATGATATCTATGATACATTCCATATGTGTGAATTGTATATGAATTTTATACGCACTGGGTAGTTAAGACGACAAGTCATTGTATTACCTCTATGGTAAAAGTTTATTAGATAGTTTATTTTGGGGAATTATTTATTTCATTAAAAATATAAATCGATGATAATATAAAGAATGATTGGATGATAATTAATATAAACTAATTGATATAATTATTTTATTTTATCACGATATATCCTTAAAAAGATATTCATAATTAATCTAGGTTTTTAATTCATAATTCATTTCATGTATGTGGATAATCTTGAGAATAAGTCCGAACTATTTATGTGACTTGTTTATTTTATATTTATTTTTGTTAACATTTATCAAATGTTTGACATCCCTCCTAAAAATATGTATAGGAATGTATTCCCATTATTTATTATTATGTAAACCTATAAACTAATATGTTTATTCTACTAACCTGTATTTGATTAAATTATTTTTAAATGGATGGAGCTCCCAAGTAGCTAAATGTGATTCATGTTTGCGATTGTGGAAAACTGGATCCAAGATATACAAGGTAATATAGCTGGAATGATCCATCATGAACCAAGTCAATATTCAAGGTTTTTTATCTTATTATGATTCCGAGTTTATAATCTATTATATAAACTAACCATTAAGAAAATATCTTGAACATTAAAATATTATAGAATTTTTTATATCAAATTACGTGGTTAATTCCATCATGGATAGTTTACTTAAATCACAATAATTAGTTATTTAACAAGCATGAAAGGTAGAAATAAATTAAATTAGATTATTTATAACAGTTTTCTATGCCATGGTAGATCACATAAGTAAATCAACATACAATTAACAAGAATGTAATATATATAAAATGTATTATTTATCAATAAAGATAAAAATATCTAAATTATATATATTATGTTTGTATATCCTTCCACTACTTACCATAAAACCAAACCACATTTCAATGTTTTTGATCATCTGAATATTAGGTGTATTTAATTTTCATGTAAATCTATGTTCAGATCTGTGTCAGCTTAATGCAGTTCAAATTTATGGTTGAATACCGTTGTACCACTATATGTTACTGAAATGAAAGGGTTGAAGAAATGAAAACTGAGGATATCAGGATTGGGTAGTCCAATCATCCTATTATAAAACTGTGAGTTTTTAACAATCCAAACATTTATAAATAAAATTCCATTATTTATTGAATAAATTATTAATTAACAAATAAATTTATATGAAAAATATGGACTATACTGTTTATTTTGGAATTTTATATGATCAGTAAAATTTAAAAGCACTATAACAATCAAAACCATTGATATTATAGACATTGTATAGTGATCATTATGATTAGAATATTATGGGTTTTGATAAAGTCCATTTGACCAAAAAGGATGTGATGGTATCGTCCAGAAATATCATACACTATAAATCCCATTTGAAAATGATTCATATATAGACATCCTCACCATGATTTTACCTTGACTAGTCCCTATATGGTATTACCTAATTAAAGTTATATAGATTCTATTTATTGGGGAGTATTAAGCTCCTAGATATAATGACCGAAACCATATTCTCCAAACCACCACATAGATATCTCATCATGGTATGTCTTATCCCTAAGTGAAATTAATGGTTTAATTATAGAATATGTCTCTAGAAAATAATAGTATTTTTATTTTTATTTTCAATTATAATAAAAAATAAAATACTAATCCCATTTTAATATTTCATTTTATATGATTTTATATTTTCCTAGAAAAAAATTGAATTTTGATTCAATGTAACAAAACAAGTATTTTTGGAAAATATATATATTCAAAAAGACTCAATTTCTTATGTATTATGTAGAATTTTGAATAAATTATAATTTAGTTAAATATTATTATTAATTAACTTTTATTAAATACAAATTATAAATAATTTTATGATGTCAAACTAATTATTATAAGGGCCAGAAAATGTAATTGTAAAAAACTAAGATTTTTCAAAAAATATGCATTTCTTATTGAGATTAATATATAAAAATATTCAAGGATTAATTTTCCTAACAGAACGATTATAATTGAAACAATCACATGATAATTATAAAATGGTGGTTTTTTATAATTTTTGGCCAGAAAATAGTATTTTTGGTAAAAATAAAATACAATATAAATATACATTGTGTATTTTGACATTGTAATAACACTGATGTGATGAAATATATGTCTTAAAATGTATCCCTATAAATAAGAAAATTTGACATTTAATATTATTATTTATACTTTATTTGATTAATTATATAAAACCTTATTTATTCCTCTTACAACCTCGGTAACATGTTATAGTTTAAAAGTCAATTATTCAAAAACATATCACAGTTCAACATGACCAGGGGAATTAGATTAAAAAATATTGGTTCATATATTTCTAAAATAAATAAAACCACTAATAATTAGAATAATCTATCAAAAAGAACCATTGAAATTATTGTAGAATTGATTACAATTGCATATATAGCCCAAAAACTATTATTTGAAATTTATAATGAATTGTACTCTCCTTTTCTATATAAACCCAGGTAAACGTTCATTAATCACCCATAAAATCTCTTTGATGATTATTTTACACTAAAATTGCCTCTATTGATCCCTTAAAATATTCCATAATTTTTTATAGGATCCTCCCACACATTAACACATGTCCTCTCATAGTAAGTTATCCTATTTTTCTCTTTATTTTCTAGAACCTTCCTTATGAAATGAATTATTATTTCCAAATTATCACGTTGGGGTATATTTTTAAACATTTATATAAAATTATTTATGATTACCTGAAAATGATATACCCTTTTTACTCTCAATCAGCTCTTCTATACACCATTTTATACACAAGTTATGTAGCCAAAATTATACTACGAAATCCCATAAAAAACCTTTTTATAGTGAATACCTATCTCCATTTGCACTCAATGGTATTCCCATAGTCGTTTATATCCTTCCGTGATTGTGGATTTACATGTATATAACCCACACACTTTATTAATTGTTTTGAAATATATAAAATTAATCCTTATGTTTTATGATTTATATTGCACACTTATGGATATACATGATATGAATATGATAGGTGGGATCATAATTATGTATCTCTCTAATTAATTGGGTAATTTTTTTCTATCACGAGATTCTATGAATAGTTCATGTGTAGATAAAATAAGAAAACTATTTTATTTTTTCATAGCGATTGTCTTTGAATTATGTTTATGATTTCATGTTTCTTTTGTTTCCAAATTACATTGTTTCCTTTATGTAAACATGTTATATCGTGCCTCATTTTTCCAGATTATAATTCTCACCCCAAATGTATCTTTAATATTTCTCTTATCACAAAAGTACTAATTACCATATGATATTCATTGTTTATTACATTTCTAATATTTATATGTCACCCGTATATTATTTGTTTCCCCTATTTATGATGTGAGGTTTTAGAAGAATTAATGAATTTTAGGATCCTATTATTGATGTTTTCAACAATTCAATTATTTTTCTATTAATGTTTTTTTGATATTTAAATAATTTCCCAAATTTCCCATGATTCATGATATTATGGGATTTTATTAAGTGAAATTTTATGTAATAAATCAGGAATTAATATATAATATGTTTATGGGTGTTAGTAGTTGGTATTAGAGAAACGTTTAATTGTATTTGTATATTTATATTAGAAAACACTAGTGATAACAATAGGTATAAGATGAAACATAGGAATGCATCCATATTTTTTTGTTAATAACAGAGTAAGTCATTTCAAGGAAAATTAATTCTTTTCTATATACCATTAGTAGATTTGGATCTCACATAGGGGTACCCATGGGTGATATCCCCCAAAAGGCCACATTGACATGGAGTTGATCATCACCTAGTGCATGGAAATGAACTTTTATAAAAACCTACTTTGACAAACCCATGGGATATTCATGGATAAAAAAAATATTCCTAAAAACCATTATTTAAGGAATAAAAAATACCATGTGATTTAGAAAATAGATCTGGGATAACTAAATTTGAAAAAATTGAATTCATTGGTTAAAAAATATTCTATTTATGAGTCATACATTTAATGTTCAGGGTTTCTTAATTATGTTTTTAATAGTTTAAAAATTCCCATCCATCATTTTTCATTTCTTTTTAGCCAATTGAAAAATGTAAGAGGTAATGATACAACTAACAATGTGAAGGGAAATTTTATGACAACCAAAATGATATACCCTACCTAGAAGGATAAATAATCCCTTTTTTATGAAAAATAATTTCCTATTTAACTCATATTTTGATCCAAAACATGAATCTGGTGAAACAACCACATCCCTTCTAATTATTATACTGTAATAGATAACTTTATGAGATATAAGACTTTGACATTCAATGGATCTAGTTTTGTATTAATCATTTATAACTAGATCAAATCCATTGAAAGAATATTCTCTACCCTTCAATACACTTTGAAAGAAAATTTCATTATGGATTTTATTGAGCATAGGGAGAATCTAATAAATTGTGGAAATTAGTCCAAAATTTTATGAATTAGGAAGACGTTAATGATATTAAGTATAAGCAATTACTAAAAATATTTTTTGAATAATATTGTATTCATACTCTTTGACATAATGTTGATAGGTATTTACATGGAAAAAGGAAAATATATGAATTATACATCTTGACGTATGAGTAAAACATAAAAATAACAACATAATATAGCTATCTCATTTTCATTAACCCTGAAAGTAATATTGACCACATCTTGGTAGGATAATTCCAAGTATATAAAAAGTTTTATCCATCAATATATCTCTACCTTCTTCATTACCCATGAATGAAATGTTTACCACTTCTTTTGTGGGAAAATATAAATCACTAAAAATTTTGGGCTATTAGAGATGTTAATAGAAATGAGTTATTTTTTTGATGTTCCCTCAATGTCAAAATAGAGATTGGTAAATCTAAAGGGACATTGTGGACTTGAGAAAGGAATAATAGATTGGATTTTTATTATGGATGTGATATTTAATATAGCAATATGGGTAATAAAGACAATTATACCTCCTTTCTAATGTGTGGGAAGAAGAATCCTGATAAATTCATCAAGGGGACAAGGAAATTATTTTTGTAACGAAAGGAAGGGATCCTAGATAGTGTTTTCTAGTGAGAGAAACAGAAAAATATGATAGAAGAAATTATTTCCCTAGTTAAACCAAATCCCATCGTATAATGTGTTAATTTTTTGTAATAAGGAAAATGGGAAAATGAAATCCTTATTCCAAGGGTTGTTGATGATAATCGATGATAAAACCAATAAGACCTAGAGAGAAAGGGTGATTGTATTCCATTAAAAATAATGTAGTGGATCCGGAAATTGATTCGATGATGGGAACACTACTTATTAATTCATCTATACTGAACTTAAATTTTTTATATATAAATATTGATTTATTCATATCAATCATGTTTAGTTTAAAAATTGAAACACCTCCACAAAACATCAATGTCGAGTTATCAATGAAGATAAAAAATGGGATAGTTTTCCATTTGAATTACATGACTCATATCATATCCATATTTTTGGGATAAAATTCATAGAAATCATTATGATACTGCCCTTAGTGAAATCCAATGATATTCTATGAATGGATTGGTTTTCGTTATTAATAAAAAGAATAATTTATTATAAGAATGAAATAACACTCTTAATCATAAAGAGCCATCTGATTCTATAAATTTCAAGGAGGATGGAGAAACATAATAATACTCAAAATTTTGGATTTTATTTCAAGTAAAAATCTCTATGTCAACTGATTCAGAATAAAAAAATAGAATCCTTGACTGCATTCCAATTATAAGGTAATTTCTTATGTGTTTCTCAACGAATTTCATGGTATTCCACATAGTTGTGATGTTGAGTTCTCCATTAAGCTAATACCTAAATATTTGAAAACATCCAAGACTCTATATAGAATTTAAATTATTGAATATGAGGAGTTTCATAAAAATAAAGCAAGATAATATTGATAATGGGTTTATACACCCTTGTGATTTAAAATAGGGTTCTTCAGTCATTTTAATCATCGGGATGGATGGTTTAGTGGGCATCTTCATTGATTATCATTATCTCACTAATATAAAAATAAAGAAAAATTATCTATTCCCATGGATTTATGACTTTTTTTATTAGATATGTGGATCCCAATGATTCTAAAAGGTCTATATTCAATTATTTAATTACCTAAAAAATGGTAAGAAGTACTATCTCCCTATAAATGGTATTTTTAAAAGTTACGGTCACTAAGAGATCATAGTAATTTATTTTTGATTCATTAATTCTACACCTATATTTATGGGCATGATGATTATAAAATTTTGAGATTACCATGATTTTTTTTGTATTTATTTTTGATGTTATTCATATCTACTCCAATATTATTGAGGATAAAAAGGATAGAGTGAATTCTATACTAAATACATTCTCAAAGTAAAAAGTATTTGAGATTTAAAATAAATTTTAGTTTTTGATTGAGAATTTAACTTTAATTGGGTATGTAATCATTAGAAAAATGATAATTTTCGATTCTTCAAAACTAATTATATTAAATATTGGCCAGAAACAATATCTATGATAGAAATATAATGTTCAAATGTATTAGTAGGTTAATATCATTGATTTGTGAGAAACATATCATGATTTCTGATCCCACTAACCATGATTCCTCATATGGGAGTTATGATTTAATATATTAGTAATGAGGGAAATAAATACACCTATACTCATATAATGCATGATCATTGAACGATTTTTTATTAATTGTGATGCATCTAAAATGGTATTGAGTTCCATAATCATGTAAAGTGAAAAAGTTATAGCCTATTCCTTTTTATTATTAATGACACAAGAGAAGAACTACCAAACATATATAGAATTGAATTTAGTGACATTTATATTGAAAATTTTATGATATTAAGTCAATTTGTAGAAGTTCTATATATATGGATCATTAAATTATCAAGTATAAATTCACAAAAAAAGATATAATATTCTCCAAAAAATGTTGTTATAGATGAAAAAGGATGATTATTTGGTAAAATGTTACGATATTGGGAAAGAAAATATAGTGGTAGATAATCTGATTAGGATGTATCCAATTACCTTATCCATGATAAATATTGAAAGGGATCCACTATTCATGGTCATAAAATGATGGTAATTGGAATAATAAAATGATATTATCCTTTACATTATCTGATAAATTATCAAAACTACATTCATGAGAGAATAAAGGACACTAAAAAGATGATTATTTTCTATAGAAGAAGTTAGATTATATCCTGGAGTTCAATATTTCATAATATATAGTTATGTGGTTTGGAACCAAAATATGTGTCCCAACAAAACTAGAAATGATGAGGGAACATCATTATGATTCTAAAACATAGTCATTCTTTATTCATTCATGAAGCACTATGATGTATATTAATTTTGAGAAAACCCTCTTAACATGATAACTTGAAAATGGGGATTGAATTATTTTCTCCATGATTCATGGAATTCCATCATGTTAAGAAGGAATGAAAAAAAGTCTTAGGGTTTAATGAGACCATTTCTCCCACCATTATTAAAATGGTAAAAAAACATTGAATTTCTCAAGTAGACTCCTGAGGACCCCTAAAATAAATAATTTCATATGGGTCGAAGATGAATCCCATACATAGTTTCATAATTTAAATAATATCATTCAATATTTCTCTTTAGACCAACATTCCTAGATAAAATATAGGGAAGTTTAATGTCATCATGGAGTTCAACTGTTTATTATTTTTTATTATGATCTGAGGGTTTCTACAAGGTTTTATAGAATTTAATATATGTGTTTGAAGTAGAACTAAGATTGAGACATTTTTATCTCTCTTAGATGGGTGAAAAATATTCTTAAAAATTGAATATCTCGAGGATATACTAAGATAATGTTCAACAAATCTCCTTGGATTCTAGGATCTACACTTTCCCCTAGTAGGGTACTCATATAACAATAATTTCCATTATATGATCTAATAGACAACTAAAGAGGCTCTATATAGGAAGATTCTTTGTAATCCAACATGATGGAACAAGTTATAGAGTATAATATGTTAATACTAATCTTATCAATGTGTTGAAAGATAAGTTTCAAACCATTCAACATCATACGAAATGCACAAAAAAATTGACAAAATAGCTATGTTGATAATCATCATAGAAACTAAATTGTTAATCTCAGATATAAAGTGATCCTTTATATATATTTTTGGAATACATTATATAGGTTTGGGAAATAGTGAAATCATAGTCAATGATACATAATCCCCTTTCAGATCATTTATCACATTAGAGTGGTAGACTACTGACAAGAGCTCCCACCTACCCTATATTAAGTACATGATTTGTTTCTTATATCCCTATTGATGATGTTAATTGAAAACCGTCAAACATATTGAATCCATAAGTGGTATTATTTGAGTATGATGTTTTATATAAGGATAAGTCAGTGAATATATTAGATTGTAGAGATTATTTTTAATGAAACAAGGAAACCCACCTATTCAAAGTGTTGTAGCATAATCACATGCTTAAGGAAGTGATATAGGAACTAAAAGAGGTGATGAAATAAAAGTACCCTCGCCTATTTTAGTGTATAAAGGAAATTTTGAGGTAAAAATTTTTCAAGGGGGAAATTATGTAAAAAACTAAAGAAAATTAAATAAAATTCTCTTTGTTAATGAGAAACTATTAATTAAGAAAGGATGTTATATAAATCACATGAACTAATTTGGTTGTTTGGACTATTATATGGCTTAAAAATTTTAAAATAATTTTTATCATTATAAATATTTATAATATATTTCATTGTATAGTGACCATTATGAATAGTATATTAATGGTTATGATAATGTCTAGTTAATAGAAAAAAGGAATATATGGCTTCAACTAGTAAAATTATGCCCAGTGAAACCCATTATTAGAGCTTCTATGGGACATAAAATTACTGGGAACTACTCTTGACCAATGCCAATCCAATATTCTATAACTAAATTATGAGAGAAACTATTTTTAGGAGAATTTAAACCCTTACAATATCACAACCCAAACCATGATCGGTTAACCACCTCATGAATATCACCTCATTATAGTCTTTAACATTGGGTATTCACTATTATAATAAAGAAATAGGTTTTTAGACCCTAAAAATGAATATTTATCTGTTTTAATAAATTTTTCTTATATTTTTCCTTTATAATATTTATTTTTAAAAAATTTCATATTGAGTTTAATAAAAATATATTTCATTATGAAAAAACACAAATAGTAGTTTCCAGAAACATATAGTTTCAATCCACACACAATTCTTGATGAATTTTTTATTTTTTGAAATAAATTATAATTTAGTAATAATATATTATTAAATATTATTTATTAAATATAAATGATAATAAAATTTTAGGAATTTAAGAAGAATTTTAATATGGTTTAGAAAAGCGTTATGTAAAAAAATAGGTATTTTTCATTAAATTTATTTTTTCATTTAAATGTTTACATTTACATATATAAACTTTTATTTTGGTGACATTATTTTCTGAAATCATCAGATCAATATAATCCAATTGTTAATTTTCATAAATTTTGGATATATATCAATTTTTTGGTAAAAAATAATTATGATAAAAATATTTATTCGGTATTATAACCTCATGATGACCCAAAAGTGATGTAATATGTTCCAAAAAATGTATCCATGAACTAATAAATTGTAATCCTTTAAAGTTATATGTTTTATAATTTTTTGATCAATTTTATAAACTCATAATGAATCATATAAAACCCATATTTTATTTTTGGGATTTAAAATCAATTTATTTGAAACAAGGCTCACATCCACATCCACAATTAAATTACATTAATGTGGTCATTTTTTTCATTATAAAATAATAAAACACACTCTTATTTGGTTGAAATAATGGTTATCATAGATGTAATGTTTAAGTTTTTAAAATTTTATCATATAATGTCATTAAATTTTTGGAAATAAATAAAGAATTATACTCTATTTTTTTATATAAGCCTTCCCAACGTACCATTTTTTCACTAAAAAAACAATAATTGCGTTCCTACACCCTTACCTCATTAAATTCACTAAACATATTCCCCCAATATCTTAATAAGATCCCCAAGAACTATGAAGCTCCCATTCAAGGTAAGGGATCCTTAACTTGTCCTTTTATTTCTAGAACATTCTTTATGTAATGCCTTTTGATTTTTTTTATTTTTCATGGTGGGATGTATTTTTACACATACCTATTACATTCATTAAAATTCATACGTAATCTAAGATTACATTATTTTTCATGAAACCCTTCTATTATCAATTAAATAAGCTCATTATTATTTATAAATTATCTTGAAATTTTCTATGTAAAACATTTGTGTAGCGAATACCTATCCCCATTCCAACTCAAGGGTATTAAACCAATTGTAACTATACTAAATATATTTTGGATTTAGATTTATATAACCCACATTCCATAATATGAAGGTTAAAATTTATAAATTGTAACATTTTTTATATGATATATGTGGAACATTTATGCATGTGCAAATATGATTTTGATGGATGGGACATGAATGATAAATCACTTAAATTCATTGGGTAATTTTATTATCACATGAGATTCCGTGTATGGTACATTTGAGGGAATCTTATAAAATTATGATTTATGTGGTTTTTTACTCATGACTAATGTTTATTATGTCATGTTCTATGTTCTTTCTACATTTTTAAGTTTCTTATTTCTTATCATATTGTATCACGCCTCATTATTCAAGATTATAATTCTCACCCCTCTTATATTCCCTTGATATTCATCTTGTCACACACGTAATACATTACCTTATCATAAGATTTTTTTATTCACCTATTGGGCTCTATATATAACTTTTTTATTATATTCATCCCCATGTTATATTGAGATGTTTTAGAAGAACACTAGAATTTTTTAGGAATGAAAATGAATTATTCAATATGATGATTTTATTTTTTTTAAGTTATTAGAAAATGTACCTAATCTCAAAATGTAACATGTATTCATGATATTATATTTTTTTACATATCATAAAACATTATATAATAAATAAATTAATAACTTGTATTAATGTTATGGATTTTCATATAGTTAATGTTGTATACAAAATTATGCCTAACTAATACCCCCAAAATAAATTTAATGGAAATTTTTAGGTTATGATAAGGGGAATATTTGTGCTTTCTCCTATAATTTCAACATAATTATATATTCTAAAACCAATGGATATATATATATATATAGTAAAATTGTTACATATTAATAAATTCAATGTTTGTTATCTAATTTTATTAATCCTATAAAGTACTGAAATAATTCTCCCTTTAATTGTATAAAGAACAATCCAATTGAAATAAAACATATCACTATGATCCATAATGTATAAGGACAACCTTATCACTAGCACTAATTCCCAAGAATAAAAACGCATTTCTGAGTGAATGAAAATTATTTTTTCAAAAAACACCAATAAATGTAGTGCATGCAGAAAAATCTAAGGGGGAATACTATCTCTATATATGAATCATTTTGATTATTTTAAAGATGTCCAATTTTTTAATTGTATCTTCCATTCCCAATGTGATTCTAAAGAAACTTGAGAATATATATGCATATATAATGATGTCTCACCCTTGTTATCTCTATTAATAGAATGCGATACTATAGAGATATGAGATCTCCAATGCACTATTTATATGGAAACATGGACAATCAATCACCTTTGACACTAATTTATTTATAACTATTTGTTATGTAGAGAGACTAGAAATATTGGGAATTAAATTACATGATGATTTGAACACATATCTCATCCTTTCCTCACTAAAAAACATCCTTTAGTTTTATTTTGAATTACAACATGATTAATAGTGATTTGAAACTATAAAAATATCTAACATTCATTTATTATGTTGATAAACGAATAAGGAATTAATAAACCACCATCTTTATAGAAAATAAGAAAAAAATAATAAGAAAAAGGGTTCAAAAACCGAAAATAAATATAAATATCTCAAGTCCACCCTTCGAATAATAGGATTATCCAAATGTAGAAAAATGAAAAATATGCATCATGTCTTTCATGTGGAAATATTTTCCACTAGAAGATGAATTCAACCCAGACGAATGGAAAAGTTAATGTTTCATTATTTTTCCATTGAAATCATTCTATATCATCACATTGAGTATTAAATATTTTTTTGGGTTCCCATATCTATATCCAAATGGAGTAACTATATATATTTTTAATAATTCCTAGTGGAGAGGTAGAAATTTGAGAAAACATTAGGTTAGTATTAATTAATGTTTTAATAGGATACCGAAATATTCTCTTTCCAACTGTAATTATTTTGGTTTTAATGAAATTTTAGGTTGTTCAATTCATTATAAAGAACATCTTCTCAACCTATTTCCTTGATAATGATATATTTATCATTGAATTTGGAAAACATAATTCGTCTATTTTGAACACATAATTTGATGTTGTATGAAACAATAAACTAATGTTTTTTTATAAAATTTTTGAAACCATGAATTGGAAATTTATAATGAATAATTATCTCATGAGTCATATAACACCATGATATGGAATGAATTTCTTGTTCTCTAGAATAAAAATGATAAAGAATATCAATCAAGATAATTATTTCGAAAAAAAATTATGAAAGATTGATAAATTTTATTCATGTTTTCCAGGGAAACTGTAACACCCCAGGTAAATAAAGAATATCACATTTTCATATTTATCCATATTTGGGAATAAAATATTAATATGACTTTAAAGGGGACGCTATTCTCGATGGCGTACCCAACACGCAACAACGAGTTTCTTGGAAATCTTACGTTGCACTCTAATAATAAAATAATATTATTTTAAATGGCAGTTAACATGTAGTCGTTGAATTGGCAAGAATGGATAGAAATAACTAAAATATGATTATATATGTTTTTAAATGTTTTTACATTTATCCAATAAAAGATAAAGGCTTAAAATACGGAAAGAATTCAATTTTAGGCGTATATGCCCTAGTTTTCACTAAAGGTTCACTTATCACCTTTTGATGGAGAACCCTCATTAAATATAGTTTTGGTCACTCTTATACATTCTTTTTGACCAAATAATATCCTCCTTTATAATTGGGACATCAAAATTTACTTTGTGTATGTTTTTGTTATTCTTCCGATAGAGTTCATTTTTTATGAATAAGTGAAAAATGTTGTATTTTAATTCAAAACCTCTTTTAATATAATTTATTTATATGATTAGATAATCTTTTGAATTGGTTTTAAAGTTAGACCATAAAATATTTTTACCATTTTATTCAATGGTGGACTTTGGAATTAATTTCACTTTGGAATTCGACATAAACAAATATCAATCTTTTGATATATATTGTTTCTTAAAAACACGCTATTTGTTTTGACAGTGGGAGTTAATTATTAAATTAATTAATTCTACTTATATTCTTTGAATTAGGTAATATAAAAATCATTTTTGAATTCGGAATATTGAATATAGCTTAGAGTGATTTTTTGGTAATTTTCTGAAAAACACCAATTTTTGATGAATAGTGAAACCACTAAGTGGTAATCAAGCAAACTGATTTTTCAGTTAAATGAAAGTTTACCACTAATGTGTATTGAATTTTGAAAATACGACATAAATGGTTGTCATTAGTATGTAAAATGTGGTTCAATGGAATGAAAATAATTTTTTGTTGAATAGTAACTTTTTTTTCATTAATCGCGATTAGAGGTAATTAGTGTAATTTAAGGTAAAAATGATATTATAAAAATATGAAAACACCATGACACTTGTACTAACCCTATTGGATGAGTCATGGACGACCAAGACAACCCATGGGTCGATTTAGGGGACCCTATGGAGCCTCGTGGGTGAGCTAATGACTTTAATGCCTTTTTTAAATAAAGGTGAAAATGACACTAACATAAATTGTTTTACTAAAACAATTTTAGAATGGGTTATAATAATCATATTTTTTTCTATAAATACTCTTTGTAAAGATAAAAATATTTCCTACATCAGGATATTTTTGTTATAATTTTTAGACATTAAATAAATTAATTTAATTATGACATCATGATGATGCCACGATAACCTCATTAATGAAAAGTTTAAATAAAATGAAACGATAATATAAAATCTAAGACCTACACTTGTCCAAAAACTATTGGACGGGAATATTTAAAAGTCTAATCATCTTATATTTGAAATATACCAATGTGGGACCTTAGAAATTCGAAACACTTTTGAAAATAAAATAATCGTTTCATGATTTCCAAAAGTGGCCCTCCTCTCCTCTTATAAAAGTCCCCCACCTCTATCTCATTTCACACACTCCTCAAGCCTTTGGCTCGGCCATACCCTGCCCATTTACTCTCTAAAAATCCCTCTACTCATCCTGGAGGATTCCCTTTGGGTAGAATCCTTTCAAAAGAAGCCTTTAAGATCAAATAAAAAGGAGTTACACTTTTAAAGGTAATTCATTCTCTCACGTTCATTTGTTTTATTTTTCTTCTCCAACCCCCTAAACTCTTTTTATTTACTTCTTTTGTAACAACACAAGTATATTCAATATACTAGGATGTTGTCATAATATTTATTCGAGCTACACTCTCACACAACTACATCAAATGGTTAAAGAACATACGGTTTTCGTGGATGGCGAAATTCTGCCTCCCGAAACGATGATTGTTCAATACTCATTTAACAACTTCAAAAGGTGGCCATTATGATGTCACTATTTTTATATATGATATATAATATGTTCATTCTTTCCTTAAGCTTCTGTATTTTTCATTTATGGAATACCATTATTGTTTCCATTATGGGTATACATGATATTTTCATTTTACGAAGTGCGGACTACCGCCCCCTCAAAGTGATGTGATTCGTTAATGCCATACGTGGGACGTATAAAGGATGGATTTAATGTTATTATATATGATGTTATACTGGAATTATAATATACCTATATATAATTATTATTTCTTTCCATTAAAGTATGATATAGAAATGAAAGTAGTGTTCATGCGTACGTACGTCTTACCGTCTCCATGAACGGTGCATTTCATTTCTTATCCCCAAATGTAATGTACTATTATAAGTACATGTATATAATGGATATATATGATGAATGATAAATATAAATGACGAATATAAGCATGGAATTAAAATATACATACCTCTCATTTAGTTTTAATTCCATTAATATGACAAAGAAATGAAATTAGCGTTCATGCATACGTACGGCTTACCGTCTCCATGAATGGTGCATTTCATTTATTACCTATAAATGATTATGTAATATTATTGTTGATGCTCCTTTCGTCACAGAATCTAAAAATAGGAAAAGGGAATATCTGAGCTCAAAGTGATTCATCTTTTGAAGAAAACATCAAAAATCGACAAAGGCATGAACATAGGATAAACAGAAACTCCACCGCGCAAGTTATATCACTGCCGCGCAAGTACACTTGCGCGATGCTCTTGGTCGCGCAAGTGACTTGCGCGACCTAAGTGGTAACCGCCTGGTAACCGCACGGGGTCTTCTCCTGCCTATAAATAGACCCTGTGGGCCCCCCATTCGAGAGTATTTTTTTTTCCAAAAACTCAGATTGAAGCTCCCGACGCCCAAGTCTCTTCTCAAAGCTTCCGGAACACTTCTAACGTAATTTCTTACCTAGAACGGAAGATCTAAAGAGAAGAAGGAATGCCTAAGTGTTGAAACTTATCAACACTTGTGCGCCGACTTATTTCCTTCAATATAACTTGCGCGTCCCTTTTTTGGAAGAACCTCAAGAGGATTCTAAAGTGATTAATAAAGAGTCGCTCAAGTATTTCAATGCTGGTTAAAAATAACGCAAGTACACCATGTGTCGTGCAGGTATACCTGCGCGACCAATACTTGCGCGCCCACGGAAGACTTGCATGCCTACCAAGACTTGTGTGCCCCTACCTTTTTGGGTGCCCATCTTGCCCATTTTACCCCTCTTAAGCCATTACACCTTTTCTTTTCAAGATTCAGTCTTCAAGACACTCTTCAAAGCCATTTATGGCATGATTTCTTGATTCGACTTCCTTATCTGAAAGTAATTATGTGGAATATCTCTCAAAACCTAGTGATTTAAATATCCTGATGTCACTAAATATGGAGACTTCATTCATTCAACCTCATCCTTTAATATGAGAGAATCTTTAACTTGGGTCTCCTTTTTTAGGAATAATCCCCAGTTATAAACATGGGCATCCTTCTTTAGGAGTAAGCCCCAAATTCATAAAGTTCCCAAACTTGGGCATCCCCCTCAAGAGTAAGCCCCAATCTCAAATATGGGCATCCTTTTTAGGAAGAAGCCCCAAGCCATAATCCCTAACTTGGGTCTCCTTTTCAGGAATAAGACTAAATTATAATCTTGGGCTTCCTTTTCAGGAGTAAGCCCCAAGTCCCCTAACCTGGGCCTCCATTTTAGGAGCAAGTCCCAGTCATAACCTTGGGCATCCTCTTCAGGAGTGAACCCCAAGTCCCTTAATTTCTCTTAACCAGTCATAAATTACGTTTGATATGGGATTCCTTCTCAGGATTAAAACCCAATTATCAATCCTCTCCTAATTTGGGATTCCTTCTCAGGAATAAGTACCAAGTTAGAGTATTAAAATTTCCATAAAGCACATATACCTTTATGGACCCTGTTCCTGGATTTTCTCCCTAAAAGTAAATCCTAAACCTTCATTTATCTGGGCAGTCATACATACATAAGCCCCAAACAAATTCTTATGATTGCATCTTTCATGGAACAATTGTCTAATTTTTACCAATACCTCTTGTTTCTCACACCGAGCATGACTCGCGTGAGCTTAGAGTGTAAAAGTAATTATGACATTCTTCTTTGAGCCATCAATCATAAACATCATACTCCATTACACGAAATACGTGGGTTCTGATTCCTTTTCCAAAACAAAGGATACGTAGGTAGCCCATTTTTGGGTTCGATCCCAACTTTGAAATAATACCTTTCCATCTGAATGACGATAAACTTCAAGTGCCCCACTGAGTGGCTTTAATACCATCCTGGTCATCATAATGACCAAGAGACTTTTATATAATTGTTTTGAAGGATACCATTGACCAAGAATCTCTAAACAGATATAGATGATACTCTATTAATGAAGAACCTCGAATACATATAAAAGTTTCTCTAAATTTCTTGCATATTTAATCATTGATTGTTAAAACTAAAGGAAAGCTCATTTTATACTTGGTAATGTAATAAGGATTCACGAACATAACTTAAATCTATAAAGAGAGTCCCGGAGTAGACAATAATTCCCCTCAAAAAGGTGTGATGAGTCTGACCTCCCATCCTCTCGACCAATGAAAATTCCTAAGCCTCATTAGTCCACAAACTAATGAGCACCTAACTTTGGAAAGTAGGTCCAAACGGATGTGGAATCATTGGATGTTTCCGGTTCTACGAATAAACCCGTTAGAAACCGATTGGAACGTTTGAATCTCCCATCCATGAGGTCATCCCTGGATTCCATGCGAAACAACAAATGGTGAACCCGACGTGAATCCTTAACCAAGTTAAAGTGATGTTCTTCTTATTTGTTAGCCCCCTTGGGCCAACAAATCAATCATTGACATTTGCTCATCCAAAAGATACAGTGGCCAGATTCATCTTGATTTTTTCTGTTATATGTAATAGGAACTCTTTTCTCAAGATCTTCTGCAAAATGGATTTCCTAAAATTCACCCATGTGAATACTGATGCTGTGAACACCTCTACTGTGAGGTCTGCTGCTGTGAAAACCAATGCTGCTACTCCTGTTGGAACGTCGTCCGCTCTGAGGATGACATCACCAACTCAGCGTCTTCAACGCTGGGTTTCTAATGCACTGGTTAAGGAGTACCGTCGCAACGGTACTATCCCAACTCTGGAGGCCGCTCGTCAAGACCTCCAAGCTAACAACTCTACCTGGTCGTCCGGACAATGGCGGCCAGAAATCAAGAAGCAGGCGGTGCTGACTACCGTCTCCAACCGTTTCGGGTCGTTATCCCCGGAACGCAATTTCCATTCACTCCCTTACTCTGAGGAAGTGAATGATTAGGTCCCGCAGGACCTTAATTCAAAAAGACAGGAGTCCTTCTCAAGGGATCCCATCAACAATCGCCGCCAGACTCGTGCGGTAGTGCTCCCTCAACATGATGAGGGTACCGACTCCAGGCATTCAGCTCAGGTTCCTCGAACCCGAGCAGGCAAGATGAACCGCCAGAGACGGAATCCGGTGAACAATGGGCAGGTTGTCATCCCTGCCATCTCCGGAAAAGTCCACCAACCTAACTTGGTGGAAAACAATGAGCAGGCACAATCACCTGTCCGTTTTAATTCCGCAGTCCAGCAGACTCTTCTGGAAGCATCACGCCAATCCCGCCAAGCAATCCCGGCGGAGTACCATAGGCAGGAACATGCACCTGCTTATACATCACCAATTAGTCAGCAGGCTCGTCTGACTACATATGATGGATCTCGTCAACCGTGTTTGGCAAAGTGTAATCAGCAGGTACATACACCTGCTCATACTAATCAAGCCTACCAACAGTCTCGCATGGTAGCGCACGGAGAAGTCAGTCGGAAAGCCCCAACGACAAACAGGAGGCAGACTCAACTCTCTTCCTCCACACTTGAGTACTGTCAGGATTCACTGACAGGAAAAGGAGGACAGGAGCAGGCACATACACCTACTCCAAGCCCGGAATGGACGTATATCCCTGTTCCGGCAGCTGAAGTCACCAAACATATTTTGTCAATGGTGAAAGAGCAGAATAAAATTCCTGCTCATATTTTTGATGCTTGCCAGGATATCATAACAGCTTCAGCATCATCTCAGGGACAGACACATAAATCTATCCCTAGCAGTGGAGTGACACATCAACGATTCACTCCGGAACAGACACACACATATGTTCCAGTCCAAGAGGGTTATGGGGCATACTCCCCCATATCATACGGACAACCAAGTCAGGCACATACACGTGATTTGAGTGGAGATCGCAAGCCTAACCTGACCATATTTCCTGATCAGGCACATACACCTGCTCAGAGTAACCACTTTCGTCAACAAGTGGTTTCTAAAGTGAGTAAGAAGGCATCTAAGAAAATGATCCGCCCAGCACAGTCAGGAGATCAAAGGCCAATCTGCAACACGGCCTTTCTCGATGTTGGAGTTCTTGAAGAACTCAGACATTTATCTGTCGGAATTCAAGATTCTACTCCCTCAGTTCCTAATAACGGGAACATTAATTTTGAAGGTCTTCAACAGACACTTCCTCATGAAGGCTTACTTAATGAAAATTCGGTCAATCTTGAAGATTCTTCTTCAGATGAGAGCCACATGAACCCTCTGTGTGGTCAGAAGACCAAGGAGCAAGAGATTTCATCTTTTGCTGTAACCCATCATGACGGTCCTCCTCATGGTGATGAACTTCACTGCGAAAGTTCTCTCCGCAGTAGTGATTCACGTTGTCTCGAAAATTTTTCAGAAGGCAATGTAGTGACGAGAAAGCCCTTCTATCTCGAGGCACTTGCAAATGTA
Source organism: Viscum album (assembly GCA_963277665.1). Classification (NCBI taxonomy): domain Eukaryota; kingdom Viridiplantae; phylum Streptophyta; class Magnoliopsida; order Santalales; family Viscaceae; genus Viscum; species Viscum album. The sequence continues at coordinate 1,925,536,913 of OY728128.1, read as the reverse complement.
AATCCAGTCATGTCTGATGCTTTACTATCGGCAGGTGAAACTCTTTCTCCATCAGAGGATAGCCTGGGGTTCAGGTTATTCTACGAACCATCCCCAGGTCATTCATCTTCCAGCATGAATAGCGGACTCTCTACCAACCTTGTCGAACCTAATGAAGCAACAAGGAAGCACCAGCTCTGGTCCAAACAGGTAGAAGAATCTTTATTTAATGATAAATAGGAAATGCTGAACATGAGGAAAAAACTGGCAAAAGGTGAAGTACCAGTCATGTTTTGGCCTTTGGCTGACTCCCAGTACGACATTCCAAAGATGTTGACGGATGATGGAATCCATGATATTCGTCTCAACATATGGAAGACTCTTTGTCAATTGAAGAAGAAAGTATTATCTTACGGTGATTATGAAAATAATATTAAGATAATAGAAGGGTTACAACGCCAGATTGATTTGGCATCTCTATCAGTCTCTCGGTATCCGAAGGCTGAAAAGAAACAGAGAACCCTTCAACGTTCATGCCTTGGCGCACTAAGAACATTTCATCAGTTAATAGCCAATGCTCCATCTGATGTTCATATCAGAGGATGGGGTGTTCATGGAGCACTACATTTCACATTTCTTTCCAGTCAGCAAAGCACGCCGAAAATGGTCTCATGCAATGTTATTTCCCATGGCCGGCCACAGTCAATGGGATTTGTTCATAATCAAAAGCTTGCTCAAGAACAGGCTTCAACTAGTTCCTCTCAAATTCAAGTATATAGAGAAAAAGTTGTTGAATTGCTCCTACATCAAGCAGGCGAGAATATTGCACAAGCCTCTCGTCTGGAGAAAACACGTCATCAAATGATAGAAGTTTCGGAAATCATCCAATGGTCTGTTGAACCAGGTGATAAAAGTGGATACATGTTAATGCATCCAGCTAATTTCCGAACTATGATTCGCATGATCAAGAGATATATTAAGAAGATCTCAGACATAGCATGTCAAGAGACACCCCAACTTGTCAGACTGGGGACTTCTCTATCCCAACCCTCAGAGTCAACAAATGGGATTCGAGGAGTTGAGCGGAAGCAGCAAGAACATCCCCAGTCCACTGGACTGGGGACTTTTTCAAATCCTCAATCCCTCCCTCAGAGAAAATCAGTATTCTCTCGATTAGAGAATAATCCTCAAGAGGAACGAAGAACCAAGCTATCAGGAGATTCTCTCCAAGTGACGGTTCTCCAAGAAGTTCCTGAGGGATCAAGTCAACGGAATGCCATGTCTCATCATGGACATGGATGAAGACAATATCACAGAAATGCTGATAGAAAGGATTCCATGCAATATGCATCCATTAATGTCATCAATGCTGTTGCTGCTGATTCACCAGATGAGGCTCAATCAGAGGGATCAGACGAAGAGGTTCCTGCTCAAGAAGTTGCGCACACAGACCTAAATGAAGAAGGTGTGCACACACGTAATCAAAGGCTTACCCAAAATCTGGATATTCCATCAAGTAACCCACTTCCCCCTCTCCGAAAAGGATCCAATAAGTGGAAAGGAATGAATTAGGTTACTTCTCACCCTTCTTCTGAAGGAGGTCAATCGCTCTCATTAGAGCAAAGGTTTGCACAACAGGAGGAAGAAATGAAAGAATTAAGAAGGTTGAATGCAGAACTACTTCAGAGTAGTCTTCTTCTTAAGAATGCTGAAGTCCGACAGCATAAGGAATTTGTTGTAACTACTGAGATGGATCAAAAATATCCTCCTTTATCAGTACACCCTCAGAGGTCTAATCCTACGGGTCAAACACAACAACGGTTGGCAGCACTACCATCAGTTGCAGCACCAACCACCACGTCTGTCCAAGCTCCATTCATTGAACCTACCCAAAACCAAGTTCAACCTGATGTTTCTCAAAAGTTAATAACTACTATTGAGTCATTAACAGCTCGGTTAGAAACTATGGAAGGTAAACGAGCGCAAGTTCAACATGAAAAGAAAGTTTACCCTGAATGGGTAGATTCAATTTCTCCTCCATCTAGTTTTGGAAACCCTGTTTTCCCTACTTTCAATGGATCAGGCGATCCTGAACAACATTTGACGCATTACCTGTCTTGTTGTGATCCTATGATGGGAACTCCAGAGCAGTAAGAATTAGTGAAACTCAGATGCTTCGTGCGAACCTTGCAAGGACCAGCTTTTGTCTGTATACAAGCTTGCAATCCCGGTCAGTCATCGGATGGGAGGATCTTCGTCAATCATTCCTTCTTCAGTTTAGCTCAACTTTGCCAAAAACGACAGTTTTCGATATTACAAACTGCAAGAAAAGGGAGAATGAAAGAGTCTCTGATTTCATTGCTCGTTGGAAGGGATTAACGTATTCCCTGAGTTTAGCACTCCCTCTGGAGGAACTGTTGCCAATCTATGTGGCAAATTTGCGTGACGAATTACGCACGCCATTGATCCCTGTGAAATACACAGGAGGGTTTTGAGACCTCACTTCAATCGCTCAACAGATTGAAGATTCCCTTATACATGCTAAGGTTTAATCTTGTATAATTCCATCAGCTCCAGGAAGGAGAATGGGTAAAGCGGAAACTGCTACAATTATGCTTAAACAAGCACCTGTACCTATTTCTACTTCAAAACCTTCATCTTCTCGAAGGGCTCCACCTCCTGAACGCCAACAAAAAAGGCTATTTCGTCCAAATGATCAAAGAGATCAACGACGAAAACAATTTGAGTATTTGAAGAGTAAAACATACTCTTTCCAGAGTGAGCAAGTTCCTGGTTACTTCATTTCAGCTCTAGAAAATAATTTGGTTCAATTACCAGTGCCCAAGAGGCCAAACAAGGTAGGAGATGAAGACCGTCCCAATTATTGTCCCTTTCATCAAATTTTAGGGCATCCCATCCAGGAGTGTTTTGTCTTTAAAGACCTCCTACAAAAGATGGTCGACTTGGGACAAGTCAAATTGAAGGGTTCTTCATCTCATGTAGCATGTATTACCGCTACAGATCCAGAGAAAGGAGACGAGTGGCAGGAAGTCAAAAGAAAAACTGCGAAAAAATATGATGATAGGATGGTCAGAAAGACAATCAATCGGACCCATTCCATTTTGTGAACACAATTGAAGAAGCCAATTGTGTCTCCTACAAAAGCTGCAGTAAAGCCTCCATCAAAAGAAAAATCCTCAAAAGGGAAGCACAATTCAAAGAAGAAAGAGGAATCAGGAGAAGATGAGTATGTATCAAAGCCTAAATTGTCTTTGACTCTGGCAGATTTCATGCCATCTACTTCAAAGCAATGGGCACCGTCCCACCAAATGGCATAGCCTAAACAGGCTAACCAGGCAGAGTCTTTATCAGATGAAGAGTTAATCTTTGGTTCTGTTAATATGATTCAATTAATAGATCCATATTCCAGTATTGATGAGCCTGAATTCCCTGTATCAAATAAGGGAATCTGAGGAAGTTCTAGAGGTTCAAAATACAGGGGAAGACGTGGATCTTTCCGAAGCCACTACTCTAATTTTACCCCTGCTAGCACTGTATATGCAGCAGAAACTCCTGGTAGAGCCCTTCAGCGAGCTCAAAAAGAACAATCAAGTTTTTCTGCCAATGGCCAACTCAGTTTTGACATAGTAATTTTGGAAGACCGATTAAATGTTCCATCTTCTTTATCTCAGCTTGTAAATGGATCTAATCAGTCTAATATTCCAAAACCAAGGATGTTGCCAACTTCAATACAAGATGCATCAGCTTCCAAAGCATCTGCTTCCAAGGTACCTGCTAAACCGCATATTCCTATTGGGAAATGCAGACCTCTAGATCAAAAGTATGATATATTGAAACACTTGGCCCAAGTACCAGACAAGTTATCAATTTTGGATGCTTTGAATCTGTCAAAAGATCTTCGGGAATCACTCATCGAAGCTTTGTCAAGTCCTCAGGAGTTTGAAGCTGAAATTGCTGCAGCTGAAATCTATCACATAGAGAATAATCCTGCAAAATTCCATGCAGTGATATCTTACACTGATAAAGATGAAGATGATGTTGTGAATGGGAACATAAAACCTTTTTACTTATCTAGAAAAGTCAATGGTATAGATGTTCTAAGAGCTTTCATTGACAATGGTTCAGGAGTCAACCTCATGCCCATTCTTACACTTCGTCGATTGGGCCTCACAGAATCTGATTTATCTCCTTCTACCATGATGTTACAAGGATATGATAAAAATGAACAAGAACCACTGGGAGAAGTTACACTCAGAACTCAGTTTGGAGATCTTGTATCCAATTCGGATTTCATGATTGTTGATCAAGACTCAGCTTTCAATATCTTGCTTGGAAGACCCTGGCTACATCAGCATGCAGCTATTCCTTCATCATACCATCAATGTCTCATATACTGTTTCGATGGTGAAGTTGGAACATTGTATGGTGATAAGGCCCCGTTCAAGACATGTGAGTCTCAATACATTGAGGCGGAATTTTATCACATGAAGGGAATAAAAAAATCTACAATGAAGGAAATTACCAAAGTTAATGCTTCATATGGTTTGGAGAAAATTCCAATAAATCCATTTTTAAATGTGAGTACAGATTATGTGTTACCTATCAGTCAAATTGACAAAATAGGCCCAAATCAAAATACTCTTATGGAAAGATCCATAATGTCAATTACGGCGATCGAGCCAGACAACATGGGAGAAATTGGTAACCTACCAAGAAGTGATGAAAGCATAAGTGGTGACGTTTTCATTTCAATTGCTGAAGTCCAACAAGTCTATACTTCGCTAATCAGGCCAGAAGAAGTTATAGCAACACCAGAGGTGAATAATGATGTCGATTCTCAATCCATCATCTCCTCTTTATTTCCCAAAGAAGACCCTTTATCATCAATAGGGTCAGAAATGGGAGCTTCTTCTTCAAAATGTGAAAATTTTGACATCTCTTATGATAATGAGAATTTCATTTTTTCATCTACTTTGCAAGTAGAAACGGAAGAAATAACACATGATGAAGAGGAAGAGAAAGATCTTAGAGATGCTCCTCCAGCATTTGAAGAGGGTATCTCTACCACTGTGGATGAACTCAGAGATGTAAATCTGGGTACAGAGAAAGATCCACACCCCACATTAATTAGTGCGGCCATGACCCTTGAAGAGCAAGAGATGTATATTTCTTTTCTAAAGAAAAATAAAGATATTTTTTCTTGGAATTATACAGAAATGTCTGGGCTTGATCCTGATGTTGCTACTCATCATTTGGGTTTACCAAAAGAACATCGAGGTTTTAAGAAAGCCGCGAGAGGAACACACCCAACCTATGCTTCCAAAATTGAAGCTGAAGTGGATAAGATGATCAAAGCCAACTTCGTCAGAGAAGGTCAATATCCCAAGTGGTTGGCTAATATTTTCCCTGTAAAGAAGAAGAACAGACAAATTAGGGTTTTCATCGATTTCAGAGATCTTAATCGGTATTGTCCTAAAGATGATTTCCCAGTTCCGATTACAGAACTCTTAATTGATGCGACGACTGGCTATGAAGTACTTTCTTTCATGGATGGATATTCCGGATATAATCAGATCCGAATGGCCCCAGAATATGAGGAATATACAGCCTTTAGAGCTCCTCAATGTGTGTTTTGTTACCGGGTGATGCCCTTTGGTTTAAAGAATGCAGGTGCAACATATCAACGCGCCATGCATCGTATCTTAAAACCTCTTTTAGGGAAGTTTTTTGAATGCTATGTAGATGATTTGGTGGTTAAATCCAAACAACGTTCTAATCACTTGGCTGATTTGGAAGTCATATTCCACAAGCTTCGACAATATAATTTGAAGATGAACCCCTTAAAATGTGCTTTTGGGGTAACCTCAAGAAAATTACTTGGCTTTTTTGTACGCCATCGTGGTATTGAATTCGATCCTGAGAAGACCAAATCAATCCTTGGTATGTCACCTCCTCAGAAATTGAAAGAATTAAGAGGACTTTAAGGACACTTAGCCTATATTCGGCGTTTCATCGCCAATTTGGCAGGAAAAAGTTTACCATTTACCAAATTATTGAAGAAAGGAGTCACTTACCAGTGGACTAAAGAATGTCAAGAAGCATTTGATTTTCTCAAGAAATACCTCTTGAGTCCACCAGTACTCATGCCACCTATTGAGGGTAGACCGCTTATCCTCTATGTGAAGGCTTTAGAGCGATCATTGGGTGCCTCTCTCGCTCAAAAGAATGATGCTGTGAATGAAAATAGTCTCTATTATCTCAGTAGAACTATGCTTGAAGCAGAAACCCGGTATTCAAGTATTGAAAAGTGCTGCCTAGCATTAATCTTTGCAGTTCAGAAACTGAGACACTACCTGCAACATCATGAGGTCCAATTGGTATCTCGTAATAATCCGCTCAAATTCATCCTTAGTCGTCCAATGCTTACAGGACGTCTGGCAAGGTGGGCGGTTATTCTACAATAGTTCGACATTCAGTATGTGTATCAAAAGGCAATTAAGGGCCAAGCTCTGGCTGATTTCCTGGATGAACATCCTTCAGTGGAAGACACGTATTCAGATATCGAACTCCCTGATGAGGAAGTTTTTCTATTCAAGAGAGTCCTCAAACATGGGAAATTTATTTTTATGGTGCTTCTAGAAGTCCAACAGGGAAGAAAATGGAAAATCCTAAATTCAAGAAACTTGGTTTAGGAATTGTGCTCATTTCTCCAGATAAGGAAGTGTTACCTTATTCCTTTTTGTTGTGGGAAGGTGGTACCAATAATGAAGATTAATACTAAGCTCTCATTACAGGCTTGGAGTTAGCGCTTCAAGCACAAGTGAATCACTTAAAGGTGAAAGGTGATTCAGACCTGGTAATCAAACAAGTCAATGGGGATTATGCCATCAGAAAAGAAGAATTAATCCCTTTGTATGATTACGTCAGAGAGTTAATGTCGGAATTTCCTTCAGAACCGACATTTTCTTATGTCCCAAGATCACAAAATGCTCAAGCTGATGTACTGGCTAATATAGCCACAACTTTAGCAGATCCAAATCGGGATGAGACAACCATCTGTATTGCCCACCGTCGTGCAATTTCACCTTATTTTCAAGTCAGAACAGAGGAAATTAATGATATTAGTCCCATTACTGAACCGTATGGTCATACTACAGGATGGATGTCACCCATCAGGGAATACCTTAAAAATGGAACACTTCCACCTGATAGAGCCGAGAAAGAACAAATTCGGCGACGTGTGGTCAATTTTACTCTTTATGATAGCCCAAACCACCTCGAGAAAATTCTCTACAAATGTGGTTTTGATGGAGTTCTCTTCAGATGTATTGATGGTGAAGAAACAATGGCTGTCATAAAAGAAGTGCATGCAGGAGTCTGTGGTGCCCACCAGTCTGGACATAGACTGTCTGATCAAATTCGAAGGCTTGGATACTTTAGGCCTTCAATGATACAAGATTGTGTTAATTTTACAAAGAAGTGTCCTTCATGCCAAGTATATGCCAACTTCATTCATAAACCTCTGGAGTTGCTTCATATAGCTAAATACTCATGGCCATTTTCTACATGGGGAATGGATGTGGTGGGACCTTACCCTTCAGCTACGGCCAAGCAGTTTAAGTACATTCTTACTGCTACTGATTTCTTTTCCAAATGGGCAGAGGCAGTACCTCTCAAAGAAGTCAGTTATAAATGCATTGTTAGCTTCATCAAGTCTAACATCAATACTAGATTTGGTGTCCCTCATAGCATTTTGACGGACAACGGCACCAACTTCTGTTCTTCTGAGGTAAAGAAATTGTATCAAGAATACAACATTAAGTCCAACCATTCATCTCGATATCATGCGGTGGCTAATGGCCAGATAGAAGCCTTCAACAAGACTCTTTCAAATATAATGCAAAATATGGTGGATAAAGATAAGAGGTCATGGCCTGATAAACTCTTTCATGCTTTATGGGCTTATCGGACTACCACTCGTAATGCAACGCTGTCAACTCCATATTCATTGGTATATGGAACAGAAGCAGTATTTCCAATTGAAGTTCAATTTTCCTCACTCAGAATAGCCATTTGTGATCAGTTATCTACAGATGAGCAATCCCAAAAGTGGTCGAATGAATTGGAATAGTTAGATGAGAAAAGATTGTGCACTTTGCACCACATGGAAATCTATCAGAATCGAATAGCACGAGCTTTTAACAAAAGAGTTCGTCTTCGTTCATTCATTCAGGGAGAATTGGTATTGGTTCATAGAGCACCAATGATACCAGGAATGAATCCTCCCATGTTTGAACCAAAATGGGAAGGACCTTATTCAATAAATAAGGTCTACTCCAATGGAGCGTATTCTCTAATCTCAATGGATGGAGAACACATCAAGACTCCAACTAATGCCATTTTTTTGAAGAAGTATTTTGTATAAACACAAAATATTGTTCCCAGAGCCAAAACAGTCACATTGGTCCTTGATATGTCCTACATGACATTAAACTGTTATTTTTTCCCTGCTACATGACACTAAACTGTGTAGCACCAATAGTCCTAACTGCAAGTCTTTAAACTGCATAGTCCCTTTTTTATGTCCAACATGACACTAAATTGTATTTTGTCCGAGATGACATTAAACTATATTTTGTCCTATCTACATGACGGTAAACTGTACAGAAGTTCCTATTTTGTCCGAGATGACATTAAACTATATTTTTTCCGAGATGGCATTAAACTATATTGTGTCCTAGCAACATGACATTAAACTGTGTGGCACTTTCATCGTCCAACATGACGATAAACTGTAAAAAGTCCCCAGAACTAATATCCTCATATTGGTTCACCTTAGTCCAAGCTACATGACTTTAAACTGTACATCACCAGTTCGTCCTTGCTATATGACGTTAAACTATACAGCAATGGTACAGTATGACTTAAAACTGCAACTTCGTCCCACACGACATTAAACTGTTAAAAAGTTCCCTAAACCGTCCAACATGACCTTAAACTGCATCAACCTTGGTCCATGCATATAACCATAAACTTTATAAATGACCCCTACGTCCGGAAAGACGTTAAACTATATAATCTCAAAGGTCCATTATGGCATTAAATTGCACCATTCATGGTCCATGCATATGAACTTAAACTATTCGCACTTTCGTCCGACATGACGTTAAAATTGTACCCTCTTTTGTCCTTACTGCATGACAATAAACTGCACAATCCCCCTTTCGTCCAATATGACTTTAAACTGTATTGTCCCCATCGTCCTAACTAAATGACGCTAAACTGTACGGAAATTCCTTGATATGTCCTACATGACATTAAACTGTTATTTTTTTCCCTGCTACATGACACTAAACTGTGCAGCACCAATAGTCCTAACTGCAAGACTTTAAACAGCATAGTCCCTTTTTTATGTCCTACATGACATTAAACTGTGCATCGTTAAGGTTGTTATTATCTCTTGTTTCTCACACCGAGTATGACTCACGTGAGATTAGAGCGAACATCAACCATAACACTCCCTTTGGGCCACTAACCATGTGTAAGTCCCAACAACATTTTAGTTAGATCGTTGTCCCCAAGAACAACTTGATCATTAATTCATTCTTTAATTGAACTACACGGACTTTGATCCTTGCCCTCCAGGCTGGGTATGTAGGCAGCCTCCCAAGGATCAAGCCCAAAAACAATCTCTTGACATCGGTTCACCACTATCTCATATAGTGATTGATTCGTGAAACCGCACCTAGAATAAATATCATTACATTGATTCACTTTCGTCCTTGTTGTATGACGTTAAACTATAAAACACTTTTGTCCGGTATGACAATAAACTACAATATTCATTGATTTCCTCATTTGAGAAGGAACCATTATTGACATTGATTTTTTCAATCATGTTTCATTTCAAAAGACTACGTGCATACATGGTAATGCCTAAACTTTTTATCTCCGGTTAAACCATCATTTCACTAAAGTCCCCTTTCACCCTTCACATGTACAAACCAAATTTGTACAATGGGTAGTTCTAGAACTACGTGGGCATGATTCCCATCCTTATGGGATACGTAGGAACGTTCGAGTATCCCTCAAATCCAGCCCCAAGCCTTTTGGGACTAACCCCAAATTTCACTTTCAGTCCCTTAGCTGAAAAGTCCTCATGAAAACACACACACTGTGTATTCATTATTATGGTCCGAATTCTATGACCCTAAAATTAGATTTCTCATACTTTCGTCATGCACGACGTTAAACTACATTTCAAGAACTATGTATTGCTTGATTCTCATTCTTATGAGATACGTAGTGAAGTCCAAAATTTCAATTCAGGACCCAGCCACAAAATGATTATGGTTTTCATTGACCTATGTATCTCTATATACATTGGACAATACCCATCTTTATGTGTTATAATCCTAACCTTAAATATTTTCAGATCTTCATAACCCTTTTCATGACTTCTAATCACAAAAATGTCAAACTTCTGAGAATTCTTTTGCCTGACTATGCAGCACGTGCCCATAGGTGGCCTTGCATAAACAGTCCACATAACAGACTTGTCAGCCGAAATATGTTATTTATTTGACCATTCAGCCAATTCCCTTAGGCGGCCCTGCATATTTCAACCCCCTAATGGGTTTTGTTAAATAATAGTAACTTCATTCTTGGGAAGAATGCCTCTTTTTTCCTTATTTGTCTTAAACGAAAATATGTAGGGATCCGCAAAAAAATAGCCATCCTTAACATATTTGTCCAATATCCTTTTTCATGATCTGAAAGTATTCAAGTCTATGGTTTATTCTTCTTCCCTACGTTTGGGTCAGACCTTCGTAGGAGTGATATTCTTCCAGTTCTTCGATATTCTTGTTTGGAAATATCTTCTCCATATTCAAGTACCTCTTTCCATACAACAAACTCTATACTTTAGAAAATTTGAATCTCCATAAACTATAACTGTCTTTTAACACTAGGAAAGTAAATTTCTGGGAGTTCTTTTGCCTGACTATGCAGCACGTGCCCATAGGTGGCCTTGCATAAACAGTCCACATAACAGACTAGTCAGCCTAAAGATGCTATTTATTTGACCATGCAGCCAATGCCCATAGGTGGCCCTTCATATTTCAACCCCCTAACGGGTTTTGTTAAATAATTGTAACTACATTCTTGGAAACTACTTCTTCTAATGCTTTTTAGCTCTTTTTAATATCATTCATCAGTTTCAAATATTCTTAAGCCATAGTTTACATATTTTCTCTCATACTTGAGCATGGAAATATGTTTTCAGATAAATTGTCAAGGAATTGAATCAATTTTAATCCATTTCGATCAAGGCTACTTCGACCTTAAACATTATCCCCTTTATGTCTGGCATGCATGACTTTAAACTGCCCACAAAAGACAAAGGAACTCTAAATAAAAGTCATGTTCCTTCTCAATAAATATACATTTTTGTATGATTTAGGTAATATTGAGAAATTAAAAGGTTCAAAGTTTGTAGGATTATTTGTAATAATCCTAGTAAAAATCAAACTATGCTTACTAGGCCCATTGGCTTAAGTAAATTTGAAGCAGGTAGTGAAAGAATGCAGGTACAAATGATTGAAGACGAAAGTGTTTTTCATTGATACACAAGAGTTAGAAGGACATCCACGGACTGGAGTCTCTTCTCTTTTTAAAGAATTACAAGAGGCTTTCAACATAACACTTCATTTGATTTATAGCATCCCGAGCTTCATCAGCAACCACCTGGAATTCATTCATTCAACTGGATACAAAAAGAGATGCAGTGATACCAGCTCTTCTTGGAACAACTGTAAGAGGATGTTCTTGAGTGCGGTTTGAGAAAATTTTCTGCTGATCAAACAGTGACTCTGTTTCTATCCAAGAGACTTGGGAGATGGATACATGGATTTGAGAATAGAGCATTGGATGTAAAAAAGCCATTTGGAGAGAGTAATCTTTTCATATATTACTCTAATACCATGTTAGTCTTCTCTCCACCAACCATTAGTAGAAAACATTTCAGCCCATGGGTTTTCCATTTTCATATCTGCAAGGAAATGACATGGAGGAAGAATTTGAAAGTTCACACCATTATTGTTGCTCTTAATGCACAACATAACCGAAATAGAGAAGTAGCAGTGCAGCTGCATCTCAGGTGTATAATTGTTTTGATTTGGAACATTGACTCCTTGCAGATAACCATGACCACACAAAGGCAGATGGATGATCTGTGGAAGATCAGGTCGATATTTCTTCAAGTACTTAGCCAAATCTGAGAGAGTGCTGTTGCAGATATTATAGTAATCATGGATAATGACATTCATCATGTCATCAATCCGCTTTCTAGCCAGTTCATCAGCCATTCCAATTCCCTTGGGAACCACTGAATCTGCACAAAAGATGAATAAACTAACTCTTAAATAGGTTTATTTTCCATAAAATTTGTGAAATAAATTTGAAAAATGGCTAAGGCATTAAGTCGCGGAAGTCTAAACAAAAACGCGCAAGTATTTGTGTGTCGCGCTAGTTTTTGACTCCCAAGTATAAACAACGCATGTACATATACCTTTACAGTAGCGCGACATCAAGGAAAACACTAGAAAAAACAGAGCAACTTGTGCGGCGAGGAATACTTGCGCAGCGAGAGCTCGAAGGTATGAAGTCCGGAAATCTGGATACTTGTACGGAGGTGAGGCCATGTATTTATAGGCCAGGAAGCCTATCTGTGCGCCGTACCCAGAGCGCTTAAGGCCTGCGCGATGCAAACTTGTGCGCCGCCTTCTGTGCACTGAAGACTTGCGCGCCACCCTTTTCCTTTGGATGGATTCGATTTCCTCAGAGTCAAATACTCATTTCTCTCCGGATCCAACTTTGAGGGGGGAATTTTGTTGACGCTCCTTTCATCACAGAATCTAAAAATCAGAAAAGGGAATATCTGAGCTCAAAGTGATTCATCTTTTGAAGAAAACATCAAAAATCGACAAAGGCATGAACAAAGGATCAATAGCAACTCCACCGCGCAAGTTATATCACTACCGCACAAGTACACTTGCGCGACGCTCTTGGTCGCGCAAGTGACTTGCGCGACCTAAGTGGTAACCGCCCGGTAACCGCCCGGGGTCTTCTCCTGCCTATAAATAGACCCTGTGGGCCCCCCATTCGAGAGGATTTTTTTTCCAGAAACTCGGATTGAAGCTCCTGACGCCCAAGTCTCTTCTCAAATCTTCCGGAACACTTCTAAGGAAATTTCTTACCTAGAACGGAAGATCTAAAGAGAAGAAGGAAGGCATAAGTGTTGAAACTTATCAACACATGCGCGCCGACTTATTTCATTCAATATAACTTGTGCGTCCCTTTTTTGGAAGAACCTCAAGAGGATTCTAAAGTGATTAATAAAGAGTCGCTCAAGTATTTCAATGCTGGTTAAAAATCGTGCAAGTACACCATGTGTCGCGCAGGTATACCTGCGCGACCAATACTTGCACGCCCACGGAAGACAAGTGCGCCTTCCAAGACTTGCGCGCCCCGACCTTTTTGGGTCACCATCTTGCCCATTTTACCCCTCTTAAGCTATTACACCTTTTCTTTTCAAGATTCAGTCTTCAATACACTCTTCAAATCCATTTATGGCATGATTTCTTGATTCGACTTCCTTATCTGAAAGGAATTTTGTGGAATATCTCTCAAAACCTAGTGATTTAAATATCCTGATGTCACTAAATATGGAGAGTTCATTCAGTCAACCTCATCCATTAATATGAGAGAATCCATAACTTGGGTCTCCTTTTTAGGAATAATCCCCAGTTATAAACTTGGGAATCCTTCTTTAGGAGTAAGCCCCAAATTCTTAAAGTTCCCAAACTTGGGCATCCTCCTCAAGAGTAAGCCCAAATCTCAAATATGGGCATCCTTTTTAGGAATAAGAACCAATCCTTAATCCCTATCTTGGGTCTCCTTTTCAGGAATAAGACTCAATTATAATCTTGGGCTTCCTTTTCAGGAGTAAGCCCCAAGTCCCCTAACCTGGGCCTCCTTTTTTAGGAGCAAGTCCCAGTCATAACCTTGGGCATCCTCTTCAGGAGTGAACCCCAAGTCCCTTAATTTCTCTTAACCAGTACTAAATTACGTTTGATATGGGATTCCTTCTCAGGATTAAAACCCAATTATCAATCCTCTCCTAATTTGGGTTTCCTTCTAAGGAATAAGTGCCAAGTTAGAGTATTCAAATCTCCATAAAGCACATATACCTTTATGGACCCTATTCCTGGATTTTCTCCCTAAAAGTAAATCCTAAACCTTCATTTATCTGGGCAGTCATACATACATAAGCCTCAAACAAATTCTTATGATTGCATCTTTCATGGCACAATTGTCTAATTTTTACCACTACCTCTTGTTTCTCACACCGAGCATAACTCACGTGAGCATAGAGTGTAAAAGTAATTATGACATTCTTCTTTGAGCCATCAATCACAAACATCATACTCCATTACACGAACTACGTGGGTTCTGATTCCTTTTCCAAAACAAAGGATACGTAGGTAGCCCATTTTTGGGTTCGATCCCAACTTTGAAATAATCTCTGTCCTTCTGAATGACGATAAACTTCAAGTGCCCCACTGAGTGGCTTTAAAACTAGCCTGGTCATCATAATGACCAAGAGACTTTTATATAAATGTTTTGAAGGATACCATTGACCAAGAATCTCTGAACAGATATAGATGATTCTCTATTGATGAAGAACCTCGAATACATATAAAAGATTCTCTAAATTTCTTGCATATTTAATCATTGATTGTTAAAACTAAAGGAAAGCTCATTTTATACTTGGTAATGTAATAAGGATTCATGAACATAACTTAAATCTATAAAGAGAGTCCTGGAGTAGACAATAATTCCCCTCAAAAAGGTGTGATGAGTCCGACCTCCCATCCTCTCGACCAATGCAAATTCCTAAGCCTCAGTAGTCCACAAACTAATGAGCGCCTACCTTTGGAAATTAGGTCCAAACGGATGTGGAATCATTGGATGTTTCCGATTCTATGAATAAACCCGTTAGAAATCGATCGGAACGTTTGAATCACCAATCCAGGAGGTCATCCCCGGATTCCGTGTGAAACAATTATAAATACATGTATATTCTGGATATATATGATATATATGCTATCCAAATCAGGAATGTCATTCTGGATATAAAGAACCTTTGACCACACAAACAACATGTAATTGTAAGAAGTCCACTTTCGACATAAGAACCAAATATCGACAAAACAAACATTATTAACATAAATGATTACATAATGTTTATAACATGACAATAAGTAATATAAAAGGAATAATGAACTAGAAAAAGGTTCTTAATAAAGTGGAAATTAACTCAAGTTTATTATTCAGGACGTTAAAGAATGATCGAGTCTAGTCGGACCCGAGGTAAGGGATCCTACACCTCTCTTTCTTTTTAAGTACACTCTTTTATGTCATTCCTTTTAATCTCATATTTCTTATGATTGGGATGTTCCTTTATATTAATCCTACTGTAATTATTATGTTAATATGATGAGAGACCCTATTTTCCTCTCATCAATCCATTTTGGAAGTTTTGAGTGGCGTCGTTAGGCTGCCGAATTTTCGTAAGAGATCTAACCTCTCTCTTTCTCTTTAAGTACTCTCCTTTATGTCACTTTTTTTAAGCTCCTCTTTTTTATGATGGGGGATGTTATTTTATATTACTCTTTCTGTACATTTTATTTTAATGTGATGAGCTACCCTATTTGATCTCATCAATCCATTTTTGGAAGTTTTATGTGGCGTCGTTAGGCTGCCGAGTTTTCGTAATGGATTTTTCATCTCACTTTTATTCCTGTGAGATTTATGCTACATTTGCCACAATTTCATTTGATTGGTGTATGTAATGACCATTATTTTACTCATTATGTAATATTATTTCATTTATTATTATTTACATCAATATTGTATTTCCCTTCTTTCACGGGGCGTATGTTTCGAAAGATACCCATGTCAGTAAGGGAACCTTTCACCCTCCTCTTTTTAAAAGACTTATTTTGTTGGGTCTATTATTTTACATATTGTTATGTTGGGATATTTTCTCATATATCCTTATTGATGTAAATTTTATGTCCATGTGATGATATATCCTTTTTTTATCTCTCATCAACTCATTTTGATGTGACATCGTTAGGCTGTCAAGGGAACTTCTTAACCCAATTTCGATTTCTTTGGGTTCAACATGTAGTTATTGAATATGTCATCCTTTGAATATGTGTGAATGTACTTTTATTATTTTACACTTAATATCCACTTATATTTGGTGTATTCGTTTGTCACACATAATTATGTAATTGAGTTATCCTTAACCCAAGGATACCGTCTTTGTAAGGGACTTTGTCTCAATCTCCTTTCATTGAGGCATATTTTGTTTTATACACAGCCTTCTTTTATATGGTGTATAAACCCCTTTGTCTTTTATGCTTATTCAAAAGGAATCTTTTTTATACGAAGCGTTTACTAAACGACAAAAGGGAATGTTTTTGTCGTACGTTTGCTGCGACAACGACTTCTCCGCCGTCGTGACCGTTATTTGAGTTTCGGCTTCCTCTACAAGCCATACCTTCTTTTTATAAGAAAAATAAATACCATGTTTTAATTTTAATTTATTTTGGTATTGAAAATGGTTTCCAAAATGTTTTTATATCAATGTGTTGTATTGATATCTTGTGATTGAAACGTTGAAATGTTATGTTTCCTTTATGCATGTTTTATGTGATATGATTATGTTGAGGTTCCTAGGAATTATTATGAAGACGGGTGGTTCCGTGATAAACTAAGGGCGGGTGAGCCCGATATAGCTCTCCAATACATTGGGTAACATGAAGGAATGAAACATTAAGGTTTCTCCAAAGAGATTTAGGGAATATACTATGATGGGTATTCCAAAACGTAACTAAGAGGGTTACTCCCTACGTAAGAATGTTATGAATGCCTCAAGTTACCTTTATGTCTTATGATTTCTTTGATTTATTCATGGTTTGATGAGGTATGTTAAAGTGCCTGTGTTTTATGGGTAATGTATGATTTCATTCTTATGTATATATGAACTCATGTTTCCTTTCCATATTTTTATAACCCTTACTGAGCTTTTTATGCTCATCCCAAGTTTTTGTAATGTTTTTCACAGGTCAAGGGAAAGGAACATGATGTGATGATAGTGTCAAGGATGTGTGAAGAAAGAATCCGTGTTTAATTTTAAATATGTTTCCATTGATGGGAAGAATGAATATTGTATTTTATGTAACCACTTTGTTTAAATGTGGAATGTAATGCAAGTTTCATGATCTAATTCTCTAAAACTCTAAACCTGAAAAGATCCTCAAGGTGTAATCTTGTAATAACTCAAGATTAAGTATGGTTTAAGGCTGGGGCCTTATATTTGGTATCAAAGGTCAGTTTAGATAACTTTAGAGGTTAGGGTATTCTCTAATCCTAAGTGACATTACCATAATGGTTAGGATTTCAGAAAGAGTCCTAGTTTTAGATAAAGTGAATGAGTAAGTATATCTTAGTGTTTACCTTCCCCATTAGTACATGATGGTTTTGTTGATATACTCACTCTGACATTTCTGTTTTTAGTGAATGGCTGGATCTCGTAGGCACCAAAGTGACAATTGGTTTGAAGGAAACTCTGGTGGTTCTCTGATTAAGAGACTCGATGAAATGGGGTATTCAATGAGGAAACTCGTGGTTGTTCTAAACCAACTATCAAGGATTCATGATCAACCACGTGAACCTTGGTATGTTCTATAATGCATCATGTACGAGATGACCAATCGATGTGGATGTTCAGGTAATAATTAAAAAGGTAACCATTAGGGTTTATATGATCCTTACTATTGAGGTAATTATGGGTTATTATATGTTATGATGGAAAATGAAATGCATGAGATAAACTTGAGGTTAAAATATGTTCTGTTTATTTTTGAAGATTTTATCTCATTTTGGGAAATGTTTTGATAATTATATAGTTTTGGAAAAAGGACAACACACAGACCATGTGACAACCCGTCGCGTCAGACAATGCTACGGGATTCAAACCCACAACCAAAGTGCGACTGGTATGTATCGCCTACCACTGGACTACATGAAGTCCCTGGTTAGTTTGATTGTTTCTTTCTAGTTATATGATTTTATGAATTAAGAGTAAGTTGATTTTGGGTTATTTATGAAAATGATTAACCTATCATGGAGGATATGTGATTAGGTTAATTACTTTTCAATACGAGACTTTAGGAGCAACTGATGTTGTTTGGAGATAAATGTTACGATTTAACATGGAAGACTATGTGACTAAATCCTTCAAATATTTGGGTTTCAATCTTATATTGGTTTACTTTGATGAATTTTATGGACAAATTGTTTATCTAATGGTCCTCGTTGATCTATGGGTTTTGTTGGACAAATTTTGGAGGTTAAGAATAGATTTTCTTTTTATAAAGGGTTATCCTTTTCTGGATTATCTGGTCTTGTACTATCCTTTTTGGTTTTGGTTTTGGTTAAAGTATAAAGACATGGGAAGTATATATTTCTCTTTTGTGGATTAGGTGATTCTCTAAAAGTTGATTATAGTACTCTTAATCTGAACAAGTCTTCCTAAATACTTGCCTTTTGGAGAAAACATGAGTTTGTGTAAGGAATCTAATAAATGTTGAAATCAACATGATAAGTGATTATGTTTCCTTATGAATAAATTCCCTAATAAAAAGTATCTTAAAACAAAAATGTTTTCTATTAACTTTTCCTACTGGGGAATCGAATACCATTTAACCCATCACAAGTTCGCGATTTTCTCATGGTTAACATTCTCCTAAACATGTTTTCTATCACTCTTCATCAAAACATGACCCTATGTTTTCTCCTCCATGTCCATGTTTTCATACATGGAATCCTAGTGTGGGTTAACTCGGGTGACCTTTGTACTTATCTTTCTTTATTTTAAAGTGATTGTTTTACCGACTCTTCTTCCGATGTGGGACTTTCAAGGATGTTTCCAAGCCCAATTTTAAAATTGCGAGGACGCAATTCCCAATAGGGGGGAAGGATATAACACCCCAGGTAAATAAAGAATATTAAATTTTCATATTTATCCATATTTGTGAATAAAATATTAATATGACTTTAAAGGGGACGCTATTCTCGATGGCGTACCCAACACGCAACAATGAGTTTCTTGGGAATCATACGTTGCACTCTAATAATAAAATAATATTATTTTAAATGGCAGTTAACATGTAGCCATTGTATTGGAGAGAATGGATAGAAATAACTAAAATATTATTATATGTGTTTTTAAATGTTTTTACATTTATCCAATAAATGATAAAGGCTTAAAATACAGAAAGAATTCAATTTTAGGCGTATATACCCTAGTTTTTACTAAAGGTTCATTTATCACCTTTTGATGGTGAACCCTCTTTAAATATAGTTTTGGTCACTCTTATACATTCTTTTGTACCAAATAAAATCCTTCTTTATAATTGGGACATCAAAATTTACTATGTGTATGTTTTTGTTATTCTTCCGATAAAGTTCATTTTTTATGAATAAGTGAAAAATGTTGTATTTTAATTTAAAACCTCATTTAATCTAATTTATTTATATGATTATATTATCTTTTTAATTGGTTTTAAAGTGAAACCATAAAATATTTTTACCATTTTATTCAATGGTGGACTTTGGAATTAATTTCACTTTGAAATTCGACATAAACAAATATCAATCTTTTGATATATATTGTTTCTTAAAAACACGCTATTTGTTTTGACAGTGGGAGTTAATTATTAAATTAATTAATTCTACTTATATAATTTGAATTAGGTAATATAAACATCATTTTTGAATTCGGAATATCGAATATAGCTTAGAGTGAATTTTTGGTAATTTTCTGAAAAACTCCAATTTTTGATGAATAGTGAAACCACTAAGTGGTAATCAAGCAAACTGATTTTTCAGTTAAATGAAAGTTTACCACTAATGTGTATTGAATTTTGAAAATCGGACATACATGGTTGTCATTAGTATGTAAAATGTTGTTCAATGGGATGAAAATAATTTTTTGGTGAATAGTAACTTTTTTTCATTAATCGCGATTAGAGGTAATTAGTGTAATTTAAGGTAAAAATGATATTATAAAAATATGAAAACACCATGACACTTGTCCTACCCCTATTGGATGAGTCATGGCCGACAAATACAACACATGGGTCGATTTAGGGGACCCTATGGAGCCTCTTGGGTGAGATAATGACTTTAATGCCTTTTTTTAAATAAAGGTGAAAATGACCGTAACATAAACTGTTTTGCAAAAAAAAAACTAGAAGGGGTTATACTAATAATATTTTTAACTATAATTACTCTATGGAAAGATAATTAGATTTCCTACATCATGATATTTTTGTTATAATTTTTAGACATTAAATAAATTAATTTAATTATGACATCATGATGATGCAACGATGACCTCATTAATGAACAGTTTAAATAAAATGAAACGATAATATAAAATCTAAGACCTACACTTGTCCAAAAACTATTGTATGGGAATATTTAGAAGCCTTATCATCTTATATTTGAAATATATCAATGTGGGACCTTATAATTTAGAAACACTTTTGAAAATAAAATAATAGTTTCATGATTTCCAAAAGTGCCCCTCCTCTCCTCTTATAAAAGGCCCCCACCTCTACCTCATTTCACACACTCCTCAAGCCTTTGGCTGGGCCATCACCTGCCCATTTACTCTCTCCACATTCCTATCCTCATCCTAGAGGATTCCCTTTGGGCATAATCCTTTCAAAGGAAGCCTTTAGGCTCAAATCAAAAGGAGTTACACTTTTAAAGGTAATTCATTCTCTCATGTTCATTTGTTTTATTTTACTTCTCCATCCCCCTAAACCCTTTTTATTTACTTCTCTTGTAACAACACCAGTATCTTCAATATACTAGGATGTTGTTATAAGATTTATTCGAGCTACACTCTCACACAACTACATCAAATGGTTAATTAACATACGGTTTCCGTGGATGGCGAAAGTCTGCATCCCGAATCGATAATTGTTCAATACTCATTTAACATCTTCAAAGGTGGCCATTATGATGTAACTATTTTTATATATGATATATAGTATGTTTATTCTTTCCTTAAGAATATGTATTTTTCATTTATGGCATACCATTATTGTTTCCATTATGGTTATACACGATATCTTCATTTTAGGAAGTGCGGACTACCGCCCCCTCAAAGTGATGTGATTCGTTAATGCCATATGTGGGATGTATAAAGGATTGATTTAATGTTATTATATATGATTTTATACTGGAATTATAATATACCTATATATCATTATTATTTATTTCATTTAAAGTATGAGATAGAAAATGAATGTAGCGTTCATGCATACGTACGACTTACCGTCTCCATGAACGGTGCATTTCATTTCTTATCCCCAAATGTAATGTACTATTATAAGTACATGTATATAATGTATATATATGATGAATGATACATCTAAATTATGAATATAATTCTGGAATTAAAATATACATACCTCTCATTTAGTTTTAATTCCATTAATATGACAAAGAAATGAAAGTAGCGTTCATGCGTACGTATGACTTACCGTCTCCATGAACGATGCATTTCATTTCTTACCTCTAAATGATTATGTAATATTATAAATATATGTATATTCTGGATATATATGATATATATTCTATCCAAATCAGGAATTTCATTATGGATATAAAGAACTTTTGACCACACGAACAACATGTAATTGTAAGAAGTCCACTTTCGACTTAAGAACCAAATATCGACAAAACAAACATTATTAACTTAAATGATTACATAATGTTTATAACGTGACAATAAGTGATATAAAAGGAATAATGAACTAGAAAAATATTCTTAATAAAGTTTAAATTAACTCACGTTTATTATTCAGGACGTTAAAGAATGATCTAGTCAAGTCGGACCCGAGGTAATGGATCCTACACCTCTCTTTCTTTTTAAGTACACTCTTTTATGTCATTCCTTTTAAGCTCATATTTATTATGATTGGGATGTTCTTTTATATTACTTATACTGTAATTATTATGTTCATATGATTAGATACCCTATTTTCCTCTCATCAATCCATTTTGGAAGTTTTGAGTGGCACCGTTAGGCTGCCGAATTTTCGTAAGAGATCTAACCTCTCTCTTTCTCTTTAAGTACTCTCCTTTATGTCACTTCTTTTAAGCTCCTATTTTTTATGATGGGGGATTTTCTTTTATATTCCTCTTTCTGTACATTTTATTTTAATGTGATTATATACCCTATTTGATCTCATAAATCCATTTTTGGATGTTTTAAGGGGCGTCGTTAGGCTGCCGAGTCTTCGTAAGGGATTTTTCATCTCACTTTTATTCCAGTGAGATTTATGCTACATTTTCCACAATTTCATTTGAGTGGTGTATGTACTGACCATTATTTTACTCACTGTGTAATATTATTTCATTTATGAGTACTTACATTAATGTTGTATTGTCCTTCTTTCACGGGGCGTATGTTTCGAGAGATACCCATGTCGGTAAGGGAACCTTTCACCCTCCTCTTTTTAAAAGACTTCTTTTGTTGGGTCTTTTATTTTACATATTGTTATGTTGGGATATGTTCTCATATATCCTTATTGATGTAAATTTTATTTCCAAGTGATGAGATATCCTTTTTTTATCTCTCATCAACTCATTTTGATGTGACGCCGTTAGGCTGTCAAGGGAACTTCTTAACCCAATTTTGATTTCTTTGGGTTCAACATGTAGTTATTGAATATTTCATCCTTTGAATATGTGTGAATGTCCTTTGATTATTTTACACTTAATATCCACTTATATTTGGTGTATTCGTTTGTCACACATAATTATGTAATTGATTTATCCTTAAACCAAGGATATCGTCTTTGTAAGGGACATTGTCTCAATCTCCTTTCATTGAGGCATATTTTGTTTTATACACAGCCTTATTTTTTATGGTGTATAAACCCCTTTTACTTTTACGCTTATTCAAAAGGAATCTTTTTTATACGAAGCGTTTACTAAATGACAAAATGGAATGCTTTTATCGTACATATGCGGCGACAATGACTTCTCCGCCGCCGTGACCGTTATTTGAGTTTCGGCTTCCTCTACAAGCCATACCATCTTTTTATAAAAAAATAAATACCACGTTATAATTTTCTATTATTTTGGTATTGAAAATGGTTTTCACAATGTTTTTATATCAATGTGTTGTATTGATATCTTGTTATTGAAAGGTGGAAATGTTATGTTTCCTTTATGCATGTTTTATGTGATACGATTATGTTGAGGTTCGTGGGCATTATTATGAAGACGGGTGGTTCCGTGATAAACTAAGGGCGGGTGAGCCCGATATAGCTCTCCAATGCATTGGGTAATGTGAAGGAGTGAAACGTTAAGGTTTCTCCGAAGAGATTTAGGGAATATACTGTGATGGGTATTCCAAAACGTAACCAAGAGGGTTACTCCCTACGTAAGAATGTTATGAATGCCTCAAGTTACCTTTATGTCTTAGGATATCTTTGATTTATTCATGGTTTAATGAGGTATGTTAAAGTGCCTATGTTTTATGGGTAAAGTATGATTTCATTATTATGTATATATGAATTCATGTTTCCTTTCCATATTTTTATAACCCTTACTGAGCTTTTTATGCTCATCCCAAGTTTTTGAAATGTTTTTCACGGGTCAAGGGAAAGGTACATGATGTGATGATAGTGTCAAGGATGTGTCAAGAAAGAATCCGTGTTTTATTTTAAATATGATTCTGTTGATGGGAAGAATGAATATTGTCTTTTATGTAACCACTATGTTTAAATGTGGAATGTAATGCATGATTCATGATCTAATTCTCTAAAACTCTAAACCTAAAAAGATCCTCAATGTGTAATCTTGTAATAACTCAAGATTAAGTAAGGTTTAAGGATGGGGCCTTATAGAGACAATATGAAACCAAAATTTGGTGGAATGGGTGAAATGAACACAAATAATTTAGGGAATGTAACACTACTGTGTGCGGAAATATTCTTGTAGAATATGGTTATTGATATTTTTACATCATAACAATTACTAATGATATAATAAAATGCGAAAATTCCTACATGATGATTTAAAATTTCAATCCCTCTTATTAAATAATGAAGTTCATGTATAAATTAAAGAATAAAATTTATTTGAAGATAAATAATCCTTGATCGGATTGATGTCGTGAATATCTTAACAAAAAATTATCAAATTTACATTAGAGTTTTTATTTTCTCTCAAATCACATTACATTATAAAACATATTGTAATGGATTTTTTGAGAGGTTGAATTATAAAATATAATACATATAAATGTCAATGATGTGTCAAGCATATCATCAATTATCCTTTTGGGATATGAATTGAATATTGTGGTGTGCACACTAATCCAAGTTCCAAATAAAGTGGAAAATGGAATTACCTTCAAGTTATGTAGTGTAATGAAACATTTGTTTCACATAGATATGTATGGGGATGTGAGTTTTCAATGACCACATTTTGAAAAAAATTGAGCACCCAATGTATGAAATGTATATTTATAGGATAACCCTTGGGACACATATGATGTTATTTATATAACCCCTCAATCTAGAAAGTGATTATACAAATTCAATTTATATTTCTTGACATGGAGAACATCCTAAATATGGATAGTGAATGAAATATTTACATTGATGAATGTTAATATTGTGATATAAAATAGTTGGTATATGAACAAATTCCACATGTCCTAGAGGAAGATGATAATCCTAAAATAGATGTACTATATAGGATTACAAAAGATTTAAGAGAGTGAGAAAGATATAGTTTTCATGTCACTGATGATTGTAAACCATTATTTACTAAAAATAACGAACTAATCAAATATAATGAAAAAAAGATATCTTAGAAGATGAAATATAGAAAAAATCCATGTATTCGTAATTATAGAAAACATATCAAACCCATGTTTTTATTTTTTTTGATCTTATAAATGATGTAAATCATGTGGGGTAAAAAGGTATTTCAAGAGAAAATGGAAATTGAGAATGAATTAAATACCTGAAAGGAAATATCTACTTGTTAAATTGTTTAAACAAAATCACATAATATAATATGATAAAAAATTTACATCATTATACATTTTCAAATAAATAATAACTCTACATTCAATCATTGATTAAAAATATAATGAAATTTGGTGAGAGATGTGGAAACAGTATTATTTAATGGAATAGTTTAGGATGATTTATATATGACATAACTAGAAGGGGATTTTAATCAATGATATGCTAAAATGGATTAAAATATTTTGACATCCATTTATTCAATGAAATAAGAATTCATGTCATAATAAATTTAGCTCGATGAATATATTAAAGAATTGAATTTCATTATGAACTAATTAGAGGTATGGATTTTCATGTTCTTCAATAAGAGTTCAATAATTACCATATCACTATATATGAATGACATATTACCTATTCCAAATGACATACTTGTATTGAAGTTAGTTCTGGATTGTATAATCCTATTCTTCTCAAAAAAGATATTAGGTGAAGTCCATACATTCTTTAGATTAATGTGATTCATGATAGATCCCAGAAGATGTGTGGACTAAGTTTATTATTTTTCATTAGCATAATATTAAAAATATTTTTTATATTAAACCCCTGAGAGGACTAGTTCTGGTTCCTTATCGTTTACATATTTATTAAGAATTTCATCCTAATACATAGAAGGATTAATAGAGAATCAGTATGATACCATATGCTTCTATGGTAAGTTCCATCATGTATGTCTTGTAATGTACCAGTATTGATGATTATTTCGTAGTGAGAATGGGAAAAAGATATTAGTGAAATATTTATGTAACATAATTTCATAACTGTTAAGGATATCCTAAGTAAAAAAAATAAAAAAATATATGTTCCTAATGTATGCAGGATACAAGGATCCAATCATTAAGTGTTATATGAATACTAGATTCCAAGAAGATCAAAATTATTTGAAGTCATAACCAATCAGTTTATTAAGTATTAATGGGGGATGTGTGATCTAGAAGAGTTCATAGTGTCCAATTTTCACCTATTTTATATTTTAGTTTTAGTATATAGTGTATTCTGATTCATCCAAATAAGGTATTTGAATATGAAATTTTTATGATATCTTGATGTGGTACAAAAATTTAATGAACCTATAACATTATATTATGATAATAATGTAGTGATGAATCTATTAAAGGACATAAGGTACCAACAATGGATAAATGCTTATTTTAGAAGTATAATATCATGATGGATTTTTTCCATAGGGGTAATGTTATGGTAAGAGAAGTTTCCATGGAAGAGAACATGGTGGTCACCCGGAATAATCCCTTATATCAAAAAAAATATATATTTAATTTGAGAGAATGGAGACTAAAGGTGGTCATTTGTTCTCTCTAGATAATGTAGGATCCTATAATATTTTTCATATTAATAAATATCTATGTAATTTTTGATTACTTATATTTATTATTATAATAATTAATAAACTTTTTATCATATAATTATTGTACTTATATATGAAATAACATATCACAATTTCCTTCTAGTATTTGTCACACAGAAAGGTTTTAATAGTTCTTTATTATGAAGGGAACCCAAAATTGACATGAAAATATTTTTAAATTTATGTCATATATCCAGATGATATTACAATATGGTACAGTAAAGATTCATTACATTATAGTTTGAGAGTCATAAGACTTTAGGGAACATTATCATGGTTTATAACCTAGGTAATTTTCATTGTATTATATTATGAGAACATGACATACCAATAATAAATCATCCTTTATGTTTTTATTGGATGTTACAGTCTGTGGATGTATTTATTGATCAATATATTTTATGCATAACATTAATATATATTTTTATTACCATACTTCGATATATTGATGACAATTATAAGTAAATTTGTTCGTGGATAATTTTGATACGTTTATTGCATCACTTATAAAATTATATTAGTTAATATTGTGGGAAATGAATTATCACTTATATTCTTTTACATAAGTTGATATATCATGTCCTTTTTTGGAATTAAACAACCTAGTTGAATTAATGGAAGTATTTTTCTATGATATGATTCATTTCAATAAATTCAATTAATGATAGATCACACACATAGTTTAATGACGCAAAAATATAACCATATTGATTAGAGATACCCAGATAAAAGGATTATAACAAATATTTGGTTTTCATATGACGTTTTATATCATTGAATAATTAATTTATATCTATGTTTATTAACTTTCATGGTGCTAGACACTAACCATGGTATTTTCACAACACTTCCTAATTCCACTGAAAATGTGTTTTAGAGGGTCACACAATTAGTGTATCCAGAACCTTAGTTAAATGTCAAATATAGTTTATTATATACAGGTTGAAGAAATACTATTCTCCCATATCATTTAATAATAATTCATATTTGATTGATCACATATTTTCAGTCACATATTATTTGAGAGTATAATTGGGAGCATTATATTTTATATTTTTTTAATTTTTCATTTAGACAATATAATATTAATTTATATATTAGAAAATAATGTAGTGAAATTTATTTATTAAATAAAAATCCATTATTAAAGGCATGATAAATATTGTAGGGGAATTTTGGACCTACTATATTGGTCTAAAATAAAATAATATACATTTTTTATTATTTGAATAAATATTATATGATTTATTCAATAAATAATATATAATTATTATTCCTATTTTTATATTTTCAATGATAAATAATAATAATAATATAGAGATGAAGTTCTGTATGGATTATGAAATAAATACGAGTGTATATAAAACTATTTTTTTAAACCCTGTCATTATTTAAACATATTTATATTAGTTCCGACACATTTGTAACCAGTTTTTGGTCATTTATAATGAAATCCAAAGAATCATCTGAAGCCATAGAGATACAATCAACAAGAATTATCCCAAGATCACAGAGTCATCCTCATCATAAACCCCTCTCAATTCTATAAAGATTATGGGGAGTCTTTATTTAAAGAGATTATCATAGACACCAAAGAAGAATGAATTGTGAATTTTTATATTCTGTTGTAGTACTATGATATTCTTATGACATCATTCAGAGGTTTATGGGGTGTACTAAGATCATATATAGAGGGAACCTACACAAAATTAATAAAACATGAAAAATATACAATGTATAAATATTATCAAATTCATATACATGGAAATAATTCATCATATTTTTATTCTCTAACTTATTATATAAATTATAATTCACTATATCTTGATAATGTGTTTATTTTAGCCACTATCATTTCAATTAGTCATTGATTCAATTATATTGGTCATGGAATTATATTCCCTATACATCTCATAATAATAATCAATTATGATTAAAATTCATTTGATGAACGTACTACTAGTAGTTATGATCCACTAATAACCTTTATTTTTCTCCAGTAATATCTAGATGATGTTATATTTTAGGTCTATGTGGTTATTTAATTCATGGAAAACAAGTTTTTGAGGAAATTGGGATGTGTTATGTTTGTTAAAGTAAATAAATACACCATCCTAGATTATAAAGTGTTCTACCAACAAGAACTACATCCATGATATCTCTTTATATACTTCTATTTATACCACCAAATCTAGTTGCATTATGAAAAATCCAACAACCAATTTCAATATTGACAACCAACTCACTAGTGTCTCTATATATGTAAAAAAATTAGGTTTCCTCTTTTGAGTATAAAAATATCTCCCAATGAATCCTTCCACATATCCCTATATAGGATCATCCATCGTTAAGAATAAGTATAAATGATTTATTCAATTGAGATATGGGATGATCCATTTAATGTATTCCAAATATTCATTCACACTATTTTACAATAAATGACTAGTAACTCCAAGCATATCAAAACTTTTTTGGTTAATTAACACCATGATGTACATAATACATCCTACTATTTATTCAAATTACACTATATCCATGAATTTTACATGATAATACATATTTATCTTCTTCTATTAGAAAATTTTATTGGTTCCAGTAATTGGGTTTTTTATCATACGGTATTCAGACATTTTGATTCTCTAAATAATTTTATAGAAAAAAATATCATAAACAACACCAACCTTCCTACTATAATATCTCACACAATAAATATAAAAAATATATACTTTGATTAATTGTTATATTACCTCTCATATAATTGGGAAAAATCCCTCTATAGTGCCTCCATCAATTAGTTTTACATACCATACAATAGTATGTTATCCATATATAACAGAGAGATTATATATTAAAGAAGCTAGTTACATCTTGAAAATTTATACTTCTATATATCCTTTGGTGTAATACATTGTTTTACATCCATTTTATCCAAATAAAAATAATATAACACATCAAATATCATTAGGTGTCAGATGGACGTTTGTTTAACTACCTATGAAAATATTTTAGAAAATTCTATTACTTCATTATATTGAAATTCCTTCACTACCGGCTTATATATATTAGTATATATTTCATGTGACCATAATTATTAAAATGGAATCCACATTTTTTATCAATAAACTTCATCCATTATGGTATGACTACTAGGATCTCATTTTATTATAAATTAGTGAATTCAATGCTATATTAATGGCCAGCACATAATTTGTATAATAGTTAGGATTAGATTATTCTTCCAGGATATTTTTATATACTCCATCTCGTAGAAAAAAATATAATAAAATCATGACTAAAACCATTAACATATCCCTTTACTGATTAATACCTCCCTAAATTATATTGTAATACTGAACTATCAAATATTTTCTATTATAACATTGATTAATCTAAATCATTGTGGTTTGGGTCCCTCACTCAAGGATCCATATCCTGGTATATTTTTTGACATCAACAACTAGTTTACTATCAGTATTTTCAATTATCATTGAATTATTCATAATTTGTTTCTATCAGTAGTTCCCATTCATATCATGGTAATTTTAATCAACTAAAACATTATTTTCATCTTATTTCCCTTTCATGTTCATGTGCCTATATGATAATAACTAATTAGAAATAATATTTAAACATCTAATGGATTATTTCTTATAATCATCAAAAATTTAAAAATCTAAACTTTTCACAACCATACCCAAAAAATAAGAAAATATTTTATTTTTTATCGATTCATATTATCGTTGTGAACATAGTAAACACCCAAAAAATCATTGGGAATGTAGATTCTAGTAATTTTTAAAAATAAATAACATAAACAATTTACATTCCTATCAATAGAAATAGAAATAAAATATCTATTTACACATTATAATGACTAATTACTCCCAAATATCATAGGTAATTTTGAAAGACATCCTCATGAATTTGGCCTTAAATGTTAATGTTTTTATCAATTTTTCCGTGATGTTATGTTCTTCAGGTTTCCAAGGAATATTATTCTAAATTCGTATACCAATATCATCGAAAAGGTTATTGAATTCCTTAATCAAATATTTACCAACATTTTTCAATAATAAGAACATAATCTTACTTTTGGTATCATTTTCTAGAATTTCATTCCATGAAATAAACACTTATGATACATCATATTAGCGTTTTATGATGTTTTGGTTGCTTTGTTGTTGGTTTTGGATCACATGGTTTTAAAATTATCAATAAAAGTGTTTTTATAATAAAAAATTCATTTTCAGTCAGTCGATGTTTTAGAATGTAAAAATGTATTCCTTGTATTGTCATTAATGAATTTCTGAAACAATTGTAAAACTCTATGAGATAAGAATAAGTATGGTCCTGAAATGTATATATAAAAATAATTAAAATCTAAATCTGGTAGTTCCATCAACTACATTTTGAATACAACTTCTATTATTTTAATATTATGAAACACTCACATATTTTGAAGTTTATGATCTTGCTTCAATATTCCATTCTTTAATATCACTGGTTTTAGGTATGTAATACTATTTTATAAATTTTACGATTTAATTTGGTTTGTATTACACTCAGATAGTATCTAGGTTTTTGTCATGAATTTTGTACCAAGATTAGAAGGATAAAGGGTTGATTATGGTTAACAGAAACAATGAGAATTTACCAAGAAATAGTGAGGGAGGATGAGGAAGCCTTAGAGGATGTGTGTGGTTTGAGAATGACTATAGGAATTTTTTTGGATTCCCCAAGACTCCCTGTGACATATAAAATTTATAATTATCAAGGTTTTCACATCTACTAACATACTATAAAGAAAAACCATTTAGTTGGGAGTATTTTGATTGCAGAACCCACATTTTATAGGCACAATTTAGTGAAATATGCATCCTAAACATGATATGTAGTTAAATAAAAATAGAAATTGTATTTATAAGCCAAAATCATCCTTCAAAACCTCATCCTTCTAATATTTTCCAAGAAACTCAAACAAAAGAAATCTGATATATGTTTTTAGAGATTTTATTTGATATAGAGATAATTTTAATGGATCTCAGTACTTTTGATTCTGATAATTAATCAATGTTGTCTTTTCCTCCTTCCCCTTTGAGATCTGTTGGTTTATACACTGTAATGATCATATATTTGGAATTTTATGATCAAATATATGAGGAAAGACATGTTTTTGTGTAGTTTTTTTGTTAATTTTTAATGACATGGATGAAATTATAATATTTCCATATTGTTTTTTGTGTGACATGTTTTATGGTATCCATTGTTATATAAGTGACTTCCTACTCTCACTCTCCACATTAACTAAATGATAAATAATTTTTTAAAATCAATTTATTTTGATTTCAATAGAAAATGTTGTTTAATCCATGTTGGAAAATCCTTTTTGATTAATGTCATTAAAATAATTTATTATGTCTAATTTCAACTTTGTGATCGAGAAAATGTATGAAAAAAAATTAAGTCCAAAGGAAGGGTTAAAAATAATTTAACATATATGGGTTGAAATTTCATCATGATTATATTATGAAGAGCCTTATTGGATTTAGTTATTGAAACTTATTCTAATTAAAGAATCAATGTGCATGAACCGTTTATGAATGTTTATATAAGATGATATAATGATCATTTGTATTTATACATTCATTTTATATTTAAGCCTATTTGTGATTATGAGTAAAGGGTCGACCATGTGAAAATAAAAAAACAATACTTATAAAAATTCTTATTTTATGAATATTTTTTATAATATAATGCTTGATACATTATAATTTTGATATAATATTATTGATATTCCACATTTATTCTTTAATATGATATAATTTTGATAAATATTCATAATAATTATTTTTTAAATAAATTATGCTAACTTGTTAGGAACTTTGTGGAGTGTGTGTAAAGCCACTGGCATATGTCATTCTAGTTAGATATACTCTCCCATTTAATATGAACATTAGAGTGAATGTAGAATTTATTTATCATGATATAAGTAAGTGGAAGGTTTCATATTTATCTAGTTGAGAATTTTGATGCTATGGAGTTGTCGATGGTATATGGATTATAGAGATGATCGGGTAGGATTATTTGGGTGATACCACATAGGTGTAATTTTTTATTGATATCATTTCTATTTTGAGAGAGAGTGTACCTTTTTTCTATATATAATATTATTTAGTAATTTTTCATGCATATTGAGTTATTTGGATTAATCTAATTCAACATATACTATCATGTTTTTAAAAAACTATTTTGATATTCCTCTTTCTTTAATTAATAAGAATCTATCACGAATCATTTATTCATACTAAATTCCAATTTATATAAAATGTGATAAAGTTTGGTGGTATTAGTTTTATGTGTAAGAAGATATAGGTGGATTTCAAAATTAGTTGATATACTCGGCCCTTTTATATTCCCCTTGATGTACATCATATGTTATTTATCATGAGATTGATAAGTGGAATATTTCATATTTCTTATGTGGGACATCATCATGCCATGTTGGTGTATATTTTGGTTGGAGTATAGATATTTTTTCATTTTTTTATTGGAATAATTCCACATTTTTTTTGTATCAAGATATCATTGATTGTTTGACTTATATTATACTATTCAATATAATACAAGTCTAATTCGATTTTTTCCTTACATATTGAGTTGTTGGGTTTACTCTCATGCGTTATATAGTATCATGGATTAATTGATATCGTTTTCTCTCATTGGTTTTGTATGGTTAATGTTAAATCATTTCCCATGATTAGCTAAATACCTTGAAATTTATTTAAAGACATTATTTTCAAAAGAAAATATCCAAAGGTTAATATAACCTTTTAATCATCCCAATACAATTTATTAAGGGTGGTATGTAACACCCTTTATACTAGAACATTCATGTTATTTTCACACATAGATTCCAAAGTAAAAAATATATAACTATGAACTCCCAGATGAAATATTTCATAAATTTATCAATACGTCTAATAATCCATTCTAATATAATCATAGATTATTTTTCTCTCTTTTGATAACCATTTAAAATCTATGATCATCTGTATTTTTTCAGTGATGATTTCCATAATTCCTAATCTATATAGCTACAACATAGAAATTAATTACTTATTAGATCATGGTATCTTCCAAACATCCAGGGGATGAAGGTATATTTTTTTCTTTGTAGAGTTCTTTATATATACCTTCTTCCAAATTTCTAGATCCCCATTATCACAAAAGTGACCCTTCAAAAATAATTGAACAATTATTTTTACAGTTATCAATTATAATTAATGTCGGTAATGATACCACAGAATTGATGATCAATGATTCTAGTAGAACATTATAACATGGTAATAAATTACTACTCCAATTAGTTCAATATAATTCATAGATACTATGCTTCTAGACATAGAAAGATTAAATTTTAATCTTAATTCCCCACAGTTCTTCTTCATATGTTAAATTGTTCTGTGGCGTTAAAATTTATAGAAAATACCATTATATTTATATTACCTTCATTAACATGACTTATCATCCAAAATCCTATAAATTATCTTCTAAGGTGATGATACTCCTCTTATTTATACATTTAGAGAACTATAATATAGTGATTTATTATTCATTGTTACGAGTTATTCATTCAGTACGAGAAACCAATAATCATTAAACACTATATATGAAATAGTTCATGAATTTCACACACTACATACCATCATATTTCAATACATTGTATGTGATGAAAAAATGTTCCACTTCCTCTTCCATGAATTTTATATTGATATATTATAAATGACCCTGAATCATGATAATATAATTTTTATAATAGTCTACATACTTGTCTAATAGAAAATATTGAATAATATATATAATATGAACCCAACGTTCATTATTGATGGATTTTCCCAAGTTTTTTCCAGTGTCTTCCTAAAATATACTAATGTCTTAACTTCTCATATATTAAATGATAATTTATGATAAAGAAATATAAATGAGATTGACTAAGTTCTTATCCAGCCTATCCCATTATTTTCCTATATTCTCTTACTTGGTTAATGTA
Organism: Viscum album; assembly: GCA_963277665.1. Taxonomy (NCBI): domain Eukaryota; kingdom Viridiplantae; phylum Streptophyta; class Magnoliopsida; order Santalales; family Viscaceae; genus Viscum; species Viscum album. The sequence continues at coordinate 1,925,502,238 of OY728128.1, read as the reverse complement.
ATTGGATGCTATTGATTTTTCAAAATGAGATAATCCATTATATGTTTTCTTCAAAATAAAAAATATTTCTCCTTGATATATCTTCCTAAACCATGTATCCATCCAAACTCATTCCTTTAAATATATGTATGTTTATAATATATTAAAATAATTTTATTATAAGCAATGCGTTTTTTATTCTTTTACATGTATGGTCTATTGAGATCTAAAACACACTCTAATATGATTTTTATGGGCTAGAAATAAAATATCTAATCATTATTAAAACCCCATCAGATGCTATGTAGAGTAAACATAATAATATCATGAAGATCCAGATAACATATAGTGCCCTAATGTTATGATGTACCAAAATATAATATTTTTAGATACGATACTCACCACACCAATACTAAAATAGTATGAACAAATTATATAAAAATCAACACAAAATTGAAAAAATATAGATTATAAATGGAAAATAGAACATTTTTATTGGCTATGGTCTAGATAAATATATCCAACATCTATGGTAGAAAATTGTTGATGTGTTTATTACTATTAAAAATAAAATTTTTTACAGTGAAAATTATTATGCATAACTGATAACAAAATATTATAAATCTACATCACTATAATATTGTATAGGTGGTCCCACCCCACTTATATATTGGGTCCTAATTAGTATTTTGGTTACACTACAATCATAGTTTCATTGACTACTCATTATTGATCCCCAATGTCTTTTGATACCCTCTAGGTTTAGGTACCTAACCACTTTTTTTGTGATTGATCTATACTCAACAAACAAGTCCATCAATAAAATCCTACTGAATTATTTATCCCAATAAAAGATGAATATTACCTCTGCCACAAAATTTACTGAACAGTTGAAAAAATTTATTTTGGTGGTTCATTATCCTGTTAATTATTTATGGTAAACTAAATGAAACTTAATAGCCAAATATAATAAACCTATGAATTATAGTTAGGTTGATGGAATGATATAAACATTTATTTTAAATATTATGACAAACTTTTCTATAGATTCATATTCAAAATTAAAAAAACAAACCTCTATTTAGTTGAAATATATATAAAATTTTTATAATTTTAATTAATAGTTATATTATGTTGGAATTTATTTATATAGACATGTAGGAATCATTTTACATTTTTAATTTAATATCATTTTGTATATTCCTAAATCATTAATGACGATACTAGTTTTTATGTCTTATCATTTTAAATAATATTCTTCGTACTCTAAAATAGTTCTAAAATAATAAATATGTGTTTAATGGGTTTTTGTAATTTTGAAGAGTGTATTTTTTAATGCTAGAAAATTTCAGGTTTGTAAATTAGTAATTTTTTATTTATGTGACGTCACTTGATTGAAATGGGAACTTTTATATTTTAAATTATGTTATTGAATAAGTATTATTACATTAGATTAATGTCTATCTTTTAAAAAACGATTTTTTCTTAAATTAATTTTTAAATAATATATTTTTTCATTTATCAATATATTATTTACTTTTGGTTGTGTAATGAATGAATTTGGGTATGGTGTTGTTTAAAAATTCCTAAGGTGGACAATATTTGTAATACTAACTCTCACTTATACCCATTCCCCAGGGATATTAAGATGTAAAAATGGTTATTTTAACCAATTTTTCATTGTTTGACCATTCTATATAGAAAACATGATTTCTATGTTACGATATTTCATTCTGATTTAGTATGTCATAAATATAGAATTTTTTTTCATATTACTATTCAAAGGGGTGATTTTATATAATAAATTATATTTTTAAATTTTAATTAGTTAAGAGTTATAATTTTAAAATAAAATAATAAGTTCACTACAGTTGTGATTTTAGTCCAAATAAATTTGAGAAAATAGATTTTTTTAATACAAATATTTATTATTTTTTTTATGAATTTGTTAATTTTTAGGTAATATTTTTATAATAAATAAGATTTAACTTCATTGAAGTTATTGTGTTGCTAAATTATTATTCTTTCTATGTTATTGAGTCATAATATTAGAAAGGTTTAAAAACATTAGGTTTTGAGAAAAAAATGTTCATATTTTTTATTATAAAAAAACATATATTTTAAATTTAATATAGTTTAATTGAAAATAAAATATATTATAATAATAAGATTTTGAAATTGTTCTTTCAAATAGTTTTAAATCCCATTTTAAAATATTTTATTTGATATTTTGTCAAATGGTTGGGAGGTGAACAGAAGAAATTATTTTAAAAAATATACATATTTTAGATGATGTTTTTATTTTGTTTTTATATTGGTTGGGATATTGGTTGAAATTTACCACTCCTAAGGAACATCCCTAGTCAAGATCTCCTATTTCATGACCGAAATAGAGTGTTATGTACAACTAAAACACATATATATAATTCATTGTCTATCAATATAGTAGTGGGTCTATGTATATCATGGGGAATCTATATCCTCTCCAGTATATACAACCCTAAATAAATATAGAATCAATATGAAGAAACATTCACCAATAATAGTAATTGAATAATTATATAAATCACTATAATGTTGAAAGAAATTGAATAACAACAATAATGTTATCATAAAAAGAGATATTATACAGATTATATAAACCATATAAATATTTACAGGATCTCTTATGCAACAATAAAAAAACATGGTCGAAAATAAAAAATACAAAATAGGTCAAAAACTCATCAAGAGTCCTTAAAAAATAATACCTCATGACACTAACACAGTATTGTAAAGTTTCAGATAAAATTGTGCCCCTAACATTACCAAATTTATTATAATTCTTGCTCAGGCACCAATTCATCTATACAAGGTGTGAGTACAACTCAATAGGTCACCACAAGTAATGTCCCAAAAAAATCCAAAAAATACACGTTCATTATCAATATTAAATGATAATCATGATAAAAAATAAATACAAATTATATCATTTAATTCTTAGCTTAGAAACCATGTGTTACCATACCTCCACTGGTTGGTGCGACAATGGGATTATATAACTATGGTCTGGACACTCCTCAAGTGCGAATAATATAACATTCTTTCTCCAATAATCATGGAGAATGTTGCATAAACTCTACAACCCATCTATTATATCAATAATTAAATAGAAATAAATCACTATAAATCTCTTTATGAACAATGTATTACCTACTCTAGGTGAATGATATACCACAATTACTATTTCATAGGTTCGCAACGCACCACCACTATAAATAACTACGCGGTTGATACACCAGCAATATATATCTCCTAGTGTATAATAGACCCATAATATATATCTCAAAGTAGATGATATGAAAATGGTATCAAAATTATAAGAGTATGATAATCCATTAGTACCCACTCTTTAGAGTGGATAATGCACCGCCACTAACTAACAGTAAGTGGATGATGTACGAACTATACATCAACTATGTTGTTAATGAAATATCACCTTATCAACTCGAGTGAATTAGATACATCCCAAATAACATAGGATTCCTGATTTTTCATTAATAACATCTAATATATTGTATGAGGTACCACTAAACCATATCATCGGGTAGATAAGATACCACCAAAATAATAAGGGTGGATAATTAACCACTGATTAGTCAAGATAGAGACTAATTGACCACTTAAAACCACAACATAAAATTCATATTTATATATGTAAAAGGGTTATACAATCAAATCCACTAACCCCCACACAGTATCCATCTTTGGCTAGATCACCAACATCCTATGACATTTTCTTTATAATCCCAATCAAAGGAAGAACGTGGACACCACATAAGGCTCGTAATATTATAAAATAATCATATAAAATTTTTTTGGTAGGAAGTCTATTCAATAATAGCTATCCCTTTCTGGATGGTCATATGTATATTGGGTGTCATCACCCACCTATTTTTGGCAAAATTAGGTTCCATGCATATATCAATCAGTCCAAAATTTATAATTTACCTATATTAGAATTTTAATTATTTATTCTTCACATATTTGTAGTATACCAAATTTCATAAAATAGATTTCATGCTTTAAATCCCAAGGGGTGTTATAGATTACCTAAATGTGATTGATGTTTCCCCACTTTTTGAATATCATTAGACAATATTTTCACATTCGGTAGAAATTGAGAAATATGAACCCCATCATCCCTCTAATAGGGAATAAGAGATGGTACATGGTGATAAAGTGAAATAAATTGTGAATGGGTCAAAAAAGGAGTGAAAAAATATACCATGATGACCAAATGAAAAGATGGCCTCTCAAATCCATCCTGAGAAAAAGGAAATTAAAATCAAAATGGGGATGATAATTAGTGAAAGGGAGAGGGTGAGAGTGGTTTGTAATGAAAAAAAGGGTGGAGGGGATAAACATGTATGTAATTTAATAACATTATATTAATTAAAAAAACAATCACATACCCACCAATTACCCGCATACCCTCCACAAAGTCCCCTAGTGTCACTGGGTACCCATTAAAGTGGCACAAACCAAATGATGTCCCCAAAAAAGCCACCCAGTCACCAATGGGTTTCATCGTATAAAAAATTTTAAAACACCAAGTATGTTATGTCTTCATCCATCCTAGTATAAATCTTTGTATTTGTTTAGTTCTCTAAAAATCGACTCCTAATACCCAACCATAACCATTAACACTTAAATACAACCAAAATAAATTTTTAAAAAATAAAATTTATTCAATTTTACACATAAAAAATATCTAGTATGTTACAACCATCTATATTATATAATAACTCGTAATAATTATACATCACTAAGCATTACTAGGGTTTAGATAAAATCACCCTGACCATGTTACCAACCCTATGTTTATGATATATTCAATGAAATAACCATGTTTCCACTTCATGTGTAACAAATGTACCATCATCTAATAAAATATTATATTTCATTGTTCCATGTTATGAAATAATCATTCTCCCAACAATGCATTAAGCTCAGGATTGATATCATATATGTTGATAAATTACAAAATGTTGGGAAGTTATGTTGAATGTTTGAATAAATGAAATATATTTTTCATTTAACTTTATCTTGAATTATGTGAAAACCAATATGACACAGTACATGTAACAACATAAAAATATAATGAATGAACATTGTATTTGACAACGTGTATGACATGCAACACCAAGCATGCAAGGAAATATAATATTCTATGAATTTATAATATTTTTATATTTTAAATAAATAATATATATATTCTATTGTTTTAAATTCATGAGATATAGATTTAGTGTGTTACATATTCATCAATGTGTTTTTAGTGGCTTTCTTTACACGTAAGACATAGATTGAACCAAATAACAATATATTATTAAAATATTATTACATAATATAATTAGATATAACATAGAAATTAATATAGCAGTTTTGAAGTAGAAAAAAATCATTTTAAAATTTATGGTTTATAAAAATATTAAATGAATCTATTGATAAAAAATTAATTAGAAATTAATGTATGATCCATTTGGAAAAATGGAATATCTATATAAACCAATTTTTATGCACACAAAGATATTTTACCCTAATAAATAAAAATAATTAAAAATATTTATTAAATTTAATGTAATATATATATATATATTATTCAATATAATATCTTTCATTTTTATCTAATTTTTTATATGAAAAATATATGAACAAACCTATTTTTTCACATAAAATACTTCATTTTAGTGGAACTTTTACCACCTTTTATTGGAGAACAATTTTTTAATCCACTTTTGAGCCTTTTTGAAATTTAATATCTAAAAATAAACTTCATAGTTTAATAAAAAACATTAAAATTTGGTTAGTATGATTTTTCTGTATTTTTTTAATGTTTTGATTTTTATAGATTAATAAAAATAGTGAATTTTAACTCAAAACTAATTTTTCATCTACTTTTTTTATATAGATATATTATGTTTTTTAATGATTAAAAATTTTAATTATATAATATTTTTATCAAATTAATTCATTTTATGTCATTGTTATCATTTTCACATTGAAATTGAATATAAAAACTTAGAAATAATTTAAATTTTTTTACATTAAAACACAAAAATGTCATAAAATATGTGGGATTGAATTTAAATTAATTTATGAGACTTATTGGATTGAAATGTTGAAAAATGATTTTTATATTTGGCTTCAAAATAATTTAAAATTTTTAATAAGTTAAATATTTTTTGCAATACATATTATTGAAAGTAATTAAAATTAATTACAATGATTAAGGTGAAATTAAGCTTAAAATTGACTAAACTATAATGTATTTCCTAATATGACCTAGAAACTTGGTATAAATAAATTTTATGGAAATATTTATATCCTATACTACTTTTTATAGAATTAGAACCATTATGTATCCACATTAAGTAAAATAATGTTTGTGGGGTTCCTTTTTTCCAAAATATTACAATAGTGTCCCTCCTCCTCCAATAAAAATGGCCTTCATTCCTCCAACTTACTCAAACCTCATAGGTCACATTGGCTCAAAAAATATTAGAAATATTAAATCCAAAAAATACATACCTTACTCCTTTTATCCTCTCATTTTTTATAAATAATATATAAGAAATCCCTTCAGAGAAAAAAAAGGACTTACCGATTATGAGGTAAAATCTTTTCTTTAGATCTCTTTTTTATTTCCTTTCTCCAATCAATTAATTATTATTATTACATGATTTTATAAAAAACACTATAATCGATATAATAGTATTTTCATATGTTTAGTATTATAACTTCACATAAACCCACATCCATCTAATGGATAACCACCAAAATTTTTATGTGTATAGAAAACTACCGCGTCATCGAACAATGATTGTTCAATTTTTTCAATTACAATCTCTCATGGTGGCCATTATGTTGTAAAATATATTTATATATGATATATAAGATTTATATTATGAATTTATTCTTGTTTAATTATTTTAGATAACATACACTTATAATTTCCATTATACATATATATATGATATCATCGTTTATGAACGTATGGACAACCACCCTCCTAAGAGATGTGATTCCTTCACACTATAAATTGAATGTATAAATGATAGTTTTAATTAAACATATGTGACATAAAATATGTATATATAATTTACATGACAGAAAAAATTTAGAAAATATAATATATAATTATCATTATTACCATTTAAGACAATTAAAACATAGAACATCGTTCATGGACGTGTGGACTACCGCCTCCTCCACACGACGTGATTCCTTTTACATGAAAAGAATTATATATATATATATATAATTATATATTATAAAATAAAATAGTTTTTATAATATAATTATTATTTTTGAAATATTATTTATACTCACCATCTTTCCATAATGATTAATAAAAAATTTAGAATGTTACTTATGCGTGCATACGACATACTGTCACCATGATTGTAACATTGGTTAATTAATAATAACCATATTTCATGATTTGTTCTAAAATTTTAATTGTTGTATAAATATGATAATTATATCAGGATTGTTATTCTTTATAAGATGTAAAATGACCCCGTTGATCATAATTTACCTACCAAAGTCGTTTTTGACACATAAACTGAATTTTGTCAAAACACCTTATGAAAACATAATTGTTTATGGAGTTGTATACAACACAGTATAGAGTGAAATAAATTTAATGATAAACAAGAAAAAATTTCCAAATCAAGTAGAAAATTAAAATATATTATTTCATTCTAGAATATAATGACACACGAGACAAGTAATACTCAAGGTAAGGGATTCTCATAACACTTCTACATCCATGAGATAAATGTCACATTAACCACATAATTGTTTTGGTGTTGTATCTAATACTCATTTTTTTTAATTATAACATGAATCGTTTTATATAAATGTTATTTTAAATATTAATTTAATGTTATATCTTCATGTGAAATTTGATTTAAAACCTTTAAATGTTGTATGTGACACTTTGGAATGTTTAGATATTATTTAGTCGATAAAAAAATTAATGGTATTTCAATGGTATTTCCATTTAAGGAAATTATATTAATATTTTTCAATAAAACCATTAATTTTATATCATCCAGTTTTTCATGAACACTTTCATGTATTAGTACCATTTTCTATTCATTGGTACTCAAAATGTATTAGAAAATGTTTTTTAAAAATACCAAATTTACTTCACTCAATAGTATGAGAACTATTTTTCTTATAAATATCATGTTTCATTATGTGGTTTTAAATTTTATTTAAATGATTTGGTAATGGAATTTTTGTCCTTTTTCCCTTTACTAATGTTTTCAAAATATTATTTTTGTCTCTTTTTGAATATGTCATTTATTTATCCTTTTCAATGCGAAAGGAATGTTCTTTTTACCTCGTATGACATATATGGATTTACCCACCATAATTAATTTAAATATTTATTTTCATGTTTAAATGTATAATTATTAAAGAAATGTTTTCAAAAGTGATTTTCAAATATATTTTTTCAAAAGGGTTTTTGAAACAAAATGATAGTTTAATCATGAATGTTTTAAAATATATTTTAATAAAATTTCCATTAATAAAATATAAAACCCCTTAATTTTACTCCAATTGAAATCTTTTGTATTTATACAATACTTATTATTTCTATACGTGGTCTATTATTGATTTTTTCAAGGATAATAATAACATTCACTCCATTGATTCGTTTTTTACTGCCCCTAAAATATCCAATCGCTTATGATCACTGAACATTGAATTCCCCCTAAATTACCATTTTCATTTGTCATGGATATTAATATATCATAAAAAATATATCATTTAACACATGGTGTATAATTTTATAGTTATTATAGTATGAGGGAAATATTTAAAAATCTATAAACTTCAGTAAATAATGATATTTGTTATAGAATATTATTTATTTTAATTATTTGATAAATGTAATGCGGAGGATAGTAAATGATAGGCGGTTACAAGAAATTATATAGATCCTTAATGAATCGATATGTTCTAGTGAGAAAAATTAGTTCCCAAAATAAAAATAGTTTAACCCATCTTGTGAAAGTTCTTGAGGGTATAGGTTTTCATGTTCATTAGAAATGATGTCTAATAATTAATAATTTCATTCATTTAGTTTCTGTTATTATTAATCAATTACATTTTTCATCGACATATATATGGATACATTAAATTTTAGTTCATTTATTAAATATAATGTTTTTCAGTTTCTTACCATGCCATCATCATGTCAATTTTTATTTAAGAAAAAATAGTACAAACCAATCCCTCAACCCCACAAACTCTTAATAAATGGCCAATGGAGGTCTGAAATGATGCAGGCTGAGGGAATATGCCTTTATGAAGATCACCCCTTCGGTTTTGAGAGTATTGATAATATTTACACAATCCTGGTCTCTTCCAATTACCTCCAATGATGCAAGATAGTATGAAACCTAATTTACTTCCCTCTAGGGGTGCATCACTATAATAATGTTGGTGATCATACATGTACATTTTCTAATGATTTTAGTAATAGACCATGAAGTGTTGAAAAGTCTATTTAAGATATCATGGAGAATTTTTGAGTCTCTTTCATTCATTGAAATGGCTATACCTTCTTAGTGGCTGAGTGAATAACCCAGTCGTAGAGCCTTGGCTTTGGACATAAGAGAAGATCCTTGGCCAAGGCGAGAGGAGAAGGCCAACCATACAGAGTCGTGTGAGTCCCAGACAGCCCCACCCCCTCACATGCATCCATCAAAGAGATGGAGCTTCTCTCCACACAATGGAGATATAGCCTAGGCCCAGAAGAAGGGTCTTCATGTGAATGATGAGAGACTTACTAGAGGATTGGACCCCATCGTGCCTCTAATTATTCTTGGCATGCCAGATACACCAACAACCCGCCTGCAGGACTGAGGTACGCACCACCTTCCCCAAGTCCCTGTCACCCGAGCATTGAAACCACCTGTCATGAAACTAGAGGTCGACCATGTTGAAATCTAGGAAGCTAGTGTACACCCCAATGTAGCTATACATAGTTCATGCCCAATCACCCATGAGGAAGAGTTAATTTGAATTTTCCAAACTGATATCTCTGCAACAAGTACATTTGGACATATTTGGAATTCCATAGTGTTTGACATTATCTTCTATGGTAATGGCTCGGCTCTTGATCCCCCATTTAAAAAAGTAATATTGATATGTAATGGAGTTATACCATAGGGTGTCGTTTCAGTGATTCTCATTCTCTGGCGCTTCCCATGTGTGGCAGTAATCCTTCATGGTAAAGACACTCGACTTTGAAGGGGTGAGCACACAACGTTCTATATCCGGATACAGCTCAATGATGTTGAAATTTTTTCATTGATCATCGTCAAACATAGCATTCATGATGCACATATACTCTCTAGGCTCCATGAATGTCAGAGATAATGCGGGATAGCCTGGGAATCACATCACCTCCCTTTCCCAGTTGTGATTCCAGAACAAAATGTCCACCCTCCCAATAATCCATTTATAATATCGTAGATGTTCATAGGATAGTTGTAAAAAATTTACCAGAAGGGAGAGCTAAGACATTCCATCATAGGTTATACCGTAATGAACGTACATGGTTTTCCCCCATAGTGAGAGCTATTCCAAAACATTCCAGGACAACTTCACGTTTTTTCATGATAAAGTATTCTCAAGGCTATGAATATTGATTCCTCCTACCCTCGGTGGCCTTTCCATCCTCTTCAATGAGGCCAAATTATGTTTACCATCTACAAGAGGATCTCATATGAAATTAGCCATATATTTTTCAATATTCATCAGGACACCCTTTGGTCTTTAAACAACAGAGAGAGCATGCACTAGGGTTGCCAACAGTACACTATGTTTTAGGGAAATATGACCTCCACAAGACATGTACCTATTATTCCAATTGAGGATGCGCTTAAAAGTCTTACTGGAGAGAAAATCAAATTCTCGGATCCTCTCTCTACAAGGAGAAATATGGGCTCTAAGGTAATCCATCGGGAAAACCCCTCCTTGCATGGAAAGAGACCGTAGGACTATAGAGATTTGTCTGGGGTTGAATTTATTTGGAATGTAACAATGAATATTATCTTTATTAATGAATTGGAAACTCCAGTGGCATTACAACTAAAAAAATATTGTCCAGGCCTCAATGTGTGGATCTCCCACCATTAATGAAAATGGGATTGTCATATGAAAACATCAGGTGGGAGATGGACTGAGCTTGCAAACTCTTTTGGTAGGCCATAATCTCTCCTTTCCTAATGCTCCAATGAATGAGGTGGCTGAGGACATTTTGAGACATGAAAAAGATACTTGGAGAATGTGGATCTCTCTGCCTCAGGCCATGAGTAGTCTTAAAGAAACCAAAAGAATTTCTCATCAAAGAGACTGCCATTCATAGAGGGATAACACATCTAAAAATAATATCAATATTCCATGATAAATATACCATACCTTCCACCACTTTTTTGATGAGACCCCACCCAACATGGACATAATCATTGATCATGTACTCTTTCATAACTATGTGGGAGCCATGGGTTTTAGGGTTAATATCTCATTACATTTCTTGGGAGAGTGAAGTGGCACTTGGATAGATCATCCCTTCCTGAAACCATGCTACTCCCTAGAAATGAATCGAGGAATGTGTAAGGATAGACTTGCATTGAGGAGGCTCAAAAGGAGTTTATTACATTGTATACATGTTTAGTTATTTTAAAAACCCTAATTATTACCCTCATTGATTCATTTTATATTCCTATATTTTGTTCTTATGGATCATTTTAGCTCACCCTTATTTTGTTTCATTCATTAGGAATCTAAAAAGAATAATAAAAATCATATACATAGATTTACATGATGGATTATATTTTTCCTTCAATTTATTTATTTAAAGATAAAAAAATATAATTAAATTAGTCTATTCATTTGTAATACATCACTCATTTATGTATGTGGTTTTCCAATACTACTATACACTTTGGTCCAATGGGATTTGATTCCATTAAAGAATGCCAATGTAATAGTAATAGACACCAGGTCTGGGCTACATGGGGTTGGGCCACTATAGTTTGAATCATATAAATTTTAGTAGAAACCAAGGAAACTAGATTTAAGAAAAACTGTATTAGGGAACATGACCCTAAATTAAAAATTAATGACAAGTATAGATAAACAACCATGAATTTTGGTAAGGTATATATTTTTTCAGTATTTATAACAATGAATTCCAATATATAAGCTAGAAGTGGATGTTTTACTAGAAGAAATATACATAAGAGTAACAATTCATGAATGGTGTGTCATTCTATACTTATCATAACCTGGTACAAAAAAAATGGTCATACTCTGAACCTAGTTTGATACTCCCTAAGGATACTATTAGGATAATTCCTATTTTTTTTAAAAACTCATTATGAAGGATGTTAATAGACAAATAAAATGTTTTTCCTAGGTTAAATTTAAGGTGATTATATTGAAAATATTCCTTCATGATATTGATATATTATTAATGATTATACAGTTACCTCATAATGAATATTATTACTCATCCAATGATTTCTCATTTTAGTAGGTGGAATAACCTGAATGAGTAATTTTAACATTTAACATGATGGGAGACGTAGTTATAATGTGAAACCAAATGGGGTGTTTATAAGAGTAAAATATATAATGATTATGACTGTTTATTTTTTCCAAAATATGATTAAAAACATATACCTTAATGAACTCCCAAGATATCCAAAGAAGAGAATGATGAATATTTCTAAGATCTCGAGTGGTAGAGACCATGAAGTATAGAATGGTTTCTTTCCCTCAAGTATTAAATATGGAAGGATAAACTGAGAAATGTGTCTCAATAGAATGATGAATCACATTATGTATGGGAAATTAGGACATAATGCAATTAATATTCAAGGGGTAATGAAGAGTGCATCCGAAGTAAATGAATATCATCATACGAAATCCATTAATGTTATTTTCCTTAATTGTGGGGAACAGGGACATTACCCAATTCAATACAATCGCCTAGATGAGAAAATATATACTAATTAAGCATCTCTGTGTAAATAATTGGATGAATTAATTATGTATTGGTGTTGTGTTGACAACCTTTATTAAAAGATTGTTTTCTGTTTAATCTTATTATAATGATTTCAATCATATAAAATTGGATAATTATATTCATATGGTTTTAGTTAAGGAAAAACTATAATTTCGGTGTTAAAAAATTGTAATGGTTGTGGGAAGTGATCCCATGTCATATAGATGAAAAGGGTTTGACTCCAACCACTGACTTACATAATGTACTAGTTAATAAGCGATTGTTTTTTATGAACAATTTTATGAATAAATATTAAAGATGAAAATATACAGTTACTTTATAGTTTTATTGTAAAATATATAAACAATATTTTTTTGGTTTAATGTTGGAGGAAAATAGTTGAAATTGTAACTATTTTATAGGCCTTATGATCCATTAAATGTTATTTTTAGTGCTTTAAGCATCAATGTAAAATTTCTGATATCCATTCCTTGAAGAAAGAGATTAATTGGAATTTTAACAAAGAAAATTCAAAAGATATAATTGTTCACATTAATTTAAAACTTATCAGATCAATAAATTTACTTCTATTCTTATGTAGTAAAATAATTACCTAGTATTTGGAAAATTACATAGTGATATAATGATGTACTACTAAGTCTTGTTTTTTAACCAATTTTCTTCTAAATTATTGAAGATTTATGCCTTTGAGGCCCAAAACATTTAATGTAACATTCAATTGAATTTTATTGATTACATCAATCACTCACTATAAATATTTATTCTTTTCCTCAAAGTATGCATCTCTACATTGCACTAATGATGTCTTCCATAATGACATAGTTATATGTTATTCCTTATGACCATAATACATACCATTCTTACTATTATAGAGGATTTATTACAAACCCTTCTCAAGATGATAGATTTAAATGGTAGAAAATATCAATCAATATATAAAAAATATAGCGTTTAAATTATGTGGATGCAATTTCATTTAGTTGGGGAGAATGTAACACCCCAAAAATATAAAGTAGAAACATTTTATTTAATATCGGGAATGACATGAAACACCAAACATGTAATGAAATATAATATCATGTGAATTTATAATATATATACTATTTTAAATAATGTAAATATATTCTTTAGCATTAAACTAATGTTATATAGAGTTATTATGTGACATACACAGCAACCAGTTTCTTCAGTGGCATGTGTTATAGTCAAGGTGAGTTTTAATTGAACAATAATATATTATCAAAATATCGTTATTCAATATAATTAGATAAAATCTAGACCTTAAATTAGCTATAATTATTTTGAATAAAAGGATTACAAAAATAGATAGTTTAGTCACATATTAGATGAATTCATTGTTTAGATATTAATTAGAAATTATTTCAAGAGCCAAATGAAGATAAATGGAATAGTTTATAAAAAACTATAGTTATGCTCACAAAGAGGTTTTATACTAGTAAATTAAATTTATTATAAATGGAGATTTATATTAATGTAATATTTATACATATAATATTTAGTATAACATTATTCATATACATTCAATTTATTTGATAAGAAGAAGATATAAACAAACCTAATTTTATGCATAAACAAAGATATTTTTATTAAGGTACTTTTACCACATTTAAATAAGGAACCCTTTTAAAAAATGATAACATTTTTATGAATATTATTTCTAAAAATAAACACCATAATTTAAATAGTAATTAAAAAATTATCCCAATAATAATTTTTTGTATTTTTCTGTGATGCTTCATTTTTTAATGAATAGTGACAATACTAAATTTTACCTCAAAAAATATTTTTTGTGTAATTTATTTATAAGGATAAAATATATTTATTATTGATTTTAATGTATTATTAGATCATATTTTAATAAATTAATCCAATTTATGTCATTGGATCAATTTCACTTTGAAATTGAATACAAAAATATAGCAAACATTTGAACATTTTTACAGTAAACACTCTTATTTTCATCCCATCTGTGGGTTTAAATTTAAATTAATTTATACCACATATGTTATTTTAATTAATAAATATTTATTCCATATTAATAATATGAATAATTTATAATACTTAATAATGTAATATTTATTTTTTGACTAATAAAATTCGTGAATTTAATTAAAAGTAATTACATCCATTATGGGGAAATTAAGCTTAACAAGGGACTAAACTCTAGACATAGGGTCTAATATGAACTAAAATAATCTTAAAAAGAAATTTCATGGTCTATTGTTTCTAAAATATTACTAGAGTGCCATACATCCTCCACTATAAAAGGCATCCTTTCCTTATGCTTCCTCACACCTATCAATACACATAGGTTCTTACAAGATCTAAAAAATCACTCCCCCACATATCAAACATCCTCAATTAATCCTTCCTTGTGGTTGAATTCAATCCAGGGAATCCCATTGGGGAAAAACAAAAGGAGTTACCCATTTAAGGGGAAACATATTTACTTAATCTATCTAGTATAATTTCATTTATACAATCATTTAAATATGTTTATTCCATGATTATATAAAAACATTATTCTAAATAAACATGTTGGTTTAAATATTTTTAAAACTTCACATACACACACTTCCATATAATGGATAATGAATATATTATTTATTTGTATGCAAACTACTGCATCATGAAATTATGATGGTTCATTTATTCATTATTTCTTCTCATAGTGGCCATTATGATAAAATATTTAATTATATGTGATATATATTATATTTATTTTTTATTTACTAGTTGTTCATTCTTTTATAAGTCATCCCTATATATATTACAATTTATGTAAATATGATATCATCGTTTGAGGAAGTGTGAACTAACACCCCCTCAAAGTGATGTGATTCATTTAATCTATAAATGGAATGTGTAAAAAATAGAATTAATTAAAAATATGTAACATAAAAAACATTTATTTAATATTCATTAAATAATTACCTTTAGGGAAATATAATAGATAATTTTATTTGTTACCCACTCACACACATAAAAATATTACTATACATGAAGATAATAAGAGATATTTTTTTTACATAAACCACAAAATTTAAGGATGCATTCCTAAAACTATTTTCCAATATTGGAGTGGTTTGATAAAAAATTCCATCAATTTTAGGATAGTAAAAAGTCATCAAATTCACCTATATATTATTTTCTTTCATTAAATAATTTTTATATAATTATTTAATTTAAGTTTCATTATTAGAAATGAATTTACAAAGAACCTAAAAGTGTTTCAGTATCTCTTGAGATTATATCTGGCCCAACCCAATGATCAAATTTGTCTGCAAATCAAGACACAAATGTGATACCGTTGATAGTTGGTCCATAGTAAAATATTTTGTATCAATTAAAAAAGATATCCTTCATAATAATACCTTGAATTCCACTATAATTTCATCCCACTTCAACATGGGAATATGTAATCAATAATGATAACATTCTAGATATTAGTATTTGGGCTTTACATTCGCACAATTGGGGAATTAATAAGTGAACCCTGATATAGTATTTCATATCCTAGGCCTCCAATACTAACACCAAACACCATGGAACATCTTGTTAAGCCCAATGTAAAAAACCAATCTCATAGTGTGTGAGTCCCACATTATCTCCCAACACCTGACTATAAGGGGTACCACATGGCATCATACAAAATGGATCTCATATATATCTATGGAAAATTATGTGGTTTCCTACCCCCATTGGTATTTATCCTCTTAAATCAAAAATTAGGGAAAATAAACTAGATTTCCTTCATCAAGTCAAATACTTTTTTGTAAATACTCAAGTAGTTTTGGTTTACTATGCCCTAATGATCCTAAATATTGATGTGCATCATTCTGAGGTGGGTTATCATATACCACTCACTATAATTACCCAATGATGTGACCATCTCAATTACATTAATAAGATAAAATATATCATTATAGAATAATCCAATGATAATTTAGTTTTATAGTTTTATAGAATTAATAAAAAAATCTAACTATAAAATCCCATGTCTTTCAAAACTAATGGATACATTTTCTTATATATTGGAATCAAATTAATACATAAAAATTCATAAAAATATCCCACAAATTTTCTGTATAAGATAATGTTCGTGAAAATTTTTATACTTTTTGTCTTCATAACATTGAGAAATAGAAACCCCAGAAAGGGGTGAGTTCAAATTCTCAATGAGATAAGACATAAGGGAAAATAAATAACGATCATAACTGAGCATTAAATGAGAAAAAGGGGTTCATAAATGTTCATAGGAATATAAAACCTCGTATATCATATGTAATAATTTATATATAATTGAATAGTGTTTATCATGTTATAATAAATTAATTATAAGAGTGTAAAAACATGTAAAAAAACCCAAATCTATTAGAGCACAACATAGTATAATGTTTATTCATAAACATGTTGGATGAAATTTATCATATCTAGGTATTGAAAAGAATCATTAAATTATGACATTACATGAAAAACTATATTAAAATATAGAACAAACATATTCATAGGAATAACATAGGAGGAATATCATTATTCCCATTCCAATTTGATCAAACTCTTTATGTCAATTCCTAAAAAAAAGACAAATTTGTATACCCACACCTATGTAAACAAACTCATTATGTCCACACCTAACTATGATGTGAGATATCAACATAAACTAATGAATTATAAAATGTTATAGGACCCAAACTGTCACCATAATTATATCTATGTTCAAAATTGAACAAAACATATCATAAATAACACATAAAAATAAAATGATTTCTATGTACCTTTTAAATGAATATATATAAAGAAAACATTCCAAATTATAGTTATAAACATGATAAACCCATGTAATATCAATTAGTATCTAATGATATAAAATAATTTTCTAAGTATAAACCATTTAATGTGGTGTATTGTATTTACAACACAGAGATAAATGTAATATGCTTTGGTCAATAACCTCCCCAATTAATCAATGAATGAAATATTGGTAAAAAAACTTTAAATAATGAAATGGAAAACATGGTATTCAAATTAGAAATGAATTGGAATAAATGGTATCCCTAATAACAATAGATTTTTGATGATGTTAAAATAGGTAATGGATAAAATGAGTTAAAAAATTATTGGGTGTCCTTATATAATGGAAAACATTGAATTAAAAGGAAAATATGGACATGTAGGGAAAGATATTATTAAATTTAATTGTAATTATTATTAATAATGATATACATTTTTAGGAATAAATAATATGAAGGTAAATGATATAAATTAAATAATATTTTTTACATTATATCAAGAGTAATCACTTTGAAATAAAATCGTTGTGTGTTTGAAACCAGCCATGGTGGAAAAATCCTATAAAGAAGAATATTTACTCATAAATTGGTGTCCTATTAACAAAATCCCAAATGATAAAGTTAATTTATAAATCAAAGAAAATAAGTGAGATACCACAAAAATGAACTGTTAATATCGTGGAATGATATATAAAATTATACTTCATGGTTATGTGGTATAGAATATAAAATTAAAGAAAAATGATTGTGTGTAATATCAAACATTTCTCATAAATTTCAATAATATACTAAATAAACCTTACAACATTGGTATGATATGAATAAAAATCACTTTAATGATAAAATATAATATGTCTTTCTAAATCATATAGAACTAATTAATATTAATATAATATAAATCCATGATAAATATATAAACCACCTAAATTGAGATAATGTTTTGACAATGCATTAAATATGGATTAAGAAAAATATAGATGCAAAAAAACATATAATTAGAATATTTTATGAAGTATGAATCCTTTCATAATGATTTTATAAGGAAAAAAATAGAAATATTTAAAATAATGATTATGTATAATATAAAATATTCATTATGTAGAATAAATAAAACATAAAAATAGAATTTAAAAAGAATGTTTGAGAATCAGTGGATGAAAATTAGTTTTCACAACCCCTTACCATAATTCCTGACATCCATTAAAGTTCATAAATGTACTATATAAAAAAATAAATATATTAATCACTTATTTTAGAAAAATATTCATACCTAGACCCTTTATAAATATTATTTATAGTTATTTTATACCATTATTTTTTATTTTCATGTTTTATTTTCAATGCGAAGTGTGAGTAATATTGATCGTTTTGAACAAGTTTAGTAATAGGTGTGTTGTTCTTAATTTATCCCATGAGTTTTTTCGTTTCCATATTATAAAAGTTATATTAATTTGATATTTATATTTATATTTGATTTTATATTTTTATTATATTCATTTTTTATTATCCATGTAGACGAAATTGGTGATAAGAATGTTTCATTGATTTTTGGAAATTGAACTATGGTATCATATATAATGTGATTAATATTAAAATTACCAAAGAATAATAAATATAAAATAATTATAATCTTATTTATTTAGAAAATATTAGTAATTAAGTCATCATATTAATCCATGATATTATTTTATATCACTATTCAAGTTGGTGGTAGGACTGACCAAATTATCAACATAACAAAATTAATAGATTACTATGGTTTTAAAATTTGTTTATTTAGGAATAATATCATTATTTGAACACGTATTTCAATTAATATCTTGTACTTTATGACCTTTTCTCTAGTGGTCCATTATTTTGGTTGATTATTTTTGTGAAGGAATTAGTAGGGTAGCTCCTTGGGTGCTGCTCGGGATTTGTTTGAATTTTTATCATAAACTCTGTAGTATCTATATTATACTAGGAAATTAAATTCTTTGTAATGTTGATACATTATGTGTATTAGTTTAGTATAATATTACATTTAATGGGTTCATAGATTAACATATTTCATGTTGTGTGTGGATTACACGCCATGTATATATTATTAATCAAAATTTTAATATACGGAAATGGGGATTTTAAGTGTATCTATGACATAGAAAATACACAACATATAAATGAAGAACCATCCATGTACAATATTGAGTTTTTATTTTAAATTTCCATATAGACTGAAAATAACATTTCATTCCTCTAGATTTCCTTCCATATTGACCTAGATCCACCCCTGGTGATTTTACTGTTCACTAATTCCTCTAGATCATCCATAAAAGGATTGATCATTATTTTAGTTGTGGTTCTTATTATATGGTAATTGGTATTCATATATCTTACCCCTCTCTCAATATTCCTTTTGGAGTGTGATTGGTCTTCCTGGTTTTGATGAAATTACACTCTATGTTATTGAATCTGGATTCTATACTGAGTTCCTAGATCTCCTAGGCCATTGCTTTCCATTTGTGAGTCTCTTTACTGGAATTGTGTTTTTTTGGTGTAAAAGGTACGTGGTTCCATTTATAATTTTACAATTTACCATTTATTTATTTAATTTTGTTTTATATTTCATTCAATTTATTTTTGAAAAGTCCGTTTGGGGGAAATTGGGACTTGTATTATAATTGTATTGGAATGTTTTGAAAAAACCCAATTTTGATTGATGTGTAATTTGCGGAGTAATTTTAACTTATGGAACGAAATAAATTGAGTTTATATATGACTTTAATAAATGGATTAAATTAATTATACATAAACCTATTATTTTTTTTAATTGAAAAATAATTAAATGGTTCCAAATCTATGTATTGATTTTGAATTTGAATTGGAATTTTTAAAAAGAAAGTGTGAGATTATGAATTATTTTAAAATTAAATGTTTTTACATTATTTTTATATTGATTGTGAATATCAAATATTGGATATATAGATATTTTTTTGGAACTAAGGGGCAATGATGTTAATTACCAAAAACATGATTGATAATTTATAACTCGAACAAAAAACTAGTTCAATGTATCTTATCCCGAATTAGAGGTTCATGTGTATAGTTTTGTGTCATCCTAAGGGACATGTTTAAAAATATTTCTATGGTAACTTATATGAGATTTTTGAGGATCCCTTAATTTGAAACCATCATACCATATTGAAGATTCCAATGGAACATGTTTTCATTACTGTGATGTATATACTATTGGTTTTGAAACTGTATTACTCATTCCTAATGATTACTATAATACATTTTATATTAATTGATTATTTAATCCATTTTTTAAATTCATTACATCAATTGATATGAAAATATTGTTCTATTTTAAATAAAAAACACTTCCATGCATATTTTGATTAAAATTTAATGAATTATTTGGTTTAATGTTATGGTTTATTATTATAGAACACTACATCGGACTCTACTAGGATTTTTAGATAACACCAAACAATTTACTTTGGGATTATCTAGATTTTATCTTATTGAGTCTGAGTAAAGGGAAGGTTTTTTAGGGAGAAGTTGAATGTTCTTAATCAATTGGGTTTTGGAATGACTTTTCATTTGGGATTTAGAGTATTCCTTGTTCCCCTGATGGTACATAAAAAATTTACTCTTTCAGTTTTTGGTATACTTATATTGTTTCTAGTACTATCTCCAATTGAATTCTTTGATAATTCTGATATGTATTTATTTATTTCTATGTGTTTGAGGAAAAATCATTCTTTGGTTTTTATTGTGTGATTCCATGTTCTAGTTTCCAAATCCTAGGGATTGGGAATGACTTTTTAGATATTCCAGGAATAGATCTATTATCTAGGTACCAAGGTATTTTGACTAGTTCATGAAATAATGGTATCATAGGTTCTGGTTAAGCATCATGCCTTGATGTTAGTGTGTATTTGAATGTATTTTCATAAAATAGGAGGTAGTTGTGAGAGATTTCCTGAGAAATGACCATCATAATGAGAATTAATTAACTATGGTTGTTTTGGGGGAGACTCTTTTACTATTTGTTATATTAGTTTCAATTCCCTTTGTTTTGATAGGTTGAAATCCAAAAAAAATTATCTAGTTAATGATATTATTTTTCCTTATTTTGTTGTCGTGTATTGGAATCAGTAATATTTTCATATATTTAATGTTTCTTGCTAATGTATCATAGAATCATGCCTCTGATAAGGCATACAAATAGGATATAAGAGAGTGATACTGATGCACTATAGTTGGAAAATCATTTTGTGGAATAGAATCAGGTTGATGTTGTGGAACATGTTTTCCACACTCTGGTATACACACTTTCACATGTACCCGCTCAGGAACTAGTTGTGGAACCTAGGAGGGATGAATCCATGAATCATGACCATGATTTCCCTCATCAGAAACCACCGATTTTTCAATTCTCTAATGGTCCTCAAGTGTTTTAGGACTGGATGAGAAAGATAGAGATGCACATTGAATTGATTGAAAATCCTAAGGTTGTTAAGGTAAAATATGATACGTCTAATCAAGAGGTACCAAATAAGAGATGGTGGGAATCGATGTTGATGGAAAAGAATAATGAGGGTTTATATTGGAAGGTATTAAAGGTTTTATTCATACACCTGTTCTATCCAAAATCTCTGTTATTGGTTGAGGATATGGATTTGTTCATACTCGAGAAGGATAAAAAGGGTCGTGAAAGAATATGAAAAATTATTTGTTGAGGTTGTGTAGTTTTCACCTAATATTGAACAAAAATATATGATGAAGATGGTTTGGATTGCGAGTTAAATTTGATCTTATATTCATTTTATGTTGTCATTCTAGACCTCGGATCATATACTGACATATCGGATATGGATTTGATGGTTGAACTTGATCTTGATAAATATTTATGGTTGACTGGAGATCCTTTTTCTCCTTTAGAATTTATATGAGTTCCCAGAATAATAATATAAATGGCGACAAGAATAATGGTCTATTTTCATAGCACGATTTCTCTATACCTCCTTCAGTGCCGGAAATAGGCTCTTTTACAAGTAACCAGTGTAAAAATAAATTAATTTGAAATTGGTTTTCACTAAGGAAACAAAGATAAGTGGTTATTGTGATCATTTATGAAACTTGCATATATATTTTTATATCCTCTCTATATCATGGAGATGAACAGGAACATCAGCACCAAAAAGTACTTTGGTGTAAAAAATGCATCGAGAGCTAAGTGAAACCTACCATAGAAATCTAGAATTAATCATCTTTACATAGAGGAGGAGTATTCAGAAGAAAATTGTGAGGTCCAATGACTATGATATGTTCCATCAATATAGCTTCAACATTAGTTCATTCTTTATTTGATATTAGTGTACATCACAAGATCATATCGAATCGTATTGTGAATCTTACAAAGCATCCTTTAAATATTTTACCTTATGTGATTCATATTACTACACCCATCAGAATAAATAAATATCTGGGTCTTTGTGGTTCGACTTGTGTTTTTTCATTATCAAATATAGGGCTTACCGTTGATTTTTTATTTCGTGACATGAAACCACATGACATCAATTTTAGTTTGGATAGAATAATTTTTATTAAATTGTGATTTGAATGGTGTCTTCTTTATGTATAAATTATAGAACATTATAGGGTGTACCATATTGTTTTTGGGATAATGGGACTTTAGGTGGAGTAGTTCTAAAAATTATTATTCAAAATTAATGAATGCGACTTAAGTGTTTTTATTTGGTCTTGAGGTGGAATCATTTAGTTTTGACCACCATCTAGTCATCATCATGTATCCCAATGTTTTCCTGATTACATATCTAGTATCCACCTAGTATGGAAGGTTGTGTTTTATATTGATTTGGTTCATGGTACTCAACTAGTATCTATACCTTATTACCCAATGTAACTATCATAAATTAAATAGTTGAAGACTTAGTCAGTTGATATGTTAGAGAAAGGTTTTATATGATCAAGTGTGTCACCTTGGGCGGCACTTGTTCATTTTTTTATGAATGTCTATGGATAACATTACTATGTGATGATTACCAAAACATCAAATAATTAATTGAAAATAACATGTTTCAGTTTCCACATATTTTTGATATGTTTGACATATTGAATTGGGTAATGTGGTTTTAAAATATTTACCATGAATATGGTTATCACCGGTATAAAATTAAATAATCTAACAATCATATAACATCATTCTAGAGAATATATCACCATTCTAAGTTTCATATCATTCCATTTTGTGTAACCAATTCTCCTAAAAAATTATGTAATTTATGAATAATAATTTCCACAGATATCATGATGTGTTCATGGTGGTCATTTTGGATGAAATATTAATTTTTTAGGTATGTGGTGGTTCATGTGTGTCCTTTAAAAGAAGTTATAGAACATTTTTAACTCACTTCAATTTTGATAAGCCAACAAAATGTACCATTTGGACTTGTGAAGTGAATTTATTGGAACTTTAGGTCTCAGGATTAAGTATTTCAGTTGATTCGTAGAAGTTCAATGATGCTGTCACAATGGAAAACTGCATAATCATTTCAAGATTCAGAGCTTCTTGGGTTTAGGTAGATTTTATCATTGGTTCATAAATGATTTAATAATGTTGTATTATTTGATGATTTATATAACTCAGAATCTAGAAAAAATTTATTGGTATGGGAAATATCATAGTTCATTATTTGATCTAAAATGACTTTTGACATATTCACTGATGTTGATTATTCAAGAGTTCGGAAGGGCAATGTGGTATTCTGTGATGAATCGTGTTTTTTGTTTGGGAGGTGTTCTCAAGTAAGTTGATAATATAATTTCCTATGAATATCAATATCTTTGGACACATAATAGTAATAATAATACCTCTAACCACTGACTTAGATATGTGATGAATTCACTTATGTGTAGGAAGAATTACTTTTTCAGAAGAAAAAAAATTTATCTTGTATTCTGACAATAAGAGCTTGAGTTATATCTGCTCTAAAAAATATTTTAATCTCTACCATAAGACTTGGGTGGAATAAAATAAATATTATGATTTTGATATTTCCTATACCCAAGAGAAATGGAATTCCATTTCTAATGTGTTGAGATAGAAAATTATGACACTTCTGTGAATGAATCATCAGAAGAGTGGAACATTATGGATATTTTTCTATATTTTCTCATTTTAGTTCTAGAAAGGGGGTTCAGGGTTGCATTTTCTAATGTTCAGTTTACCTTTAAAATTCCCTTTATTTTTATTCAGGAACAACTATATGATGGTGAATTGTTTGGAATTAGGAACTCACTTTATATTGAGGAGGGTATTGTAGAGTGGTCATTATCCATAGAGGATATCCAATGTTTCCATATCTTATATTTTGTACCTAGTCCTAATAGGAATGATGTGATGGAGGATTTATATAATTCATAGTGGGTAGAGAACATAGGAACCAAAAAGGAATTTTATGACATGAATAAACAATTATGGTTTCTGAGTATGAGACAACACATTGTTGACATTGTTTCATGCTGCTATACTTTTCAATGGGATTATGATAATCATTTGATACAATTAAATTTTATTTAGATACATCAAGTGTATGGCCTGAAAGTGGGATAATATATTTATCTACCATTAGGTTGGGATACCATGTATCATTAAAATTAGGATTCTATATGGGTTTTAATCGACATTCTGACCAAATAGGCTAAATTTATAACAATTTTTTGATGAAAAAAAATGATTAGATGGGAAATATGTACGTTAGAGATATTTTTTATTTCAATGGAGGGACATATTTTTTTGTATATTATAGAGATCCTAATTTCCCTTATTGGTTTCAAAGTGTCCTTGAAGAGGCTCTGGGATCTCATGTTCGTTTGGTTAATGGACACCATCCATAGAAGGATATCTAGATAAATAGTTCTATATAGATTCACGAAAATGTGTTTTTTTCCTGCATCCTCAATTTTTTTGGTTATTGGGATGACCATTTGTAACTTGAAAAGTTTTTTTATAATAATAGTTACCATTCAATTACCCCAATGGGTCTTTTTTGGCCTTGTATAGTCGAACTTGTAAATCCCCTTTGTATTGGTTGGGGATTGCTGAAAATTCCATGGTTAGAATAATATTGGTTCAAGATAGGACAATAAATATTCAATTGATTCATCATGGAATGTTGAAAAAATTTAGCCAATATTGTCATCTTATTATTCAACATTGTATATTGTTAGAATTTTTATTTGATGATATGACATACATAAAATATTCAATTCATTTGGGTAATCGGTGGATTGGGAGGATAAATAATAATGCATTTAATTTTGTAGGAACCTATATGGTTTTTAATAACTTAGGTAAAATGGAATACCAATTATAAACTCCACCACTATTGAGGTCGATAAATAATTAGATCAATGTATAAAAACCATGAATGCATCTCTCTTATCCATCTCTTGTTTAGAGTATAAGTGATATTGATGTTGAGCCCGATTTATATATGACTGAGAATCCATTCAGGATTGTTGATTTTGAGGATAAGGTATTTCATGAGAGGAAGAAAACATTTTTATGAGTGTTATGGTTTTACAATTCTAGTTATTATGAGACATGGGAGTGTGAGGCATTGATTAGAGTGTTGTATCCCCACATATGTGATATGGAAGCTTCTTGAAAGGATTTTGAGGGATAAAATGTTTTTTGGTGGGTAGGTAGTAACACATTGTTATCCTTCTATTAGGTATGTTATAACATATTCATTGGATTTACTTTTTTTCATTGGTTATGTAATGCTGAGAAAGAATTGGGAGGATACCTGTAATGGTAATGTCAAGGATTTTTTTATAACATTCATCATATAACCTGTAGTTTCTATAATGTTATAGGTAATTACACACCTTTTAATGTAGTTACATTATGTGTTATAATATTTTAGTGACCTCTAAGAAATGTGTAAACCTCATGAAAATTATATTATGTTAACATCTTAGACCCCATATATATGTTAAAATAATTTTTTAATGGTGGTTCGCTTTTCTGTGTATCTGGGACACAACAATTACATGATGTGTAATTATGATACACTTCATCTAAATTCAAGAGTATATGTTTTGAATAAAATCCATGGTAGAAAATATTAATTCATTACTCTAGAATTCTATCCTTCTCAACCTATATCCATCCCCAGGTGATATTGGTGATCATTAAATCAACCAGATCATCCATTGGGTGAAGGATAATCAGGTTTTTTTATAGTTCTTCTCTTAGGGTGAGTGGTTTACAAGTCATTTCCATATCTATCTATACTCATCTTTGAATTTTTTTCCCAACTAGGGTTGATGAATCTAATCTATATGTAGTTTAATATTGTTTCATGGTTTAGTTCCATAATCATTTACACCTTCATTTTGTAATGGTAATCCCCTTTATGAGAGTTGTGTTTTCATAGAAATGGTTTGTGGTTTAATTTATTATTTTCTAATTTATTAAACCCTAAATAAATTATGTTAGTATATGATTTAAATTTATTTTTGAAAAAACTAATTTTTTTTGAATTTCTACATTGATTTTAATTAGCATGGTATTTTAGGGAATCATCCCAATTATAATGGAATTGGAATTTGGGGTGTGATTAAAAATAAATTGAATGTGTTAATTGATTAGAGTGTTTATTTTTGAAAATGATATTAGTTTGTTTGATAAAATGTATGACTATTTTTGAATTGGGAAGAACAGAACCTATGAAAACCTATGATTTGGTTCTGAACATGAAATGGAATTCTTAAAAGGAAAAGTGCATGACCGTGAGGTATTTTAAAATGAAGTTATTTTCATTACTTCTATTCATTTACATGGGATACATTAGACTATGTAGTTAGTGGGTTATTTGTGACAAAAATTCTAGGATGGTAATTACCTATAAATTGATATATAGTTTTAAACTCTAACCAAAACCTAGATCGACATTTCTAATCCCTGATGGGACGTTGGATTGTCTTATTTGGAATGATCATGATGGATGTGAGTATAAAAAACATAGTGATAAATTATATGAGATGTGTGATGGTCCAATAACTTGGAACTATCATAGCGCATAGAAGATGACCATGGTGCTTGTTGGGATTCATTTATTTTATATTCTATTGTTTGTCAAACTATTTTACTCATTTCTATTTATTTATATAAACTAATTTATATTAAGTGTTTATTAAAGCCACATTTGAATTATTTATACATCATTTTAAAGGAAAAACATTTTATATTTTAAATATGAAAACATAAATCCATTCAATTTTTTACAAAAATTTAAAAAATGATTTGGTATAATGATATCGAATCTTATTATGGAACACATAGTGAGACCATACGTAGATTTTTAAATCACAACAATTCATTTCCTTTGGGTGGTTGTGGATTTTATCTTTCTGGGTCTTATTAATGGGATGGTTCCTCCCCAAGTAGGTTGATATTCTAGATCCCTTATAGCTTGATGTGACATTGCATTTGGGTTGTGGAGTTTGTCTGGTTTTACTTATGTTACATTAATGATGTATTGTTTGATTTTTTTGAACACTTTTATGTTTTCCTTTAACATATCATTTTATATTTTGTGCTCAGACTACTATTTATAAGTTTATTCCACTGTGTTTGAGAAAAATTCGGTCCCAAATAAATATTTTATGGTTCCAAGTGCTAGTAGATAACTCATGGGGATCCGAAACACCCTTCCAGCTATGTTAGGTTTTATCTAGTTATTAGGGTACCATGATATATGGACAAGTTCATGTCAATTATTATAGAATAATAATCATATTATTTCAAAATATCAAAAAAAAATTATCATATTTTAATATTTTTTAATAAAAAATAATAAAACTAGATGGAAAATGGGATACATTACTTGTTGAAGTAGTATTCCGTAGACACACTAATTAAATTTTCATTATTATTAATGAAAAAATAAAGAATAAGCTATTAGTTATTACCAAAAAATAATTAAATTAATTATAAGATTTAATTACATAGTAATTATAAAATTATTTGTGGTAAGGTAATATAGATATGAATGAAATTAGGGAAAAATTAGTAATCAACCTGTTGATTTAGACTTTCCCTTCACAAACCCCATTGAAATTAAGGGAATGGGAAATCACGTTAGGACTATAATCTAAATGAAATGAAATGGGATTTAGGAGGGAAGTGTATAAAAAGGTTTATTTTAAATAAGAGATCAATATTTATAGTGGAATCAAAGGGGTGGTCACAGGCCCCTTTTATAAATTCTATGAATGGAAATTTTTTAAATATTTAATCTAAATATAAATAGAGCCCGAGATTCACTTATTAAAAAGACTCAAAAATTGAAAATAATATATTTTATATATTATTTTTTTGATAAATACCTTTAAAACAAAATTAAGAACTTTTTTTAACATTTTAATCCATTTATCCCATTTTATTAACATTTTTACTTTTGGGTCTTTTACCGTAGGAACTAGTTTTTACCTCTGTAAATCATTTTTTAAAAGTAATAATAAAGTGGAACATAATATATAATATGAAAATAATGATTCAATAATAAAATACATTTTATCAGAGAATCATTAGATGTGTAGGAAAAATTAAGTTCAACAATAACGCATTTAACAAAAAAACCCATTTTTTAGAAAAATGTGTATTCATTAAAAACAATTTGGTGTAGGATATTTTTATCATTTTATATTATTTATAAGATATATATTATTTTATTATTAATGAAAAAAAAATTATGTGGATTTAAATGAAATAAAAAAATAGTTTCCAGTAATAATATTTAATTAAAAAAGGCCAAATTAATGTTTTACTGTAAAATATTACTTATGTCCGTCAAATCGTAATCATTGTATTTATAAATTAAAAATTGTATTTAAGAAAATATATTCTTACTCATCAAAAACATATTTAATCATTGAAAATATTTTATATGTTTTTATTACAAACCTAATTCTTAAAAAATTTATAAATGTTGTTTTTTAAAACTTTATTTTTAATAATTCAATAAAATATTTTCTATAAAATAATAATAATAATACTTAAATAATTTTGATATTATAAATTCCAAGATGATATTTTTTTCTAATTCACAATCTAAAATCTCTAAATTTATTTATTTAATAAAAATATAATATTTAAAAACAAAATCCATTTATTGGAAAATATGATTTCCATAAAGTATTTTTTCTTGATATTATTTCATACCAATTGAAAAAAAAAATTTAATGTTAATATTTATTTTCCGATATTATAATATCCTAGGATATCATAATATTCATTTAAAATTGGTTGATTTAACGTATAAAAAGATTAAATATTTATTTGAGAATTACAAGTCCTTTTTAGTCATATGGGTTATTTATCAACAAAAAGTATGTATTTTTAATTGATCATTTTTTATTTATTATTTTATATATAATTATCAAATAATAAGCCCCATGTAATTTTATTTTATTTTTCGATGTATAAAAAACTATCAGCATAAATTTATTTAAGGAAAATAAAAAATGAAAGCATGGGTTGTGACATTCCCCTATAAATAAAATGGGTCCTCAATATTTTAAGTATCAGCTAATAATTACAATACACAAGGGTATTTGAATATAATAATTAATAAAGGTAAAAATTATAATAGATTCAGGCCTTTAAATACAAAGGAATACTAATTAATATATTTTCCCCTCATAATAGGAACAAAATAATAATATCAAGCATTTATTCCTGATATGCCTCTATAAATATGTCTTGGGAGTTTCTAGAGAAAAATATTTCCTGAATTCATTTTCAATGCCATGTTTCCAAAAACACAATACTACTAAATGAATATGGAAGTATCCAATTTAATTTTATTGAATGATCATATGAATTTAAAATAAGTATTTTGTGGTGAATTTTCTAATGACACATTCATTTAATCTAATTCAACTTTCATTTAAAAAACATTACACTTATTTCATCCAAAATAATCTCAGTTCAACTACGATCAATTTTATGTTTTAATGTCATACCTTAAAAAAATTTGGGAAAAATATTTTATAATGTCATTAAAAGAGAATGTGATTTACCCACTATTATTCTCCATGAGTGTCCAGATATGTGTACAATCATAGGTCCACTCAATTTCCATCACAATATAGATTGAATTTATAGTTAACCAACCTTTATTAATATGATGTCAAATTTCATCGTTTTTCCCATAGCCATAGCCATTTACCATTATATATATATAGGTATTTAATTTCGAGGAGAACCACAAAATCTATACTTATCCATACTTTAGTTTATTATCCTATACATATACTTATCTGTAATAAATACCCATAAATTGTTAATGATGTTAAATTACCCTATACTACAACATATTCAGTATCACCTAAACTAAAATAAAGTTTAATCTATAAATTTTAAATTATAATCGACCATAATTAATCAAATTTTGATGAATTTTCTAACAATTAAATGTTCATCCATTTATTAAATCCAAATATCAAAAGTGATATCATCCATACTATAATCCAAATTATGATTCCCAAAAAATATGGTCATAATAATTAAATAACATAAATAAAATATTTTTTTATAATATACTCCCATAATATTTTATGATTATAATTTTAGAGAAATTGGAGAAAACTTTTTCTAAAAAAACACTATTATTTTTAATATAATTTTCATTTTTTCTATATATTAAATAACATAATATATAAGAATTACTCAACATCATTAACTAATTATAAACATTATATTATCTAATATACAATTCAAACATTATTCATGCCTTCATAAACTTGAGAAGTGGAAACATAAGAAAATGGTGAGCTAAATAATTCAATAAGGCTAAAAGTAAGTGATAATGGTCATTTATCATATGTGACCATAATATAAGAAAATAGGTATAATATAATTATAATAGAATATAATTCCCAATAAATCATATATCAAAAGTCTTGAGTCATGACTTAAAACATAGAATGATATAAAGCATAAATCAAAGGAGTATAAAAACATGTTCTAATAATCATGAACAATGAGAGTGTAGTGTAGTCTAATGAATATGAATGGAAGTGTAAAATAGAAATTCATAATAACCTAGAATGGAAAATAATAATAAAATTATGATATTACCTGAAAAATTGGAAATGTGGAACAACCATATGAAAAATAAAAAATATGATCAAATGCATTATAGTGACTCTTATGTAAAGAAAAACATACAGTTTATACATTAATATTTTTGCAAACTCATTTTCCCAAGCCCCTGTGAAAAAATTCAATATATCCATGAAAAAATATATTATGAAATACAAACATATCAAATTAATAGGATATGAATATAAAACCATTCATGTCATTATCCCTACTTATTTATTTCATAAGTTGTAAAACCCCCACAACAGAAGCCCAAGGCGGTGAATTATTTTATTACATTGGTATGATTACATGGAATGAAACCCCAAAGGTCTAATAAGGTTAATAGTATTATAAATCCTGATTACATATATGATAACCATAATACATTGGGAAATAAAAAATATAGATATAATACATAAAATGAAAATAAACTGCATCCTTCAAAAATTATTCAATGATTTATTCTACATAACGTGGGGAATGGAAACATAATAATGGTTAGATTAAATTATTTTTAAGGGTCAGTAATGTAAAATAAATAATTAATCAGTGGAATTAAACATAAATGATAAGTTAAATAACTATAACACATTCCATTAAAATAACTAGATAATGAATATTCAATATGGCAAGGTAAGAAACAGAAACACAAGCCACACTATTAATGGACTAAACGTCAAATGTATTCATAGATATATCGACACAAAATCAAATTTATGAATAATTAATAAAATATAAATTAAGGAAATTATTAACTATTTTATATACTATCTTAGAAACATGATTACCTATACTTTTTTGATCCATTGTTTTAAAACTACACGTAGAAACCTATTTAATCGTGGGAATTTAATCATCTCATGAGAACTTGTCGAAGCACAGAGGAGGTATATAAAGTTCAAGATCCACCCATCATTACATTTCAAAATAATTATTACTTTCAAATAATAAATTTAAACAATATACCATATTTCTCATTAAATATCTGCATTGAATAAAAGATACAAGTTTATCAATAATTCATAGTTATTCAAATTACTATCTAAGGGAACACTTAATCAAAATGGTATATAGTTTAAGAAATATTAATATCCATTACATCATAATATCAATATTTAAAAAAAATAAATGTACCATAAAAATTATCAACATGTACTGATTGATTCAACTTAATGATAATAGAAAAAATTAGGGAGATTGCAATGATAATCAGTAAGAACATTCTTGAGGATAATAAACATTAAATATTCCTAAGTGTCCCATACAACTTTTAAACATTTAAATCATAATACCCTTCAAAATATTACATTATGTGAAATTTATAATATCAAAATAATAAGTATATTCATTATACTATGCATCAAAGGATAGATCATATACCTTATAAAAGAAACTAGGCACATAACTACAAATAAGTCTCAATGGAATGTAAATTGAGACAAAATCCATTACCTTAACCATCCTTTTGTTGTGTGTTATTTATCCTGCTGTATAGTTTTTTTAATATGATAGAATATTTTTCAAAAAC
The DNA here is from genome assembly GCA_963277665.1 of Viscum album. Lineage (NCBI taxonomy): Eukaryota > Viridiplantae > Streptophyta > Magnoliopsida > Santalales > Viscaceae > Viscum > Viscum album. Next base: position 1,925,468,648 of record OY728128.1, on the reverse strand, counting down.
CATAATAATATTAATAATATCATATATTAACATTTTATAATATCTAATAACCCATTTGTTAATAATATTTCATTAATTTCACAATTTTGAGTATTAATTTCCTAGTTTCTCAAGTATGTTTGAATTGCTATTTTTTCATTATTGATTAGATAACGGTTTAATAATATAAATACATTCATCCATCATGTAACAATCATATATATTTATTATATATGAAATTATATTAATATAAATATTTTGTAGATAAGAAATGAAATGCGCCATTCATAGAGACGGTAGGCCATATGTTCGTATGACACTATGTTCATTTCATTATTGTATAAAAATAATTTAAATTAAATGATATATTTATATTATAATTCCATTATCATATATATTTTATATATTTTACTTTGGTTTATTAAGATTATCCTTTATACATTCCATGGATGGAATTAACGAGTCACACCCCTTTGAGGGAGCGGTAGTCCATACTTCCGTAATCGAAATTATTATATTGACACAAGATGGAAAGAATAAATGTTTGTTTTAAATATAAATTAAATAATAATAAAGACACTTTATATGTATTATATATCATATATAAAGATATTTTCCATTATAATGGAAACCATAAGAAGTGGTAATGGGAAATGAAAAATCATCATTTTGTGAGGCATTACTCTACTTTACATAGAAATCGTATGTTCGTTAACCATTAAATTGAGAAGTTTGTATGTGTATTTAGAAATGAAAACATAATAACATCATATTATATATATGATATTTTTTTATTTAATCATGTAATAGTAATAGTATTGGGAGTGAAGAAGAAAACAAAAGAAAATAAATTGTTGGAAAATGTTACCATAAAATCGGGAAACTCTATTCAATTTATACCAAAGGGATTAAATGGAAGGATTTAGAAATAAATTGAGGATTTAATGTATTGGGGATGGATTTATGGATTATATTTGAACATTTCTTTATATAACATACCTGGCATTATAGTTGTAAGGAATGGCGAGAAGTGGTGGTCTTTTATAGGGTAGGAGAAGTGAAACACTTGTAATATTTGCAAAAAGGGAAGCTCTAGTTGTTATTCATGTTTCAAGTGGACCCAAATCTGGACAAAATTTGAGAAAATAAAGGATATGTTTGATATATTTCTATAAAATAAATTTTGGACATATTTATAGCTCATTTTTTCATCAGGTTAGGGTTTACTCCCTATTAAGCATTATTTTTCCATAATTATGGTTTTTAATTTTATTCACATTCAATAACATTTTTGGTAAAACAATTATTCTTATAAATTATAAATTACAAATATCCAAAATATTAATTCTATTTTTTTAAATTCTAATAAAAAAATTGGATAATATTAATTAATAATTCATTCCATAGGTGGGACAAAAATGAAGGTTTTTAATGTAAAAATGTCCCAATGGTTGATGTGTTTTTAAATTAAATTGCAATGTTAAATTGATACCAAATATCTGAATTCGGTTAATTAAAATATATTTTATATGATGTGACTTTGAAATCAATTAAAAACAAAATTTAATCGTACAAATTAATTAATCCAGAATGTAATTTTGATTTAAAATTCTGTATTTCTAATTATTCAATAAAAAATAAAACATCGCCGAAAATAACCAAAAATTCACTCTAACCTTATATTGAATTTTGACTAAATGATATTAATTTTATTTGTCTATATTAAATTTATAAATATTTCAAAATTATATTTAAAATTAGTTCACCATTAAATGGCATCAGATTGACATTTTAAAAAATATAGTATTTTATATATAATATTTAGTTGGTTGTTATTTTATGACTATATAAAATATGTTACATGAGTGTAAAAATATTTTTCTGGATATATAATATATAAATTTATTGTATATTATCCCTAAATGTGTTAAAATTAAATTGTCTGTGAAAAATGTGCCTATGTATTTTTTGGTTTAAATCCGGAGATGTGTGAATTAAACTTATTCTAAAAGGAAAATATGGTAATGTATTGGGGTGGTACATTAATACCACCTTTAATAATTTCAATGTAATAATTTCATTTTTATTACCTTAAAATTGATTTTGGTATTTCTACTTTATATAATCCTCTGTATCCCGTGTTTCTTCTTCCATTTTTTTATTTCTCTAATGAACATGTACCATATGAGTCTTCTGATTCATCAATCCATCAGGTATCAATAATCCATATGGGTTATTCAAAATATGAACGTTAAATTTCGAACTCTATCTCCTCAAATATGAGGACATCTATTGGTTCTTGAATAAACATCCTTAGCATAGATATATAGAACACATTGGGTAACTTTGAGATATTTGGTGGAAAAGAAAAATGATAAAAAACGACTCGAACCCTTTCAATAATTTAATAGGGTGTGATAGACCTGAGAATAATTTTTTCCTTTTGAGCATTTCTGATAACACCCTTTCATGTTGATACACTCAAAAAAGTAATATCTCGCACTCTGAACTCTAATCTTTTCCTCTGATTATCAACATATCACTTTGGAATAATATGTGAAAATTTAATATAGTCATGTATATCCTTTTCCTTTATCGTCATCTATTCAAAAGGTTTTGTTCTTATGATGTTACTTTAAAAAACATCATTCAAATTAATTTAAGTGCAACACGTACTTCCACGTAATTATTCAAATATTCCCATTTGAATACATTAATGGAAACCATTATTATTTTAAAACACTTTTAAAGGTAACTACCGATCCCATATACCCTGAATGTAAAGTGGACATGATATAAACATGTTTTCAATTGGTTTAATTTTTCATTCTCAGTATCCATCAGTCTGAGGATGTTAGGATGTTCTAAAATAAATGTGAGTGTCGAGTTCCTTCTAATGAATTTTCTATAATTTCAATGTAATGTGGGGATATCTATCAAAAAAAATTAATAGATATGTTACACGAAGTCTTATGACTTTTTTAGTGTAGATCATTATGTATTGGTCATGTTGTAAGTATTCTATTATAGTAATGAAATGTGTAGATTTGTATTGTCAATCAACAATAACCCATGTTTAATTATTCCTTCTCTGAGTCTGTGGTAGTTCCCTGAAAAAATATATTGTAATTTCACTATATTTCAATATAGGAATACAAATAGGTTTCATTAATCATTTTTAATGTTTCCTTGCAGCTTTCACTTATTGAAAAACCATGCATCTGGGTATATAATCATTAATTTCATGCTTCATGTTATGATAGAATGTTTTTTCCTTCATTTCTCTATACATAATTTATCTCCTAAGGATTATAATTAAATTTGTGTTTTGATCGTCATCTAACAATTCATGGTTCATCTCAGGTATAGATGGGATGCATAACCTCTTTCCAAATTTTATTACAACCTCTTCACAAACAATGTATGCTAATTTTTCATCACTGAAACAAATATTTTTCATCAAAAATTCCTCATCATCAAATTTAGAATTCTTTATCATCTCTAATAAAGATAGGTTTTCAATTAGCTGATAAATGATTGAAGTATACATTTCCTTATAAATTCCAATATCTATATATATTATATCCCAGATCATATGATCCTTCTCAATCTTCATATGAGTTAGAACTCCATGACCCTTATTACTCAAAGAATATTCAATCTTAATTTATTTCCTTTGGTTGTAGTGTATTGAGTAATCATAATTTTCCAATATTTTGATCCATAATCGTTGTTTCGGGTTGGGTACTTTCTATGAGAATATGTATTTCAGGATCTTATAACCTATGTATATATCACATCTTTATGCATAGAGATATGGTCTCTATATTTTCAAAAGATAATATTACAACTACTAACTCCCGATCTTGGGATGTGTAGTTCTATTTGGGAGTCTTCCATTTCCATTATGAATATTCAATAACTATATCATTTTTCATTCAGACACAACCAAGTCTCTTTTTTGAGGCACCACTAGATATGAAAACCCAACACTACATGATGGTTGAGTCAAAATCAAATAATTTAATAATATACATTTTGTTTCATCAAATTATTTGTCATATTCTTTTGTCCATATAAAAATGACCCCTTTACATGTAAACGTGGATAATGAGTTATCTAATCTAGAAAAGGTATGAAAAAAGCAATGATAGCATACTGTAGAACCATTGAAACTAATTTCCTATGTTATATTTTTTGGTGTAGTCCCTTCTCAAACAACCTTTTCCTTTTCAGGATAAAACAATATTCCATCATCCGAGACAATATGACCATCAAAAGAGACATCTTGATGCCAAAAATCTGATTTACCAAATTTTGGATATATCTATTCCCTTCTATGAATATTAAGGTTTACCATCATGTTATTATAGTGGAAATCATTGGTTTTATAATACACCTGAATATTATCAATGAATAAAAAATAAATTGTATATATATTCCTTGAATACTCTGCTCATTATGTCCATAAAAACATAGGGTATGTTATTTCATCCAAATGGAAATTATCGTAATACCATACCTCATCTGAAATGTTGTTTTCATAATTTATTCCTTGTTCACATGCAATTGGTGATGCCTAAAACAAAGATCAATTGTTGAAAAATACCTAGCTCTATGTCTTTGATCAATCAAGTCATCAATAGGAGTTAGATTCCACATTTTCTTTATTGTAATTGAAATGACATCCCTATAATCAACACAAAACCACATAAATCCATATTTATTTTTATCAATGTGGACAGGGTTCCCCATGGTAAAACAACAGGACAAATGGATCCTTTATTACCCATATCATCTAGTGGTTTATTCAATTACACAAATTTCATAGTGTCCATTCAATATGGAGTCATTGATATTGGCCATGAACTAGAAATTAAATTAATATATAATTCAACTTCACACTCTATGGGATGTATATTTAATTACACATGAAATACATTAAGATAATCTTTAATAATAGGTAAATCTTGTATTTGAATATTACCTTATTCTTCACTAGGCAATGCTCTCTCTTCTTCTCCGTGTATTTCAATCAGTATAGCTACTGAGGGGGGATTTAAATAACAATCAAGTGGGGAAATGTATTCTATTGGAATGAGGGGTATTATATCATCCTCACAAATTGTAATTTCCTTCCTCTTTTAATAAATATTTTCATAATATTTTGAGATCCATTCCATACCGATTATTATATAAATGTCAACCATATGTATGATTATATGTTCAACAAATAAAACATGTTTCTTTGTCATAATGGAGATTTCCCGAAACATCTTGGTTTCCAATGATACATACCTTAAGAGTTTTGATTGAGAGATATCTTATTAATTAAAAACATAAGTGTATATTTTTATTATAAAGCTTTGTAGATATAAAAAAGTTTGATGTTCCTTAATAAGAAAAGGAATTGGCCTAATTTGAAGATATCATTTGTGTACCTGTCACAATGTCATTTTTTACATCAACATCTTCTTGAATAATTTCATAATCATGTCCACATCTCCTTGGCCACTTCAATGTTAGATTACCTTGATTATTTTATATTAAATTTCCAGAGTGACCCACCTCCCTATATTTGGAACATTGGGAAATTGTGTTTAATATCTTCTATTTTCACCCAAGAGCCATGTGACCATTATCCATACAATTTTAAAAAACTATCACCCCCTTAAAACATTTCCCATGGTTATTTTCACACAATTTTCACAATATGGAAAATGTTGTGTTTTCTTATTATCATTAGACTCATTCTTCTACTCATGAGGCTTAGAATAACTATTATTCTCTTGGTTTCCCTTGAATATATTGATTCTATAAAATTACATCTTCGTCATGATGATATATAAAACAATCTATTTTTATGATGAAATAATTTTGGAAACCAGTTATCTTCTGGGATTTGGATTAGGAACATTAGTGAAGTGGCCGATATTACACTCTGTGTTTGATGTATCATCCGTAGAATCCCTGGATAACCATGTAAAGCATCATAATTAGCAATAATTTATCCATAATTTTTCTTTAGTCTATGCAAATTTCTCTTCATATCAATTTTTGATCATGAGGTATGTATTTATCAAATAATGTATCCTTAGAAGATAACCATTCCATGAGTTCAATTTATTCTTCATTCCTTGTATTCTGGATAAGAGACTACCACTTGTCAGTATCAACTTGGAGACAATTGACCCAAGCATAACCTTTTCCTTTTCACTAATTTCAATGGCCATAAATATATTATCGAAAGACTTAATCAATTTCTTTAAAATTATAGGATTAATAGTCCCACTAAAAGATGGAGGAATCTTCCATATAAAGAAATCCATCTTTGGATATTCTCTTTTGGGAATAGGTTTATCCATTCATGAAAGGTTATTTTTCGTAACATGACTAAGTTTCCATAAAATATCATTAACATTCTCATTAATAATACCAACTTCATTAAAGTTATTGACAGGGAAACCTCTAAATTATCCATTAATATTGATATCATTCATCCATCTAGGTACCATTTCAAAACAATTGAATATTCTTGGTTAACTCATAAAATCAAAAAGTATAATTTCATATATTTTATATTACGTAATATAAATTTATGAATCCTGAATCTTGGAATCATAATCATTGGATACTTTGGGGAAACTATTAATTCTAAATCTTTAATAATGGTAGGTAAATAAAATATGGATTATCCTAACAATATCCCCTTGGGTGTCAGACCAGGTTGGTTGTAAGGCCCTTTTTCATGTAACTGGTTACCCTCAGTAATGCCTGAAAAACCTTATCAGTGTTATTACTCCTCGGTTCAACTGTTTCATAACAAGTCCACTATTAGTATATATATAATGAAGAAATTTAAGGAATACCCACATAATATCTAACTTACCAAAACTCAAGAATTATCTTCTCCACTCATCATCATATTCTATCACAAGGTTATGTTCCATAATCTATATTTTCCAAATCCATTTTCCATGGTTGTTGATAAAATCTCCTGTAATAAAAACTATAACGCCAAGAACACAAAAGAGTGAAGTTTGATAATTATTTTATTATAATGTAATGATTAAAAGGAATAAAGTATTCAATGACTATGGCTTCCGGCATTTTTATTCCAAAAAATTTCATTAGATTTTACCAATAAAGGATCTTTAAAGTAAATTGTCTTGTAAATAAGGAACATAAATCATGAAAACATAAAAAAATTTATTTTTCCACATAGAGATATTATTTAAAAATTAATCCTAAGTAAAATACTTTCATCACATAACCTAGAGACATACATCAAGGGAAAGGGTGTGCATAAGGCCAAGTAAAGAAAAACAAGTGAAACTGTTTATATGTGAACTTGAGCGATATCAATAAGAACCTCGGGAATATCGTAATGTAATGATAATGAGGAATATCATAGAAATAATATAATCAATAATAACATTCAAATTTGTATTCAAGAATTAATTTATACATTTATAAGCATATCACCAATGTAAAACCCCAAGGTGTCATAAAAATTACCCAGGTTGTACACCAAGATATTGTAAAACACGTCATCAGAGAGTGAAGTGCACTGTGTTGCATTTGTTGTCAATGAGGCATGAAGTTGTCTTGGAATGAATGGAAGTCAAGGAATGTCACGATGTGAATGACAAAGGTTGTGATGGTGTTGGTGGTGAAGGAGAATGGCCATGGTACTAAGATGCATGTCACTTAGGAGATTCACTAAGTGACATAGGATGTTGTGGTTGAAACATTCTCTATGAATATCTGACGATTGTTGAGCTGTTCATAAAGTTCCAAGAACTTGTATCAACTGGATACAATGTCACAACAATGTTTGAAGACCATGCATTGTACTGACAATGCATGAGGAGATGAAGAGAGCCATCCACAACTTCTAAGTGGATGAAGTGAGCTGAAGAAGACCACGTACTAATTCTTAGTGCATGACAATGTGAATGTGATCCAACTTGACCTCTAATTGGATCATTGAAGAATATTGGAGATTTAATTGATTCGGGAGTTCGGTTGAAGATGAAGAACCTTCGGGAATTCCACCTCCTAAGTCTAGATTATATGTTAAGGAGGATTGGTGAATTATAATGAAGAAGATGGATAATATGTGTTAGAAGAGAAGAAATGTAGAAGGAATGGCTTAGAGGCAGAAGTGGCATTTGGCATATGGAGAACTTTGTTTTTAACAAAGTCTTTATTCCTATACTTAGCAAAAATTAGGCCAGCCAAGGCCAGGCCACGAGTTCAACCCCAAGGCACTTGTGGGCCTAAGGCGCCACGCCCATGGGGGATCCCATGGTGCAAGCACAAGGCGGAAGGGGCCGTGTATAAGCCCCCGAGGGCACGCGGTGGTGAAGCCCGCGCACCGGAGGAAGCATAGTGGGCGCCAGTAGCGCGCCCGCAGGGAGCAGAGAGTGCGCGCGGAGCGCGCCCGCAGGGAGAACACGGTGCGGGGCAGCACCGTGGAGGGAGAAGTTAAACTGAGGGGTTGAGGTGGCGCTAGGGTGATAAAGCGCGAAAAAACAGCGCGTCGATTCGATGTGGGACGCAGAAATTTCACCCGGGACAGATCTGAGCCGTCCGTCTCATCGCGCGCTAGATCGCAGCCGCTCATCTCATCTGTCGCGCGCCGCGTTCTGATCCAGCCGTCTGATGTCTTTCGATCATCTGATCCGACGGCTAAGAGACTGTCCTCTTCCTCGAGCTCGCCCGAAGCCACCTGCGAGCCTCCGACGAACCAGGCGCCATCCAAGCATGGTTTTTGAGTTCCTGGCCACCATTTCCGAAGCCGAAGGCTCCATTGAGCTCGTCTTGACCTACCGAACACGATCATGCATTAAAATGACTCTGCATGCAACAAATGAGGATATTGGAGTTCGGCCGAGGCATGCAACATTGCAGAGGCTTTGAAGGGTTCGTGATTTGCATGGATTGGAAGAAAAGAGGCCGTGCATGCGTTCTATGTTGCATGCACGTGAAGAAGGCCGAAGAAAATAAATACCCGCGTGAGCCTAGCCGCACACTTGCGCGCTCAAGGCCATTACCCTCTCTTCCTGCGAGCTTACACGGCAGGAGGAAGCCATCGCGCCCCCTGCGCGGTAGGAAGGTGTTGCCACACCCTGCTCAGGACCTTTTGCTCTTGCACCCCTGCGCGCTGGCCACACTCTTGTGCCTTGCGCGGTTGAGAAGAGGAGGACGCCGCTGCACCCAAGCAACTTGTGTGCCTCCTTTGAAGATTGGGTTCGGGTGAAGTGCATTTCACACTTGGTGTTTTGTGTTCCAAGTGGAGAAGAGGACCCGAGGCTTTCGTGCCTCGTGTGTGAACATTGAGAAGGCCAAGCCTTTGTGCTTGTGTGCCAAGAAGAAAAAAACACACTCGCCGTGGACAGTGTGTGTGCATAGTGAAAGAGAAGTTGGTCGTAGCCATTTATGTGCAAGAAGAAGAGGCCAAGCTCACTTGTGTGCAAAAAGTGGAAAAAGTGTGTGCAAAGAGCAAAGAGGCCAAACCTTAGTGTGTGCCTAAGTGGTGTGTACACACTAAGAAGGAGAATAAGAAGGATACCTCACACTAAAGTAGAACACACATTTAAGTGTGTAACCAATAAGAACAAATTGTGTGAAGGAAGTGAGAAGGTGTGTGCTAAAAAGGATTACACCCTTTGTGGGTTTATCACACCAAGAAGAAGGAAAGGGAAGTGCATGCATGCATGCATGCATGTGCACACGTGAACAAAGTCAAATCAGTAGTGTGCAATTGAGTTGTCCAAGACCAGGAGGTTCTTGAAGAATTGAGAAGGCCATGCTATCAGTGCATGAGGATGAAGAGCTGCCATGCACTCACTGCATGAAGTTGAAGTGAGTGAGACTGGACCAGACTGAAGTTAAAGTCATCAGTTGTCTGAGTATTCAGTAATTGAGAAGAGCCTGATCAAGTGAAGTGATCAGAAGATTGCTGAGCAAGATCAACAGACCTTATCAGAGGCTGTTGAAGATTCTTGAAGAGAGAGGCCAGGTCATCCTGAGAAGAAGGAGATAAATCCTGAGCAAGACGAGAAGACCTGATCATCACAAGTGATCAGAGGTACAGAGCAAGGCCAGCAGTCTTTATCCCAGACTGCTGAAGATACTTGAAGAGCTGAACTAGAAGAAGAGCTACTCGTGTGACTCGAGCAGCCAGGAGAAGCCCCCTGTGAGACTCAGGGTGGAAGAAGTCTTCAGTGGGATTCTGGAGCAGGCCAGTGGGACTCTGGTAACACTGTGTGAAGCAGTATAAAGACCCTCCTGTGGGACTCAGGAGAGATACAGTGGGATGCTGTATCGACCATTGTAATTATAACAAGTTATAATGGGAGAATCCATGGTGGGAGAGCATGGCAAGGATGTAGGCCTTTGGTGCCGAACCTTGTAAATCCTTGTGTCCTGTGCCTTTATAATTACTGCATCATTCGAGGAAAGGTGAGAAATACAATAAGAGTGGATCGAGGCTTTAACCAGCCATAGAGGTTTAATTGATTAAGAATCAATTAGTAAAAAGTTTTAAAGGATCATTGATTCACCCCCTCCCCCTCTCAGTGATTCACACTGATCTGGGCACTTCAATTGGTATCAGAGGGAGGTTGCCTCTAAAAGATCCAAGGGAGTCGTTACTAAGTGAAGATTTGAGGAAATGAGTGACCAGCCTCAAATGGAGATATCTGCCAAGACTCAGAAAAATAGAAAGAAGAAACAGGCCAAGAAGATGAAGAAAGCCTGTCCTAGCTGTGATGAAGTTGAAACAATGAATGATCTTCAGAGTGCACTCAAATATCTTCAGAAGACAGTTCCCAAGGAAGTGGAAAAGTGTATAGCTACAGGCATCCATGATCTTCATGAAGAAAAATCACAGTTAGAAGAAGAAGCCAATGCAATGGAAGATCAATTGGCTAAAAGGGTTGGCATAACCAACACTCTCAGAAAGCTGGTGAAGGCTAAAGATGAAACAATTTCTCTTTGCAATGAAAGATATGAAGACACTGCTGAAGAATTGCAAAGAAGCCTTTCTGAGAAAGAATTCTTTAAAATAATGATCAAAGAAGTTTTCCATGCACTGGAGAAGTTGCACAAAGTTTCAATGAATGTCAGAGATGCTCAACTTGAAGACAAAGTAAACAGGGTAAAGGAGCTGGACAATTCATTGCAAGAATTGAAAAAGGTGCATGATGACCAGATGAAAGAGATGAAAGAAAATTGGGAAGGAAGGCTAAGATTGGTTGAGGATGAGAAGAACTACCTCAATATGAAATGCTTAGAACTGTAGGTGATATTGAAAAATCAGCAATCACCCAAAGCCAAAGCCTCCCAGTCAGCTGAAAGGAGAAATGTTGCTACTCAAGTATGCTTTGAGAAGGATGATTCTAGAAGAAAGACATCCTCAAATGAAAGGGAAACATCTTCTAGAAAGAAGGTACCATCCATCCCATCTTGTACTGATTCTTCTAAATGTGTTTCCACAAAAAGTGCAGGATGGAAAAATAATTCTAAACAAGTATGGATGAAGAAAATTAAGAAGCAGAGCTCTCCTGAAACTACACAGCAAGTCAAGAAAAGTACCCAACAATCAGAAGGACTAAAGAGGTCAAGATTTGTGGGTCAGTGTTGGTGTTGTAATAAGTATGGGCACTGTGCAAAGGAATGTTGGTACAATCCACTAAATGTCAAAGCACAAAGGAATCCCATGCTAAGGGGGAGAAAGCCAGAAGGCAATAAGCAACATCCACAGGTCCAGAGACATCTGTTTACTGCTAACAGATTTGGATTGCTTGACAACATCTGGGATGGCTGCAAAAGTGGTCAAAAGAATGATACATGTCAATCTCCAACTGTATCCAAAGATGGAATGAAGAGAAGATCACTGAACCTGGCTAAAAGAGATTCCTTGGGAAGCAAGCAGAAGAAAGTGGAAGATGCTCCCAAGAAGAGTTTGAAGAATGAAGAGAAGTCCTTGGAATTCAAATCCAAGAAGGGTGATGCATCCAGAAGGACCACCAAGAAATGCTTCTACTGTGGGAAGAAAGGACATATCATGGATCTTTGTAAAGAAGCCATGAAATTAAATAGAAGCAGACTGGACTCAAAAAGAAAATCAATCCAGAAGAAGAAGAAGGGATTGATTGAAAACAAGTTTCCTAAGAAAGGTAGCTTGACAGCATCTAAGGAACCATGTGGAACTTCCAGAACTGGGGCCACTCTTCCAAATGATTTACTTGTCATATGGACACATCAGTTGCAACTTTCCAGAGAACTAAAAAGAGTTGAAGATGAAGCTCTGGCAATTGCTAAAGCAAATGGGAAGAAGAAGGTTTCACATGAAGATATTTTGAGAACCACACCAGCACAATCATCAATGAATATCAAATGTGCAAGTGTGAAGACTGGTGAAAATGGGACATCTCGGTTGAGAGAATCTTCTCAACCTTGTTGTTCACATTGATGAACCAAGGAGGTTCCATCTTATTCTCTTATACTCTTGGTATATACATGTGCTAACATTGCAGGGAATTGAAGATGATGATCATTCTCATCTGGAGGATGGTTTGGACAGAACGGAGTGCACCCCTTGAGGGGGAGAAAATCTGAAGAAGATCATGTTCTGAGATTAATATCATCTTAAGAAAATGGATGAATGGGGGAGCATTATCTTTGCACTGAACTTTCTAATGAGTTTTGTGGAGTATGTGCAGGATTTAGCAATTCATTGAATATCTGAACCCCTTAGCATGATCTCACTTGTTTACAGTGAATGTGGACAGCATTGAGTTCCTTGGTTACATCACTCTTGTTTTCTACCCCGGGTTAGCCCAAGTAGAATTAGAGATGATTTACTCAAGGTTCTTTTCTAAAGAGAACATGTGACATCATCCCACTCTTAGTGGTTTTCAAAAAGATGCTATTCGAAGGGAGGAAGAGATATTTTGAAAGTGAACCACACCACACCTTTGCATTTGATTGCCAATAAGGGGGAGAAAATATTGGCACACATATTGACCCATTCATATGTGCTGAAGTGGTGTATTGACAAAAAATACAAAGGGGGAGATTGAAGTGCACTATGTTGCATTTGTTGTCAATGAGGCATGAAGTTGTCTTGGAATGAATGGAAGTCAAGGAATGTCACGATGTGAATGACAAAGGTTGTGATGGTGTTGGTGGTGAAGGATAATGGCCATGGTACTAAGATGCATGTCACTTAGGAGATTCACTAAGTGACATAGGATGTTGTGGTTGAAACATTCTCTATGAATATCTGACGATTGTTGAGATGTTCTTAAAGTTCCAAGAACTTGTATCAACTGGATACAATGTCACAACAATGTTTGAAGACCATGCATTGTACTGACAATGCATGAGGAGATGAAGAGAGCCATCCACAACTTCTAAGTGGATGAAGTGAGCTGAAGAAGACCATGTACTAATTCTTAGTGCATGAAAATGTGAATGTGATCCAACTTGACCTCTAATTGGATCATTGAAGAATATTGAAGATTTAATTGATTCGGGAGTTCGGTTGAAGATGAAGAACCTTCGGGAATTCCACCTCCTAAGTCTAGATTATATGTTAAGGAGGATTGGTGAATTCTAATGAAGAAGATGGAGAATATGTGTTATAAGAGAAGAAATATAGAAGGAATGGCTTAGAGGCAGAAGTGGCATTTGGCATATGGAGAACTTTGTTTTTAACAAAGTCTTTATTCCTACACTTAGCAAAAATTAGGCCAGCCAAGGCCAGCCCACGGGTTCAACCCCAAGGCACTTGTGGGCCTAAGGCGCCACGCCCATGGGGGATCCCATGGTGCAAGCACAAGGCGGCAGGGGACGTGTATAAGCCCCCGAGGGCACGCGGTGGTGAAGCTCGCGCACCGGAGGAAGCATAGTGGGCACCAGTAGCGCGCCCGCAGGGAGCAGAGAGTGGGCGCAGAGCGCGCCCGCAGGGAGAAATCGGTGCGGGGCGGCACCGTGGAGGGAGAAGTTCAACTGAGGGGTTGAGGCGGCGCGAGGGTGATAAAGCGCGGAAAAACAGCGTGCTGATTCGATGTGGGACGCGGAAATTTCACCCGGGACAGATCTGAGCCGTCCGTCTCATCGCACGCTGGATCGCAGCCGCTCATCTCATCTGTCGCGCGCCGCGTTCTGATCCAGCCGTCCGATGTCTTTCGATCATCTGATCCGACGGCTAAGAGACCGTCCTCTTCCTCGAGCTCGCCCGAAGCCACCTGCGAGCCTCTGACGAACCAGGCGCCATCCGAGCATGTTTTTTGAGTTCCCGGCCACCATTTCCGAAGCCGAAAGCTCCATTGAGCTCGTCTTGACCTACCGAACACGATCATGCATTAAAATGACTTTGCATGCAACAAATGAGGATATTGGAGTTCGGCCGAGGCATGCAACGTTGCATAGGCTTTGAAGGGTTCGTGATTTTCATGGATTGGAAGAAAAGAGGCCATGCATGCGTTCTAAGTCGCATACACGTGAAGAAGACCGAAGAAAATAAATACCCGCGTGAACTGAGGATAGAAACCAGATTTAAAGGATTTTTAAAGATCCGAAATCTTCGGTGATTCAAGATTTAACACGCGGATGGACAGAGGCATCTCTCGCCTATATAAACAGAGGCCTTGCTCTCGTTTTTGCTTGCTGAAACTTTGTTGAAAATCCGAGTCCCGTGAGAGCTCTGCCTCACGAAGTTGAAGCCCCGTGCAAGTAAACATGCGCGGCTTGAGTTCCTTGCGCGCTACTTCTTTGCGCGACAAGAAGAAGAAGGAGGAGGAGATCCATGTGCGCACCTCTTGCGCGACAGGAAGGAGCCGAGCCGCACACTTGCGCGCTCAAGGCCATTACCCTCTCTGCCCGCGAGCTTACACAGCAGGAGGAAGCCACTGCGCCCCCTGCGTGGTAGGAAGGTGTTGCCACACCCTGCTCAGGACCTTGTGCTCTTGCACCCCTGCATGCTGGCCACACTCTTGTGCCTTGCGCGGTTGAGAAGAGGAGGAGGCCGCTGCACCCAAGCAACTTGTGTGCCTCCTTTGAAGATTGGGTTCGAGTGAAGTGCATTTCACACTTGGTGTTGTGTGTGCCAAGTGGAGAAGAGGACCCGAGGCTTTCGTGCCTCGTGTGTGAACATTGAGAAGGCCAAGCCTTTGTGCTTGTGTGCCAAGAAGACAAAAACACCCTCGCCGTGGACAGTGTGTGTGCATAGTGAACGAGAAGTTGGTCGTAGCCATTTATGTGCAAGAAGAAGAGGCCAAGCTCACTTGTGTGCAAAAAGTGGAAGAAGTGTGTGCAAAGAGCAAAGAGGCCGAACCATAGTGTGTGCCTAAGTGGTGTGTACACACTAAGAAGGAGAAGAAGAAGGATACCTCACACTAAAGTAGAACACACATTTAAGTGTGTAACCAATAAGAACAAAGTGTGTGAAGAAAGTGAGAAGGTGTGTTCTAAAAAGGATTACACCCTTTGTGGGTTTATCACACCAAGAAGCAGGAAAGGGAAGTGCATGCATGCATGCATGCACATGCACACGTGAACAGAGTCAAATCAGTGGTGTGCAATTGAGTTGTCCACGACCAGGAGGTTCTTGAAAAATTGAGAAGGCCATGCTATCAGTGCATGAGGGTGAAGAGCTGCCATGCACTCAGTGCATGAAGTTGAAGTGAGTGAGACTGGACCAGACTAAAGTTAAAGTCATCAGTTGTCTAAGTATTCAGTAATTGAGAAGAGCCTGATCAAGTAAAGTGATCAGAAGATTGCTGAGCAAGATCAACAGACCTTATCAGAGGCTGTTGAAGATTCTTGAAGAGAGAGGCCAGGTCATCCTGAGAAGAAGGAGATAAATCATGAGCAAGACGAGAAGACCTGATCATCACAAGTGATCAGAGGTACAGAGCAAGGCCAGCAGTCTATAACCCAGACTGCTGAAGATACTTGAAGAGCTGAATAAGAAGAAGAGCTACTCGTGTGACTCGAGCAGCCAGGAGAAGCCCCATGTGAGACTCAGGGTGGAAGAAGTCTTCAGTGGGATTCTGGAGCAGGCCAGTGGGACTCTGGTAACACTGTGTGAAGCAGTATAAAGACCCTCCTGTGGGACTCAGGAGAGATACAGTGGGATGTTGTATCGACCATTGTAATTCTAACAAGTTATAATGGGAGAATCCATGCTGGGAGAGCATGGCAAGGATGTAGGCCTTTGGTGCCGAACCTTGTAAATCCTTGTGTCCTGTGCATTTATAATTACTTCATCATTCGAGGAAAGGTGAGAAATACAAGAAGAGTGGATCGAGGCTTTAACCAGCCATAGAGGTTTAATTGATTAAGAATCAATTAGTAAAAAGTTTTAAAGGATCACTGATTCACCCCCTCCCCCTCTCAGTGATTCACACTGATCTGGGCACTTCAGAGAGATTAATTTTTTACCCAATGAATTGGTGTGATATCAGAGAGAACCCTTAATGTGTATTTATTTTCATTTGATACTAATATATCATAATTAAACATTTCATAATAATAACAAAGAAAATAAACTAAATGTGTTTCATATCAAAATCGTGACGTATTAAAAAGTGCATTCAGAAAACGTCATTATGTTATTTATAACACATGGAATGGGAATAAGGGTTTTATGTTTACCAATTATAGATTAAAATATATCATTTTAATATATATATGAACACCACTATAGACTAAATGGTTTTGGGAATTTACATAAAAAAATATGATAATTTCTTATAGAATGAGAGGGAGATTTTGAGACAAATTTGCTGCTGCAAAACAGCTATATAACATTGTTTTAGAAAACTTTAAAAAGAGAATGGAGAAATGTAACCCTCTAATGAATAAATCATAATACAATATATGGATATAATAAAATAGAAATAATATCATGGTATGGATACTTTATTGACATACGACCTGAAAATGAAACTTGAAAAAAAAAAGACGTGATTTCTTTTATAAAAATTTGGAAGCCTAACGACGTCACTTAATAATTAAAAAAATTAATTAATGTGAAAAAGGGGGTATCCCATAATTTGGACATCAGAATTAAAGTAATAGGGATAAAAAATATCATACTCCAACACATAAAAATCTAAATTCAATGGCATGACAATAAAAGAAGTCTTGACTAAAAATGGGGGTGAATGGTTCGGTTACCTTGAATATTAACTTGAAAAACACGACGGATGGGACCCTGGGGGCATGAGGGAGACTTGGAAAGACTACATTGGTTGGAAAACACTAGATAGTAGTTGAAGATTAATTTTTAATTATATTAATGAAGGAATGGGATAGTATTTACTGAAAAATAGAGGGAATATGTTATTAAATTCCATGGGTCACCTTATTAGTTGTACATGAAAAACCAGAGGCTTTCCCATGGTATATTCCTGTTGTATTGGCCACATGAGAGACCTCCAATGACCCAAAGGCCTTCAATTTTTTTATTATAATCAATCCCCTCATTTAAGGGAATTACGGTGAAAACCCCTAAATACATCATCGACTTAATTATTACATAATTAATGATGTAATTAAACACATAAAAACAAAAAAAAAATTGTACTTGTACTATTCATCGAAAATTCACATATTTCAAATTAATCCAAAAAATTCACCCTAATCATTTTTCGATTTGTAGAATCCATAAGTGAACTCCAATTTATAAAAATTAATTTCTTATTAAATTAAAAAAAATAAATAAAATACTAATATTTGAAACAAAATTTCTAAAACATTTACTTACATATACAATGATATTATTATATCACATGACCCAAGAATATTTATAATTACTTAGGTGATTTAACTATTAAAATGGTAAAATTTTCATTGATAAGGGTAAAATTAATATTCCAATGGATAAACATACTATTCAGAAAAAATATTATTTTGATCTTATTGAACCACATTATCAACCAAATTACAACTATTTATGTTATTTTTTTTAAATAATTTCACAGAAAAAGTTAGTTAATAATAAAATATTATATTCACTATTCATCGAAAAATTATATTCATCAAATAATATTCATCAAATTGAATGTTCCTAGAAAAATATAAAAATTCATCCTTGGATATTTTTGACAATAGAAATTCAAAAATGATGTTTATTTTACCGTAATAATTATCTATGTAAGAAAAATTTCAAAAAAGTACAATTTTTTCTTCAAAAAATATTTTATCACATTTTTTGAAATTAAAAATATACATTATTAAGGAAATCTATTCCTAAAATAGGATTGGTGAAATAGAAATTTTATTTATACTAATTGATTACACTACGAAATTGCGTCCTTATAACATTTCCCCTTATAAAACCTTCATAGGACAAATGCATCAGGTGTGCAATAGTGATAGAATCTTGGGGGCGGCTCGGACAACATTTCACGAGTGTCAATTTCTATCAGCTTAAACATCTCCCATAATTGATTTCATTCAAGCTTATATTTTTGGAGTTTCACTTGGGTATTCTCTAGAGAAATTCCTAGTGATGCTACCTCCTTCCTAAACTCCCACAGATGTGCTTTGTATGGCCCAAGTCTACTAGATGAGGCCATCAACTCTTCATTCTGTATTAATTGACCATGATCATTTTTATTTATAAACAATAATCATAATGGTAAGAGTGTATTTTCTAACATTTATATTGACCAACAATAATTTAACATTTGAAACCCAAAAACATCATTTTAAGTATACTCACTTCTTCAATTAAACGATATAGTTCTGTTGATTATAAAATAAAATAACACACAAATTCATCAAAAATTTATATTCAAATGATAGGGTCGTTACATTCTTCCACCCTTAATAAATTTCTTCCATGAAATTTCAACTTGTACCTTTAGAATAAAATTTTATTGTGTACTACGTCCTCATAGACTCCCCTGTTTCCCATGTGGCACTTTCACAGTTTTGGTTTCTCAACACCACATTAACAAAGTGGGTAGTCTAGTTGCATAGAAACTTTTCTCTATGATCCCTGATCTCTACCGGATGCTCCTCAAAAGGGAGGTCATCATCAATTTTTACCTCCCCAAGATTTAGTACAAATGAATATTCATGAATGAACTTAAGGAAGAGGAATAAGTGTAAGACATATTGAACTTGTGCTAGATTTGGAGGAACTACAAGCCTATAGGACACTCTTTCTATGTGATCAAGGATTTCATATGGGCAAAGGAACCTTTGGATGAGCTTCCCTTTCATCCCAAACCACATGACTCTCTTCCAAGACGATATTAAAAGAATCACGTTTTAACCAATATGAAACTCCAGGTCCCTTCGATGGTTGATAGAATAGTTCTTTTTCTAACTCTTACATGCCATAATGTGTTGTTGGATGGCATGATCTTTTTCATTCATCCAATACACAAGATCATGACACTGAATCATTCCCTCGCCAGCTTCATCCCATCAAGTAGGTGTTCTACATCGCTTCCCATATAGGACTGAATATGGTTCCATTTTAATTCTTGAATTTAAAATATTATTGGAAGAGAACTAAAATAATGGGAGATATTGATCCCATCCAGCATTAAATTCCAATAAGCATGTTCTTAGCATGTCCTTGAGTGTCTGAATAGTGCTTTATGATGATCCATATGTATGGGGTGATATTACTTACTAAAATTCAATTAGGTAAAAAATTAATTTTGGAAAATTCTCTGTAATTTTTTTGTGAACCTTGGATCATGATCATATACAATAGAATGTAGAACTCCATGCTTCCTTACCACATCCTTCACTTGAACCCTAGAAGGTTGATCAAAAATGAAATCATACTAAATAAGGATAAATTGGGTAGACTAGGTGAGATAATCCACAATAACCCATATCACATTTTTTCCATAGGATATTCTCCGTAGACTAGTAAGAAAAGTCCATAATGATATTTTCTCACTTCCATGCTGGTGTGGGTAGTGGTTTTAATACCCCTTTTGGAATTTGTTTCTCTCCCTTCACTTGCTGACATACCAGGAACCTTGTAGTGTAGTCACCAATCTACCTTTTCATATTATACCACCAATAATGATCACAAGGGTGTCTATATATTTTTTTACTCCCAAGATGTATAGATTATATATACCTATGCGCTCCATCCATAAACTCCTTCATTATTTCACGAATATATAGAACACACAATCTTGTACAAAAAATAAGTACACCTTTTTGATCAATATGGAACTCATGAAACTTCCCATCCTCCACGTCTTCAAACTTATTTTGTAACAATAGATCTTCTTTCTGAGTTTTTTTGAACTTATATAGTAATGATAGTTTATAAATATTTTGTAATAGGGTTGATGATGTCCCTTCTATTATAATTCTCATTTCCAGCTTTACTAGGTCATTGATTAAGGGATCACTTTGAATCCACATCTTGGACAGAAGAACTGGGTCTCACCTTCTCAATGCATCAGTGACTTTGTTTTCTCTTCTAGGATGATAATGAGTTGAACAATCATAGTCTTTATAATGTTCCAACCATATCCTATGTCTCATGTCTAGTTTCCCTTGTGTGAAAAATTTCGTCAAACTTTTTTGGTTTTTGTATCAATCAAAATTTTCCCATAAAGATAATGCTTCCATATCATTAAAAAACAAAAACTATTGATAGCTCAAAATTATGTGTTGGATAGTTCTAATCATGAATATTAAATTGTCAAGATGAATAATCAATAATCGTAGCATTTTTCAGGGAGTCTCACCCACGAAATTTTAGAGATTCATTACAAGAAATAACAAATACTTCTCATCTTGAGGGAAAAGTTAGCATGGGTATAGTAACCAATCTCTTCATCAGATCATGGAAACATTATTCACACACTTTTTTCTAGATGAACCTCACCCCTTTTCAACTTAACATGGTTATTAGAATAGAAATACATGAATATTTTGTTACAATCCTCTTATAATATCCCGAAAATCCATGGAATCTACGAATCATAATTATTAATTCAGGTTGAGGAGACTCCCCTAAAACCATTGTCTTTGTAGGGTCAACTATGATTCTTTCATTTGTTAAAATCGTACCCAATAAAGAAACATGCTATAACAAATATTCATATTTATCGAACATTCCAAATATTTTCACCTTCTATTGATTTTAAAAATTAATTATTAGATGACCCTCCTTCTCTTCACAAATTTTGGATAATATCAGAATATCAACAATAAAAACTACCAGTATGTTATCGTGGTAGTTCTTAATGAATCTGTTAACAAAATCCATAAAAATAGAAGTTTCATTAGTTAATTTTAAGGGAATAAAAACAAAATTATAATTCCCATATCTTGATCAGAAGGTATTTTTTAGAATATCATCTTTCTTAACCCTCAGTTGATGATAACGAGATTGAATATCAATCTTGGAGAAGCATTGATCCCCACGAAGTTGGTCAAATAAGTCATCATTTCATGGAATATGCTATTTTTTCTTCACTATGATCCCGATCAGTTCCCTGTAATCAATGTATAGCCACATTGATCAATCCTTAATATTATCAAATAGATTAGATGATCCCCAAGGAAACAAAATCGGTCGAATAAACACATTCTCCAAATGATATTTGAGTTGTTTCTT
The DNA here is from genome assembly GCA_963277665.1 of Viscum album. Taxonomy (NCBI): domain Eukaryota; kingdom Viridiplantae; phylum Streptophyta; class Magnoliopsida; order Santalales; family Viscaceae; genus Viscum; species Viscum album. Next base: position 1,925,447,038 of record OY728128.1, on the reverse strand, counting down.
TAACTCCTCAGGCTCCACATTTTCCATACTATAAGGATCTTTCATATTGGATGAGATCCAGGTATGAGTTAAATGGATAATTCTATCTATAATTCATGGGGAGGTCTAGGAAACACCTCAAGAAATATGTTAATTTATTTCTAGAATATGGGAAAATTTTCTATCCTTATACTATCATTTCATTCTTCCTCTTCACTGATTAACTCTATAAAGAAGGATATAATAGGTTCTTCTAGGCAATGATCAGGTATATATATCTCTCCTTGGAAGATAACTGAAGGTTTTTGATTCAAGACTCTAGATATTTCCTTGATTTTTCATTTGATCATAGAATAAAACTTTGATATCTTGTCTATCCCCAGTATAATGTCAAATTCCATCATGGGAATGACTGGTAGATTTAAGATAACATTGTGCTCAGTAAATAAAAACAAGAGTTTCTAAACACTAATGAGGATTGGATAATCTGATCAGGTGACTTGACTGATAACTCTACTTTTAGCAATTCATGGGTTGATTCTAAATTCTTTGCTAACATAGCGGAAATAATTGAATTCATAGAACCAGAATCAAACAAAGTACAAGCTAGATTTTAGATAACAACAAGAGTACCTACCTCTATATCATATTGATCCTCAACATATGTTATTGTAATAAATAAATCATGACCAATCTCTCTTGACCTTTTCTGAGGATGATTGTGGTTATCATCCACTTCCCTCAGATATGGATAGTGATTGGAAAAGTGTACATGCTTTCCACGCATATAACATTGTACATTAGGTAGGTCCTACAACATATTCCGCTTATTTTTAGGGTTGGGATGTTTCACCTTCACCTCACTATGACAATTCCACAAAATATGGTCATCTCTTCCACACTTATAGCACTTCCCACTCCCAATCAGCATTTCCTTGAATTATTCATCCCAAATTTGTTACACACCGAATGTTTCAATTTCTTCCCATCTCTTCCCTATTCAAAGTCCCTCCCTATGATAAGCTCCATTGATCGCATATTTTCATTGGATTAATGAGACCACTTCATCTCACCGAACTCCAGTTGGACTTTCATCACACTATGCATGATCTCTTCATAGCTATCATTGTATCGGTATGATAGATTCATCCGTAGATGAGGTCATAGCCCACCAAATAATCTATAAAACTTCTTATTAGGATAAATGAAAAATATTGAGGTGTAACATGAAAGCCTTGTGAAGTTCATCTCGTAACTTCCAACATATTCATTATCCTTGAGTTTCATCTTGATAAACACCTTCTCCATTTTTTTCTCTTAGAACGAGGGAAATACTTTTTGAAGACAATCCTTATGAAATATTCCCACTCTAAATCTTCATCCTCTACACTTGGAATCATGTTTTTAATCAATTCACACCGCTTATCAGTTTATCTCTATAATGGGTATACAACTTGGGTGACCTTCTCTTGTTCTAGACAACGTAGCGTAAAAAAGATCTTCGCGATATAGGTGATCCATTGTTTAGGAATCAATGGTTTAGTAGATCCAATGATGGCTGGAGGTCATTGATGGAAAAAGGGATCAATATAATTTTATTCCCTTTGTTGTGAGATTGGCCGCTCATCTTATCTCAGTTTATTTCCTTTAACATGAGTGAGATGGTTCATCATTCTCATGAATGATTCCATTCTGGATCCCATCAGAGGGATGTCAGTGCATGGTCCATTGCAGGCACCATTTTCACTGGTCATCCAATTTCCCCTATATTTATGATAGAATAAAACATTATTTCGGAGCTTATTTCATATAAGAAGATATTAAATATAAATTATTTATATTTCTAAAAACATTATGCTTAAATATAGTATTCCATAACAACAATTACATTTTTCTATAAATCCTTAATAATGATTCATAAGAATCTTGTGATTAACCAAACATATCTCCTGAAAGTGTCAAACCAGGAGTGTAGCAAGTCCTGTTGTCATTTAATAGGATACCCAAGGTCAAGCTTAATACTCCTTATTAGTTATTTCACTCTTGGGTATATCTATGGAATAATCACATCCACTCATTCGTATACAGATATGTATTTATTATTTCAGAAACCTCATACATAATATTTGACCAAAATACCAAGAAGATTTACTATATTTAAAATTTTCTGTATTTTTATTCTTTAAATTTTCATATCCTAATTTCTAAAAATAATTAAACTATAATTTGATACCAATTATGGAATCCCTCCTTTTTATTATATAACATTTAATTATAATTTAGAAACAGGGGATATTTAAAGTCTAGTGTTTTGGAAATGAAGAACATAAAAAACGAAAACATAATACATCATTTTAATACACATTAAAGGATTATTGAAAATTTAATCTTAAGTACAATTACTTCTTCCCATATCTTGTAAACATACATCATATAAATAGGTGAACATAAGTCCTAGTAAGGACTAAAAGTGAAACAGTTTACATATGAACTTGAGCTATATCAATAAGAATATGGGGAATATCATCAAGGTATGATAATGAGGAATATCATAGAAATAATAACATTAATTATATCATAAAAATGTGGCTGCTTCATTTAATTTAGACATTTATAGGCATATCACTAAGCTCTATCCCCATGGGGTCATAAAAATTACCATGGTTATTCACCAAGGAATGTAAAATATTGTCATCTCTAGAGATTAATTATTTACCCAATGAGTTGGAGTGCTATCAAATATCACCCTTAAAAAGTATTTATATTCAATTGAGCCACATATATCATAAACAAACTTTTTATAAGTAACCCAAATAGAATAATAGAAATGTGGTTCATTCCATACTGTGACGTCTTAAAAGTGCATAAAAACAAGTTCATTATGTCATTTATAAACCCTTGAAAGGGAATAAGGGTTTTATGCATGTAAATTATAGAATAAAATAGATCATTTTCATATTTTTAGAAATATTAATTGAAAATAAAATTTATTGAGTATTAACATAAATAAAATAAGATATTTTTTAAAAAAAATTGGGAGATTTTGTGATGAACTTTCTATAGCATAACGACTATATAACATGGTTTTATAAAACATTAAAAAGATATGTGACAAGGGTTAAAAACTCATAAATAACTCATAATATTTTATAATGATAGAATAAATTAGAAATAATATCATGGTATGGATATTTTAATGATGTACAACATGAAAATGAAACAATAAAGAAAAGTGAAGATGTGATTTTGTTTATGAAACTTTTCCACCTTAACGATGTCACTAAAAAATTCAGAGAATTGGTTGATGATATATAAAAGGGTTTCAAATAATGTCAACATAAAATGTAAAATAAGGGGGGTAAAAAATATCATACCCCATCATATGAAAACTAAAATTCAAAGACGTAACATAAAAGAAGTCTTGACTAAAAAGGAGGGTGAAAGGAACCCTTACCTGGAAAAGTAACATCTAAAACATGATGGTTGTGTACTTGGGGTGCTTGAGGGATCCTTGGGAAGACTCTTTGGGTGGTAAAAATACCAGATATTTATTGAGGATGAATTTAGAAGGATATTAATGAAGGAATGAGTTAGTAATTATTGAAAAACTGATGTAATATTTTATTAATTTCCATGGGACACCGCATTAGTGGTATTTGAAAAACCAAGGGCTTGCCTATGATATTTATGACTCCTATGGAAAACATGGGACATTTCATAACATATAATACTCTTTCAAATCTAAAAAGACTTATTTCATCATTATTAAATCATTAATGACTTCATCTATCAAACTGAAACTCAAAACTGTAGTTTTACAATTCAACGAAAATTCCACTATTTCAATAAAATCTAAAAAATTCACCCTAATTTTTTTTGACTTGTATAATCAAAAATAGAAATACATTTTATAAAATATAATTTCATTTTAAATAAAAAATAATAATTAAAATACTAATACATGACTAATATTATCTAATACATTTATTCACTTATACTTTGACATAATTACATCACATTACCAGTTAAGATTACCAAAACGTATTTATACCACATTAGGTGATGTTACTATTCAATTGGTAAAATTAAAATTAAAATGTTTAAAAAAACCATTACAAAGGATAGAGTTACTATTAAAAAAATTATTTTGATCTTATTTAACAACATTTTCACTCTAATTATAGCTCTGTATGTCAGATTTTTCAAAATCAATACATAGAGCAAGTTATTTAATAACAAAATATTTTTTACTATTCATAAAATACTATTAATAAAATTAAAAATTCTTTGAAAACGTCTAAAAATTAATCCTAGGTTAATTTTCACATTTTAAATTCAAATATATTGTTTATTTTATGATAAAAATTCTACATGTATGAAAAAATCTATGAAAAGTACATTTTATTACATCAAAAACAAATTAACCAAATTTTTTTAATTAAAAAGTTACATTATTATGAAATGATGTTATTAAAATAGGAATTTTGAAATAAAAATTATATTTATACTAAGGGATTACACAAAGTAATTAAGGCCTCATTAAAATTCCCCTTATACCCCTCTATATGACCTAAGAGTAATGTGTTCAATGGTGATAGAACCGTGGGGTGGCTCGTACGACATTGCCTGAGTGGTGATTTCTATCATATTGAACATCAAATAGTTGGAAATTATGTTCATAAATAATGTATTGGAGTCCAAGTTGGGATACGTCTAGATAAAAGCCCATCGATGCCACCTCCTTCCCAAGATCCAATATATGGGATTCATATGGCCCATGTCTACTCGATGTGGCCATCAAATCTTCTTTTTGTATAAATAAACCTTGATCATTTGAATTTATAAACAAAAATCATAATGTTAAGAATATTTTTCCAATGATCATATTGAACCAAAGTCATATAATAGTCAAAATCCAACAGTATCTTTTTAATTACACTCGCATAATTAATTAATTGATATAGTTTTGTTGGTTATAAAATAAAATAATACAAAAAATCTAAAAACAAATAATTTTCAAAAGTCCAGTTCATTACAAGGACTATTCAGTTTAGGAGTCTTGGAGTGCCAGATTACATACAAGATAACCATAATATGTTGCAAAATAATAAATAAAAACATAACTTTTAAAGATAATATAAACATCATCCTTAGAATCTTTTTTAGGGATTTCTTCACTAAAAATTGATGAATGGGATCATAACAAGATTGAGCCCAAATAATAATAAAGGGTAAGTAATGTTAATGAAATAATGAATAAATTGAAATAAACCACCATATTAAGGTAAGTAAGAATTTTCAGATTCCATTCTAATATCTAGATAAAGAAAATTAAATATGAAAATGTAAGAAACTGAATCACATTCCAATTAATCAATGGACAAATAATTAATTTTATCCAATGATATGTCTATGAAAAAATTTATGGATGAATAAAAATGAAATATATTTAACAGAAATAGTTAATTATTATAGGTAACATATTATGTGAATGAGTAAATATACTATCATGATCCGTCATCATCATAATTGAAAACTTATGTTAGAAAACTGTTTAATTTTTTCAACTTAATCGTATTAGGAGAACCTTTCAATGCATCGAGGAGCTATATAATGTCTTGGATACACCTCTAAATTCCTGTTTGGATAATTATTCATATAGAATAATCAATTAAAACAATATTATATTTTCCATGTTATATATTTTTATTTAATAATATATGATGACTTATCATTAATTTATCAGTTAATCAAATAACAATCAAAGTGAACACCATAGAAAAATGGTGTACATTTTAAGAAATTGTAATATACCTTACATGAGAATATGGATATTTAAGAAAAATATAATATACCATAAACATGATCATAATGGACTGGTTGTTTCCAAATAATTCTAAAAGTCAAAAGGAGTGATATTACAAAGTTATTAGTTATGAACATTCTTGAAGAGATTAATCATTAAACATTCCAATGTATCACATACCATCTTGAAAATTTTAAAAAATACTCCACATTAACTTATGACATTAAAATAACATCCTAATATATTTATAATAACTATATTCATGATATTATTTTTCTATGGGCAGTACATACACTACATAAAAAACGAGGTGCAAAACATCAACGAAGTCTCAATAGAATATATATTGAGATGATATCCCTTACAATAAAATTCATTTTTTGTGGTTCTTATCCTATTTTATAGTGGTTTCAAATATGTTAATAACTTATAATATTACCACAATAATATTCATAAATATCATATATTAACTTTTTATTATATCTTATCACCCGTTTGTAAATAATATTTCATTAATTTAACTATTTCATGGGTTAATTACATTATTTTCTCAAGTATGTTTTAAATTGTTATTTGTTGGTATTATTATTTAGACAATGGTTTCATAATATGATTTATTTAAAAAAATATTTCATTATCATATATATTAAGTACATATGTATGTATATTAATCTATATTGTTTCGAGATAAGAAATCAAATACACCATTTAATGGAGATTGTTGGTTGTTTGTACGCATAAACAGTACATTCATTTATTTATTGTGTTAAACTATGTAAATGAAATTATATATCTTTATTATAATTCATGTATCATATATATGATATATATTCTTCATATTTTGATTAATACTATCCTTTATACATTTCATTTATGGCATGAATGAGTCATATAACATGGAAGGGTGGTAAATCAAACTTCCTCAAATGAAATAATCATCATTACAAAATATGGTTGTCATATAGGTATGTTCTAAATAGAAATTCCAAAATAATAAATACATTATTAATATCATATATATCATAGAATAAAATATTTTCTATCATCATGGCCACAATGAGATGTGCTAATGGAAAAATAATCAAACATCATTTATGACACAGTGATTTATAGCAAACATAAATATTATGTTTCATACTAATTAGATGGAGGTGTGTATAAGTGTAGGTAGAAATCATAAAATAAAAAAAATAATAGTATATTTATATTATTATTTATTTTATTTAATCATGTTATAAAAAGATTATAGGGAGTAGAGAAGCAAATGAAAGAAAAAATATTATTGGAAAATGATGACATAAAATCTGGTAACTCCGTTTTGTATATACGAAATGGATTCCTTGGAAATTTTTATTAAAAAATGTTGGATTAACGGTCTAGTGTAGGCATTTAGGGATTCTATTTGGGTAGATATTTTCTTAAATTATGTGGTCTTAAATGTGTGGGGAATGTGGAGAATTGTAGGCCTTTTATAGTTGAGGATGGACAATCTTGTTATATTTTGACAAAGTAAGTATCCCCATGTTTATAATGTTTCTGTTAGATCCAATAATGAGATAAATTTGATAAAATATATTATATGGTATATATATGTCCATAAAATAGATTTTGGGTATGTTTATAGGTCTTTTTGATCTGTCTATTTAAGTTGCAGTCCCATATTATGCTTAATTTAATATAAATCGTTGTAATTAATTATAATCACCTTCACATATTTTTTTGGTGAAAAAAATGTTGTCATTATAATAAATAATAAATTATTATTATTAAAAATATATAATCTATTTCTAAAAAGTCTTATTCTATAATGGGAAGACATTGATTTAAAATGAATCCTTCAGGCTGGACGAAAATACCATTTTTAAATGTAAAAACATTCAAAATATTGATAATCGAATACATTAAATTTAAATTTGAAATTGATAAAAATGACTTAAATTGGGTTATTTGATATATATTTGATAAAAATCTTCTATATAAAAAATTCAAAATGAAATATTATAGTAAATAAAATATACGAAAAAGAAGTTTTGAAAAAAAATTATTCTCTTGAACTATTCACTAAAAATGAAACATCACGGAAAATTTAAAATAACGTCACAATAACCTAATTTTAATGTTTAAAATTAAAATATGATGTTTATTTGGACATAATAAATTAATTAAAGGTTCTAATATTTGATTCAAAATGCGTTCTACAATAAAAGGATAAAAAACCATCTTTATAAGAATATCGTATTTTATATGTAATATTGGGTTTTTTCTAATCATATGCTGTAAAAATATATATATTGATATATAATATAGAAATATACTATATATACTCTCTATAAGAATTTTTATTTTATTTGTTATGAATAATTTGATTATGTATTATTTTGTATGAATCAGGTGATTAGTGTATTAAATTATTCAAAATGGAAAATATGGAATATTATTTGGGTGATACAAACACAATTATCAATATAATAACTAAATCATTGAACTAAATTTTTTTCATATACATTATAAATGAAATAATATGATGAATGAATTATTAATTCCATCAATAGGCATTAAAATATCATAGAATATAAATTGGTACACAATGACACTAAATAACATTCTATGTAAATACCATTTAGTGAAGTATATGGTATTTAAAATTCTTGTATAAGGGGATATAGTTTTTCAATAATTTTCCTAATTAATTGATGAATGAAATATAGGTAAACACCATTCAATCAAACAAATGGAAAATAATTAATTCACAATAAAATGAATTTGGAAGAAAAATTATTCCTTATCATATTGGATGGATAGGAAATGAAAACTCAATGATGAATCAAACTATGTAACATATAATTGGACTTATTTATATTATGTATAATGTAAATATAATTTGAAAATGTTGACAATTATGGGAAAAAATAATTAAATTGTATTTGATTTATTTTCAATAATGACATACATTTTGAGAAATAAATTGTATCAAGGTAAATGATATGAATTAAAAGCTCAATTTTCACCATAAAGGAATTGAAATTACCATTAAATATAATATTTTTGGAATAAAAAAACATGATAGGAAAAAATTTAAACAATATTCATCTTTACTAAATGGAATATTTGAGAAAATAAAAACCATTATATAAATGGTAACACAAGTATAAATGAAAATTCGAGGGATAACTTGAAATATACATTCTAATATTAGTAAATGAAAGATATAATATACATGTAAAGGAAAGGGAGAACTTAATACACTATATAATTTAAATGATTATGTGTAATATCAAACATGAATCAATTATTTGAAAATGAGATAAATAAAGCCTTATAGATTTGGTATCTTTTTAATTGAAAGTCCATTGAAGAGAAAATGTTGGATGGGTTTGCAAATAATATATATTTCATAAATATTTTGATAAAAAAATATATACATTATGTAAAACATATAAAAATAATGAATTCAATATAAATCATATCTAAGTGAATAAAAATTGATATTTTAAAACTCTTATTGGTAAAATAATATTTAATATAATAATAATTTGATAATGAAATTTTATGGAAGAATTATAAAACCCTACAAAAGGAGGAATAAAAAAATAAAATTTAATAAATATATAGAATATATAAAACAAGGAACATTATAGTTCAATAAGAATTTTTATAAATCAATAGAAAAAAATTGATACTGCATAATACCATACCTTAATCTCTTACTTCCAATAATGTTATCTAATATAATATATATAAATATAAATATCTTAATAAACTTTTTATAAACATTATATAAACCTATAAACATTTATAAAAATTACATATAATTATTATCTAAATTCATATTAGTTTTTTATGATCCCCTTTAAATATGAGGTCTAAGAAATTATGATCGTTTTGAACTAGTTTCATAATAGGTATGTTGTTTTTCAATATTCAGGTAATGTTGAACAACCCAAAAAAATAAAATAGACTATAATTGGTTCTTTTTAATTATTTATTAGGTATTATTTTCATTTTATGGGGCTTTATGTAATCATTAATGAATTTGAGAATAACAATAAGAATGTTACATTTATTCTAGAAAAACCGATGTCGATATCTTAAATAATGAGTTTAATATTAATGTTTTTCCTGAAAAAACGAAACAAAATCAATATTTACGAATTTATATTATTTATATTTTGTAATTATGTTCTCATAGTAGCCCATGGTATTATTTTACATCATTCTTTAAGTGGGTTGTTAGACCTACCCAATTATGAAAATACAATTATTATTTATTGGGTATAATTTAAAATCTTATTGCATCAGTAATAATATAATTATTGTAGAAGAATATATATATTATTTAGATATTTTTTAACCTGTTGAAATTTTTTGGAGGTACTAGGATGACTTCTTGTGAATATAATCTACAGGAAGTGAAATGGGATTCTCAGGGAAAGAGAAAATGGAATAGTTTCAATAGATAAAAGACATTAATAGTGGTCTAATAGGGGTATAGAGTGGACCACATTATAAGTGATGAGAAGGGTTTTTTTAAATATGTCGTATTTATATAAATAGAGTATTATTTTTTCATGTAATGAGGACTTGTAAATGAATAATATTAGAGTATAGATTATATTTTTTTGAAAAAAAAATTATCCACACAATTAAAAACAATATTTAACATATTTGGAAGGTATCTCTTTTGGAGATCGATTTTTTCTCTTTTGACTTTTACTGTAGTATATAATTTTTAGCTAATTAATTTATTTTTTATTTATAAAAATAAAATATCACTTATTAAATAATTTTTACATATTGTCTCCAAAAATTAAAACCATTTTATTAGATAAAATTGATATGTCTATGAAAAAATAATTTTAACTTTTGTTCACTAATGTGTAAAAAAAATATTTTTTTTAAATTTATTTTTATGCATAAAATTTACGTATATGTTAAGTAAATAATTGTTTTGACTATCATGATATAAATTGGATTATTATGAAATAAATAAATTTTATTTTTCTTTCAAATGAAAACACACCATAATTTTACTAATGTAAGAATTATATAAAACGAAATTCCAAAAATTGATTCCTTTATTGGAAGTTGATTCTTATGTTCATAACATGTTAAATGTAATTTTAATAAATTCATAATGGTAATTGAAGATAAATATTTTTACTCCTTAGAAACATATTTTATCATTAAATATATATGATAGGTTTTAAGGGAATACCTACTTTTTGATAGTTTTAAACGCAATGGTTTTAGTAAATGATATATATTTTCACTATTTTCTAAAAATATGTTATTTTAGAAAAAATTAAAAAACATGTAATTTTATATTTTTTACATTTTAAATCCAAAAATGATATTCGTTTTACCCAATTAAGTGTCTAAAATTTAAAAATTTAGTGTTTTATTGGAAATGAAAAATATAATGAGAAATGGATTTTATTGGAATATATCGTTTTGGATCATTAAGTGTTATTTATATTATTCTATAATGATTTAAAATTTAATTAATTTAACAATATTAGTTATTAAATATAACATCAAAACTAATAATAATAATCATATAAGTGTGTTACAATTAATTTAATAATAATATAAAAGAATATTTGTTAAAAAATAATCATTTTTAATCATATTAATTATTTGACATTCTAAATGAAATTTTTTTAATTCATTACTAGAATTTCATTAGTAGTTATATTTTTCTTTAATTATTTTTAATAATTATCATGTAATATAGAAAAAAAATGTTTTAATTTTGTTTCACATGTTGAATATGTTAATAATATAATATTAATTTAAGGAAAATAAAAATTTAAATCTAGGGTCATTACACTCACTACTAGTATGTTACACCACATAAGATTGAGTCTTCACATATATAGAATCAAACTACATATTTCCTTTCCTAGGATTTTATTCAATGGAAAAATTGAATTACAAATGGTATATTATCCACCTTGTCAACTGACGGTTCATGGAAGGGTAGTTTTAAATTTACATTAGTCACTTATGGTAAGTATATAATATTATATTATATCAAAATTTTTGTTGACGCCAACATATCTAATCATGGACAACATCTACTAGCTCTTGATCATTCACTCAGTTGTTCTTCCCATAAAACCTCGAATTCATATACCCATAATTGTCTAATCATCTTCATAACATTAGAAATTCACCATGTCAAAATCCTGACACATCACAATACAATTCACCTTTCTCACTTAATGTTAAGATCGACATAGTAAAAAAAATCAATTTAAACTAGTTAAAGTATCTCTTTAAATAAAATGAAAAACTCAAATTACACCACATCTTAATTATGGGAGTTATTAGAAATGTTAAATGGGATAATTCCTTAATCAAATTTTAGTAGTATCCTAATCATCCTAGGAAACTACAAATATTGAATAAATTCTTGGTACGTATCGAATAAACCACAACCTTAACCTTACCATAGAAAACTAATAATCAAACATCAGATATCATGTTCCCCATAAAGTTCATCACAGAAGAAAAAATTTGAAACATTGAGAGTCATGCGCATAGTTTCTGATCTCTCAGGGTGCCCAAGATGATCTCTATATAGAATGCTTGATCCTTTATTGATTAAGAGTGTACAAGGAAACCATCAACAATGAATACCAAAAAAGAGTCTATATACATATCGACGAACCAATTCAATAGGCTCATAAACATTTCTAATGTTTTCATAAATTTTAATTGTATCACAATATACACATACAAGATATACTTACTCAGAAAATTAGTATATTAAATATTAGATGGAATCGCATAGAACTGGTGATAGATTGATCTCGAGATGATCTTGGTGAACAACATGGATCCCCATAACTAAATAAACCTTTTGTTTGATATGGGAAATATGATAGTAGTTTTTTACTAGCCCTCATTTTATCCTATGATAATGGATTGATGCATGTAAATATCTAATATAATTAATTTCAAAAAATAGGATAATTTCAAGAGGAAATACATTAAAAAATATATGTCTTATAAGGTAATTATTATAACTAAGCCTTTACCACTCAATAATATAATTGTTCCATCATATAAGGTGGAATGGATATATGTTATATACTTTTAATAAGATAAATTTTAAAATTTATCACCCTATTTTGTTGAAATATATATACATCTTCAAGAAACACATCCTGAAATTGATTAACTATATAAGGAAATACAACCTAGGGAGTCTCATTTTCTTATAAAACTACGTTATCCAACAATGTGAAAATCATTCCTATATGATGATGGATATGTATTAAATATCACTTATACAGATCCCATTATACAATATAGATATGATAATCAACATCTAAGGAAGTTAAAGGAACCAACCGAAAGTAGAAAATGATATGTACTCGATACTGATTCAACCAATCCATTCAAGGGATCATAGAAATGTTTCGAATCTCTAACACTAATAAATACTAGAAAATAAAACAAAATTTAATAAATAAAACATGATATATATATATATCTTTAGATACCCCATGAGTTAACCCCTAATAGTGTGCTAATAGCCATCAACCCATAATGATACTCTGTAACAGTCCCAAATCCCTATATAATTGCGATAATATAAATTTTTTTATATATCCAATTCATATAAAAACTATAATGTTGATGATACCACGGTAATCAAAGCATAAAATATAGATGAACCCCTAACACTAATTTTTAGAATCCTACCCGATGTCATAAAAATTGTATAAACCCTTACCCTAAGCACTAATAAAATTAATCCCTTAATATTCATCACTCATGTAGAATTTATTCACCAACCCTTAGGATTTTTCCCCTCTATTTCCTACATGGAAATTGTATCCCTAAATAACCAATGAATACAATTTTCATTACAATTATTTATAACACTAACTATGATGATATCTTGTCACAATAGACAAACATTGATCTATACCATAGAATATCGGCAACTACCCATCACATTAGAGGAGAATAACTTCTTTTGTTGTCAATAATATTCCATCCTTATATTCCCTATATTCCCAAAAGAAGTTACTCAATGAAATATCACACTCTTATAGTGAGTGATTAACTTATACCATGACTAACATAACTATCTCTTCCCTGGTGTGATTAATCATTGACCAACATCCTACTGCAAGATAAACCACTACCATATTTAGTATAGGAATCACGCTACCCAGATGATACTCCCTCAATTTTTTTACAAAATAAATAGATTATAAATCATGACCTCAAAGAAGGATTATAATTAGTATATATTCACATGTAATTGAATAGAATATCACAATATTCTCTTATAAAACCCAATATTTGATTTATCATAAACTATTAGTGCACATTTAAATAAGAAAAACAAATTAAAATGGGTATCATGATTCACCACTAACAATCACCCCTGTTAACATTCAAAATCTCTCAAATCCTATCAACCCTTGAATTCTACATAAATAAAACATTTAAAATTATAAGAAAACATCAAATTAAATAAAACAATTATTGATGGTCTTTCCTAGAATAAAAATTCCACCATTACTTAATTATACATAGAATCATGTATGTATAAATATTTTTCATGCTCTCTGGTGGTGTCTCAAGAAAATAAAATATGATCTATGAGGACACTATCTTAAATTAACTATAATATTTCCTACCCTCACCCTTATAGAATAATTAATGCTACAACTAGAAATCCTTAGTCAATGGTGACATCATATTACAAACCATTAGTGCATGAATCCATAAATACTCTAACACCTAAATAAAACTATATTGGATCTATAGACTAATAGGAGAAACATTCACACCAAGTTTCTCCATATCCATTACATATGAGGCATACTTGTTCCAATCCTATTGTTTCTAAATTGGATGTTTATATAGGGTAATATCAATATATTACCATGAAAATGGCTCAAATAAAAATCACATGATTAAATCATAGTTTCATCCTATGATTAAATATCAAAAAAATATTAAATATGATACTCATACCATTATTCCTCTAATATAAACCACATGATATAAAGGTCTGATATATATTTTCATGAGTCTTGAACAACCTAACCACAAACATGTTATGTAAAATTTGTTGTAGGAAAATATAATAGTTATTGAATATCAATAATAGTAGCTAGTAATAATGCATTCGTTAATTTAGGTTCCTCCAATATTGTTTTATAGGAAAACCCAAATATATATATTTTATTAACAAATTAAATAATTAAACCCAATGTTATTACAAGAATATCAATTATGTAAAAGTATTAAAATTCATTCTATCATTACAATTCTAAAATGATGCTTCAATTCATGTCTTTTTCCACCATAATCTAAGAGTTAATTATGCTAAACTATAAATCATATATCATACTTTTTCAAAGTCAAAAAATCACGAACCTCAAAAACTATAATCATCCCTCCAACCATTGGTAATGTATTATTCTCTTATTTTTTTTATTATATACTCTCATCCACAAGATCCATACCAAGATATAATAGAAAAATACCTCATATCTACCATATATCCAAAATATAGGACAAAAATAACAAGGATTTGATTTATCATTATAGAAAACCAAACCCTATTCTCCACCACTACGTGCAAAACAGATTTATACATACCTTAACTATACCTACCCACACTCCATTTCCTACTAAATTTTGGTGAGAAAATTTATATATCATAGGGATACAATAAACATTGTTTAAAAAAGACCAATAAATCATTAAAAAACTAATATAAAAAATCAATATAATATAACAATAGTATAAGGATATAATAGTTTTTTACCAACCAAAATTGTATAATGACCATTATGATCAAACAAAATGAGGTATTTTACTTTTCATAAACATGTAACAATTATAATCATGGCCTTCATCATATAGATTATATATAGTTGGGTGCTAAATAATCAAATGAAATAAGGCCCACCAAAAAAGTCCCATGACTCAGATAAATCCCAAATCCCAACTCAAACATAATATCCCATATCAATAGTCTAACAAAAGATCCATTTAATAACGTTCTTATTAAAACATTAAGTCTTCTCAAGAACCAATGTTCCTAACAGGGGTGTGAGAATAACTCTGTAGGCCCCCACCAATTGCATCCCAAAAAAATCAGGTATATAAAGAAAAATTATTTGTATGATATTATAAAGATATGAATAAATAAATAACTCATCACATTATAGAATGTTTAGCTGCCAATCCATGTATGGCCATATGAAGTTTATTCACTATTGGAATGAGTTAATATACCCATTTTCTACACCCACCTTTATGATGAATGATATATCACACTTAATTTCAGATTCAAGTTTAATAATTAATCCTCATTATAAACTATCATGTAAATGAACCATCACCAATTCAATAAAAATAGGGAATGAGACATCACATTGTTAAGGATATATCAATACATCTTGGTGGATGATATACAACTACCACCCATGGTCTACTAGACAATTCACAACCTCTAAAAATAAATGAATGTACTATAAAACACCATTGATAGTCTCTATGTAGACGATACACCACAAATATTAGTCACTAGATGGATGATATCCTACTTGAATCAACATTTTAGGTGGTTGATATACAACCAGGTTAGATTATCTTTGATGCACAAGAAACCTCCACTAACCATATATTTGTGGATTGTGTACCACCCATATATTAACATCATGGTTAGTCATAGACCATTGGTTCAACAATCATGGATGAGAAATAATGAATCCAATTAACATGGTAGATGAGATACAACAAGCTTACATAACTTTTGATAATATTACCCCATGCACTCAACATAGTGAATTGTTGTTCACTTACTACCAGCACATAACATTCACATGTATTTATGAAATAATTTTTTCTCTCAAATATACTATCCGACCCTATCTGTCATTCCAAATATAGCATACCAATATCTTATCAAATTCCCGTATTAATAATTATAGTTATATAGTCTAAGAAACCACATGAAATCTTTATGTTCATGAAATATTCATGGAAAGAATTCATGGTATTTGGTTTTTGATTCTAGGACACATCACATAAGGATGTAGGATTTTGGTTTATATGTTTTCAAACCACACCAATTGCAGAACCAACCACAACCCTAACCGATCAAAATCATTCCAATAAAACATGAAATCAATTTTTGGATAAAATTAGGGCTAGAATACTTCAATAATATGAAATTTTGTACTTCATATGATATACTTAATGAATATCTAGTAAAGATACATACCACCAACATTTTCATATTATATCACTTCCCATTGAATACCAATATATGATTGAACCATAGTTTGCAGCACTCCTAAAAAAGTTGAAACCCAAAAATAATGGAATAAAAGAGAGTACATAGTTAAACAATGGATGAAATGATGGAAGGATTAAAGAGGAGAGGTAGACTCGCCTATAAATAATATATGAAATTATTGGATTTGGAATATTTACAACAATGAAAGGATTCTGTAATTTATGGTAGGAGGGAGTAATAAAAAAGGGATAGGGGTGAAGGAATCATGAAATGGTTAGAAGGTGATGGGTTTGAAATGTTTTATAAAATTGTAAAATGTTAATTAGTTAATTAATTTATAAAAATCTTACCCACTAGGTACCCTCCCATTCTCTAGAATACTTATTGAAAAAATTGAGTACTAATTCTAGGGACACTCACCAGTTAATATCTCTTATAAAACCATAAACTCAAATGGTTGCCTCATCAAGTAACTAGTAATAGATAAGTGGGTTGTGAATGAATTCTTTCCCTTGATAGAATTCATGACACACAATATGGATTACTAAATTGTACCATGAGCACCTGCTAACACCTTTAACACATACACCTAATAAATATACTCAAGTATTCAAGTACATTAAATGTACTTGACTCCTTAATTATATAAGAGATGTTACCCCTAGAATATTGATTGTATTTTTTCAGAGATGTAATTATTCCCAGAATATTGGTAGGTTTATTAGAATTAATTTATCACGCAATAGGATATTGGTAGAGATCCTAGATGGATTTTACAAAACCATATATATTAGTTCAATATTGATTGAAATTGTTCCTCTTTATTTTACTAGTTTAACTGGTAGAATTAATTGTTTTTTTTATTTTATTCGATGTGTGTCTTACTTTCAATGTCCCCACATGGAGTGTTTTCGAAATTTTTTAATTGGTAATGGCCTTGTTAGACCATACTGTTTTTCTGTATTTTGATGTTTTATCTAGTCATTGGATAAATATTTTCTAGGTACCCTTGTATTTGGTTTACATTATATTATTATTATATTGTAAATGGATAGGTTATATGTTTCATTAGTGAATCACTATATGTTTCTTTGTGTATTGGAAATAATATCATGGATCTATAAATGGAATTTTTATTAATTACAAATCTTTTTTTCATATACAAATTTTATCATATGATTTGGGTATTTAAATATTAATTTATATATTTTAATTGACCACGAATGGTGTAAATATTGGTTTTGTAAATATAATATAAATAAATTTTTTCTTTATTATTTATTCAGCCAAACATGTTACTACTAATTTGATTTTGAATTTTTTTTATTATAAATAAGAATCAACAGTTCATAATTTTATTAATTTGGAATTATTATGCATACATATAGAATTAAATTCGTTAAATATAATAGTATATTCTATATTTTGGTTTATCATTCATATACTATAGTCACCTTTCTTTGTTTTGATGTGATAAACAAATTCATGGATGATTACTGTATTTTGTTTGTGGGTAGGAATCCAAAAATATTTTGAGTATACACTATTCTTGGATGGATAATGAAACATATATCATCTTTATTTTTTGGGGTCTGATTAAAAAATTAGTGGGGAAAATTTTATGTTATTTAGGTATTTTTTAATTTCATTAGAATTTATAGGGTCTACAAAGATAATTTTTTATGGAAAGGGATTTTTTTAGGAATGTTTCATTTCATATTAAGGGATGTAAAAAAATGGATTGATACATACATGGATATGAAAGGTAAATAATGATACATACATAAATGATTCCTTTATATTGGTTTTATATTTTGAAAACAACAAAATTATGCTTCATTTTGTTTTTGAATCTTCCCAATGATTTTTTGGGTTAGAATTATAAAAATTATTCAATAGTGAGAGAAGTATTGTTGAAATATTTTTATCCCAATAGTATTATATCTTCAATGATAGCTATACTATTTAAAATAAAGTATTTCAAAAAAATTATTCATGCAATTTAGGAGTCTTATAACTAGGAAACATTATTTTTCCTTCTAATATTAATATGATTACCTCTCTTAAAGTTATATCGGTCCCGTGAGAGTGTACAGAATTGTAAAATATAAACATAATGGATATTTTGTTTATATTTTTGTAAAATACCATGTTATAACACACAATTAATTAATAAAATATTCATACCTACCCAATTGTTTTTCTCCATATGCATGTGACAACATGTGTCGTGACTTAAATGACCATGACATGCTTATCATGCGGTAAGTATGGTGTGAGAACCCCAAGCCTACCTATAATAGGAAATGGTTTGTAGAAAATATCAAATAAGTAATAAAATGAAATGTTAGGACATAGAATAAAATATCTTTATGAACACACAGAAATATATGCTTTCCTGAAAATGTGTAGAGGAATAAATAAAGGCAACAACATATAAGGTATAACCATGCATAAAAATACACTCAATAATAAATAAGATTGGAATAAAATTTACCAAAGTAGAAATGGGAAAAATACATATCCAAAGTGAAATGTTGTCGCATCCTCACAACCACAGGAAAATTGAAAGATGAAGAGATATTGTATTCTGATATTCACATCTGACCACTAAAAATAGTCAATGCGCCAAATTATCACTATGCCCTATCAATGTTGCCTCTAATCTATCTATTTTCTGTATAATAGACAACATGTTTGGGAAAATTAATTGGATGTTTTAATATATACATACCCATTAGGACACCTTAAAAAATGAATATATAGTATTTTAAAACAATACTCACCTCAACCAATAGAAAGAGGGCAACAAAACCTTATATATATATTCAAAAAAATAATTTCAGATGAGAGAGAAATGGGATATTAATTTCCATATCCTAACTAATTATAATGAGACCTCCTAAATCTCTAAAGTTCCATATTCAATTCCTAGTATTTTACACAATATAAAAAATAATATGTGTGGATAGGCCCAAACCTCGATGTTGTTCATCATAGTCGAGGGTGCCATAACACATGTAAATGACACACTCCCCGCAAGAAATAAATATGAGGGATTACCTACTCAATTTATAGAGGACCTTCACGCTAATATAGTTTGGGGGAATACTAACTCAAAATATGTAAGGTGTATGGGGGACTCACTCTATTGTTTAATAGGGTAGTACAAAACTATAACGTTCCCTAATGATCCTAATTGACCACTACCATTATTTATGTGCATCTAAAAGATGATTCATTCTTAGAACACATTATATTATATCTCATTTTCCTAAATAAAGGCTACCATCAAATTATATGTGGAAAAAATATAGGATATTCCATACACATTCTAAGATATAATTCTTGATGAAGGTGAAATGAAAGGTAAAAGTTATTGGAAGAAGTATACAAAATGTACATGGGGTCAAATGGTGTGTGACCGTGCCTCATTTACTAGGTCTGTAATTCCGTTGATATTGATGGGGATGAAATTTCATAATATAAGGAGTATACTACTGTATAGAATGTATCTACTACCTAGGTCATTCCTGTGTCCACCCCACATGTGCCTATATACACTAAATATCCACATGTACTCGAGCCATGTCCATGAACAAAGAAGTTCTGGGGTAATCTGACCATTCCCGTGAGTTTGGCTATATACATGTTTGTGTGCTATTGAAGAATGGGAAGACCTACTACAATTAGGCCACACTTTATTAATTGAACATACATGGCATGTTATATTAATCTCCTCCAGAATCCCATCCTTCTTATCCATGGGACTATAGGACATGTATTCTAATGGACTACACCCCATGTCAAATGGGTTTTCCTATTTATTAATATATTGTATATTAATTATTTCTAGACCCTCCCTATCCACAAAAAATAATTCCATTAGACCACCTAGAATCATTGGAAATAAATTCTTACCCACTATTCACAGCCTTTGATGGATGAAAATCAGAATCTAATCACCCATGTGAGAGTATGTTGCATTTGTTCCACTGTTTGATATTCTGAAACCCATAACCATCACCTGTAATCCATGATACATTAATGATCTATCCCCAAATCATATATATTTACACTATTTACTCAAATCCATGAATTATATTTTTTAATAACATATGAACCCACACCAAACATGGAAAACCACAACCCCACTGGAAAATTGTTATGAATAGGAATTTCATGTAGGTGAAATTCCCATTAAAAAGTTGATTATTATTTTTGGTTGATGATATCCCATCCAACAATTATTATGTGTGAAATAAAGGGTAATATAATGGAATTGTAAAAATAAATTGATTTAAACAATTCAATATGCATTCAGTCTTATATGAAAAATCAAAATATCAAATTAAGATAATGTAAATACAAAATCCATGATTATGGGAACCTGAGCCTCAACCCAATTGGTGTTGCATCTCTAAGTGAATTCAATAGACCCGGGTTCAAAACCAAGTAGATGCATAATTTCGGTTTAAAATAGTTAGTATTTTATCAGTAGTGTATGTTACTGTAGTGCCAATGTAGCAGGTACTGGTTGGGACTATAGCAGCCAGAACTATTCACCTAGGGCCACTAATTTGGGATTGCGGTCCTTAAGGCCTTTGGAGAATTTAGGCCTTCGGGTTAGTAAGGTCTACAGGCCACCTTTATGGATTGAGGGCCACATCAAGGAATTTGGGACAAATGATTATTGAAGATTCCACAGACAGACTCTACAAAAAGGAGAATCCCTAGAAGAGGGTTTAGAGTTGGTGCACTCACCAAAGAAAAACCAATGGATTTAGAAGAATGAGAGGGTATGGTTATGCCATCAGGACTAGCATGTGCTTGCATGGTATACTTATCTAGATGACCATGTGAAGGTATAGAGAAACCATCATGTGGAATATGCAGGGGAGGGGATATTCCTTATAGTTATATTCTGGTTGTGTCACGAACCAGGCTAGGTCACCATCCAACTCGCCACTCGACCCGGTCCGTGACATGGCCCGAAGACCGTTCCTGACACAGTTCGTGACATGGCCCGAAGGGCGTTCCCGAACGCCATGGGATGGAACAAGTTCCCGGGTATCAAAAAATTATATGGGAATGATTTAGCCAAATTAAAATGTAGAAAGACAACTAACAAGAAAAACAAACTATAACTGCAAACAGAAAACCAATCACACCTTTAAACTATGAACATGTTTAAAGTCGACAATTCAAATAAAAACTAAAAGTCAAAAACAAAAAAGATATAGAACTATAACTCCAATACCATCCTCCATTCTATGATCATCAGCAACAAGAACCACCATCACTAAGTAAGATGCCTCAACCTGTAATACACAAAGAACAAGGTCTACATACATACTAAGGTGTATGTAGGGTGTGATCCAAGAGCCCACTATGATGTCACCCAATAAAAATGTTCTACGTATAAACATTAAATGAAAAATACATTTTCAGGCCAAATAAATGAAAGGAATCCAATGCTTTAAAATTTTTGAAAGAAACAATTTCTATAAAGAAAACACATTCATAGAAAACTGCTTAAAAAAAGAACACCCATGCTTTTATGTAGACCCAAACCTTCATGAAAACCCAAAATATACACCATATGGAGAAGGTGAGTGTATTGTAGTCCAGGATAACTAAAAGTCAAAGAGTCCCTATCGGTACAAGAAAAAAAGAATGGGACCCTAGAACGTTGCGTCTCAGGGAACGATAGTACAAGAATCGCAACAATATACGTTCTCATACACGAGCCACTAGTAGGGAAACACATCCATGTCCTAGTGGTCTCCATTCATAATCCAATGTTTATTTAGTCTAGTAATATTCAAACCACCTAATTAAAACATTGCCAGAACTGCTTATGTATCACTAGCATGCTAGATCTAGGCCACCCACCTAGTACCCAGGCTTCCCCTTTTGTACTCAAGATATTCCAATTTCACATTTCTTATCAAACTAATATGAATAAAAGAAAATGGGTGATACCTAAACCGAATGCCATACTTTCACACACATAAAAATTTATTTGAAATATTCTGCACATAATAAAAAAGACATTAAACAACTCGATGAAAACCATATTTTCACAGTCAAATTTTTTATATTCCAATATATTAAATTTTTGTAAAAAAGGTCTTTAAAAGAGACATTACAAGGCATAACCCACAAAAACAACCTAGCCACACTGTTAAAAGAAAATTTTCCATGATTAAACAGATCACTAGAAATATTATTAAGCTATTTCTGAATGTAAAACACGACTTTAATCACCAAAGGCCCACTCGAACCCTCGTTTTTGGAAAAGAGGAATATGAACATGACATTAGACCATAAACAGATCACTTTTCACATTTTCACAAAAAAATTAAAAAATAATAAAACACTAGTATACAGTTCAACGTAATTTTTCACAGTAACTACCTACTCAACCCACACAACACCTTCACATATGACCAAGAACTTGCAACACCATATCGAAATCATGACTATCTCACTTGAAAAATGAAGGACTAACTTCACAAATTATTAAACACTAACGTATGACTAAATATTAGTTTTCAACCAATGAATGCACAAACACCACATGAACTCACTACCAAGACAATCTAACACATATAAAACAACACTAAAATCTAATCCACAACCAAATGAATTAATCAAATAAGATTATAAATTAACTAAGAGAGAAAATTAATTCATTAAAAAATGTTTAAATGTGGAACCGCCCACTTAGAGTGAATTAATTCCATAAAATTTGGTGTGTCACTATAATTTCCCATCAAACCCACCATAACAAATTCAGGAGGAACCGTAAAAAAAGATATCAACAAAATAGAGATTTAGAAAGAACCCTTAAAAACATCATACCAGCTAAAAAAATGAAAACAAAAACTCAAGGAAGATAAAAGAGGGACTTATCTGGAGGGGGTTTTGTTGACGTGGAAGGAGAGAGAGACATCGACGGGGGAGATAGAGCAGTGAAGACTGGCGAGGGAGGTCGCGCCGGACCTAAATGCGGCCAAAATGGAATTCGCTGGCGGACATTCTAGGGAGTCGTGGTGAAACGCTAAGGGGAGAAGGTTGTGTGACGCCAGGATTAATGTGGAGGCAGCGAGTAGGGTAAGAGGGGATGGCCGGAGTGGGTTTTTGTGACCCTAGTAGGCTGACTGGGTGGCTCAGTGAAGGATAAAGGAGGGGGAGGGGGTCGAGGAACTGGCTTGAGGCTGGAGAGGCTGGAAAAAGAGAGGGATCATGGTGTGGTTGTCTGAAAAGAGTTGTGACGACTAGGTTCAAGGGGGACGATGGCATGGTTCAATGGGAGGAGGGAGCCAGTGCTGGCCCGAAGGAGTGAAAGCGGAGGTCACCAGCTGTCTAGAGGGATACGCTTGGGATGTGGGGCGTGATAGGATTTGTGGAAAGGTGGGGAGAAGGGTGGTGCGGTTGTGCGAGCGACGAGTGGGCTCAGAATGAGGGTAATGACTGACAAATTTAGGTCACCAGGGAGGGTGACACGTACTGGGGCCAGGGGAGTGGGTGTGACTGTGAAGAGGATCCATGGGAGCAAGGGTGATGTTGGGCAGTGACCAGGTCAGGTGGGAGAAGGGTGTGCCAGAAAAACAGATGGGGTGATACCCTAATCAAATGAATGAATAAATAAATAAAAAAATAATAGTATAATATAAAATAAAACTAAAACAAATAATATTAATAGTAATAATAATAATAATAAGAATAACAACAACAATAATAATAATAATAATAATAATAAAATAAAATATAAAAAATCATGATGATAATACTAAAAATAATAGAACTCAACTGATAGCAGTGAAATAAAATAAAACGGTCTATCAATTATGATAATAATAATATTATTATTAATATCCCTGAATAAAATAATTATTATTATTATACTTTAAAACTCTTATTTTAATTTATTTTTATTTCATCACACTATTTGTTTTATTTTATTAGTTTTGATAAATTTAATTTAATTAGTTGACCATCAAGCAGGGCGTGCAGTTAACCAGGCGAGCTTGTGTGGCGACCCAGGTGAGGCCACTAGGCTTTAACCATGGTGCGATGGATGCACTCAAGGCCACAACTTGCATTTTAAATTAAGTACTCAAAACTTTAAACCGGATCCAACTCAGACCTTGAGGACAAATTTAGAGGGCCAAAAATTAATAAAATAAAAATAAATTTGAAAATGTTAGAGTGTGAAATTTCTCCCCAAAATAAATCATTTCATCCCTTGAAAGCCACAAGTAAGTCTAGGACCCAAAAAAACGACATATCAATTAAGGTTCAAAAGGGGACCCTATGAAAAAAACCGAAAGAGATAAACACAACATGCTTAGGGAAGTGACTTAAATGACAACCTACAAAAAACAGTAAAGGACTTCTCACTATGTGTCACCTACCCCCATGAGTTAGAACACCTCCAGTTGATTTATCAAGGATATGAACTCTAGAACTCGAGAGATGTAACCTCAAAAACCGAAACACCTCAAGAATCAAAGAATTAAAACCCCGCCATTTTTTGGAAGAAACAAACAAGATTAAACCACATCCCAAGAACACCCTTATCATCTACTACCATGTATCCTCTAGGAACATGACTAGAAGGCCAACATGGGAAAATCCTAAAGGGGCTCCCAACCATAAGAAATTTATCAAGGCTCTAAAAAAGACTGAAAAACTAACACGGGGAAGCCCAAAGGGATCCATCCCATAAGATTAGGTTAATATCGGTTTATTTCCGGGGAATTTCAATGAGGTCCCAAATGGGTCTCACCATGGTTGGAACCAATGAAAACATAAGAATTCAGAGGCTTCCTATCACTGACCCAACACCCCACCAAAATGGTGGGGAGGGCGGGGCCCAACCATTGGTCATCCAAACCACAGCTGAAGGAAAACCAACATCTCAATATCCCTAGATGAACAATGTTCAACATTGAAACTAATTCACCCAAACAGGTCCCATAAGGACAACTGAAAGAGATTACATCCCATCAGACACAACCCCATTGAATTAAGGTAATGAGACGAACATGCCCCCTGATAGCCATGGGAAACCTCATTCACCCAGATGGGTCGCTCGAAAAGGAACAGTTACAGGAAACCATTTAAACTATTTTGACTTACAACACCGACGGCAGTAGTAATGTCAGGGTCCCATTCCCTCTTGGGGTTCATGACCATGAACCATCTTCACTCACAGGCCTATGGATAGAGCCCTGATGTTTGAAGCATATCCTGGCTCGCAGTCAGGTATCAAAGACTCCCAAATGGAGCTTCTCATCTTGGGTCCACACACAACCATACCACAACCGAAACAACTCAAACAAACACAACACTCCATGATATCCAACAACTCCCACATGAAACATTTACCAACATGGGGGTTTTAGATGATACACATGAATCACCTCTTTACCTTAACCATGAAATACAATAATAAACGATTCATGATAAACACTCCCCTTTTAATAGAGAAATTAGAACTCCCTAAGAGGATGACACTCTACATTGTAAACCGAGATTCTCAGAGGGTTTCATGAAATCCATATTTTCACATTGAAGATAACTCACACTACAAGACGTCAAAAAACATGACCCTTATGGAAAATGAAATCACTACAAGCCTTTCAAGACATTGGTCAGCATCTATAACTCTGAACTACCTTAACCCTTCCCCATTGGAATTATGTTCACAGTATCTAGGGGAAACCATCAAGACATGACAGTTTCACACTTCATACTCGACGAGTCAGACCACTCATAAAAAAACATTATTCAACTCCCCTTACATCTTACATCCCGCTGCGAGAGGATCCGCTAAACTGAAAGGGGTTTGGGACAGACTTAGTAATATCACTAAAAAGAGAGAGTCCATACTTTAATCAACTGGAGGACCGACCAAAGAAAAATGGTTTGTGGACACAATTACATCACATTTTAATTCTATTTGGGGTGTACAGTAGTTATAAAATAAAACCATGGGCCCAATCACACTATTCTAATGGTCAAGACATACTGTAATCGAAAACTAAACTTGTAGAGGGAACCACTACAAAGGCTTCCCGAATAACATTTCAATAGAAACCACTAACCACACACTTTCACACAATCTAAAAAATATGATTTTAAACTCATAACACAAATCATTGATAAAGGATTATAATCTTAAAACGCCTCACATTATACATTTTCCAAAACACAAGGGCTTACTACACAATCATCGGTTTTTAAAACACCATATTTTCTATTAACAAAACTTTTAGGAAATGAACACAGCTGGTGGGTTGCTCAAACACCAATGGTGTCTCATGGGCCTCACACTTTCATACTATCGTGTCACTCTGAGAAATCCACCACATGTCTTCCCAAGAACTCATCTGCTCATACAATTAACCATTCATACTTCCACAAATACCCATTCATGGGGTTTCTCATGAGAACACCACGGGTCAAAACCAAAACATTTCATTATTCAATATCAATCATTATATATTCAATTTTTTTCCCTTAAAAATCATTTGTTTAAAGTGCTTCATTTCCAAAAAAAAATTCCAAGACTAAATAAATTTTACATAAAACCCAGATTTCCATAAATCCAAAACAAAGAGACGGGGAATGATGCAAGAAGAGATTGGTGTCATAGGGTGATGAGAACATATGGTTGGTGTCCATATGCCAATCACGCCACTACCACTAAGACTATTCAATGACATCATCCCTGGATGCACATGGCTTTCCAAACCATGCGAGCTCACTAGGACCACTGACCCTACTGCCTTTTAATTTCCCCTAAACAAGATTAACGACAAGAACTAATGACTCAGACAAACCTCAACTTACTTTGGTAACTCATGTCCTACCATGAGGTGTACTTTCTAGGCACCTTTCTCATAGATAGAACGTCGATTTATGACACCCATAAATTTGGTTTACCTAACCCTATCCCAATGGAACACGGTCCAAGAGAGAAAATATCATCTGGTATCATTTTTTCACAAATTAGGATGGGTCTCTATCTAACTCATCACCTGACCCCGTCCGCGGCTTGGCCCAAAGGGTGTTGTTGAACCAGTTCGTGACATAGACCAAAGGGTGTTCCCAATCCCCACGTGCTAGAAAAGGTGGTCAGGTATCAGAACATTTCATGGGAACAATTTACACGAAATAAATGATAGAAAGACAACTAACAAGATAAACAAATTAAAACTGGAAACCGACAACCAAACACACCTTTAAAATATGAAAAGGTGTAATGTCTACAATTCAAAAAAAAACCCCATAGTGAACAAAAACAAAGATAGAGAACTAAAACTTCATTACCAACCTAAAAGCGAAGCCTATCAGCAACCAGAACCACCATCACTATAAATGATGCCTGAACCTGGAATACACATAGAATAAGGTTTAAATAAACCCAAAGGTGTATTTTGGGTGTGAGCCAACAGCCCAATACGACGTCACCTAATAAAATGGTTCCACATATAAACATTAAATGAAAAATACATTTTCTGGCTAAATAAATGAAAGGATACCAACTATCATACAATTTTCAATGAAACTGATTCTATAAAGAAAAAACTTACAATGAAAATAACTTAAATAAAAAAAAGAACACCCTTGCATTTTATAAAACCCAAACCTTCAAGAAAACCCAAAAGCCACAATATATTCCTACAGTGAGTGTATAGTAGTATAGGAGAACCAAAAGAAAGAGAGTCCCTATCGATACTAACAAATATAATGGAACCCTAGAACATTGCGTCTCTGTGAACAATAGTATTGGAATCCCATCAATATATGTTCTCGTGCACGAGCCACTAGTAAGGTAACACATTCATAACATAGGGGTCTCTAGTCATCATCCAATGTTTAGTTATTGTTGTAATCGTCAAACCAACTAAGTGAAATTGTGCCAGAGCCGCGTCTGTATCATTATCACACTAGATCTAGTCCACCTACCTAGTACCTAGGCTTCCCATTTTGTGATCAAGATGTTCCAATTTTACATTTCATGTCAATATCAGATGAATAAAAAAAGGGTGTTACCTATACCTAATGGAACCCTTGCACACAAACAAAAATTTATTAGAAATAGTCTGTACATAATAAAAAAAGACTTTACAAAACTCAAATAAAACCATTTTTTCTCCATTAATAATTCTTTATTAAAACATATTACATTTTGGAAAACAAGTTCTTTAAATGAGACATAACAAGGCATAACACCCAAAACCTGTAACACCCCAAGCTTCCACGGTATGTTTCCCTTCGAATAATGCAATATCGTGTGTTGTACGCAACCTCGAGCTCTAACACACACCAAAACTAATTAAACTAGCCGTTGTGAATAGTAATACCTACTTTTTTAAATTTTATAAATTTTATTTATCAAAATGGCCTTTATTTTTGGATTCGGAATATCGAAATTATCCTATGTTGAATTTTTGGTATTTTTCTGAGAACTTCTAATTTTTTATGAATAGTGAAAAATACTGAAAAACAACTTTTTTAATAAAAATAATTTATAGTGATAAATTATACTATTTAGGGGTTTCAAAGTATAATAATAATATATTTTTACCATTTTATCCAATGGTGGTCATTAGAATAAATTTAACATTGAAATTGGACAAAAACAATTGCCAATCTTTTGATATAAATTGTTTCTTAAAAACACGCTATTTGTTGTAACAGCGGAATTAATTATAAAATTAATTAATGCAACTTATAGGTTTGGAATTTTGTAAAATAGACATTATTTTTGAATTCGGAATATCAATTATATCTTAGGGTGAAAGTTTGGCCTTATTCTAAAAAACTTCAATTTTTGATGAATAGTGAATCCACTAAGTGGTTGTTAAAAACTGATTTTTCGTTAAAATGAAATATTACCACTTCTGTGATTTGATTTTCAAATATCCGACATACATGGTTGTAATTAAGAATTAAAATGTGTTTCAATGAGATTAAAATAATTTTTTGGTGAATAGTAACTTTTAAGTTCTTAATCACGATTAGAGGTAATTAGTGTAGTTTAAGGAAAAAATAATGTTTTAATAATATAAGATGAGCATGAGACTTGTCCTACTCATATTGGATGAGTCATGGACAACCAAGACAACCCATGGGTCAACTTGGGGACCTCATGGTGCCACATTGGTTGGAAAATGACATTAATATATATTTATTTAATGTTAAAATTAAATTGACACAAACATGAGTTGTTTTACTAAAACAGTTTTTAAGTGTGGTTAAACAAGTCCAAATTTTGACTATAAATATTCATTAGAAAGCTAAAAAGCTTTCCTACATCATAGTATTTTTTTATAATTTTTAGACATTAAATAAATTAAATTATTTATGACATCATTATGATGCAGCGATGACCTCATTATTTAACGATTCTAATAAAATGAAAAGATAATGTAAAATCCAGGGCATACACTTGTCCAAAGAATATTGGATGGGTAGATTTAGGATCCTTATCACCATATCCACTAATTATATAAGTGTGGGACCTTTAAGATCCGAAAATCATTGTATAATAATGTAACATTTCAATCTTTCCAAAAGAGCCCCTCCTCTCCTCTTATAAAAGGCCCCCACCTCTACCACCTTATTCACATTTTCAAGCCTTTTGGTTCTGCCAAACTCTGCCCAAATACACTCCCAACTTCTCGCCCTTAATCCTAGAATCTTTACTTTAGTCAGAAAGCCATATTAAGGAGTCATTTTGATCAAATCAAAAGGAAGAACCTGAAGAAGAGGCAACGTTTTCATCACCCTCTTTCAAGTTTCTTTCTTCTTCCACTCCCTCTTTGTTTATTATTTCAATTCTAAAATTATAAATCCAGTATCTTCTATATAATGCGATGTTATTATAAATATGGAACAACCATATTCAGTATTCTACCCATCATTTGAATGACATGTCACCATACGTGCGTACGTACGGCTTTCCGTCTCCACGTCGTGGTGTAATTGTTATTCAATATATTATTATTTAGATGGGTATAATAATGATATGTAATTAATGTAAATAATAAATATAACATGATAATGATTCTTTATATATGATATACTATCCAATTATATATTATTTTAATATCAAAATAATGATATTGTCGCTCGTGCGTACGTACGGACTACCATCTCCACGAACGCGATGAGATTCATTCTTCGTCGTATCCATTCATGTATAATTATCATTTGATGATTTAAAAATAATTTTTAAGGACATGATATCATTCTGGATATGAATAAGAAACAACCTATCCATGAAAAACACGACTTACGTAACAAAACATATAAAACAAAACGAGTAAGTTAACACCCGAAACAACGATAAATCTAAGATATTGTTAACAAAGCAATGTTAAAAGATCATATATGATATCATATGAATGTATATGATGCTTGTATAATTTAATAACAATTATTTCACCATTATACAGGAGGTTAACCTACCCCAACCATGGAAAACTACAAGGTAAGGGTTTACTTCACAACCTCTTCATTATCCAAGGTTGTTTATACATAATTATCTACTGGGACCTCGTTATCATCCACATCCATGTTTCTTAAAAATGTCTTTAAAAACATTTTTACAATTAAATGGAAAATGGGTTAAAGTAATTTATACCCTTATACGTTTTTGAAAGGAATCTTACCATCATTTTCCAAACAATGTACTTTTTGACCTTTTTGACAATTTTAAGGTAAGAATGTTTTTTTAACTTATACGGCGGGTGCGGCTATTTTATGCCATTATAACTTCGTCGAAGCATCCCTAACAAGCTTATAAGAATATCTTCAAAGTAAATGTATTATTTTATAATTATGGTACTTTTAAATGATTTCAAATGGAGAGATATTTCTCTCAAATAGCTTTGATTTCATCCATGTCAACATCATTTGATGGGTTTTAAGTTTAATTGAAATTGATTTATGATACAAAACTTCTATTGAACATTTTGTGAAATTTTTGACTGTGGATGTGTTATTTTTATACCATCCATAGTTTATGGAGAAATTGTTGACATTTCATATGCATGTTTTAATACGAATATTTATGTTATGTTTAAACCTATTCATATGAGGAATGTATTGGACTTAATATGTGATTGGTGGAGCCCGCTATAGCTCCTCGATGCATCGGTAGGTCTAATGAGACAACTAGATGTGGAATTGGACAAGACCCTTTCCCAATTTGATTTATGGTTTTGGCCGAGGCCTTAATCATTTTAGACGTCTTGGCCGAGGCCTTGACAAAATGTTTTAGAATGTCTGGCATTATACATTACCTCATTATGAAAGTGGTTATTGATATTTCATGTGATTATTCGTCTAGTAGAATATCCATGTGAGTAAGTAATGGCATTATTTTATTTTACTTTTGCCATATTATGATGAAGTTCAATTTCAATAAGGCTTTTGTTTTAGTTTTACAATGCCTTAAATTCTTATGTTTTCTTATGAAAGGTTCTGCTATATTGTTATCCTTACGGAGCATTTGAGCTCACCCCTTTCAATGTTTTATTTTTCCCAGGATGTGAAGAAGTGTATTGTGACTGACTTACAAGAATAGTCAGTGAGGATATGAGTGTGGACTAGGGAGACCATGTTATTGTAGTTTTCATTTTTATGATGTAATGTAATGTTTATGAATGTATCTAGTGATTCCAAGGCTACTAAACTAATCATTCATTCGAGACGTGATCTTTTGTGATCATGCCAATGTTACGAAGTAATGCACCGACTCTGGGTAGCTGGGGTCGGGGCATTACAGTTGGTATCAGAGGCAGTTTAGTACTAACATTAGATGCTAGATTTAGACAAACTCTGATTAGAGCACGTAGACCTAATATGAACTTTGAGGATTAGTATAGAAGAACTTCCTAAAAATTTTGGTATTGTAGAGATTTTGTGAGTTTTCTGAGCAATTCATCCCTGTCTGGATACGAGCAGGTAGAGGCGGCTCTGACACAGATGTACCTAGGGGTAAAACCCGAAAACACTGCTTTGAGATAGACTCGAACGGGAACTGGTGCACGACAACGGGCCTTGCTGCACTCTTGGTTACGACACTCCTGGGGGATATGATTAGGATAATTCCCATTTTCTTTAAAAACCAATGTGAAGGGTTAGGAGTATATACTTCCTCAATGAAAACATTTTTATAATTATGGATTATATCCATAATTAGTTCAATTTATGTTAAGTGTTTTACAAGTATGGAATTATGTATTTTGATTCATAAACTAATCCAGTTTATGCCATTATTTAGAAATGGCACCTAGTGGAAGGAATGGAAACCGTATCAATGCACGCACTCCGTGTGGGGATTTCCCTCCTGCTCAAGATAATTATGGTGGATCTAGTGATACAACTGGTGCTGATCAGCTTCTCACCATACTAGGACAACTCACGCAGGTTATGAATAATAACCTTACTCGTATGGAGCACCCTGATCCGCACCGTGGAGGATCAATGCTAGACTGTTTCATGAGGAAACAACCACCAACCTTCAATGGGAGTACAAATCCTATAGTAGCTGAGCAATGGATAAATTCCTTAGATAAAATATTCCATGCCTTGGGGAGTAGTGAAAGGGAGAAAGTTGTCATGGAAGTTTACCGCCTCACTGGAGATGCCGATCAATAGTGGTCACTAATTCAAAACACAAAGGAAGATGATGAATTAACAAACCTGGAAGGGCAGGAGTTCAAAGAGCTGTTCTTAGAAAAATACATTCCTCGAGACCATCGAGCGGATATGGAAAGGAAATTTCTGAGTCTGAGGCAGAAGGAGGATGAGAATGTCACAAAGTATGAGGCAAACTTTACAAGGTTAGCGAGGTATAATGTAGATTACATACGTAACCCAAGAAGTAGGACTGATCATTTCTTTGATGGGTTAAAACCATTTCTCCGTCAAGCTTTAGTATCACAAACCTTCTCTTCATACGAAGGTATTGTCTTGTGCACTATCAAGAAGGAAAAGGAATTCTCTAAGTCTTATGACTTTAAATCAAAGCAGGATAAGAAGAAATCCGCTGAAAACTCTGGGAAAGGAAATAAGGAAACAGGGAAGAAGCGTAGAAATGAATTTCCACCCTGTGACAATTGTGGTAGGAAGCACCCTGGTGCCTGTCTAAAAGGAAAAGGAGTATGTTACAAGTGTGGTGAAAAAGTCCACCAAGATCATGAATGAAAGGGAAAGAAATCGGCTATCAAAGTGGAATGTTATAATTGTAGAGAGAAGGGACATTATGAAAATGAATGTCCTAAGCGTCAGGGGAACTTACCTCAGAAGTGGCCAAGGGATCATGGCCAGGCTTATGCTATCACTACTGCTGAGGTGGAAGCTCCGAAAGACGTGGTGGTAGGTAATTTAATGGTTTCCTCAAGTTTAGCAAATGCATTATTTGATTCTGGATCATCGCATTGTTTCATATCTTTTTAGTTTGCTAAGAAAATTAGATATTTCCAATTTGATTTAACAAGGGATTTGTCGGTCAAAACCACAAAGGGAAGTATTGTTGCAACAAAGTTTTGTCGATTAGTTCCCATTAGAGCACCTAAATGTTCTTTACCTGCTGATCTCATCGTCATACCCATGATTAAATTTGATATAATCCTCGGTATGGATTGGATTTCGGACCATGATGCAAAAATTTATTGTAAGAGGAAAGAGGTTACGATTCTTGATGATGATGATAAGGAAGACCTTATCTTTAGAGCAGAATCGTCGCCACAAAATTCTTATCTAGATCCACCCCCAGTAGCTCAACTAAGTTCAATTATTGGGGATGAAGAGAAGGAAATTACTAAGGGTGAGGAAAGGAATATTAAAATAGAGGATTTACCTATCGTGAGATAATATGTTGATGTGTTTCCGGAAGATTTACCTGGACATCCTCCAGAACTAGAAGTTGAGTTTTCCATTGATTTAATTCCTGGATCAAGGCCCATATCGAAGACCCCTTATAGAATGGCCATTGTGGAATTAGTTGAACTAAAGAAACAACTAGAGGAATTGAGTAATAAGGGATTTATTTGCCCTAGTGTTTCTCCTTGGGGAGCCCCTGTTCTTTTTGTTAAGAAGAAAGATGGATCTATGAGGTTGTGCATTGACTATAGGAAGATGAATGCTATAACAATAAAGAACAAGTATCCCATAACTCGCATTGATGATTTGTTTGACCAACTGCATGGAGCTCAATACTTTTCAAAGATTGACCTTCGGTCTGGATACCATCAGTTGTGTGTAAAGAAGGAAGACGTTCCAAAGACAACATTTCGAACAAGGTACAAGCATTATGAGTTTACAGTAATGCCTTTTGGATTGACTAATGCACCCTCTGTTTTCATGGATCTAATGAATATAGTTTTCAAGGAATATCTTGATGACTTTGTAGTGGTATTTATTGATGATATCTGGGTATACTCCAAAATCCACGAAGATCATGAAAATAACTTACGCATTATCCTGAAGACTCTTAGAAGACATGAATTATATGGGAAATTTAGCAAGTGTGAATTCTGGCTTCATGAGATTTCTTTTCTTGGCCATATTGTCTCTAAGGATGGAATTTTCGTTGATCCTTCTAAAACCAAGGCAATCCAAGAATGGCCAGCACCGACAAGTATAATTGAGGTACACAGTTTTATTGGTTTAGTAGGTTATTATCGACGTTTCGTCCAGAATTTTGCCAGATTGGCTAACCCATTGACAAAGCTCACACGTAAAGGGATTAAATTTGTCTGGACAAAAGAGTGTGAAGAATGTTTTGAATAACTAAAGAGAAGATTAGTCAATGCCCCTGTATTGAATCTACCATCGGGGAATGATGGGTTTGTAATTTATAGTGATGCATCGAAGAAATGACTTGGTTGTGTCCTTATCCAGAATGATAAGGTCATTGACTATGCATCACGACAGCTAAAAATTCATGAGAAAAACTATCCTACTCATGATCTTGAGTTAGCATCTGTGATCTTTTCTTTAATGATATGGAGACATTACCTCTATGGTGAAAAATGTGAGATTTATACTGATCACAAGATTTTGGAGTATATTTTCACACAAAAAGAACTCAACATGAGGCAAAGGCGATGGCTTGAATTACTCAAGGATTATGATTGCACGATACATTACCACCCGGGGAAGGTAAACAAGGTGGCATATGCTTTGAGCAGAAAAGACCATGGAGTTTTGAATGTGATGAGAATTGAAAGGGATCCAATTTTCTTGGATCTAGTGAAGATGGACATGGGAATAACTAGGGAAGGTGAAACATCAATGCTTTTTCAAATGGTTTCCAAACCATCATTACTATAAAGGATTAAGAGTTCTCAGACCAATGATGAATAATTTCAGAAGATGATTAAAGATGTGAATGATGTAAGATTGACGGACTTTGTGTATAAGGATGGAATTTTGAAATTCGGGAAGAGACTTTGTCTTCCCGATATACCTGATCTAAAAAGGGAATTGCTGGATGATGCTCATAGTTCCAAATTCTCTATACACCCTGGGAGCACCAAAATGTATAGAGATTTGAAGGAACATTTTTGGTGGGACAATATGAAGAGGGAGATTGCTGATTTTGTGTCGAGGTGTATGGTTTGTCAACAAGTGAAAGCTGGAAGGCAACATCCTGGTGGAGTATTGCAACCTCTTCCCATACCTGAGTGGAAATGGGATAATATTACGATGGACTTTGTCATGGGACTACCAAATACTCCTAGAAGTAATGATGCAATATGGGTCATTGTTGATCAACTTACTAAGTCAGCACATTTTCTGGCTATACGGGAGGATCTACCACTTGAACGTCTAGCAAGACAATATATTAATGAAGTTGTAAGACTTCATGGAGTACCCCTATCGATTGTTTCTGATAGTGATCCTCGTTTTACTTCAAGATTCTGGAAAAGTCTTAAAAAGGCCTTGGATACTGAACTTCGTTTGAGCACTGCCTATCACCCTCAAATAGATGGACAATCAGAACGGACTATTCATACCTTAGAAGACATGTTGAGATCATGCTATCTTGGATTTCAGGGTATGTGGGATCAATATTTACCACTGGTAGAATTTTCCTATAACAATAGCTTCCATTCAAGAATTCAGATGGCACCTTATGAAGCGTTATACGGAAAGAGATGTCGTACACCAACCTGTTGGGATGACGTTGGTGAAAGAAAACTTGTGGGACCAGAACTGGTGGAAGAAACAATGGAAAAGGTGAAGGTAATCCAAAACCACATCAAAGTAGCTCAAAGTAGGCAGAAGAGTTATGTCGATAGCAGAAGAAAGGTTTTGGAATTTCAGGTGGGAGATCATGTTTTCCTAAAGGTATCTCCATGGAAGGGAGTTATACGTTTTGTAAGAAGGGTAAGTTGAGTCCCAGGTACATCGGACCTTTCGAAATTCTAGATCGTATTGGGGCTGTAGGTTATCATTTGGCGATGCCGCCAAATCTCTCCAAAGTTCACGATGTTTTCCACATATCGCTATTGAGAAAATACATGCTTGACCCAACACATGTACTTACCTATGAGGAATTAGAACTGGAACCCGATTTATCTTATTGCGAAGAGCCCATCAGAATTCTTGATGTGAGGGAGCAGGTGCTGAGAAACCGGACGACTCGTCTGGTAAAGGTTTTGTGGAGAAATCATAAAATGGAAGAGGCAACGTGGGAACCTGAGGAACATATGATGAAAAACCACCCGAGTCTTTTTATGTAGTAATACCCTAGAAATTGCGAGGACGCAATTATTTGAAGGAGGGGAGAATGTAACACCCCAAGCTTCCACGGTATGTTTCTCTTCGAATAATGCAATATCGTGTGTTGTACGCAACCTCGAGCTCTAACACACACCACAACTAATTAAACTAGCCGTTGTGAATAGTAATACCTACTTTTTTAAATTTTATAAAATTTATTTATCAAAAATGACTTCATTTTTGGATTCGGAATATTGAAATTAGCCTATGTTGAATTTTTGGTATTTTTCTGAGAACTTCTAATTTTTTATGAATAGTGAAAAATACTTAAAAACAACTTTTTTAATAAAAATAGTTTATAGTGATAAATTATAATATTTAGGGGTTTTAAAGTATAATTAGAATATATTTTTACCATTTTATCCAATGGTGGTCATTAGAATTAATTTAACATTGAAATTGGACATAAACAATTGCCAATCTTTTGATATAAATGGTTTCTTAAAAACATGCTATTTGTTGTAACAGTGGGAATTAATTATAAAATTAATTAATGAAACTTATAGGTTTGGAATTTTTTAAAATAGAAATTATTTTTGAATTCGGAATATCAATTATATCTTCGGGTGAAATTTTGGCCATATTCTAAAAAACTTCAATTTTTGATGAATAGTGAAACCACTAAGTGGTTGTTAAAAACTGATTTTTCGTTAAAATGAAATATTACCACTTCTGTGATTTGATTTTCAAAAATCTGACATAATGGTTGTCATTAAGAAGTAAAATGTGGTTCAATGAGATTAAAATAATTTTTTTTGTGAATAGTAACTTTTAAGTTCTTAATCACGATTAGAGGTAATTAGTGTAGTTTAAGGTAAAAATAATGTTTTAATAATATGAGATGAGCTTGAAACTTGTCCTACTCATATTGGATGAGTCATGGCCGACCAATACAACCCATGGGTCAACTTGGGGACCACATGGAGCAACTTTGGTTGGAAAATGACATTAATATATATTTATTTAATGTTAAAATTAAATTGACACAAACATGAGTTGTTTTACTAAAACAGTTTTTAAGTGGGGTTACACAAGTCCAAATTTTGACTATAAATATTCATTAGAAAGCTAAAAATATTTCCTACATCATAGTATTTTTTTTTATAATTTTTAGACATTAAATAAATTAAATTATTTATTACATCATTATGATGCAGCGATAACCTCATTATTTAACGATTTTAATAAAATGAAAAGATAATGTAAAATCCAAGGCTTACACTTGTCCAAAGACTATTGGATGGGTAGATTTAGAACCCTTATCACCTGAGCCACGAATTATATAAGTGTGGGACCTTCAGAATCCAAAAATAATTGTATAATAATGTAACATTTCAATCTTTCCAAAAGAGCCCCTCCTCTCCTCTTATAAAAGGCCCCCACCTCTACCACCTTATTCACACATTCAAGCCTTTTGGTTCGGCCAAACTCTGCCCAAATACTCTCCAAACGTCTCTCCCTTCTTCCTAGAAGCTTGAATTTAGTCAGAAAGCCATCCTATGGAGTCCTTTTGATCAAATCAAATGGAAGAACCGGAAGAAGAGGTAACGTTTTCATCACCCTCTTTCAAGTTTCTTTCTTCTTCCACTCCCTCTTTGTTTAGTTTTTCAATTATAAAATTATAAATCCAGTATCTTCTATATACTGTGATGTTATTATAAATATGGAACAATCATATTCAGTATTCTACCCATCATTTGAATGACATGTCACCATACGTGCGTACGTACAGCTTACCG
This sequence comes from Viscum album, assembly GCA_963277665.1. Classification (NCBI taxonomy): domain Eukaryota; kingdom Viridiplantae; phylum Streptophyta; class Magnoliopsida; order Santalales; family Viscaceae; genus Viscum; species Viscum album. The sequence goes on along the minus strand of OY728128.1, from coordinate 1,925,407,410 downwards.
TCTCCACGTCGTGGTTTAATTGTTATTCAATATATTATTATTTAGATGGGTATAATAATGATATGTAATTCATGTAAATAATAAATATAACATGATAATGATTCTGTATATATGATATAATATCCAATTATATATTATTTCAATATCAAAATAATGATATTGTCGCTCGTGCGTACGTACGGACTACTGTCTCCACGAACGCGATGAGATTCATTCTCTGTCGTATCCATTCAAGTATAATTATCATTTGATGATTTAAAAATAATTTTTAAGGACATGATATCATTCTGGATATGAATAAGAAACAACCTATCCATTAAAAACACGACTTACGTAACAAAACATTTAAAAGAAAACGAGTAAGTTAACACCCGAAACAACGATAAATCTAAGATATTGTTGACAAAGCAACGTTAAAAGATCATATATGATATCATATGAATGTATATGATTCTTGTATAATTTAATAACAATTATTTCACCATTATACAGGATTTTTACCTACCCCAACCAAGGAAAAGTACAAGGTAAAGGTTTACTTCACAACCTCTTCATTATCCAAGGTTGTTTATACATAATTATCTACTGGGACCTCGTTATCATCCACATCCATGTTTCTTAAAAATGTCTTTCAAATAATTTTTACTATTAAATGGAAAATGGGTTAAAGTCATTTATACCCTTATACGTTTTTTAAAGGAATCTTACCGTCGTTTTCCAAAAAATGTACTTTTTGACCTTTTTGAAAAATTTAAGGTAAGAATGTTTTTTTAACTTATACGGTGGGTGCAGCTATTTTCCGCCATTATAACTTCTTCGAAGCATCCCTAACAAGCTTATAAGAATATCTTCAAATTAAATTTATTATTTTATAATTATGGTACTTTTAAATGATTTCAAAAGGAGAGATATTTCTCCCAAATAGCTTTGATTTCATCCATGTCAACATCCTTTGATCGGTTTTAAGTTTAATTGAAATTGATTTATGATACAAAACTTCCATTGAACATTTTGTGAAATATTTGACTGTGGATGTGTTATTTTTATACCATCCATAGTTTATGGAGAAATTGTTGACATTTCATATTCTAGTTTTAATACGAATATTTAAGTTATGTTTAAACCTATTCATATGAGGAATGTATTGGACTTAATATGTGACGGGTGGAGCCCGCTATAGCTCCTCGATGCATTGGTAGGTCTCATGAGACAACTAGATGTGGAATTGGCGAAGGCCCTTTCCCAATTTGATTTATGGTTTTGACCGAGGCCTTAATCATTTTAGACGTCTTGGCCGAGGCCTTGACAAAATGTTTCAGAATGTCTGACATTATACATTCCCTCATTATGAAAGTGTTTATTGATATTTCATGTGATTATTCGTCTAGTAGAATATCCATGTGAGTAAGTAATGGAATTATTTTATTTTACTTTTTCCATATTATGCTGAAGTTCATGTTCAATAAGGCTTTTGTTTTAGTTTTACATTGCATTAAATTTTTATGTTTTCTTATGAAAGTTTCCGCTATATTGTTATACTTACGGAGCATTTGAGCTCACCCCTTTCAATGTTTTATTTTTCCCAGGATGTGAAGAAGTGTATTATGACTGACTTGCAAGAATAGTCCGTGAGGATATGAGTGTGGACTAAGGAAACCATGTTATTGTAGTTTTCATTTTTATGATGTAATGTAATGTTTATGAATGTATCTAGTGTTTCCAAGGCTACTAAACTAATCGGTCTTTTGAGACTTGATCTTTTATGATCATGCCAATGTTACAAAGTAATGCACCAACTCTGGGTAGCTGGGGTCGGGGCATTACAAACCCAACCTAATCGCATAGTTAAAAGGCCATTTTCCCTGATTAAACAATACACTAGAAATATCATTAAGAAATTTTAGAATATAAAACATAAATTTAAACACTAAAAGACCACTAGAACCATCCTTTTTTATGAGGTGTTTGAATAATTCGCCCGAAAATAAGCCATGCAATTTTCACATTTTCACAAAACAAACACAAAATTAATAAAACACTAGAAGACATTTCAACCTGAGTTTTCACAAAAACAAACTACTCAGCCCACACAACACCATTACATATGACCAAGCACATGCATCAACATATCAAAATCATGACTAACATCACTTTCAAAATTATGAAATAACTACACATATTAATAAACACTAACATTTTACTAAATATGTGTTTTCAACCAACGAACATACACACATAACATGAACGCACTACCATGCCAATCAAACAAATGGAATACATCAAGAAAATAAAATCCAAAACAAAAACATTATTCAATGAAGATTATAAATTAACTAAGAGTGAAAATTAATTCATTAAATAATGATTCAATGCGGAACTACCCACCTAGAGTGAAGGAATTTCTTAAAATTTGGTCTGTGACTCCAATTTCTCAACAAATGCACCATAAAAAATGAAATATGAACCTTTAAACATGATATCAACAAAATAGAGATTTAAAAACAACTATTAAAGAACCTCATACTTTCTAAAAAAATAAATCAAAAACTCAAGAAAATAAAAGTTGGAATTACCTAGAGGGGTTTTTTACACGTAAAAGGAGGGCGAGACACTGATGGGGAGCCGGAGTAGCGCTTTCCAGTGAGGGAGGTTGTGTCGGACAAAACTGCGGTAAAAAAGGGAGTCACCAGAGGACCTGCTAGAGTGTCACGGTGGATGGTCTATGGGAGCAGGGGGGCATGACGTGAGAGATCATGTGAAGGCGGTGAGCTAGGTCGGAGGGGCTGGTCGAGGGGGGTTTGGGCGATCCTAGTAGGCTGTCCGAGTGGCATAGTGAAGGAGAAAGGCAGTGGAGTCGGCGAACTAGCATGTGGCTGGAGAGGCTGGCCATGGATAGGGAGGACGACGCGACTATTTTCAAAGATCTGTGACGTCTCGGTGCACGACAGATGGTGGCATGGATCGGTGGGAGGGGGAGTCGGAGTAGGGAAGTAGGGGTACAAGTGGAGGTTTTCAGCTATCTGGAGGGATGTGTTTGGGATGTGGGGTGTGACGAGATTTAGGGTACTGTGGCGACCAGGTTGGTGTGACGGTGCAAGTGGTTCCCATGGAGCAACGGTGAAGTTGGGCACTGACCAGGTCAAGTAGAGGAAGGGTTCACTAAAAAAACAGAAGGGGCTAAACACTAATCAAAAGTAAGAAAGAATAAATAATTAAACAAAATTATTAAGATGGAATAAAACTAAAACTAATAATAATATTATTATTAATAACAATAAGAATAATAAGAATAGTAATAATATTAATATTAATATTAATAATAAACTAATATATAAATAATGATGATAATAATAATAAAAATAATAAAACTCAACTATTGGAACTAAAATAAAATAAAAATTTATATCAATTATGATGATAATAATATTAATATTCGTACATAACATTATTATTATTAATATTATTATCAATAAAAACTATTATTTTATTTTATTTTCATTTCATCACACTTTATATTTTATTTCTTAATTATTTATCTATTTTATGTAATTAGTTGAACATTGAGCAGGGCGTGTAGTGAACCGGGTAAGGTCACACGGGGACCCATATGAGGTCGCGTAGCTTCGACCATGGTGCATTGGATGCAGTCAAAGCCACAACACGCGTTTTAAATTAAGTACTCAAAATTTTACACCTGCTCCAACCTAGACCTTTATGAAAAATTTAGAGGGATACAAAATAATAAAATAAAAATACATTTGAAAAATCTAGAGTGTGACATGTTTAATACCCTAAGACCTTTGGGTCATGTAATTTCTCTTAATCCTATAGGCCATGTAGTCTCTAATCATACATGCCTTATAAGGGCTCCCCCTAATCCCTTGAAATGGGGTTCTCAAAATATAAATAAAAAGGAATTACTACAGGCCATTCAGGCCATGATTATCAAATCAAAAGTTAAGAGACTTCAATTAATGACCCCAAACATTATTATGAACTGATCATTGGTGAATATTTTGTTTCCTAGTGATGTAGATTGTTCAATTTCCTTTCTACATGCATCTCATTTCACCGTGATCTAATAAATAATTTGCATCCTCATGGTTTACAATGTCAACTAAGAACACTCTTGTTTTCAAATACCCCAAATTTTATATAGATAACCATGGGGATTTTAAAAAATAGGAAAATTATAAATGAATTTTTTTGGGGTTATAAAAAAATTATTTATTTATTTATTTTAACACACTTTCCAATTGTCGCCTCTATTGGAATGTTTGATACGGACCCGCATTATGTTATAGATATTGTGAATCCCACATTCTGAAATCAGCATTGGTTTTGAATTCCCCATATGAGGTCCAAAAAACGAGGGAAATGGTATTTATTAAAATGCGGTGTCTCTATGATTTGGAATATATTAATATTTGTATTATTTTATCTTTTTTGTTACAATGATTCCCAAAAATAATTCTATCTCAGAGGTAAAATCAATAAATATGCATAGAAATATTCATAGGACTAATCTAATAAAACTAGAGTCATTACATTCTCCCCTCCATTAAGGATTCTCAACCCAAAAAGAACAATATATACAAAAACTTTGGCATAGAGAGCCCAAATATATCTTTCAAAATTCTAGGATATCTCTTGAATAATTATGTTATGAAAAATCACAAGGAGAAAGGTATTGTTCTATCTACATAGGATAATATTTTAATGATCCTCAATTGATACTAGGTGCTCTGTGGTGGTGGTTCCATCCTCGATGTCAACATCACCCCATCCAATGAGCTGTGTTAAATAATTATTCTATCTACTTAGAAATGAAATATAGAAGACATCATGTACCCATTCTAATTATGGGGGAAAGGTCATGTGATAAGAAACATCATCAGCATCCACAAGACATTGAATGGCTTGATGATCCTTAGAGATAGATTACTACCCAAGGAAAATAATTTTAATTCTCATCATGGGGAGAGTCTCAAGTATACATAGTCACCCTGATAGATCTTATATGACCTATGAAATAAATATATGAATGATTCATTAATACTTTGTGCAATCATCACGAACAAACAGATCATGTGAAAATTCTCTATCATTTCAAGCACTATCTCTAGCGCAACCAATGATATACAACCAATATCATTATAGCATAATGGAGACCTATAGGGTCTCTTGTATAGTGCCTGTAAAGGCCCATGTTGATTTTAGATTATTAGATGTTATTATAAGAAATCTCTACCAATTCCATGAAATCATCCTAACTTAAACAAAATTCCATCACAGAGCCTATTGGTGTATCCTCCAACATATAGATAGTATTCTTGGACTGCCTTTCAATATGGTGGTGAAACATTGTTCTCATCCTCAAATGGGTACCCATAGATTCCTAGAAGCCTCTCCATAAACATGATGTGAAAGCCTAATCATAGAAATAAATAATTATTGATGGTACCCCACGAATATGGATGATATGTTGTACATATAAATTCCACTGTCTCCCATCTAAGCGCTATTATTGGATAAAAAAAATTGTACAAACTTCATCAGTCAGTCAAAAATAAAACATATAGCATCATGGGATCTAAATATCTATAGAATACCTATCACTATGTTCTTGGATATTCCATACCGTTAACACTCTATGATCTCAAGAGGCCATACCAATGCATTAGAAACCAGTTACCAATCCATTACCTATATAAATTTGAGACACTTAGTGATCAACAAGTTAAGACTTCACCACTTTCCAACCCTAAAAAACTATTGATTATGATACCAATAAAACATTTAAATATTGTGATATTTAAAAATTGGTGAAGTGTAAAAATCCCTTAACACCTCCTCACACAATGTTACTGGAACAACCATCAATTATATAAAAATGATGATATTCTCTCCACCTTCAAAAATTCCATATGATGTGTTGTCTTAGGATATCTTTTCTCATTGAAATTCAGATTCCATGTCTACAAACTAATCCTCTATCTCTTATTGATGATGTGTATGTGAAACAACCAAAAACATACGAATAATTACACCAATATCCTCTATTAGGGTCAACTTAAACGAATCCAACTACTCTAATTCTTTCAATACCTAATGGTATTGGGACATCCCGCTTAAGGTAACTTCAACTTCATTTTAATTCTTAGTAGTATATAATACATCAATTTAATTTTCCAATAATAACTCCAAAAAAATGTTTCTATATTAGGTAAATATCTCCCTGAGTGAAGATATACCTATGACTATGGTGCTCTAGGTAAACATAAAAATAATTTCCCTGATGATAGGGACTCCATGTATTCAGAGAAAATACTACCACTTTCATCTGTAGGTTGTGAGTTACATAGATTTTCTTCTGATTTCTCAACAGTATCAACCCATATGTGATCACATTCTACCTCTACATCAACACCCAATAAATCCCATCTCCAGTGTAAATGAAAAACACTACATACTCTATTCTCTCCTCTAGTAGTCTCAACACAGGATAACTGGTAAACATTAGCCTCATTTTATGAAATTCCATATGACACTAATCTATTAAGGTAAACAGTTTCCCCTTCAATATCAATTTATTAAAAGGGGACATAATCCTAATTAATTCTTCAAATAACCTCATGTAGTACACCAAAAAGTCACGAAATCTCCACTCCTACGACACTCTCTAGTGTGGATATTGAGAAATATATATCAATATTCACTTGGTTTATAGATAAACCATGTTCTGAAATGAAATTCACTAAAAATTGACTATCTTGGATCCAAAATATTCACATCAAGGCATTATAATAAATATGGTGCTCCAAGAGTATGTCAACAACCATCCTCAACATCAAAATGGTGTCTTCATAAAATCATCCTTGTGAACCTTCAATATGTTATATTCAAAACTATGATCAATCTTGGTAACTAGGTCCCAAATCACAAATGCTTGAATAGGTAATACATCCTAAATAATAGTTATTTGTTCTTTATTTCTACTTGGTTTATGTGACAATAATAAATATAAAGACTCCGGATCTCGTTCGACTTTCTCATGAATATAACATGATCTACCCAAGGGGAACACTCAGTCTGAAAAACATAATCTAATGGTCCCCCAATTTGACCCATAGTTCTTGGTTATTGATTGGGACCATCCAATATGCCACAAAAGATAACATTGTAGTATTAGGGTGAATGTAGATGTAAAAATAAATCTCCCACAATAGTATTAGTCATGGAACATCCTGTAAGAAGAGATGCATTTTAAGGACCCAGAATAATGTTTCCTGTAGCCGATGCTGAAACATGCTGAGTAATTTTATTATAACTAAAATTGAAAAATTACACGACATATTACAAAATAGAAGACTATGACCTGTCTAGGTTTTGGATAATTAGATACATATATTAAATTACATTAATGTTTTAGAATTTGAAGATAAAAAATAAACGGACTCTTCTGTGAGATGCCTGCATAGAGAAAAACACATTATCAATAAATTTACTAAACCTATATAAAATGAATTTAAAATTTAGGATGAGCATTTAAAATTACTAGTAAGGGGATTTAAACATTTTAAAAAATTAATTTTAAATTACTTTTAAAAATGTATACATACTTAAAATAGTTTTTTTATAAAATTTTAATTATAGATAATTATATTTGGAAAGAAAATAATTTCACAAAATAATTATAATTGAATCAACATTGGGTTTTCTCATATTGATAATAACAATTTGATGGTGGGTCATTTTTTATACTGATCATACCTAAATAAAATCCGCAACATATTCCCTATATTTAGAAATCATTTGGAATATTTTTTCCATAAGAATTATGGGTTCACTAACCATAACGTCACACACCTCACTAGATTCAGTCATTAAAAGCATTTTCCACAAACATTCATTTCCCTTTACAAACCTAAAACATTAAAAATACAAACACAATAAAATTTTATTTTAAATAAAATAATCATCATTATAACATGTCATCAACATTTTCTCAATAATTTATAATATCATTTCTAGAAGAATCTCACGCATGGAATAACTATTTTTATTTGAAATGAACAATTAAAATGATATAGAAATAGATGCACAAATGCTCTCTAAAATTAATGGAATGTAATTTTTAAATTAGATGATGGAAAAAAGTAATTATTCATGACATAACAAGGTGTGATGATTCAAGTTTTCACATTCAATGATAGCTAGTGCACAAAAACTAATAGATTTTTTAATATATTCATATAAAATGATAATTATTATCCTTTTAAAACAAGGATACAGATAAAATTAAATAATAAATTGATAGAATTAGAATAAATTCTAACTCCTAAATAAAATATGAACCCTTTATAATAAATAAGTTAATATACATATATGTACATAAACGAAATGATAACTGCAATATCCAAATAATAAACCCCTTTAAAATATTAAGGCAAAAAATAACAAAACATGGTTTTGTTATTGTTTCCCATTTAAGATTTGAGATTATAACAACAAAAGAAATTTGCATTTTTTGTAAAAGCACTCGTTTCAAATATTGACATGTATTCATATATATATATACACATAAATAACATTAGTTTATATACATCATTGTAGAACTAATATCATTTGATAAAATGTAAACCATTATGTTTTAAATTATGAAAAATTCATCAAACAAATTGCACAAACATACATAATTTTGAATCAATATATATATATATATATATTTGTAAAACAAAAATAACTTGATAATACCAATAAACACTCACAAAATATAAATTTTTGGATATAATTTGAAACATAAACCTTATCTTATAACATCAGTCTGTATTATGTTATATATATAGATATAAATTCATATATATATATATATACATATAAATATAAACATATTTTATTAAATAAAATAAATAAACCCTTATATATTTTTGGGTCAATTGAGGATCTTGAGGCTCCAGAAATTTGGGCAAAATAAAATGGAGAGCATGGGTGGTGGTGTCAAAATTAATTATGGTGGAAAGAGGGTTTTTATATAATTTATCCTATTTTTAAAAATAATCACAACCCTTGACATATTGACAATGGATTTAGACCCATTTTGACAGTTTGATCTGATCAAATAAGGATTCAATTAAAAATAAATTGAATTGATATATATATATATATATATATATTAAAATCAAGGAAATCTAACCTTTGGCCACGGGTTGGGTATTAAAATAATACAATCCTGTCATTGCTGCGGAAAATCAAAGGCATAATGGGGAAATAATGGAGATACTAGAACCATGTGGGAAGGGTAGAAGTGTAAAGCATAATGGTGGCTTGCCTAAGGAACGATGCATGCTGATGTCAGTTCAATGTGGAAGATAAGAGGATTTAGATGGGAAATCTAGATCAAAATCCACATGATCCATGTGATATAATTAAAACCCGAGGGTTAATTTTTTATGCATTTCAAACAACTAAAAGATGTTGAATGAGGGAAAACTCAAATTCTCTATGATAGATCATATGGTTGAAATAAAAAATATTATTTTTGATGAGTAGGTTTGATCAGATGAATGAAATGGACAGTTGGGATTGTGTTTGGATTTTTCGAATGACTATATTTGATCCACAATTAAAAAAACATCCCTCATTGAAAACAATTGGTTTTGGGGATCGCCCAATAAGGCTAGGTGTGGTTGAGGTTCTCTAAAACCACCAGCACACACTAGGGATCCTTCAATATGGGCTCTTTCATGGGTCCAGGCCACATCTAAACACAGATCTCCCCTTAGGCCTTATACATGGGTCTGAAACTTCCTAAACCCATACTTGGGATGGCCAACTTCTCCTCGATCAATGATTATTTTGTTCCCCCACTACACATTGAGGTCTTGGTCTTAAAGGATTCCCCTATTTGTTCTGGTACATAGAAAAATATTTGTAAAAAAATTCAACATAAAAAAATAAAATATATACAATTATATATAAATATTTTTAAAGAATTATTAATTTATTTAATTTCTCACAAATAAAATTTGGTAATCCTATCATAATAAATTTAATAATTTTGTAAAAATTATTTAATCATAGTTCATAACTAACAAATTGAATATCTCATATACATAAATAATTATATATATATATAAACCATTCTTCTATAAAATTTGTTTTCCATTATTAAAAATGTATTCTTTGTAGAATTATATTGATATAATACGAAATTAATAATTAGAACATTTCGTGTCATTAATTTTATAACATTAAAATTCAAATAAAAATTTATTTTAAATTATTAAAACACCCAACGGTTATTTGAAAAAACAATTACTGAAATAAAATCAAAATTCTATTTTTTACAATGTCCAGAGAAGGTTTTTATAAATACCACTGTTTACAGTTATCCAAAGGCACAATAAAAATTCTCCTAAAATAATTTTTTAAATGTCCCTTGTTCTTAGCATTCATGCTTTTCTTCTTGTTATTTAATTTCATTTGATGGAGGATCGAACATGTGAAGGCCAAACAATTGATCACATCATGCAAATAGGAGGCCTTCAATTGGTGATACTCGAGATTGTAATGAGTATTAAAATTATTTGAAAGTTTTGGACTTGTAATAATATAATTTTTCAGTGTTATATTAAATAAAATTCATATAATATGGTCTTATTTATTGAATTTTTCTATATTTTTAAAATAAAAATTATGACTCATAAAAATAGTAATGATAATAATTATACAACTAAAATATTGGTTCAGGGGGTTAAATTATCCCCTTATATTAATTGTTCCTCATAATTAAGTTTTACACAAAACCACATTGATGATCCTTCACCAGTTCAAAAATAGTTTGTGACTCTCCATTGTCCTGGTTTCAAAAGATGTTCTATATTTTTATATTTTATTGTTCAAAACACATCTGAAGAAGCTAGGGTCAAACTCATATATGAAGCGATTAGTTAAAATGTAAAAGTAATGAGAGGTGAAAATCATGTAGATATCATAATGGACTCGATTCATAAAAACAATTGAACCACCCTGATTAATAAAATTTTAAATTCAAAAAAACTCATATACGATATGAATTTCAAGAGTTGATATAGATAAGATATGAAAAGGACACCCCCAAAAGTAACATCCCATAAATTACATAATGAAAAATACTATTAAAACATGGGAAGACATTTGGACAAACCCTCAAAATATTTTTCATGTCGTTCATATAATGCGTGTTGTGCCTTCACTGGGAGAAAATAAATGAATCCAGATCATCGAAAGAATCATAGTATATTATGAGTGTTGGATATCTGATAAATAATTTATCATGATGAATAATGATTTATAAAAGGCATAAATACATATAAAAAATAATTTAACAATATATTATCATGTATTTCGTCTAGAAGTGATAAAATATCATTTTTCTTCTACCTTCCTTCTAAAAAGGTCATAAGAAATGGTTTTATTAATGAAATAATTCATAAATTTTTAATTTGTTCTAATTTTTCAAAATTATTCATACAATTACATTGATTCCAATTGTAAGGACCTAGACCCCAGTTGCTTGATACCGGTGACCAAACATGCTATGAAATATTTTTTATTAAATAAACTGAATAATTAAACAAAATATTACACAATAGAGGACCATTATCGGTCTTGGTTTTGAAGAACTAGATACAACTATTACAATTCATCCAAACTATAGAAAATGAAAAAAAACATTACAGACTATTTAGTGATATACCTCCACATAGAAAAACACATTACTGCTAATTCTACTAAACCTATAAAAAATAAATTAAAAATGTTTGGTGAGCATTTAAAATTCCATGTGGTTTTAAAAAAGATAATAAATTATTTTAAAATATATCATTAAAAATGTATTCATACTTAAAATATATTTCTATAGTATTTTAATTTTAAATAACAATATTTTAAAAACCATTAATTTTTCAAAATATTTATAATTGAAAGAACATTGGTATTTTTCCAACTGAATATAATAATTTTCAGGTGGGTCATTCATGATACATGGGAGACCATAATAAAAATCATTACAAAAAGACACTAGCAATAAATCAGTGGAAAAAATTACCTTTAGACTTATGAGTTCACTACTCATAATGTCACATAACTCACTAGTACCAAACGTTAAAAACATTTTCTATAGACCTACCATTCCCATTACAAACAAAATACATTTCATATATATATATATATTACAATTTTTAAAATATAATAATCTATCTAATAATATGTCATCAAAATATTCTTGGTATAATTTAAAACTATTTTTAGGAGAATTCCCTCATTTAAATTACAATATTTAGTTGAAGTGAACAATTAAAATGATAGAGAAACAAATTCAATTATTCTCTATAAAATGCTTGGAATGTCATTTATTAATTAGATGATGGCCATAACTAATTATTCATCACATACCATGGGGTCCATATTCAATTTATCACAAGAAATGATAGATTCTGTTAATATAATAATAGTTTGTTTAGTATGTTGACATTGAAGGTTAACTATTATTATTTTAAAACTACGTTAGACATAAACATAAACCATAAATTGACCGAATAAGAATAAATTCAAAAATAGAAATAAAACATTAATCCTTTTAAATAAATAAATGTGTATACATATATGTATATACATGAAATAAAAATTGCAATATAAAAATAATAAATCCATTTAAAATTTTAAGCACACAATAACAAAAAAGAGTTTTCTTATTGTATTCCATTTTCGATTAGAGATTATAATCACAAAGGAAAACTATATTTCTTATTCAAAACATTATTTTAATGGATTGAAATATATACATATATGTAGACATAAATATTTTATATAGGCATAAATCATTGTAGAATTGAAATCAGTTAATAAAAATAAATTCCATAATTTTTTAATTTTTAAAAACTCATTGAAACAATCAAATATACATATATATATATATTTGACTAGATATATATATATATATATATCTTCATAATACCAAAATAACCTGATAAAACAAATATACCCTCACGAAATATACGTTTAATAATAGGTTTTGAAACATAACACTACTTCTATAAAAGATGAAAACATTATGCTATATAGATATATATAAATTCTTATACAGGTACATATCTAGATATATTTTCAGAACAACATTGATGGATGAAAAAAAATTAAACCAATTCATGTTTTGTGTTTAATTTGAGAAATTGTAGTCAACAAGAATTTGAGAAGAACAAGAACATGGGTGGTGCGGTTAAGTTGTATTTGGGGTTCAAAGAGAGATTTTATAAAAAAAATCATTAAAATAAATACTCTTAATAATTTGCCGAGTGGTTTGGACCCATTTGGAAAATTTTATTAGAAAAATATAGGGTTCCAATGAAAATAAATCTACGATATATATAAATATATTAAAATATAATAAATCAAAGATTGGAATATAGTTTGGGTTTTCAAATAATCCAATATTGTCATTGCATTAGAAAATTGAATGGAACATGTGGCAAAGGATGGAGATACTAGAATCACAGGAGAAAATTGGAAGAGGATATCATTTTGGGGGTTGAATTAATGTGTGATGTGGACTACTACGAGTTCAATGTGTAAGAGAGATAAATTAGAGTTTTGTACAAATCTTATTAGTCGTTGATCATTTGTGTGGTGCAAACAACTGAATGAGAGGGAGATGGGGGGATAAATCAGATTTTCTAGGATTTGTAGTAAGGTTGAAATAAACCCTATTATTTTTTTGTCGGAGGCTGAATCTGATGATGGAAATGGACAGATGGGATTTAGTTTGTCCTGATATAATAATAAGATTTTATCGGCGTTAAAAAAATGTATCTCCCATCGAAACCAAATTGTTTTGGTGATTTACTTATAAGGACATGTGGAGATGAGTTGCTCTAAAATCACCAGCACCCACCAGGAATCCATAAACACAAGACCCCGCCCAAGTCATCACCTAATCTAAAAACAGATATCCCCTCAGGCCTTATACATGGGACCAAAACATGCTAAACTTATACATAAGTTGGAATGTTTCTACTCGATATTTCCTTGTGCTGTGCCCCGACTAGACCTTGAGTGATTTTACATAAAGGCCAACCATGTTTTTGAGTCTTCTTAGAAAAAACAATCTTCAAATTTTTGTTAAACATGTTAAAATAAAATATAAATACATATATATATATATATATATTTAAACCATTATTTATTTATTTCATTTTTCACAAATAAAATATTGAAACCTATCATAATAAAATTAATAATTTTGTAAAAAAAATTATTTATAATTCATAACTAATAATTTGAAAATCTAATATACAAAAATAATTATATATATATATAATATTAATTTTTTTAAAATAATTAGTTTTTCATTCATATAATTTTTTTAAAAAAATTATAGGGTTATAATAAAAAATTAATAATTAGAACATCTAATATCGTAAATTTTAAAACCTAAAATTATAAATATATATTCATTTTTAAAATTTAAAACACCCAATAGTTATAAAGAAAAAATGGTCACTAAAATAAAACCTAGAGGATATTTTTTGCAATAGTCAAGAAAAGGTTTTATAAATACCCATTTGTATAGGTATCCAAGTGATGAACAAAAATTTTCCCAACAAGGTATTTTGAATTACTCTTTTTTAAAGAATTATTGCTATTTTAATTCATTTTATTGTAGATCCAATTGATGAAGGATACACAATTTGTATTGTCTTGCTGAAAGGAGGTCTTCCAGTGGTTCTACACAGGCTTGCAATGCGTTTTCTAAATTATTTGATGTTTTTTTTTTCGAGTAAAAATGTAATGTGTCGTTATTAAATAAAATTATTTTTTTCATGTCCTCTTATTTCATGAATTCATCGGCATTTATAAAAAAATAATGAGTAATAAAAATATTAATGGTATTAATTATACTATCACAACATTGGTTTGGGACGTTACATCAGTGTAATCCTAAACAATTGAAGAAATTGAGATTCGTAAATTTCAAGTTGTTTTTGGGGATAAACATTCGATTTGATGGGTAATGGGTTGAATATTATTTCTTACAAGTCCTACATACTCAACCTTATGAATTACCTCACTTGAAAATGTGATTATCAACCCACCTATCTAATGGAATCCATATTGTCCATGTTAATAGTAAATTTCAGCTAGTACTATAGAAATAATACATTCATATCAAATGAGATTTGATAAGGTTTAATTATAAGACTAATAAGTCCCATTAGCAACTCACTCCAATGATCACTATATCTCACAATATTAATGTATATGATATAGATGAATTGTTTCATATAGTAACCTATAGCTATAACAATATAGTCAATGTGTTAATATGTAGCATTAACTCCCACACGAGGTATTAATAGTTGAAATAAAGAATCAATCCTAGTTCTATTAGTTCTATTGGATGATTAAAAAGAAACATATCATACATATGATCATCTCATTAGAATCCTATTCATAACCACCAGTAGCTTAGAACTTCCCATAACCTTGGTTGATGGAGCATTGAGCCTAGCGTGTGCTACATGGATGTAGTGGTGGTGGTATCTTATAAAATTACCCCCTCCAATAACAAGTACTACCTGTGGAGGCTTAAATATTCCTCAATCATCACCACATCATTAGAGGATATGTTGACCTATCCTAGGAGATCCCATATCATAATGATGGGTTTTCCATGGTGGTAAGTCCACAATTCCACTATACTACTCATCCTAAAGGATCATACAATCAGGATTCATGTGACCTAATCTATAATAAGAATAACATTATACAAGTCTATGATTAATTGAAATTCATCATGATCCTATATCTATAGATTCAAGTGCCTATGTTAATGAATTAGGGTTCCATCTATTTTGAAACACTGATGTTTGAGGCCTATTAAACATTGAAAAAAAGCTACGTGACCTGAAGTCCAACATAGACACCAACCACCCAACATCTTTTTTTATAAAAATATAGATTAAAAATTACATCTTCATAACTACATAAAATATAGGAAAGAAAAATGTTGAATAAACTAACATATATGTCTCTATGAAGGCCCTTCTCAAAGATCCTTACCCAAAGAAAACCATCCCACATCATATTAATGGATTAATCTGTAGTGTTAATAAAACTCATGTATACTCAATAACCATCATATTCCATTGATGTATCTCATTAATATCCTTTATCTATATTGATTGAAAGAATAATTTGTATTATTCATCATGAAATAGTGTCTAGATGTATGACCTTGAGAGTTACATCTCATCATGGGTCTACGCCATTATACTCAACAAGTTCCCTATAACCACATGAATAATGATGTATGTGATCATAAAAAAATGTACTTTTATAATTTTAACAAGCCTAAATACATTTATTGTCGAATCCTTCCAATCCTCTACTATATGATTTTCTAGAAATATATTGAAACTAAACAATCAATATCTCTAGAATTCATGTACCATAATAACCATGAACATACCATCATCCGGACATGCTGGAAAAAGATTCTACTCAATTGGATGTGTCACTACACTATGCTTACATGGAGAAAATACATCAAGATATGGCCCATGAACTAAGGCATCACACACACTGAATCATAATCATGATTCAGTAACTGGGCTAGAGCCAAATATCGTTATGGATTCTTTTTGAAATAGATCCCAATATACCCCTTTTAGATGACAATATATATTGAGAGATGAATCAATAAGGATAATAAAATGGTTGAATCCTATATGATTATTGTACCATCTTTTCATTATAACAGATTTATCTGCAGACATAGTTGACAGGTACATAGTCAGGCTCTTGGACAATGGATATGTGAGATTCCACACCATAACTAGTTTTCATAGTATGAAGATGCACTCGAGATACTCGAACATAATTTCACTAAGATCCCAAACCAATACTCTCATGGATCCTAATCAAAAAATATCTTTTGGATGAACTGCTCTAATAACACTATGTCATAATCCTATCTATCGGGTCCCACCTAACCCATGTTATGATGGAAATGAAACCCTTAATAGCACCTATAATATTCTAGGGCCGGGAATTACTTCCAACAGTGAATAAAAAAATTAGGTATTAGCTTATTGTACAAGTATGTACACAAACATCTATCACCATGAAAAAGTGTAGAGAAATAAATAAATATTGCATCATCTAGAGTATACCCATACATGAAAAAACCTATAGATAAAAAATTTTATTATGAAAATTTTAAATAAATTTTAAAGGGTAATTTTTTTTCCCAACATTAAATGAAATCACAAAAAAAAATCCAGAAAAATGAATTCATAAGTGATTCTAGCTTTTAATCTCTATAATCGACCACTTTATGTTTTCAATGCACCCAAGTATCAGTAATATCCACCAATTCCACCTTTAATTTGTTTATCGTATGAATAAGACCCAATACATATAGAAAAATACCATGAAAGGCGTTAGAATATACATATTGGTAGCTTTCCCCAAAAACTACAATGTGATTAATATAATGATAAAAATATTGTTAGCTAATCAAAGTGTAAAGGGGAAATGAATCAAAAATAATATATATTTACAAAGAAAAAAATATTATAGAGATATTATATAAATATATCTACATCTATATAAGTACAATCAATATTCTTATATAATCAAAAATCTATATCTAATTCAATTAATCATGTATAACCCCGTTGGAATCTGAGTGGAGGGGCCCACACAATGCTACTACACTCCACAACTCATATGGATGACTCACACCCTCAAAGATCTCAAATATAGGGGAGTGACCATACATAGATAGGGTTACCAAACCATATTTTAGTGTCGTTGTGTACTGACTCTGCCTCGGTAATGTGTATAAGGGACCCACATCATGGTGCAATAGTGGAGTACTGACCTAAGAACCTCTTTGATGATCCATGCTAATCACTACCATCACTGTAGTTTCTCCTCAAGAATCAATACACACAGAACTCCTCCCATCATATCCATGTTTCCCATAAATAATGCTATCATCACATTCTATGTGAAATAATAGTTTGGATTGGCTAATCATGATATGAAATCTGAGTCCTGATGACGGTTTTATGGATGATAGAAGTTCGTGATATAAGTAAATGACATTTATGTGGGGTAACATAGTTTGTAACGTCACCTTGTCACTTAGTCATTTTCTACCATTGACACAAATACTCAATCCATGTACAACTACATGGATTTTACATGTCCATTTGACTTGTCTCAGCCACCCTCGACCATCCCGTTTCCTCTATGTATGTTCCCATGAAAACTGTTGAGGCCTAGGTATCCCATTAATGTTAGTATACACAGTTGTGCCTATATTACAAGCCTTGTTCATGATCATGTTCTCCCTGGATACAAGAAAATCCAAAAATAGTTTATCATATGGTTTTTATTGTCTATAAATTTATTGTGATATTTATCTCATCCTCAAACACTAGAATCTTCAACAAAGGGACAACGGAACCTATGCTCTTCTCGAGAAATGTTGTGATACTATAATTTTCATAGGTTGTAATTCCAAGTATTCATGTGTCTTCCATATGCTACCACACATTCAAAAATAAAAAATTTGAACACCTAATATAATAATAAAACATCACTGTTCATTGATTCCCAGTCTCTAGTGTATGGAAATCGAAATATGATCACTTTCATGGAAATTAATTTCATGTGTTTTTCCCATTAGGGACTGAAAATACTTATATATCACCCAAAACGTTTGATCATTAACATTATATCCCTAAATAATCAATATGTACATTATTCACATAAAAAATATGATTCAATGGGTTCAATCTCACTCAAAACCAGTCTATAAACATCAACAATGGTCTCAAATTTTTCAATTGATGTCCTAAGCATTGGAAGAGACCATTTATACTAAAATAATGCAGGTGAATGATTTAAAATATACATATATTTTTTATATAATAATAACCCAGGTCTATTGAAACCACCACACCACACTGACTTAGAGGAAAAATCTACATATATTCATAGAAATATTCAATGAAATAATCCTAGAATTATAGAATCATTACAAAATGAATTTAAGTTACCATGAATGTGGTCATTAAAGTATTAAATCATTCATTAGTCTAAAAAGATAATTTTTTTAAGTCAGTGGTTTTAAATGTATATTTTTTTATAATATTTTAATTTATGTTAACATATGATACTTTTTATGTATAAAAACAGGAATTAATGATTGTAGGAATTATTTTGGGTGTTTGTTTAAGAAAAATAAGAATCCCCTCAACTATAGGAAAGTGAATTTGGGATAGAAGTATTTATTATGATGAATTTATTATGTCAGTTATAATTAATAGACGTAATAAAATTATTTTCATTACCTTATAACTAATATAGGTAATTGTCACACCCGACAGTTATAGGATAACATATGTTGAATTCTGGTTTTTAATGATGGTTATAATATAAAAAATGGTAAAAATGATTCATATATCATTAAAATGATAACTCATTTAAAAACCATTACAAAAAGTAATTATTTGACACTGGATTTTAATTTTAGAAGACATATCTTAATTTACCCTCATATTCAAACACTGATTTCTCTTCTTCTAAACTGAAAAACCTCAATGACTCTTCATTTTCCTCATTATATTTGGTCACTTCATCAACCTCACTACATAAAAATATTGATAAATTATTAACTAAATGAAAACAATTAGGAATTTATGTTTATATATATATATATATGTTCAATTAAAGTTATATAATTAAACATTACATAATAAAAATAATGAATTATTTTTTATATTTTCAACATTAAAATGTTAATTATAATACTTGTAATTTTTTTAATTATTTTATTAATTTATTTCTTGATGAGATTGGATGTTCATTATTTATTTCTAAAATATTTTACATTTATTTTTTTAAATATTATTTATAAAATAAAATTTCAATTTTTATTTTAATATATCATAACATATATACTGTACTTGAATTTTTAATTGGTTATTATAATTCATAGTTAGATTAATTCAAGTTAAAAAAGTTATCAATAACTAAAATTATTTTCCATATATTTTGAATTATCCATATATATATATATATAATGTACTAATTTAATGTAAATGAAGAAAATTATTAAATATGACATTGTTTCGAATTATTTAAAACAAATATAATTTAAGTTTTAATCATTTTAAACTATTTTTCGATACTTTCATTTGGAATGGTGAAATTAAGATAATTTTATTATATATTGATGATGTAACATCCCCAACCCAGAAACCACTAACGGGTGCTCCGAGCTGGGTGGTTACATGAACTTAATAACCCCTCCCCGTACGCCAAAGGCTGCCGACTAGCAGTAGGGGTCTACATGGTCAAGTGGGGAGACAATACACCATTTTTATTAGAGTAAGCCACAATTGAAATAAACCAATAGTGGAAACAATAATCAATAAACAAGTAACATGTATAACAACCATTTCCAATAATAAAATATTTCATGTCATACTACAAGTGAAAAAGTGAACAAATTCCCAAAATAAGGACAATGACCAAAATCCCCAAAATCGTCCCGACTCCAAGTCCGGATCCTCCACCATGTACTGCCCATTCCAACCACTATCTAGCAAGGACCCTTGCCCTTGTCCTGACCTGCAAACATGAGGTCTGCTCGGGTACCCAATGGCAGCACGACCAGGGTGTGAGTACAACTCATTAGCCACCACCAACGGTGTCTACAAAATATCCAGTATAAACTGGTAGTGCATGCAAAAGGAAATTAATGATAAATTTCAAGTAATTATTTTAGGTCTCATTAACAAGTCCAGATCGAAGTCATTTCTACTTCCATTACCATTCATTTATTACTATTTACCATCACCTACAATTTCATCCCATCTCTATGGGTTAATCTCATACATTATTTAACAAGGGTTTAAGGGCAACAGTCACATGAAAGAGGGTAAACACATGGTTATCCTATCTCAGTAGGATTAACTCCCTCATAGCAACCATACCTCACCTCAATGCCTCAGTCCGAGTGGGTAACCATACCCTCACCTCGACGCATCAGCCCGAGTGGATAACTGTACCCTCACCTCAAAGCATCAATCTGGGTGGATGCAACCGTTAGGAGAATAGATCATCAGTCCTTATTCCTAACCCGCACATTTAGGGTGGAGTTCAGAGCATCAGTCTTCACTCGACCTGTGGGCGTAGAATCTCAAGTCATACCCCACTCTACCAAGCCATGTGCACAAGCTTATATATAAGTAACCACCAACCTTCCCACCATTTCCCATCGACAAACATCATTCACACCAACCCACATGGGAAACCACATCTTGCCTTAACCCATTAACACATTACCATTTCTCATCATTTGTCCATTCACCCAATTCCCATGTGTTATGCCTATCTCAATAAGCATTTCATACTAGACCCATAATCCATCCCATTATGGTTTTTAATCAATTTACACATTAACTCATTTAACCCGTTCACCATTTCAATGAATCTACCATAAATTCCATTTCAAATAACCCTAACGTTAGTTCCCAAGTCTAGGGGCATCACCTAATTTTCTTCCCAAGTTCCACCAACCATGCCAATATATTCATCAAGTGATCTACATTTTATTACAACAAGTTCACTTGATTAATTAACAATACATAGCCCGGGAAAAGCCGACACATCCCATGGATGGCCCCAGTTAGTTCAAGTCCATCCCAATACAATCCCACGTGGATCGTGAGGGTTCCCATCTACCATTTTAAACATCATTGAAACCAAACATGCCAAGGTTATTCACAACATAACCATGAGAAAAAATAACATGAGTAAGCATGAACATAAACACTAAATAACCATGGGATATAACTTGTAGACCACCTACCACGAATCCTCGGTTGAACACACCCTCAATCGAGTCCTTAGACCTCGATTCGACCAACTCTTGGAGCTTTAGCCCGGGGCATCGATCCGCAACCAACGGCACCAAAAACACATTTGGATCAAAGATGATTGATCTCTTGGAGTCCTAGGGAGGGTTGGTCCACACCTAGGGTGAAGAGGAGAAGATGGGAGGAAAATCCTGAGTTGGGTTTATAAAGCCTGCAGTGGCAATTTTGTAAATTTCTCAACTTTAAGTGGGCACACGGTTTAGCCGCACGGTTTGGCAGACCGTCTGCATGCCACTGCCCGAAGGAGGGGGAGTCGCACGATTTAGCCGCATGGTTTGGAAAACCATGTGCTCGATTCTTTCCAGAGGAAGGAGGGTCTCATAGCTTAGTCTGGGCAGGTCGCACGGTTTTCATGACCGTGCACAGGTTGTGGGCCTTGGTCTGCTTTGCCCAGACTTCACTTCTTCCATGCCACGAGCCCCCGGAACACCACCAAGGCCTCTAACACATACAAGAAACCTTTTAAAGTCCCAAAATAAAACTTTTTAACCCAACACACAACAAAACAAACATTTCCGAGAATCTGGGATCTTACAACCTCTCCACCTTATAACGGCTCATCCTCGAGCCGAGCATCCAAGCCTCATTGATCCACCGAAGAGAAACGTTCAGGCCACTAAGCGTGCATATATGATTCCTGCTACCAAGTGTCTTCTGAAACATTACCATACATCCATTGTACTCGCACAAATGGAACAACCTTTCCTTGGAAGACCTTTTCACTATGATCCACCACGCGAACCTGATGCTCCTCAAAGGAAACATCATCCTAAAGCTCCACATCCTCAACATCAACAACATGATATGGGTCAGGGTGATACCGTCAAAGCTGCGACACATGAAACACATCATGTATCCCCCATACCATTGTGGAAGATCCAATCGGTAATCCACTGGTATGATCCTCTCTATAATCTCAAAAGGTCCCATATACATGCGCGCCAGTTTACCCTCCTTCCGAATCCATCGGTGACCAAACCTTGGTGACACCTGAAGGAACACATTATCACCCACCCCATATTAGAGAGGTCTACTCCTCTGATCTGCATATGCCTTATGCCTGCTCTGGGCCGTAGCCATCTGCTTCCTGATCAACTTAACTCTCTCCGAAGTCTCCTGCATGAGACTTGGTCCGATCAACTCAAATTCACCGGCCTCTATCCAACACAGCGGAGATCTACATGGCCACCGGTAATGTTCCTCAAACGGTGCCATCTGAATTGTAGCCTGAAAACTATTTTTGTATGAAAACTCAACCAATGATAGGTGTCTCTCCCATGAACCACCAAAGTCCAAGACATATTCTCTTAACATGTCTTCCAACACTTGGATGATATGCTCCAACTGCCCATCCCTCTACTGGTGGAAAGCTGTACTCAAAAACACCTGCATACCTAGCGCCTTCTACAACCCTTGCCAGAAACGCGACGTAAAACGTGGATCTTGGTCCAAAACTATGGTACGTGGAACACCATGTGACCGCACTATTTCCCAAACATACATCTCACCCAACTGGTCGATTGTAAATGTCTCTTGAATCAGTAAGAAATGAGACACTTTCACTAAATGATCCACAAATACCCATATTTCATCATTCTTCTATGGAATCCTCGGAAGACCCATGAAAAAATCCATTGTTACATCATCCCACTTCCATTCTGGAATGGGAAATGGATGCAACAAACCACCTGGACGTTGATGCCCATCCTTCACCTGCTGACAGGTAAGGCACCGTGCCACAAAGCCCGCAACTTCCTTCTTCATTCCAGGACAGAAAAAATGCATTTGAAGATCATGGTACATCTTGGTCAAACTAGGATACACTTCCCACATTGATGCATGGAACTCACGCATCAACTCTTCCCGCACACACCTTGGCACAACCACACGATCACGAATGTGAACAACACATTCCGTGTCGACGGCCCAACAAGAAGGTAGCACCCCACTTTTAAGATTTTCCTTCATGGACAAACACTCAGGATCACCAATCTGACTTTCCTTAACTCGACACAAAAGCGTCGACTCCATCTTTAAGGAAGAATGAGTGACCTGACCATTCTCCTCCTGCACCTCCAGGTGAATCTCAACAAACAAAGCCATCACCTGCCACATGGTGCTAGACTCTTGAACTGCCTGATTCTGAACCTTCCTGCTTGGAGCATCAGCAAAACGGTTTCCCTTTCCCAGCATGTAAACAAATTCAAAGTCAAATGACTGGAGATATTCAACCCATATTTTCTGATGAAGATTCCTATCCCGATGTGAGAAGATGTCTTTTAAACTCTTATGGTCGGTAAACATAGTAAACCGTTCTCCCATCAGATAGTGCCTCCAGCACATCAAGGCGTACACTACTGCAGAAAATTCAAGATCATGAGTGGGATATTTCTAATCATGGGGTCTGAGCCGCCTTGACCCATAAGACACAACATGATCATCCTGCATCAACATAGACCGAAGTCTGATTCTAGATGCATCAGAAAACACGATATACATTTTACCTGGCTCTAGTAAGATAAAGATAGGTGTGGTCGATAACCGCCTCTTCAACTCTTTAAAGGCATTCTCACAAGCCTCAAACCACTCGAACTGGATTCCCTTCATGGTTAAGCCCAAGAGTGGTGATTCCAAGCGAGAGAAATCCTGAATGAACCTTCGGTAAGACCTAAACAAACCTAGAAAACTATGAACATCAGAAACACTCTTGGGATGCTCCCAAGATACAAATGCCTTCACTTTCTCTAGATCCACTGACACAACTACCTCCGAGATGATGTGACCCAAAAAATTCACCTCACATATCCATAATTTACACTTTGATATCTTGGCGTATAGCCGGTGCTCTCTTAGCGTACCCAAGACGATGTCAAGATGTTGGGCATGATCATCATCAGCTTTCGAGTACACTAAGATATCGTCAGCATAGACAACCAAAAACTGATCTCGATAGGGATGAATGATCTGGTTCATCAAAGCCATAAACACTGTCGGTGCATTGGTCAAGATGAAAGGCATAACCACAAACTCAAACAACCCGTACCAACACTGGAAATTTGTATGTGGTATGTCCGAAGACCTCACCATCAACTAGTGATAACCTGACATCGGATCAATTTTAGAAAACACTGATGCACCCCTCAAATGGTAAAATAGGTCATCAATTCTAGGAAGAGGGTACCGATTCTTCACTATCATCTAGTTCAACTTTCGATAGTCCACGCACATCCTCAAGGACCCATCGGCCTTCTTTGTAAAAAGCAAGGGAGATCCCCAAGGAGACGTACTAGGACAGACAAACCCCTTACGCTCCAACTCCAAAAGCTAAACCTTCAGTTCCTGGAGTTCTGCCGGTGCCATTCAGTATGGCGGAATAGAAACTGGCTCCGCTCCCGGCAGCAACTCGATTGTGAACTCAACAACCCTCTCAGGGGTAACCCCGAGAAATCCTCCGGAAACACATCCTGGAACCGATCCACCAAAGGAGGAAATTTCGGTTGATCCCCTCCCTCACCATCATCAAGCATGAGAAATTCCACCTGAGCTGTGATTCCACTCGTCTATTGAAAAAAACGGCCCTGCACGCCCTGCTCGAACATCCCATTCGCCACGGTGGACATAAGAGTCACCGTCAAGCAACCTGAAAATACTCGGCATCGATATTAGTCTATGTGCGCCTGATACAACACCAACCAATACATTCCCAAGATTAGGTCAATCCCTGACATATCGAGAACGAATAAATCCCATAGAAAACGATACCCACCAACTTCGAAGGCACATCCCTTGCACTACTTGATATCCTCAACCTGCACTCCCAACGGGGTGTTAATTGATATAACTCCACACACCCTCTCCATAGGTAAACCTAGCACTACCACATGTTGGGAAGAGATAAAAGAGTGTGTGGGACATGTGTCAAAAAAGGAACTTGAAAAATTAGAATCTACAAGGATCATACCTCGAACAGTTGACGGTCCAACCTCACCATCACCTGGCTCAAACTGAACTACCTGAAGCTGACCTACCCCTCTACCCTAGGCTCTATCCTGAACACCCTGTGCTGCACTACCCTGCTAGGGTGAGAAATCTTTCCATGGAGTTCCACATCCACCACCCTTTCCAGTAAGACCCGTGGAGCACTAACTGCCTGCCTAGAATGGGAAATTGATCCCATTCCCATACCTGGTACCTACTTTTCATCACCATGCTCAGTTGTCTACCGAGAGTTCCTGCAGAACCTCTGCACATGCCCCATCCTGCCGCATGAATGACACTCAACTAGAGGTCGAGGACACTAACCACGCATATTCCCTGACCTACCGCAATGATATTAAAACACCTGGTTCCCACTCTTATAGGCTGAAACTATCTTCCGACCACCTTGCTAGAAACATTCCAAATGGCGCTTCTGACATTCGGAAGCCACACCGCTTGTTCTCACAGCCGGCATGACAAGCCCACCACGTGAATCTCCCTTCAGGTTCCCTTCAGAAATTAGTGCCTGATACATCACCTCTACAAACCTCTTCAAGAGGAAGAAATGTCATCAAATGTAACAAAACAAAACCAAGAACAACATTTCCCACCTAGGGGGAGTTGGATCTTCCCTCATACAAGGGTTAGCTACTCCGAAGCACGAGCTCATTACCAAGCCCCGACACATCATAACCCTTGGAAACCTATCCCAAATAACAAGACCTCAGAGAAGGAGAAGAAATACCTCCTATGATACCACTTTGTAACATCCCCGACTCGGTAGCCACTAAACCGGTGCTTCGAGCCGGGTGGTTTCATGACCTTAAGCGCACCTCCCCGTACACCAAAGGTTGCTTACTAGCAGCGGGAAACAATAATCAATAAACAAGGAACATGTATATCAACCATTTGTAACAATAAAATATGTCATGTCATACTACAATTGAAAAAGTGAACAAAAGCCCAAAATATGGGTAATGGCCAAAATCTCCAAAATGGTCCCGACT
Organism: Viscum album; assembly: GCA_963277665.1. Classification (NCBI taxonomy): domain Eukaryota; kingdom Viridiplantae; phylum Streptophyta; class Magnoliopsida; order Santalales; family Viscaceae; genus Viscum; species Viscum album. Next base: position 1,925,380,427 of record OY728128.1, on the reverse strand, counting down.
CCAAGTCCAGATCCTCCACCAAGTGCTACCCTTGTACACATACTATCTAGCAAGGACACAATCCCTTGTCATGGCCTGCAAACATGAAGTATGCTCGGGTACCCAACGACGGCCCGAGCAGGGTGTGAGTAAAACTCAGTAGACCACCACCAATGGTTTCTACAAAATATCCAGTATAAACAGGTAATGAATGCAAAAGGAAAATTAATGATAAATGTGAAGTAATTATTTTTGGTGTCATTAACAAGTCCAGAGCCCAGCCATTGCCACTTCCATTACCATTCATTCATTACCATTTACCATCACTTACCATTTCATCCCATATCCATGGGTTAATCACATACATTATGTTACAAGGGTCTAAGGCCAACAGTCACATGTAATATGGTAAACACATTGTTATCCTTTGCCACTAGGATTAACTCCCTCATAGCAACCATAACTCACCATGAATCCTCAGTCCGGGTGGGTAACCATACCCTCACCTCAAAGCATCAGTCCAGGTGGATAATCTTACCCTCACCTCAATGCATCAGTCCGGGTGGATGCAACCGTTCAGAGAATAGATCATCAGTCCCCATTCCTAACCCGTGCATTTAGGGTGGTGTTCAGAGCCTTAGTCTTCACTCGACCAGTGGGCATAGATCCTCAAGTCATACCCCACTCTACCAAGCCATGTGCACATGCTTATATATAAGTAACCATCAACCTTCCAAAAATTTTCCATCGGCAAACAACAATCACAACAACCCACATGGGACACCACATCATGCCATAACCAATTAACACATTACCATTTCTCATCATTTATCCATTCACCCAATTCCCATGTGTTATGCCTATCTCACTAATAATTTTATACTAGACCCATAATCTATCCCATTATGGTCTTTAATCAATTTACACATTAACTCATTTAACCCATTCATCATTTTCATGAATCAACCATACAATCCATTTCAAATAACCCTATGGTTAGTTTCCATGTCTAGGTGCATCACCAAACATCCTTCCCAAGTTCCACCAAACGTGCCAACATATTTATCAAGGGATCTATATTTTATTACAACAAGTTCACTTGTTTAATTAACAATACCTAGCCCAGGAAAAGTCGTCACATCCCATGGATTGCTCCAGTTAGGTCAAGTCTATCCCAACACATTCCACGGGGATCGTGAGGGTTCCAATGTAACATTGTAAACATCATTGAAACCAAACATGACAAGGTTATTCACAACATAACCAAGAGAAACAAGAACACATTTAAACATGAACATAAACCCTAAATAACCATGGTACATATATTGTAGACCACCTACCTTGAAACCTCGGTTGAACTCACCCTCAATCGTGTCCTTAGACCTCGATTCGACCAACTCTTGGAGCTTTAACCCGGGGCTTCAATCCGCAACCAACGCCAACAAAAACACCTTATAATCAAAGAAGTTTGATCTCTTGTAGTCCTTGGGAGGCTTGGTCCGCACCAAGGGTGAAGAGGAGAATATGGGAGCAAAATCCTGAGTTGTGTTTATAAAGCCCAGAGTGTCAATTTTGTATGTTTTCCAACTTTATATGGCCACACGATTTAGCCTCATGGTTTGGAAAACCGTGCGCAAATCGTGCGCACGCCACTTCCCGGAGGAGGGGGAGTCTCATGATATAGCCGCACGGATTGGAAAACCATGCGCAAACCATGCGCTCGCTTCTTTCTAAAGGAGGATGGGTCGCATGGCTTAGTCTGGGCAGACCGCACGGTTTGGCTGACCGTGCGCAGGTCGTGCGCCTTGGTCTGCTTTTCCCAGACATCCCTTCTCCATTCCCTGAGCCCCCGGAACACTCCCAAGGCCTCTTAAACATCCAAGAATCATTTTGAAGTCCCAAAAAAATTGTTCAACCCAAAACACAACAAAACATACCATTCCAAGAACCCGAGATCTTACAGATGATGAGTCTTTTCAAGATGATATTTCTGATCAAATAGAAGATATTATTTATTATATTGCAGTAGAGGATATTCATAAATCAATGATTATCATTGTACTATAATGTAATAAAAAAAATAATTATATCTAGGTTGTACGATATTCTTGTTTTATCAGTAGTGTTAAGACCTAAAGACTAGAGGGAAAAAAATTGAATGAGTAAATGTAGATTTATAAAGTATTTGCGGATGTTGAAATACATTCTTTCAGATGTCAATTGTAACACCCCGAGATTTTATAAAAAAATATTCTTATAATTTCATTTATTTCTTGTGTTTAAGCTATAACAAGATTACCTTACTCTATACGCAACACTGTATGAGCTTGTAGTATACACAACACTATTCTTGGATCATGTTACACTCAATATTGATAGTAGTCATTCTACGAAACATTGAGTGTGTATATGTATATTCACTGTATAAATTAAATATGGTTGTACTCTGTTATAAGAAACAACAGAAGAGTCTTGCACAACACACAACCCTGAATGGGCTTGCATTACACGCAATCACGACCTTCCTCGACAGCATGTGTCGTACGCAATACCGAGTTTTACTAAACAACGATATATTATTATAATATTATTATGAACTAGCCGTTATGAATAGTATTAACTAAAATTTGAATTTTATAACATTATTATTCATCTTACATATTTTCGAGAACATGGTATAAGAACAATATAAATTTTTCAGCTAAAATAAGTATTTCTCAAATAATGCAGTTTTGCCGACTTTTGATGGCGCACCCATTTTAAATCTAGTTTTTGACATGTTTATAAGTTCAATTTTAAAAAATAAAATTATTATTTTGAATTAGGATATAAAATTTTACCTTGGATAATTTTTTCATATTATTCTGATAACTTTCATATTTTAATGAATAGTAAAAAAACGCTATATTTTAATCAAAAACAACTTTTTTTATTGTAATAACTTATGTGATTAAATTATAATATTGAATGGTTTAAAATTATAAATAGAATATATTTTCACAATTTAATATAATGCATGACATTAGCCATGATTTTACATTGAATTCGTAGGTTAAATAAATTCAATCATTTGCAATGTTTTAAACAAGAACTCGTTTTCTTTCGATAACGAGATTAATTTTAATTAAATTTATGCAACATATGTGTATTGAATTTGGAAAAATGGATTCCATATTTGGAATAATTGGGTCCAAATAATATTAATAGACTACTTTTTATTTTTGGGAACTATGAATAGTAACTACGGTAAATTTTATTTACAATAGGAAAAGGTAAATCGAGTAATTAAGGGTAAATATAAGATTATAAAATTACTCTAATACCGGAAAAAATCCTATTGGATGACTAAAAGTCGACTCATATCACCTAATTGTCGGATTAGAATCATTTAATGGACTTTTTTCCATGAAAATAACTTAATTATAATTAAAACCAAAGAAAGTGACAACATGTCACTCTCTTAAATCTTATAAGTATATTAATTTTAATTTAGTGATAAACTTCATGAAACATCGAAAATGAATAGTCTACAGAAAAATAATGAAATTATTTACATCATATGAATTTATTTATTGTTTTTAGGGATTAAAAATTTATCATCAATTGGGACAACATAGTGATGCAGAAATTGTTTATCTAGTGAAAAATAAAGAATATAGTTTTTATTAAACTAATAGTGACCATAAAATTCACAAAACCCTTACAGAAATTATTTATCATGTAAATGTAAACCATAATCATCCAAGGGTCGAATATTTGACCATTTGGAGCCTAATAAAAGCGATTATGATACTTATATTATTTTATTTTAAATGATGCCAAAGTTGTCACCTTCATAATTTAAAAAATATAACAATTTAAATATAGTAATTTTAATATGTTAAATTCATGTAAAAGTATTATTATGAAAGTTAATATATTTATCTTTGTCATAGGATTTTATTTTTAATTTTTATGCAACAAATAAGTATATTATGTAATTATAAAAAAATGTTGTAGTAATTATTTTATTAAGAGATAAACCAAATAAATGGTTTTAAAAATAATAAAATAAATATTATATGAGATATGTAATGTTCTCAAAAAAAATTCTAGATACATATGTCCTTTTATAAATCTATTAAATATTTTAGTTTGAATATATCTTCTGTTTAGATTTTATTTAAATTCAAATAAATGAATAGTGTCAAAATTGACACTATTGTTATTTTATAAATATAACATATTATTAAATTGTTTAAAAATTAAAAAAATGTTTAAAAATTATAAATTGAAATTTAAATATTCTAAAATGTAATAAAGTATCCAATTATGGAATATTTACAACACGTCAGTGATTATTTATAACAATTTAATATTTAGAATTTTGTTACCACAAATAAACATAAATAGATTAAATAAGGATAAATCAAAATGGTACGGTTTAAAATAAGATCAAACCATGTCTAAATTTGATTGGATGAAGTTATTACAACCCTATCTCATCTAATCTTTCAATATGAGTCATTTATGGAGTCTTTTAAGTGGGTTTAGATTTATTATAAATTAATATGTTTAAGAATTCCAAAGGTTCACCTCTCCTCCGTTATAAAAGGGAACCTCCTCCCTCTCTTCCTCACACAACATTGAGCCTTCAAGTTCGTAAAAACCCTGCCAAATTCTCTTCATCACTTCCCAAGAAACATCCTAGAAGTCCTGGTCTTATTCAAAGACCAATTTTAGTGCCCTCAAATGTGGTCTCAAAGAGGTGCTTCAAAGAAGTGGTAATGTCCGTTAACGATTCTTTCAACTTTATTTCTTCTTCCATTTATTCTTATTTAGTTGTCTCATTATGAAGTAATAACATAAGTATCACTCATATACTTATATGTTATTATAAGTATTAAAAAAACCTATTTCACCATCTATCCATCCTATGGGAAACGAAATCACCGTGCGTGCGTACGTACGGAATACCGTCTCCACGCCGTGGTGTAATCTATTTTCCGCCACCACCATACATGGATGGGTATAATGGTGTAAATAAATAACTATATATGGTTATTTTAAAGTGATATTTATTCTTTAATATTATACATACACTTCAATTCAATTCCACGATCATGGGAATGATATCATCACTCGTGCGTACGTACAGACTACCGTCTCCATGACGCGGTGAGATTTATTCTCCATGTTAACCATACATGACTGATCATAATGTTTATATAATAAATAATAATGAAATATATGAAATAATAATGCTACTGTATTTGTGTATATATATATATATGTATGTCATCTATTTAGTTTCATTCAATTCAATAAGGAAACGAAAACAGCGTTCATGCATATGTATGACCTACCATCTCCATGAACGTTGTATTTCATTCCATTTATCGATCTATAATATATATATGTATATTATGAATATATATTATATATAAATAATGTTTTACATTCTTGAATTATGTATATCAGTATATAAGTAGTAATATCAAGAACTACATGTTGAAACATAGATGATAAATGAAATGATTTTACCCAAAACGATGTTTTAACATGGAATTTACAAAAGAACGGGTGATATAAAGTCATAAGTAAAACATATATTATATAATAACAATGAATATTATTCTGTAATAAGTCAATGAAATTATTTAAATCATTATATAGGAGGTTTGGATATGTAAAAATCATATCAGACCTAAGTTAAGGGATAATTATGAAAATCTCATTTTTATCCAAGATTGCATACTCGTAAGTATTTACAGGGGTTATTGAAATCATCCATGCACATGTTTTATAAAAGTGTATTCATTTATTTTTAAATACATTTTTACCCATTTTGACTTTTACCCCATGGTATGGAAGGAATCTTTCTTTTATTTACCCTACGAGGTATTTTTTGACTTTTCCGACAAAAGTACGAGAAGAATATTTTATTTAATGTATACGGCATGAAAGAATTTTTATGGTTTTATAAAGCCTTATTTTTATGAATCTTTCACCAAAATATTTCATGACTATTTTCAAAAAATTCCTTTTCTTTTAAAATTTCATGACATTTTGTGAAAAGAAAATGATTTTGAAGAAAAAAAAGGATATTTTCCTCAAGAATTCATTTCAAGTGTTTTATCATAACCATTTTAATCTAAGATGACACTATTTCACAGGTGTATGTGTCAAGTATCATGTATATATGATTTACATGGTTTCAATTTTCTTATTATGAAATGATATCCATTTCTTTTATATGGATTATTTGATGATGGGATGATGTTTATAAAACCCATTTTATTTATTGGGTTATTATGAATGATATATGATTATTTTGTGGTAGAAGTAAGAATGATTTCATTATGATATGGGTGGGACATATATCTCCCTACAATGCATTGGGTAAATATTATATATCTAATGAGATAGACATGGATGAAATGGTAAGTTAATCCGGTTCAGTGATACTGGACTGGATCGAGGAGTGAACTCGATTCTGAAAGGGACTTTGTCCACTAAGATGGTTTTGGCAGCAATGCCTAGGCTACTATGGAAATCATAACAAGTGCTGAATGGTTTCCACAATTACATGTTTTATTCCCATGATATTTTATCGTGATTGATGTTCCTTTATGATAAATGCCTTACTTACTTACAAGATTTATGTCTTTTCTTGAGGTTTGAAGGTTTATATTTCATGTTCATGTTTTTGCTTTCAAATGTTTATGGATTGTTTTATGTTCTCTGTGTTTTCCCTTACTGAGCATTTGAGCTCAATTTTTTATGTTTTATTTTCCCTAGGAAATAAATAAAGTTTTTAGGTAATGAAACGAAAAGGGGAAGATCGTTATGGGAGATGTTGAAGATCTTTCAACATGATTAGATGTTTATATTCCAAGTTTCCAAAGACACTAAACTATTACGGTCCTTGTGTGTAAGTTTTTGTTATGTATTAAATATTCCGCAAAAGTAATGTAATTTCCATGTACATCAAGCTTCGGGTATCTAAAGTTGGTATCAGATGAAATTTATAGTCAACCTTTGGAAACTAGGATGCGAGTACTTTAGTGAGATCCCTAGAGATATGTCTATGGTATGTCTAAGGATGTCCTGATGGTTAAGTATATATATAGGTTATATTCCTAGAATTGTACTAACGATCTTATAATTTAAAATAAGATGTTAGATATTGAGGGCAATTCCCCTTTACTATGTTTTATTCCTAGCATGATTTCTACCTCTCACACTATTCTTTTTAGGTTTTAGAAAATGGCTGGAAACATGAAGATTCACGATAATGGATGATATGATAGACAATGGAATGATATTCTTAATGAGAAGCCAAATGAAAAGTGATGTGGAAGTCCAAACATCGTTATTATGTCTAATCAGAAATCTCATAATATGATCCCTAATCTCAACTATGGTAAGTTTTACCGACTCAGATAATTAGAGAAAGATGGAGTTTCATGATGATCATAGGGGAAAGAAAGTTCAATTTCCCTCATGTAAATCATGTGGGAAGAGGCATCGAGGAGATTGTTTCAAAGGAATGGGAAGATGAATTGGGTGTGGAAAATAAGGACACAAAGCCGGTAAGTGAAAAGGAAAAGGATTAGTTAACAACATGGACAAGGATAATGGTATTTCTACGACATCAACAATGATTAGATGTTTTAAATGTGGAATGTATGGGCATTATGTAAACCAATGCCCTAAGGGTAAATCTCATAAAGAGAATCAGCATGGTCATATGAGTAGTATTTATGTGGATGATGATGAAGATACTACAAATGAAATATCAGATGAAAGAAATGATGATGCTCAATCAGTGGTTTAATAAGTTAGTGGAATGATTGTATGTTTATAAAGAATAATGTATGTTACTATGGAATAAATAATCATATATGTATTGTTACACTATTGTTTTTTCTAAAGTATTTGAAATTATATCTTTAATGGTACCGATAACCATGATAGGATATTCATATATTTTTTGAAAGTAGATGATATGTGCATGATGAAAGGATAAGAATATAATGAGATGTTTGATTGTATTCATGAACTCATGACTGATATAAGGACTAAGTGATATCATGGTTATAGTATATAGAGTTTTGAGGATTTTGGTATGTGGAAAGTGTTAACTTTTAACTGCATTCATGTTTTCACTAAGGTTCAATGGTTATTCATTCTTCAAGATAATACATGATTATGGTATTCACATGTTTGTAATTTTACCAACAAGATATATCTTATGATATAATGGGGATAAATGATGTCATTCACGTGATTGTTATGTGACATTTCAAGTAATCATTTTCTATATACTATGAGCTTGGACCGAAGTATTTTAGATAAGCCTAATGATTGGAATGGATTATGTTGGACATAAGTTAATATTTTTTAAGGATAGAACTTTTTCGATATTATTTATGGGATGTTGTAGTAATGTAGTTTTAGAAAAAGGACAACCTGTAGGATGGGTGAGATCCCATCACGTTGGACAAGGTTGTGGGAATCGAACCCACAACCGAAATCTGGCTGGCCTTTATCGCCTACCACTAGCCTACAGGAAGTCCCTGTTTAGTATAAACTAGTTTTATTATATTAATTAGTATGATATATGAAGTATAAGTCCATTTTAAGAACTATATATGATTAATCTCACTATAGATGGACTTATGTATTCTTGATAACTTTTATATCCTTTTGTTTGAGACAGATGGAATGACCCATCATTCTATCACATGATCTGCTAACACTTCACGAATGACAAATTCAGCATCATTTCATTAAGAGATTAAGTGGAAATTTTCCAAAGAACAACCAACGGTGATACTGTACTAAAATCACGAAAGTATTTCTTCTAATTCCAATTTCATCAACATTAGTGAAATGATCTTGAAAACCAAAAATGTTGTCCTAGTGCACTTATATACAATTGATCAGATGGTACCTTAGATCAGCAAAAAACTATGGCTTTGTGATTGATGGCTTTTTCATAGCCATGTTCTCTACCACTCTCAATCAGAACTTGATGGTTAGATTTTTCTTCTATATCCATATTTTCACCTATTTTTTCATATATGGAAACCCAGTGATAAGTTTCATTGGGTAATTGTTAGATTTCATAATTTAGTTTTTAAAATTATGTTTTAGTATTATTTTTTATGATGTGGGTTTCTTAAAATAGTAAATGATTTATAACCCTGATGAATTTCGAGGGCGAAATTCATTTTAAGGGGCGTAGATTGTAACACCCCGAGATTTTATGAAAAAAATATTCTTTTAATTTCATTGAAGTCTTGTGTTGTATTCTACAATAAGATTACCTTGCTCTATACGCAACACCGTATGAGCTTGCAGTATACACAACACTATTCTTGGATCATGTTACACATAATTTTGATAGTAGTTATTCTACAAAACATTGAGTGTGTGTGTATATATATATATATATATTCACTGTATAAATGAAATATGGTTGGATTCTATTATATGAAACAACAGAAGAGTCTTGCACAACACGCAACCCTGACTTGGCTTACATTACATGCAATCGCGACCATCCTCGATAGTGTGTGTCGTACGCAATACCGGGTTCTACTAAACAACAATATATTATTATAATATTATTATGAACTAGTAGTTATGCATAGTATTAACTAAATATTGAATCTAATAACATTATTATTCATCTTAAACATTTTCTAGAACATGGAATAAGAACAAAATAAATTTTCTGGGTAAAATAAGTATTTTTAAAAAAATGCAGTTTTGTCGCTTTTTGATGGAACACCCACTTTAAATCTAGTTTTTTACATTATATAAGTTAAATTTTTCAAAATAAAATTATTATTTGGAATCAGGATATAAAATTTTACGTTGGATAATTTTTTCATATTATTCTGATAACTTTCATATTTTAATGAATAGTAAAAACACGCTATATTTTAATCAAAAACAACTTTTTTCATCGTAATAAATTATGTGATTAAATTATAATATTGAATGGTTTAAAATTATAAATAGAATATATTTTTATAATTTAATATAATGTATGACATTAGCCTTGATTTAACATTGAATTCGTAGGTTAAATAAATTCAATCTTTTGCAATGTTTTAAACAAAAACCCGTTTTCTTTCGACAACGATATTAATTTTAATTAAATTTCTGCAACTTCTGTGTATTGAATTTGGAAAAATGGATTCCATATTTGGATTCAGTAGGTCCAAATTATATTAATAGGCTACTTTTAAATTTTGGGCACTATGAATAGTAACTACGATAAATTTTATTTACCATAGTTAAAGGTAAATCAGGTAATTAAGGGTAAATATAAGATTATAAAATTACCCTAACACCAAAAAAAATCCGATTGGATGACTAAAAGTCGCCCCATATAACCTAAGGGTCGGATTAGAATCATTTAATGGACTTTTTTCCATGAAAATAACTTAATTATTATTAAAACCAATGAAAGTGACAACATGTCACTCTCTAAAATCTTATAAGTATATTAATTTTAATTTGTGATAAACTTCATGAAACTTAGAAAATAAATAGTCTACAGAAAAATAATGAAATTTTTTACATCATATGAATTTATTTATAATTTTTATGGATTAAATAATTATCATTAATTGGGACACAATAGTGATGCAGAAATTGTTTATCTAGTGAAAAATCAAGAATATAGTTTTTATTAAACTAATAGTGACCATAAAATGCACAAAAAACCTACCAGAACTTATTGGTCATGTAAATGTAAATCATAATCATCCAATGGTTTAATATTTGACCATTTGGAGCCTTATAAAAGAGATTATGATACTTATATTATTTTATTTTAATTGATGCCAAAGTTGTCACCTTCATAAATTAATAAATATAACAATTTAAATATTGTGATTTTAATATGATAAATTCGAGTAAAAGTATTATTATGAAAGATAATATAGTTATCTTCAGCATAGGATTTTATTTTTAATTTTTATGAAACAAATAACTATATTAAGTAATTATACAAAAATGTTGTAGTATTTATTTTATTAAGAGATAAACCAAATAAATGGTTTTAAAAATAATAAAAGAAATATTATTTGAACTATTTAATGTTCTCCACAAATTTTATAGACAAATATGACCTTTTATAAATCTATTAAATATTTTATTTTTAATATATCCTCTATTTAGATTTTATTTAAATTCAAATAAATGAATAGTGTCAAAATTGACACTGTTGTTATTTTATAACAATAACATATTATTAAATTGATTTAAAATCACGAAAATATTTAAAAATTATAAATTGAAATTTATATAGTCTAGAATGTCATAAAGTATCCAATTATGGAAAATTAACAACACATACATTATTATTTATAACCATTTAATATTTAGAATTTTATTACCACAAATAAACTTAAATAGATTAAATAATGATAAATCAAAATGATAAGGTTTAAAATAAGATCCAAACATGTCTAAATTTGATTTTTTGATTATATTAAAACCCTATCTCATCTAATATTCAAATAAGAGTCATTTTTGGAGGTTTTTATGTTGGGTTAGATTTATTATAATTTATTATTTTTAAGAATTCCAAAGGTTCTCCTCTCCTCCCTTATAAAAGGGCACCTCATCCCTCTCTTCCTCACACAACTTTGAGCCTTCAAGCTCAGATAAACCCTGCCAAATTCTCTTTTGCACTTCCCTAGAAACATCCAAGAGGTCCTGGTATTCTTCAAAGACCAATTTTAGTGCCCTCAAATGAGGTCTCAAAGAGGTTCTTCAAAGAAGTGGTAATGTCCGTTAACGATTCTTTCAACTTTATTTCTTCTTCCACTTATTCTTCTTTATTTGTTTCATTATGAGGTAATAAAATCAGTATCACGCATATACTTATATTTTATTATAATTATGAAACAACCCTATTTCACCATCTATCCATCCTATGGAAAATGAAATCATCGCGCGTTCGTACGTACGGAATACCGTCTCCATGCCGTGGTGTAATCTATTTTCCGCCACCACCTTACATGGATGGGTATAATGGTGTAAATGAATAACTATATATGGTTATAATAAAGTGATATTGACTATTTAATATTATACATACAATTCAATACAATTCCACGATCATGGGAATGATATCATCGCTCGTGCGTACGTACGGACTACCGTCTCCACGACGCGATGAGATTTATTCTCCACGTTAACCATACATGAATGATCATAAAGTATATGTATTGAATAATAATGAAATATATGAAATAATAATTCTACTGGATTTATTTATATATATATATATGTATGTCATCTATTTTTTTTATTCAATTCAATAAGAAATGAAAACAGCGTTCATGCGTACGTACGACCTACCGTCTCCATGAATGGTGTATTTCATTCCTTTTATCGATCTATAATATATATATTTATATGATGAATATATATTATATATAAATCATGTTTTACATTCTTGAATTATGTAAATTAGTATATAAGTAATAATATCATGAACTACAAGTCGAAACACATACGATAAATGAAATGATTTTACCCAAAACGCAGCTTTAACATGGAATTTACAAAAGAACGGGTAATATAAAGTCATAAGTGAAACATATATGATATCATAACAATGAATATTATTATTTAATAAGTCTATGACATTATTTAAATCATTATACAGGAGGTTTGGATACGTACGAAGCATATCAGACCTAAGGTAAGGGATAATTTTTCAAATCTCATTTTTATCCAAGATTGCTTACTCGTAAGTATTTACTGGGGTTATTGATATCATCCATGTACATGTTTTTTATAATTTGTATTCATTTATGTTTAAATTCATTTTTACCAATTTTGAATTTTATCCCATGGTATGGAAGGAGTATTTCTTTGATTTACCCTACAAGGTACTTTTTGACTTTTCCGACAAAAGTACGAGAAGAATGTTTTTTTAACATATACGACATGAAAGGATTTTTACGGTTTTATAAAGACTTATTTTTATGAAGATTCCTCCAAAATATTTCATGACTATTTTCAACAAAATATTTTTGTTATAAAATTTCATGACATTTTGTGAAAAGAAAATGATTTTTAAGAAAAATGGATATTTTCCTCAAGAATTCATTTCAAGGGTTTTATCAAAACCATTTTAATCTAAGATGACATTATTTCACATGGGTATGTTTCAAGTATCATGTCTCTATGATTTACATGGTTTCAATTTTCTTATTATGAAATTACATCCATTTCTTTTATATGGATTATTTGATGATGGGATGATGTTTATGAAACCCATTTTATTTATTGGGTTATTATGAATGATGTATGTTTGTTGTTTGGTACAAGTAAGAATGATTTCATTATGAGATGGGTGGGACATATATCTACATCCAATGAATTGGGTGAATATTATATATCTCATGAGATAGACATGGCTAAAATGGTATGTTAATCCGTTTCAGTGATACAGGACTGGATCGAGCAGTGAACTCGATTCAGAAAGGGACGTTGTCCACTAAGATGGTCTTGGCAGCAATGCCTTGGATACTATGGAAATCATAACAAGTGCTGAATGGTTGCCACAATTTCATGTTTTATTCCCAGGCTATTTTATCGCGATTTATGTTACTTTATGATTAATGCCTTACTTACTTCCACGATTTATTTCTTTGCTCGATGTTTGAAGGTTTATATTTCATGTTAAAGTTTTTGCTTTCAAATGTTTATGGATTATTGTATGTTCTCTATGTTCTCCCTTACTGAGCATTTGACCTCACTCTTTTTATGTTTTATTTTCCCCAAGAAATAAAGAAAGGTTTTAGGTAAGGAAATGAAAATGGGAAGATCGTTATCGGAGATGTTGAAGATCTTTCAACATGATTAGATGTTTATATTCCAAGTTTCCAAAGACACTAATCTATTATGGTCCTTGTGTGTAAGTTTTTGTTATGTATTAAGTATTCCGCAAAAGTATTGTAATGTCAATGTACTTCAAGCATTGGGTCTCTACAGTTGGTATCATAGGAAAGGTTTAGTCAACCTTTGGAAACTAGGATGCGAGAACATTAGTGAGATCCCTAGAGATATGTCTAAGGTATTTCTAAGGATGTCCCTAAGGTTTAGTATACGTATATGTTACAGTCCTAGAATTGCGCTAATGATCTTACAATTTATCCTAAGATGATAGATATTGAGGGTACTTCCCCTTTACTATGTTTTTTTCCCTATCATGTTTTTTTCCTCTCACACTATTATTTTTGGGTTTTAGAAAATGGCTGGAAACCGGAAGATTCACGATAATGGATGATATGGAGGACAATGAAATGATATTCTTCATGAGAAACCAAATGAAAAGGGATTTGGAAGTCCAAACATCATTATTATGTCTAATCAGAAATCTCATATTATGATCAATAATCTCAACTTTGGCATGTTTTACCGACTCAAATAATAAGAGAAAGATGGAGTTTCATGATGATCATAGATGAAAGAAAGTTCAATTTTACTCTTGTAAATAATTTGGGAAGAGGCATCGGGGAGACTGTTTCAAAGGAACAAGAAGATGATTTGGGTGTGTAAAAGAAGGAAACAATGCCATTAAGTGCAAAGAAAAAGGTTCAGTTAACAGCATGGACAAGGATAATGGTATTGCTATGACATCAACAATGGTGAGACGTTTTATATGTGGAATGTATGGGCATTATGAAAACCAATTCCCTAAGGGAAAATCTCACGAAGAGAATAAGCATGGTCATATGAGTAGTATTTATGTTGATGATGATGAATAGACTACAAATGAAATATGAGATGAAAGAAATGATGAAGCTCAATTAGTGGTTTAAGATGTTAGAGGAATGATTGTATGTTTATAAAGAATAATGTATGGTACTATGGAATAAAGATTCATCTATGTATTGTTACACTATTGTTTTTCCTAAAGTATTTTAAAGTATATGTTGAATTGTACCGGTAACCATGAAAGGTTATTCAGTTATTTTTGGAAAGTAGATGAAATGGGCATAATGAAATGATATAAAGATATTGAGATGTTTGATTGTATTCATGAGCTCATGACTGATATAAGGAATAAGTGATATCATGGTTATAGTATATAGAGTTTTGAGGATTTTTGTATGTGGAAAATGTTAACTTTTAACTACATTCATGTTTTCACTAAGGTTCAATGGTTATTTATTCTTCAAGAGAATAAATGATTATGGTATTCACATGTTTGTAATTTGACCAACAAGATATCTCTTATGATATATTGGGGATAAATGATGGAATTCACGTGATTATTATGTGACATTTCAAATAATCAATTTATTTATACTATGAGATTAGACCGAAGTATTTTAGATATGACTAATGATTGGAATGGATTATGTTGGACATAAGTTAGTATTGTTTAAGGATAGAACTTTTTTCGATGTTATTGATGGGATGTTATGTTAATGTAGTTTTAGAAAAAGGACATCCAGCAGGATGGGCGACATCCCATCGCGTTGGACAAGGCTGTGGGAATCGAACCCACAACCGAAGTCTAACTGGCCTTTATCGACTACCACTGGCCTACAGGAAGTCCCTGTTTAGTAGAAACTAGTTTTATTATATAAATTAGTATGATATATGAAGTATAAGTCCATTTTAGAAACCATATATGATTAATATCACTATATATGGACTTATGTATTTTTGATAACTTTTATAAACTTTTGTTTGAGATAGATGGAATGTCCCATCATTCTATCGTATGATCTTCTAACACTTCACGAATGACAAATTCAGCGTCATATCATTAAGATATGAAGTCGAAATTTTCCAAAGAACGACCAACAGTGAGACTGTACAAAAATCACGAAAGTATTTCTTCTAATTCCAATTTCATCAACTTTAGGGAAATCATCTTGAAAACCAAAAATGTTGTCCTAGTGCCCTTATATACGATGAATCAGATGGTACCTTAGATCATCAGAAATCTATGGCCATGTGATTGATGGCTTTTTCATAGCCACGTTCTCTACCACTCTCCATCAGAACTTGATGGTTATATATTTCTTCCATATCCATATATTCACCTATGTTCTCATATATGGAAACCCAATGATGAGTTTTATTGGGTAATTGTTTCATTTAATACTTTAGTTTTTAAAATTAAGTTTTAGGATTATTCTTTACGATGTGGGTTTCTTAAAATAGTAAAAGATTTATAACACTGTTGAATTTCGAGGGTGAAATTCATTTTAAGGGGCATATAATGTAACACCCCGAGATTTTATGAAAAAAATATTCTTTTAATTTAATTTATGTCTTGTGTTGTAAGCTACAACAATATTACCTTTCTCTATATGCAACACCATATGATCTTGTAGTATACACAACACTATTCTTGGATCATGTTACACACAATTTTGATAGTAGTTATTCTATGAAACATTGAGTGTGTGTGTATATATATCTATATATTCACTTTATAAATGAAATATGGTTGGATTCAGTTATACGAAACAACATAAAAGTCTTTCAAATCACGCAACCCTGACTTGGCTTGCATTACACACAATCGCGACCATCCTTGATAGCGTGTGTCGTACGCAATACCGGGTTCTACTAAACAAAAATATATTATTATAATATTATTATGAACTAGACGTTATGAATATTATTAACTAAATTTTGAATTTAATAACATTAATATTCATCTTACACATTTTCTAGAACATGGTATAAGAACAAAATAAATTGTTCGGGTAAAATAAGTATTTTTCAAAAAATGCTGTTTTGCCGCCTTTTGATGGCGCACCCACTTTAAATCTAGTTTTTGACATTTTATAAGATCAAATTTACCAAATAAAATTATTATTTGGAATCAGGATATAAAATTTGACCTTGGATTATTTTTTCATATTATTCTAATAACTTTCATATTTTAATAAATAGTAAAAACATGCTATATTTTAATTAAAAACAACTTGTTTCATCGTAATAACTTATGTGATTAAATTATAATATTGAATTGTTTAAAATTTAAAATAGAATATATTTTTACCATTTAATATAATTTATGTCATTAGCCTTGATTTTACATTGAATTCGTAGGTTAAATAAATTTAATCTTTTGTAATTTTTTAAACAAAAACCCGTTTTCTTTCGACAATATGATTAATTTTAATTTAATTTATGCAACATGTGTGTATTGAATTTTGAAAAATGGATTCCATATTTGGAATCACTGGTTCCAAATTATATTAATAGACTACTTTTTATTTTTGGGCATTATGAATAATAACTATGGTAAATTTTATTTACCATAGTTAAAGGTAAATTGGGTAACTAAGGGTAAATATAAGATTATAAAATTACCCTAACACCCGAAAAAATCCTATTGGATGACTAAAAGTCGATCCATATCACTTAAGGGTCGGATTAGAATCATTTAATGTACTTTGTTCCATGAAAATAACTTAATTATTATTAAAACCAATGAAAGTGACAACATGTCACTATCTTAAATATTATAGGTATATTAATTTTAATTTAGTGAAAAACTTCATGAAACTTCAAACATGAATATTCTCCAAAAATCTAATGAATTTATCTACATCATATAAATTTATTTATAATTTTTAGGCATTAAATAATTATCATTAATTGTGACACAATAGTGATGCAGAAATTGTTTATGTAGTGAAAAATCAAGAATAATTTTTTTATTAAACTAATAGTGACCATAAAATGCACAAAACCCTGACCAAAACATTTTGTGCATGTAAATGTAAACCATATTCATCCAATGGTAGAATATTTGACCATTTGGAGCCCTTTAAAAGCGATTATGACACTTATATTATTTTATTTTAAATGATCCCAAAGTTGTCTCCTTTATAATTTAATAAATATATCAATTTAAATATTCTGATTTTAAAATGATAAATTCGAGTAAAAGTATTATTGTTAAATTTAATAGATTGATCTTCATCATAGGATTTTATTTTAAATTTTTATTCAACAAATAAGTATATTAAATAATTATACAAAGATGTTGTAGTAATTATTTTATTAAGAGATAAACCAAATAAATAGTTTTAAAAATAATAAAATAAATATTATATGAACTATTTAATGTGATCCACTAATTTTCTAGATACATATGACCTCTTATGAATCTAGTAAATATTTTAGTTTGAATATATCCTCTGTTTAGATTTTATTTAAATTCAAATAAATGAATAGTGTCAAAATTGACACTATTGTTATTTTATAAACATAACATATTATTAAATTGTTTAAAAATCACAAAAATGTTTAAAATTATAAATTGAAATTTGTATAGTCTAAAATGTCATAATTTATCCAATTATGGAAAAATAAAAACACATAAGTGATTATTTATAACCATTTAAAATTTAGAATTTTATTACCAAAAATAAACTTAAATAGATTAAATAAGGATAAATCAAAATTATAAGGTTTAAAATAAGATCAAAACATGTCTAAATTTGATTTTTTGATAATATTACAACCCTATCTCATCTAATAATTGAATATGAGTCATTTCTGGAGGTTTTTAAGTTGGGTTAGATTTATTATTAAGTAATATTTTTATGAATTCCAAAGGTGCCCCTCTCCTCCCTTATAAAATGGCACATCCTCCCTCTCTTCCTCACACCACATTGAGCCTTCAAGATCGGCCAAAACCGGACAAATTCTCTACTTTAATTCCCTAGAAACATCATAGTGGTCCTTTTCTTCTTCGAATACCAATTTTAGTGCCCTCAAAGGATGTCTCAAAGAGGCGCTTCAAAGAAGTGGTAATGTCCGTTAACGATTATTTCAACTTTATTTCTTCTTCCACTTATTCTTCTTTAGTTGTTTCATTATTAAATAATGACATAAGTATCACTCATATACTGATATTTTCTTATAAGTATGAAACAACCCTATTTCACCATCTATCCATCCTACAGAAAACGAAATCATCGGGCGTGCGTACGTACGGAATACCGTCTCGACACCGTGGTGTAATCCATTATCCGCCACCACCTTACATGAATGGGTATAATGGTGTAAATAAATAACTATATATGGTTATTTTAAAGTGATATTGATTCTGTAAATTATAAATACACTTCAATACAATTCCACGATCATGAGAATGATATCATCGCTCGTGCGTACGTACAGACTACTGTCTCCATGACGCGATGAGATTCATTCTCCATGTTAACCATACATGAATGATCATAAAGTTTATATAATGAATAATAATTAAATATATTAAATAATATTGCTACTGGATTTATGTATATATATATTTATATCATCTATTTATATTTATTCAATTCAATAAGGAAATGAAAACAACGTTCATGCGTACGTATGACCTACCGTCTCCATGAACAGTGTATTTAATTCCTTTTATTGATCTATAATATATATATGTATATGATTAATATATATTATATATAAATCATTTTTTACATTCTGTAATTATGTAAATCAGGATATAAGTAATAATATCAAGAACTAAATGTCGAAACACATACGATAAATGAAATGATTTTACCCAAAACGCTGCTTTAACATGGAATTTACAAAAGAACGGGTAATATAAAGTCATAAGAAAAACAAATATGATATCATAAAAATGAATATTATTCTATAATAAGTAAATGACATTATTTAAATCATTATACAAGAGTTTTTGATATGTACGAAGCATATCGGACCTAAGGTAAGGGATATTTTTTCAAATCTCATTTTTATCCGAGATTGCTTATTCGTAAGTATTTACTGCGGTTTTTGATATCATCCATGTACAAGTTTCATAATAGTGTATTAATTTATGTTTAAAGTCATTTTTAGCCATTTTTACTTTTACCCCATGGTATGGAAGGAATATTTCTTTTATTTACCCTATAAGGTATTTTTTGACTTTTCTGACAAAAGTACGTGAAGAATGTTTTTTTAACGTATACGGAATGAAAGGATTTTTACGGTTTTATAAAGCCTTTTTTTCATGAAGTTTCCTCCAAAATATTTCATGACTATTTTCAACAAAATTCTTTTCCTTTAAAATTTCATGAAATATTCTGAAAAGAAAATGATTTTAAGAGAAAAGGATATTTTCCTCAATAATTCATTTCAAGTGTTTTATCAAAACCATTTTAATCTAACATGACATTATTTCACATGTGTATGTTTCAAGAATCATGTATCTATGATTTACATGGTTTCACTTTTCTTAGTATGAAATGATATCTATTTCTTTTATATGGATTATTTGATGATGGGATGATGTTTATGAACCCCATTTTATTTATTGGGTTATTATGAATGATGTATGTTTATTTTGTGGCATAAGTAAGAATGATTTCATTATGAGATGCGTGGGACCTATATCTCCCTCCAATGAATTGGGTAAAGATTATATATCTCATGAGATAGACATGGATGAAACGGTAAGTTAATCCGGTTCAGGGATACAGTACTAGATCGAGGAGTGAACTCAATTCAGAAAGGGACATTGTCCACTAAGATGGTCATGGCAGCAATGCCTTGGCTACTATAGAAATCATAACAAGTGCTGAATGGTTTCCACAATTACATGTTTTATTCCAATGCTATTTTATCATGATTGATGTTCCTTTATGATAAATTCCTTTCTTACTTCCATGATTTATGTCTTTTCTCGAGGTTTTAAGGTTTAGATTTCATGTTCCAGTTTTTTCTTTCAAATGTTTATGGATTGTTTTATGTTCTCTATGTTTTCCCTTTCTGAGCATTTGAGCTCACCCTTTTTATGTTTTATTTTCTCCAGGAAATAAATAAAGGTTTTAGGTAAGGAAACTAAAAGGGGAAGATCATTATGGGAGACGTTCAAGATCTTTCAACATGATTAGATGTTTCTATTCCGAGTTTCCAAAGACACTAAACAATTACGGTCGTTGTGTGTTTGTTTTTGTTTTGTATTATGTATTCCGCAAAAGTAATGTAATGTCCATGTACTTCAAACTTCGGGTCTCTACATCAATGATCCTCCATATTTATATCATAACATGGATAAAATATTACACATGTTGGATTTGGGGTTCAAGAATAAATATGTCTATCCAAATTATTATATTTTATATTGGAAAGAATATAAAACTGTTTGTGTGTCCAAAACACAGGATACCACTCTTTAAGTAAAATAAAATATCAAATTTTGATTTATAACATATTATGACTCATGAAAATTCTATTTAGTATCATTATATATTTTATTTATTAAAATAGATTATTTGAAAATTCAAATAGTGTGATAAGATTATGATGGAATGAAATTGTGGGGATATTTGGAGGATCATTACATCATCTAGTTGATTGTATTTTGTGAATGAAAATTTATCAATAATATCCAAACATTATAAATAATGTTTTGAAATACCATACATGGACTATTCATATATGGAATGAATCTATATCAAATTCATAGTATAAAAAATATTCCATGACTAGTTTTATTAGAAATATATATAATCTATCCTAAATTTTTTATGAATCAAAAAAACATCTTGTTGATTTCATGATTCCAAAACCAAAACAATCTGTCAATTTTAAGGATAATTGTTTCACTATTAAATAATCATTGAAATATATTTTTGTACGATGTTATTAGATGTTATGATTCCTAAAAAATGGAATATTCTCAACTACATTCAATGATTATATTAATTAAAAATAACTTCAAATGAAAAGGAATATTTTCTGGATACATTGTTAATGTGTATAAATCTTATCCAATTTATGATGTACTAACATCAAATTACCAACTACTGAATGGGATAAAATGGTATACATGGTTCATTGAATATTTTTACATATTTATAATTCATAATGAATATTAAAAAGGCATTAAACATGTCATTGAAATTTTATATTTCTTCAATCTCCATAACAACCTATTGATATTTTGAGATTTCAAATAACATTGATATCAAAATTTTAAGGACAAAAAAATAAAATGTGGATAAAAATATTTGGATGAAATTATCTATATTTTTTGAGAATCCATATTATTGAAATCATGAGTTCAAACATAAAGTTGTTCTATATTTTATTGATAATAATATCAGTGAAAGATTATTGGATCATTTTTTTATGGAAAACAGAATTCATTAATGACGAATATCAGCAGAAGTTCATGTGAAAAGACATGGAGGGAAATTGTCCAACCAGAGATGGTTAGAGTCAAAAGGGCCTGGGGCCACAAGATGATGTCCGATGTTGTTTCCTTCCCTTTTGGAAAAGGAAAAGGTGAAAAAGGAGAAGCATTGACACAGTGAGAGATTTCTCCTGATTATGATGCCAAATGACTGAAGCATGCCATTGTTGTGGTTAATAGCATCAATAACGGTAAGGTAGTCAGAATCAATAATATTATCACTCCATCCACAGTCCAAGGAAAGCAACATACTGGGAAGGATGGCCATGGCCTCAGCAACTACTAGTTCCTAGAAAGCCTGGTTTGGTTCATATTTTCCATCCATGAATTTCCCCATATGATTAAAGACTAGGAGGCCTAGGGAAACAAGCCCAACCATTGAAAGAGACACGTCCACGCTAATCTTAAGAATCCCTTCCGTTGGGGGATCCAATGGGAGCGAAGGGAGAGGGTAACACCTAGCATAAAGTGTCCATTGTGTTCTTTCCATCCCTCAATCCAAGAAGTGACCCGTTCAATCCAGAAATTAGGGGGTTTGTGAACTTTATTAAAAATAGCATCGTTACGCTAGACCCAAATAATCCAAGTAAAATTGCAAAGAGAACCTGAGATAGCCGGGGAGTGGGAGGAGAACCAGCGCGTCAGAAGATCATGAAGGTTAGAGTCTAGAGCCAGAGAAGCGGCCAAAGCCGAGCCCCATTTGTTCCAAATTTTAATTTCTCTCGGGCAGTGAATGATGGCGTTCAAAGGAGTTTTAGGGATGTTCGAACAGAAAGGGAAAAAGGCCGAGCTGGCCATATGACGGTAAGTGAGAAGGCTCATGGTTGGGAGAGTCAACGTGCAAACTTGCCACCAAAATTGGTGAATATTAGGGGGCACATTGAGCATCCAAATAGATATCCAAGGCCCCTCATCCCGGCCACCTGAGTGGTTTCCATGAGCTAATATGTATTCGGACCACATTGTTAGATATTAATGGCATGACTAAAGAGGGGTTGAATGTTGTTTTTGGATTACTACTAAATGGAACATCTTTGTTTTTATCTCATACTCTTAATTGATGTTAATAATTCCTTTCTATGGATTTTCTTTAATTTTCCATGATTGAGTAAATTATTTTATTCTAGTTCCACCATGGTATGAAAGTTCCCCAGGGTTACGATTCAAATACAAAAAACTATGTCAATGAAATATTATATGTTAACAGCCATCAAATCCCATGATATTCATTTAATGATATGAACCATCCTACTAGTTTCATTGATTTGAATAATACCTATATTTTCCTAAATGACTATCATGATGGTGTGCTATTTGTTAAATTACATTTGTAATAAAGTTATTGATCTCAATTAATTGGACAATTTGGGAAATGATGCAATTTTTTCTATAATATCATCTAAAATTTATCTTTTTACTCTCATTTCATGATATTATTGTGTATTTAATGTTTTTTTATATGAGAGATATAAATAGTTGTATAATATATATGTGTCTGTGTGTTGGATGAATCCTTTTTAAAGGAATATAATAATATTAAATGTATATCTTAAGATTCCATATCATCCAGAATCCTCTATTTTTTGATTGTATATTTCTATTGATGTAGCAGAGTTTTATAAAAAAATGTTCAATGGATCACATCAAATATCCTACATCTCATAAGAACAAGCAACTTTTAAGGGAAATGAGATCTTTAAAATGTATGTAAAATCATTGACAAGTGAATAGAGAAATCATGAATATTTATATATTTTGAATAAAATAGACGATTCTTAGACATATATAATATTGCACACTAATTTTTTAAAAAAAATAAATAGATGAATGATATGTTAATTTTTGTTAAATAAAAATATGTTTTTCATTATTTGTTTAAGACACCATTCATGGTAAATCAGATACATCAAAAACATTAAGATGGTATGTAGGAATCCAAGGATTTAATTAAATAATAAGGTCTAGGTATGACTTTAATTTCAATACATTTTACACTAAATATCTTTACAAAATAGTTCCATTCAAATTGGTAATGTATTGTGTCCATAGAAGCAATTCATTTTTCTAGTGATAAAGAAAAAGAGATAATTTCCAGGTTAAGTGCATATTATAGAGTTATTGGAGAAATACAAGGGGTTTAGTACATTAAATTTTGAGTTATAATGTTTACCTAAATATGAATTATATGTAATGAATGGTCCAGAATTAGTGGGTTTTATACGACATTTTTTAATTTTAATATATTAGAATACACAACTAATAATTTAATCATGGAAACACATGTGGAATTTTTTTATGTGGTCTTAAATCATCAAATGCTCAGTGCTCTATAATTTTTAATGGAAGAAAGTATTTTTTTATAGAATACACTATGAAAATTAATAAATGTTATGTAATATCCATACTTGTATGGAAATATAATCCGAGAATATTAATGACCACAACATGGAAATAGTTTGTTCCACATGGAATGATAATGAGGATGTAAAATGAGAAACCAATACTTCATTAATTTCTTAATATTACATGTAATAAGTATATATTTATTTTTTCCATTTACAATTTAAAAAAATTATATATATATATATATATCTGTGTGTGTGTGTTAGCTTTATATAAAATACATAAAACACACATGGTAAGAATTATTATTATTTATTTGTTTATATTAGTTTACTATTTTGTATCATTTTTAGTAATTAGTCTAAATTTGTGACTACTATATTTGTATAAATTTTTACATTAGATTATATTTCTTCTTTCTATATCATTTTTTTCATAAATATTTTTAGAATTTTTTTAACATTATCAAATACTAACGAATATGCTAGTGAATATCTCATGAATTCTATTTAACACTATTGTTAACTACTCTAACAAATATTGTAAAAGGTGTTTTAAAATGTATTGATTTATTTCGTCATTATTTTAAAATTTATATTAAAATGATTATTTAATAGTTGGACTGAATAATATTTTTACTAATATTTCCACTTCAATTATTTTATTTTACCTATTATTAATGATTTTATAATTTAAGTTAACTATGCTAATAAATATGAAAAAAAAATTATTTTGTTTATTTAATTTAGATAATATTAATTTTATATTTGAATATATGTATATATATATATATTAGAATTATATATTTGTATACTAATTATTTACTATCTTCATTAGAATGTTAATGTCAAATTAATCAACTTAGTCACTTTGATCTTCTAGGGAGGACCAGACTGGTACATTTAATGAGGAGCCTTCTCACACATGTACAAAAAGAATCCTTTTCATTCTCTTGGGGAAGAGAATGATTCAGGGTTTGTAAGCATGGTAACATATGATTGATAAAATTATAAATGGATCTCATCAAACACCAATTTATATATATTGAGTTAATGATTATGATAATACTATGTGTCCAAATTCAAAATTTATTAATGAATTTATTGTAATGAAATCTTAATAAATGTTGTCAATTATATTAATGATCATAATAGTGTCGATAATGTGATACTATCCAAATTTTGAGAGAAAATTTATGTATGGACATTTATTATGATTTTAATTATCAATATATGATTTTACTAATATGATATTTGTTATAATTTTCATATGACATATCATACACTAGATCGTATAGAATCCAACAATAAATTTGTAGCATTGGATGCTAAGAGAGTGGGAAAATTCGATGAATCCTCAATGATGTTTAATTTTTTAAATAAGAAAAAATAAAAAGACTTGTGATATATATCCTTTTTATATGAAGATACTAGATGAAAAATTGTGAACTTAAACAAAAAGAATCATTTTTAGTATGTTTAATGATAGATATTGTTTAAATATTGTTATAATAATGAACATATTAATTATTTTTTCTCATTAATATACCAAAATTATGAAGATCTCATTAGAATATCTCATCATCAGATCTAATCTAAAAATGTATACCATCATAAGTTATCTCATGGATGATATACATTAATGGGAGAAACATTTAAAGAAGAAAAATTTAAACACATGAGAGCAACATATTTTGGGAACCTAGAGGGTGACCCTCATACCCCTTGCTAAATATGAAAAATGGGAGATGTCTCAAATTGGAAAAAAAACAGACCTTACATTAGGGTGAGTCATTGAGGTGAGAGGATTTCGTGGTAATATTTATATTATTTAAGTTATTTGAACTCTTTATGTACAAAAATTGACTAATGATTTGTTTTTTAAAAATTCTATACAAGAATACCTTGATGAGTAACAAAAAAAATAATGGAGGTTCATACTAGAGTGTCGAAAGGATATTTTAGCTACTGTACTATGAAATTCTAAACACCTTGTATCATATGAGGATACTAGTTAGGTGTATCAATAAAAAAAGTTATTATTCAATCTAGTCCATCTTCAAAAAAAGAAGTATGTAAAGGAAAAATTGAATATTGACAAGAAAAATATAAATTGAGAGGTGAGGTGGTGGAGGAAGTGATTTTGGGTTCAGTTTTGTCGATTATTAGTGATAATTAATAATAGTTTTAAGCTATATATCCCATTCATCCATATTCATATTTATATCCAACTCCTCTACGACTTTCAATATATGAAACACATGTACCGCCTCCTCCATAGCTTCTAATATACTTTGAATTATATATTTATGATTTAGAGTATCATAATGTTTCATATGAGATTGTATATTATATTATGGATAAATTTCATTATCATTAGATGGAGATGGATCCTCATTGGGTAATTGTGTAAGATGTTACAATATATCACAAAGACTACAAATTCCTACCGATTTTTTCAATGTAGTTAGAAAATGTATCATAATTTATTAACTTTTCTCATATGTATTTGTTTAAAACACTACCATTGAGGTATGTATATATTATATAATCTATTTTAATTTTTGTTAATTTTTTTAAAAAAAGTTAATATCAGTAAATCTATCTATAAAATTTTATCATAATTCATTAATGGGAAAACTGGTTAGATATAAAACTCTATAGCCCTATATGAAATCATATACTATTTCTTACAAACATTATAGATTATCAAAACATTCATCCCTAGTGTTAGAAGTTAATTATAATCTATTGGATGATGTCATTTTCTGGTGGGATCCACCTGAGATGATTTTAATGAAAAATATCATGGATTTATAAGTATCGTTTTTTTGGGAATCAATGTGATTCGATTCTTTTCCATGTATGTATATTTTGTTATTTTTTTTCATATTTTTATATTTCATGAAAAATTATAGTTATTGTTTTTATGTATGTTTAAAAAAAATTGTATTACACAACATCAATATATGGATTTATTGATGAAAAATTTATATCACTAAAAATTATAGAGATGATATATAAGAAAACATATGTATATATTTAGGAAAGACTTGTAAATAATACAATTCAGTGATATATTCTTTATTATTGTGAAGGGAATAGAACAAGAATTTCTTAAAGTGTTAATTGTATTAACTGAATAAATACTCACATTATATTATTTTATATTAGCTTCCATTATTTTTCATGTGTTATTTCAAATTATAATATAAAATTAATGTTGTTGCCATTACATTGTAATGTGTGAGAAAATTTTATTAATATATTATAGAGGTATATCTGATTGTATTAATTTTTGTATTCTGAGACAATCAATAATTTAATTTGAAAAAAAATCATTTTCAAAAAAATTATGGGATTAAATGAGAAATAAATTAGAAAAGATGAATTCTATGGTCAAATAAATGTGTATAATTGTAACGTCCCTATTATAATTAGTATATTTTTTTCTACAAATAATTAAAAAGATAATTTGAATTGAAAAGTTTTTTTCAAACAAAAATTTCATAATCAATACAGAGTAATGTATTTTTTATATTATTTTCTAAGACTTTGTTTAAAATAATTTCTACAAGAATAATAACAGAATTATACAATAGTAGGTTTTATTATAAAATTTCCTTTAATTTATCTTGTAATTATATTGATAATACTTCCTCCAATGGCCCGAAGGCCTTCATTTTTTATTGATTTCTGATAATCCACCTTTAAAGGGGTGAGGTGTTACCCTTATAAGGGCCGTAAGTGTAAGTATTTGAATCTCGCTCAAATTTACCCAAGAGATGAAGGTAGAACGGTCCTTGTAGTCTATCTTGAGTTGTCAAATCCACAGAGACCTATGAAGTAACCTATAGACATGCACATTCTATGGACTATTTTTGGATATGAAGCGGCCAACATGGATTGATTTTAGATGAGTTTAGAGGATATCTAACAGATTTAAGTGAATTGAATTTAAAATAATGAGTTGATCCTAGGTTATCGCTCGGGGTGGATTGGACGTATTTCCTTTTTAATGATTTCAATTTCTTATATTTGAGATGGGTATATTTAAGGAGATAAAACAACATCATCACTTACTGTTTTAATGCATAAACCCTTTAATACTAATCACCTATACACTTTAAGGATCAAAGTTTTGATCCCTTCAAGGTAAAGGTTCGTATTATCACTTAAAGTGTATGGCCTTAAATTCAACAAGGACGATGGAGTTTAAAAATCATCAAATAAAAATATAAATTAAAGAATGGATTATACATTAATGAGGTGATAAATAACATCCAATACAGCCCCTTTCTACTCTTTTGGATCAACCCATAAGTGGGTTAACCCTCCATTGATTCTATGCTTTCAATGGAAGTAGAATGTAGACTCATGAGGGAGGAAATGGAGAAGTAAGAAAAACAAAATAAAATAACAATCACTCCACCGTTGTGTGATAATCTCACAAGGTTTGGTATGAACATGTTCAAACCATGAACCAATGGTATCAAAGTTATATAGAGAATAACAGAATAATAAGAGAATAAGAACATTTATTAAGAAACAAGGATGAATTAAAACAACATACATGTGAAGGAAGAACACTACAAAGAGAAATTGATAGCATACCATTAAGATGAAAACAAGCTCAAATATTATCAACCCCTCCACCACTACATTCTTAAATAGGCATTTTGGAAGCCTTGGGTAGAGCCTCCAACAGTACAAAGCATCCCACATGATTATGGTAGGCCTAGGGTGGTGGAAAGTTTGTGGAAAAAATACTTTTACACCCTTGACCCGAAAAGGCATCCAACTTTCATGCACGGAACATACATTCTTGAAACACCTTCTAGATTGCCGAATTTGGGTGGGCCATAGAAGACATAAATTAAGATTCTGATGTCCTTTAACAGACTGAAAAATATCATCCCAAAAGGAGTTATGGTTTTTGAGCTATGGTTTAATTGGTGGGATGTTTTTATGGGCCGCAGAATCTGGCCCATAATTTTATCTCTAAATTGGTCTGCCTAAATGACCCCCATGGATGCCGAATTAGCATTATCGCATGAAGAGTGATTTGTTCCTATAAATTTCTTCTAGAATCCCACAAAATATGGGATTAATTGGGACTGTATGTTGGGCCCCACAGTCACATAAGTGGGATGATGTCCAATCTTCCTTCTCTAGAATTGCTTCCTTTCATCACAATATATCCCCATATTCTTCCATGAATTTTCTATTAATCCCTAAATGAAACATGTTCATATTGGAGTGTAGATAAATTACCAAAAATATCGAATTAAAATATGTATAATCAGATGAATCATTTGGTACTTTAAATGATGTTCAAAAATGAACCACATAATAGTGCATTTTAAGAAGGTATTACAATCCTAATGTGAAATGATGTTCAAAGTGTAAAATGCACTATAATGGTGTTTATGAATAATAAATAACATGAATATTATATATACTACCAATGAATATTAGCCTCAGTTAGTGGCTAATCACACCCCCCAACTTGAGTTTTTCTAGTCCCGAGCAAAATATATCTCAACAATATGACATTCGAATTCCCTTTTCCAAAAACATTTTACTACACAATGATCACCAAAAAAACATATACCAAACAATCATGAAACCCATCAAAATATTTTAATACAAGATAGTTTTAATAAGCAGATCACAATCCCAAACCCATTCCTTTGTTCAAATTCATTTCCATATTTCATCTAATAACAATTAAGTATGAGGATGTGTTGTGCATCGCAATAGACATGGGGGTTTATATTTATTAAAAGGGGAAATTACAGAAGCACTAGGTGGAATCGAATTTCAATATTAAGATGAGTATTCATTTTTTTGTATAATTTTTTTCTTTTTTTTTTTGCAATTTTTCCATGGTAATTGAAGTTTCACTCAAAAGAGTCAACCCCTGTAAAGAGACTTTGCCAATGACTCCCATGATCAAAGACCATACAACACCAATTGAAGCCCACATACTCGGGCATCATCTCAAGTTAAATCAGTCAAAAAAATTCAAATTACCAAAAATAGAGATAAAATTACTAACTCTGGGCCAGACAATTATGGAGTCACGATCCCCAAGTGCTGAAAGCCACGCATTAGGTCATTTCATTGCTCTACGCGCAAATTTTTTTTAAATATATATTTTTTTGAATACTCATATTAAAATAAAATGTTCACCAAACCTATGCTATTTATTTAGGGGACCCCATGAACTCAAACTAATACCCCACTATCCAAGGGACGTCCATTTTGATCTTTTTTTTTGGATGAAAATATAAATGATGAAATATCACATTGGACATCCACACATTCCAAAATCAATTCTAATGAAGTTATACAAGGATTAAAATAAGAATCAGGGCATGCTAAATATTTTGATATTCAGTTTCAAAGTGTGTAATGTGTATTACAATGTTCAAAGTTAATGGAATTTTTCCTTCAATTTTCACAATTTTTTTTTTCAAATCATTTATCATTTTTTTGACACAAAATCATTATTAATTTTATCTCCCCCCAACATAAAATAAAACTATCCCCAGTGTTTGAAGAAATGAAAATTTAGAAGGAGTAGAGGCGGATAATGGAAGTTCAAAAAAATAAATTGAAACTCGGGATCATGGAATGAAATCACCTGGTGGATGAAGTTGAAGTTCTTGCTTCTCCAAATTAGTCCTTTGATCTCTTGGGGGATGTAGGAACATCCTAAATTGAACATGTATCACCCAAAATAGTACCTAAACAAAATGAAAAGAAAACCAGACAAAACAATCAACACAACAACTTATTTAATTCCAAGTATCATCATTTTTATGGTTTTTCCTGTTTTTCAATTTTTTTTAAATCAAACTAATGATACATTGTCTTCTTTTAATTTTCTGGGTAAGGTATTACTTAAGGATCACACCACGTGACATAGATGAATATGATGCTCCCCTTTCATACCCATCCATGCTCATAATAGAAGAACTGGTCAATATTCTTTTTTTAAAATATAAAAATGATTAATTAATCCTATTAAAAATATAAATTTTATTAAAACAACAAAATAATATGAACTTGAAAACCATGGGTTGCCTCCCATGCAGTGCTTTGTTTAAAGTCGTTAGCCGGACATGGACCCTAAATCTATCAATTTTTTCCTTTTTCATAGTTTGGATTAGTTAACTCAACCTCTATTTCTTGTTTATTGGATGATTCAATGAATGGTTTTAACCATTGACCATTGACCATAAAAATGTAACCACATGTGTGATCTTGAATCTCTACTGCCCCATGGGGGAATACATGATGCACTATGAAAGGTCCTGACCATCTAGACCTTATCTTTCCCGGATGTAAATGATGTTTTGAAATATACAAGAGCACAAGTTTTCCTAGTTCAAAATGTTTGACCTTGATATTCCGAGATTGGTAGGATTGATCTCTATTTTTATTGATCCTTGAATTTTCATAAGCCTCCATCCTTAGTTCCTCCAGTTCATTGAGATCTAATTTCCTTTTTTGTTCCGGCCAATGAGAGATCATAATCCATTTTCTTAATTGCCCAAAAGGCCTTATGTTCATTCTCCACTGGCAAATGGCATTCTTTTACATAAAACAACCTATATGGGGACATTCCTAAAATGGTTTTATATGCTGTTATATAGGCCCAAAAAGCATATAAGAGTTTCTCATACCAATCTTTCCTAGAGGGGTTTACAGTTTTTCAATAATTTGCTAATATCCCATTTTGATAACTCAGCTTGACCATTGGTTTGAGGATGGTATGCAGTGGACACATTATGATAAATACCATACATAGACTTGAGTGAAGAGAATGGGCGGTTGCAGAAATGGGTTCCTCGATCACTGATTATAGCCCTGGGAATTCCAAATCTTGAAAATATGTTCTCTTTGAGAAATTGAATCACAACATGATGATCATTAGACTTAGTGGGAGTTGCCTCAACCCATTTTGAGACATAATCAACAGCTAAGAGTATGTAGAGGTATCCCTGAGAGTTTTAGAAGGGACCCATGAAGTCAATTCCCCAACAGTCAAATATTTCAACCACTAAGATGGGAGTGAGTGGAATTTGATTCCTTTTTGTGATGGACCCTACTTGTTGACACCTAGGAAAACTTTGGCAAAATGTATAGGAGTCCCTTGAGATGGTGGGCCAGAAAAAACCACATTGAATAATCTTAGTAGATGTTTACATAGAGGAAATGTGACCTCCACATGCCTCACTGTGACAGAATTTAAGGATGGACTCTTGTTCAGATTCTGGAACACACCTCTTAATGACTTGGTCAGGGCACAACTTATAGAGGTATGGATCATCAAACACATAGTGTCTAACATCAGAATGAAATTTCCTTCGAGCTTGAGTCTCTAAGAATTTTGGAATGACTCCTGTCACTAAGAAATTTTCTATGTCAGCATACCATGGGCAGTCACTCACAGAGTATAGGTGTTCATCAGGAAACGAATCATACATTGAAATGTGATTTGAGTTGTCTTTTAATTCCATCCTAGATATGTGATCAGCTACAACATTTTTAACTCCCTTTTTATCCTTGATTGTGAGGTCAAATTATTGTAAGAGAAGGACCCACCTAATCAGTGTAGCCTTAGCATCTTGTTTTTGGAAGAGGTATTTTAGTGCAGAATAGTCAGTGAACACAGTGATGGGGGATCCTAAGAGGTAGGACCTAAACTTATCTAAGGAAAACACAATAGCAAGTAACTCCTTTTCAGTGGTGTTTTATTTGATTGGTGCATCATTTAAAAATTTTCTTGCATAAGAAATTACATTAGTACTTTTATCACAATGCTGTCCTAACACAGCTCCTATAGAAAAGTCATTGGCATCACACATAAGTTCAAAAGTAAGGTTCCAATTTGGATATTTCATAATGAGAGGAGAGGTGAGAGACGATTTGAGGGTTGAGAATGAACCCTCACAGCTTTCTATCCAAACAAATGGAGCATCCTTTACTAGGAGAGCACAAAGGGGACGGGATATTGAACTAAAGTCCTTGATGAATATTCTATAGAAACTAGAATGTCCTAAGAAATACCTCACTTCTTTGATATTTTTGGGTGATGGAAGGTGAAGAATGATTTCAACCTTGGATTTATCAACTTCAATCCCCCTACCTGAGACTAGATGGCCTAAAACAAGTCCCTCTTTAACCATGAAATGGAATTTTCCCAATTTAAGACCAGATTATTTTCTTCACATCTTGAAAAGACTCTCTCTACATTCCTCATAAATACCTCAAATGTATCCCCAAACACAGAGAAGTCATCCATGAAGACCTATAGAAAATCCCCTACCATGTCTGAGAAGAATCCCATCATGCACCGCTGGAAGGTTCTAGGGGCATTGCCTAACCCGAAGGGAATGCGTTTGAAAGAAAAGGTTCTGAATGGAAATGTGAATGTAGTCTTCCCTTGATCCTCTAGGGAGACCTCAATTTGATTGTACCCCGAGTACCTATCTAAGAAACAGAAGAAGGCATGACCTGCAACTCCCTCAAGGACTTGGTCAATGAATGGTAAGGGGAAATAGTCCTTCATGGTGTATGAGTTTAGCTTCCGGTAGTCAATACAGACCCTCCATCCACTACTCACCCTTGTTGGAAAAATCTCTCAATCCGTATTGGTCACCACTGTGATTCCGGCCTTTTTTGGAACCACTTGTATTGGGCTCACCCACTCACTCTCAGCTATGGGACATATGATACCATATTTTAACAATTTTAGAAGTTCCTTCCTTACTACCTCCATGATATTAGGATTGAGTCACCGTTGAGGTTGACGACATGGCTTTGAATCAGAATCCAGAACAATCCTATGAGTCCTGATAAGTTGGCTAATTCCAGGAATATCATAAAGGGTCCAACCAATGGCTTTCTTATTCTTCCAAAGGAAATCTAGAAGCATCCTCTCATTATTGGCTTCAAGAGAAGAAGAAATGACAATAGGATGTGTTTGATTTTACCCTAGGAAGTCAAGCTTTAGTGAAGCAGGAAGTTCCTTCAATTCAAGATTAGGTTGGTTCATAATTTCAGCAGAAGATTGGGACATTGGATCAAGATCAATTTCTTTATTTAGAGTTTCAGATAGGATTGATTCCCCACATGTAGAAGTTTCATCTACTAGATTGGATTGATCATATTTATGGAAGGAAATTGGAGTGGTCTCTATGAAAGTGGTTTCGTGAAAGGTTTCACTGATTGTTGGACTTAAGACATCATCATAAGAGCAATTTGAAAATGATTCATGCCAAGGAGATAAACATACTTCATATGAACAAAGGAAATCAATCTCATCATGACTTAAACATTCATCAAATATTCATTGATGTTCCATGGATTCATTTTCAATGCTTCCTATCATGTTTAGATCATGAATGTCCTCATCATCCCCTATTTGTGAGCTTGCATTTTAGATTTTCAAGTCTAGACTCATGTTCCCAATGGTGATGGTCATGTTCCCATTTCAAACTCGGATAACAGAGTTGATTGTTACAAGGAAAGGACGACCAAGGATGATTGGGGTTTGTTCCTTAATTCCCAAGTTTGGATGGTTGTCAAGGATAATGAAATAAGAAGGGTAGATGAAGTTTTCAACCATTACTAGAACGTCCTTTAAAATCCCCTTTGGAACCATAATGCTACGATCAGAAAGTTGAAGTGTGACAGATGTGGGTTGGAGTTATTCTAGGACTAACTGGCAGTACACAACATATGGGAAGATATTGACACTAGCACCTAGATCACAAAAGGCCTTGACAACATTGCTTTCTCCTAGTTCAACATTGATGTCAGGGAAACCTGGGTCTTTCAACTGAGGAGGAATTGTCCCTTGAATTGTTGTACTCACATTAGCAGCCAAAAGGACTTGGTTATTATATGAAAATTTTATTTTAAAAGTGCAAAAGTCCTTAAGGTACTTTGATTAGGCAGGTATGGTTTGGATTGCATCGAGAAGGGGTATGTTCAACTTGACTTGTGAAAATATTTCTCTCAACGTTTCACTCAGCTCTGGCTTGGTTTTCCCCCTCATGCATTGGGGAAATGGTCTAGGTTGTGGGGTTGTTTTTTGAAGAGTTTTTTCATTCACATTGTTATCAGTTTCCTCAGTTTGATCTTGTGCTTCATTTGAATTTTCAACCAATTTTGAATCTTCAGGTGGGTTCTGAATTAGTTGTTTAGGTTTCTCAATTGACTTCCCACTTCTTAAAACAGTCACATCCTTTAGTTGTTCATGTGTTGTTTGAGAATAACTTAAATCTCCCCTTAAATTTTAGGATGGCACCACCTGAGTAGGCATGGGTGCCTTTCCAGTTTTGATGGTTTGAAGTTCTTGTTTTAGGGAAGAGACTTCTGAGTTCATCCTCTCCATTTGTTTGCACAGTTGTTCTAGTAGGATTTGTGGAACAGTTTGGGTGGGTGCTTGAGTAGGTTAGTTTATCCCAGGGGGATATTTTGGAGGTGGTATGGTTTGTTGAAAATAGACCGGTGGCTATTGGTATTGGATAGGTTGGGTTTGGAACTGGTTATGGGTTTGGTAGTTTTGATGGGGGTAAGGATTTTGTCTCTGTGGTTGGCTAGGTTGTTGGTTATCATTCCAGCGGAAACCTGGGTGGTCATTATACCTTGGGATGAAGGTGTTTTGGTATTGAGGCTTTTGAATGTTCAAAGCATTTACTTCCTATGGTGGTCCTCCTAAGATAACATCCTTTATGGATGGAATGTTTGGGAAGTTGTCTGTCTTATGGTCATGTTTGTCACAAATTGTGCAAACAGGGTCAACAGTTTGGATTTCATGGACTTTCCTAAGGTCTATCTCTTCAACCTTCATAGAGAGTGCTGCGAGTTTAGCCATAAGGCTTTACTCTTCTCTAAGTGTATGAATTCCAGTAGTTCTTTATGGATTTTAAGAATAAGGTGCAGTTCCCCATATTTGGTTTTGTTCAGAAAGGCTTTCTAGATACTCGTAAGCATTATTTGGGGCATTGTTTTTAAAGGTTCCATTACACATCATGTCAATGAATTGCTTGTTCCCCGGACCCAACCCTTCATAGGAAATTCTCACTTTTTCAGGAATATAAAAACCATGGTGTGGAACCATGTTTAGAGTGTCATTGAACGTCTCCCATGTTTTATAGAATGACACTCCCTCTTTTTCAAAAAGGTTTTGGATACTATTTTTAAGTGCAATTATTTTGTGTTGGGGAAAGTATTTTTTGTAGAATTCACCTTGTAGTTGGTCCCAAGAGTTGATGGATGATGGTCTCAAATTGTTTATCCAATTTTTAGCTCGATACTTTAAAGAAAAAGGAAATATCCTCATCTTAGCTGATTCTAGTTGATGTGGGGGACACATGGTTTCTACAATGTCATTGAACTCCTTAATGTGCAGGTATGGCATCCCGGACTCCATTCCATGGAATGTGGGAAGGTGGTTTAGGAAATGGGGTTTAAAGATGTAGTTAGCATATCCTAGGTAATTGTTTCTAATGCCTTAGGGGGAATTGGTCCAGGATGGTGTGAGTTAGTCATTCATGGTTTGATCAACTGCATTCCCCAAGTTTGGGGCTGCCTCATTTGGGTTTCCATTTTGGTTCCCACCCGGGTTTATGAGTTGGTTTCTTTGAAGGCCTTCCATTGAAATTGGCTCAATTTTAGACTCTAGAGTATTAGGAATATTAGGATCTAATGGAATGAGTTCCCTTGGTGTACTTGACTACCCAACCCCAGGACCATCCACCCTAACTAGACGGTTTGATTGATCGCGGGTGTAGGCGGGCATGCGCTAAAAAAACGAGAAAGGGAAAAGATAAGAGAATTTGGATGAGAAAAGAAGAAATGGGGAAGAATATAATGGGTGATTATATGACTTAATTGGATCCCCGGAAACGGAGCCAAAATTTGATTCTTGCTCAAATTTACCCAAGAGATTAAGGTAGAACTGTCCTTGTATTCTAGCTTGGGTTGTCGAATCCACAGAGACCTAAGAAGTAACCTTTAGACACGCACATTCTATAGACTATTTTAGACTATTAAGTGGACAACATGGATTGATTTTAGTCGATTTTAGAGGATATGTAACATATTTAAGTGAATTTAATTTAAAAGAATGAGTTGATCCTAGGTTATCGCTCTGGGGGATTGGACATATTTCTTTTTTAATGATTTCAATATCTTATATTTGAGATGGGTTCATTTAATGAGATAAAACAACATCATCAATTACTAGTTTAATGCATAAACCCTTTAATACTAATCACCTATACACTTGAAGGATCAATGTTTTGATCATTTCATGGTAAAGGATCGTATTATCACTTAAAGTGTGTGGCCTTAAATTCAACAAGGATGATGGAGTTTAAAATTCATCAAATAAAAATCTCAATTAAAGAAGTGATTATACATTAATGAGGTGATAACTAACATCCAATCCAGCCCATTGATACTCTCTTGGATCAACCCATTAGTGTGTTAGCCCTCCATTGATTTTATGGTTTAAATGGAAGCGGATAGTGGACTCATGAGGGAGGAAATAGAGAAGTAAAAAAACCCAATAAAATAAAAATCACTCCACCGTTCTGTGATAATATCACAAGGTTTGGTATGAACAAGTTCACACCTTGAACCAACGGTATCAAAGTGATAATGTGAAGAAAAGAATAATAAGATAAGACGAACTTTTATTAAGAAATAAGGATGAATTAAAACAACTTACATGTGAAGGAAGAACATTACAAAGAGAAATTGGCAGCATAACATTAATATGAAAACAAGCTCCAAGATTATCAACTCCTCCACCACCACTGCCTTAAATAGGAATTTTGGAAGCTTTGGGTAGATCCTCCAATAGAACAAAGTATCAAACTTGATTATGGTAGGCCTAGGGTGGTGTAATGTTTGTGGAATGAAGACTTTTCCACCCATGACCCGAAAAGGCATCTAGATTTTATGCACCGAACAGACGCGCATGAAACACCTTCTAGATGGCCGAATTTGGGTGGGCCATAGAAGACTTAAATTAATATCCGGATGTCCCCTAACATCCCGAAAAATCTAAGCCCAAAAGAAGTTATGGTTTTCGAGGTAGGGTTTAATTGTTGGGATGTTTTTCTGGGCCATAGAATCTGGCCCAAATTTTTATCTCTAACATGGGCTGCCTAAATGACCACCATGGAGGCCGAATTAGCATTAGATCTTGAAACTTGATTTGTTCCCATACATGTCCTCTAAAATCCCATGATGTTGAGATTTTTTGGGACTATATGTTGGGCCCCACAGTCTCATCAGTGGGATGATGTCCAATCCACCTTCTCTAGAATTGTTTCCTTTCATAACAAAATATCCCCAAATTCTTCCATGAATTTTCCATTGATCCTTGAATGAAACATGATCATATTGGAGTGTAGATCAATTTAAAAAAATATCAAATTAAAATATGTATAATCAGACGAATCATTTGGTACTTTAAATGATGTTTAAAAATGTACCACATAATAGTGCATTTTAAGATGGTATTGCAATCATAATGTGAAATGATGTTCAAAGTATAAAATGCACTCAAATGGTGTTTATGAATAATAAAT
This sequence comes from Viscum album, assembly GCA_963277665.1. Taxonomy (NCBI): domain Eukaryota; kingdom Viridiplantae; phylum Streptophyta; class Magnoliopsida; order Santalales; family Viscaceae; genus Viscum; species Viscum album. Next base: position 1,925,341,275 of record OY728128.1, on the reverse strand, counting down.
AACATGAATATTATATATATTACCAATGAATATTAGCCTCATTTAGTGGATAATCAGTATTACATGGCCCGTAGGCCATAGAGGAATTCATTGGCTGTAGGCTTCAAACATTACATACAAATCAGACTAAGTACTTCGAACTTCTCCTCCCCAAAATCTTCATTATGAAATCAGATATCCACCTTTGCATGGATGTTCATCTAGTAAATCCCACGCATTCATAGGAATTTCCCAATGGCAAGATCCATAACCTCTCATTTTTTCAATCTGTTAATCTTCTTCTGTGGTGAAACCTCCTTGCTCATCCTCCTTGTAGAGCATGTTCCTTGTAGGTTGTCTGGTTTGCATCTACACTTAACGGTGGGCCGAAGGCCTTGAGATGGCCCTAAGGCCTTACTAAACTGAAGGAATGTTTGGACCGAAGGCCTTAAAGGACTCCGGGACTAAATTGGTGGCCTGGAGGCCCTAACGGGGGCATATTTCCAATTGCTAGAGTGTCAAACATGGACTGCTACAGTTCCCGCTACAGTAACACATAGTTCCCGCTACATTTGCACTATTGTTTTTTATTATATTTATCTTTTTACAACCATATAGTTGGGGTATTGAATTTGAAAATAAATTTAAAAAATAAATCATTTTTTATCATCGTATATTTTAAATCCAACCAGAAAAAATGTAAAAAAATCTATCATTTATTTCAATTATAAAATGATTGATATGAATTAACCTTCATATTTTGTGATTTTTTCTAGTTTTCTACAAAACTATTATCTCTTAAATACCTTAAACATTTTAAAAAAAACTTTGGTTCAAAATAACCAATGTAAAACCCGTATTTACTAAATTCCAAACTATTCCACCTCTAGTTAGCTGATGTAAAAATCCCAAAAACCCACACTGATAATGTTTTTACATTGGCGGGATGCAATACAAAAAACATATAAATTTTTATGTGATTATAATCAATTTCTCAATATATTGAGTATGTACTATTATTATTGGTTTTCATTTTGTTAAATATTGTTATTATGGTTTGAGTTAGTGGTTTATGATAAAATTGTATAATTTGGAATGATTCAACATGGTGTGGAGCACTATAAGGTGGAATAACTGAATTTTACATTATATATGCAGTTTAGGTCATGGGAGTTTGTTAATGAACTATTGAGATTCATTTATTTGTGAATATTAACACGTAATGTTATGGATAACCGTTGATACGATCAAAAATATATTACATATTTTTATATAAATATTCATTACATATCATAAAAATACATTCTATAGACAAATAAAATTTAGATTATTTGAATAGTATGCATGAAAGGTAATTATTTTCATGATTGATATTCTATATATCCCAAAACATTCTTCACGTATAGTACAATTGTATGATTATCATTCTAAAAATTCTTATTCATAAAATCGGGAATGTTGAATCATAATAATGGGTGAGCTGAGATGCTCAGTAAGGGTAAACATGTAGGAAAATAATAAATGATCCCATTTCATAATAAGATAAGAACATGGGTATGAGAACACGATAGTAATTTACAAAAATTATATTAAATAAGTCATGATCATAATTCATGAGTCATGGAATATGAATTAATCCAAATAAAATAAATATTTATAATCATAAATTTGAAATTATGATCCCTGGTGTATGAAATGAAAGTATAACATTGGAATATGAAACAAGTATAAAATTATATAATCATAGTATTGTGAACATATAAAAATATGAAAATGAATAATAATTTTATTAAGGACATATTTTCATGCCTCTATAAAAAATTATATACATGAAACTATGATCACACATTAAACTGTGTACATTTAAACTATAAAAAATTCCACACTTAATATTGTAGAAACAAAATTTGGTTCTTGTATAACACAATTACCTCATGAGAAATGAAGCTATACCAAATGAATTAGTGGGATATATAATTCTTGTCCCACAAAAATAATAATGGAACCATATATAACTTTTTTGAAATTTCATAACAGTATTAAATATTTTAGCACAGTACAAACCATGGAAAAGAAATCGATTTCATAATTATTTCATCATAACATAATTATCATGTGGGAAAATAAAACGATTCATAGATTATTTCATAAAACATATTCATCATAAGCTATGGAGGTAAATAAAATGGATGGTATCAAAAAATCATATCCTAAGATAAGAACAAAAAAACCGTAAAATTCATGATCATAATTATTTGAAATAAATAAATTCAAAAGAAATTTTAAATAATATAAAAAGAAATATTTCCTTCATGTTGCCTAATATTGGGGAGTATAGAAATAATATTATAATTAGTTGTGTAACACAAAACTCGTCTCAATGAAACAACATTGAGACGGAGAACCCTTATAGTTTGTGTAATATATGAATCATATCCTCAGGAAAAAGAGAATAATATAAGGATTTATGAATCCACATAATTTCCATAATATAATATTATAAAATTCATGATCATTATATAAACCCCATAAAATAAACATGTAGTGAATATAGAATATTTTCAAAGAAGTAAAAGTGATATGAAAATCAATTCCCAATGTGTCATATTTATCTATACATATATGAACATATAATATAAAAAATACATATATCTAATAATTATAATGTAGAATTTTAATAAAATAAATTTTTACTACATATCATTCCCTTATACTTTCAAATTACCTTTTTATAAATAATTCGGTATAAAAACCATCAATTGGGTGAATACTCCTTTGTTTCCATTCATGTTTGGGTTCAACGGTTCCTGTTAGTACACCTTGGGAATGGTTTCATCATATATAATTAATATTCATTTAATAATTATCACATTTATTAATTATATAAATTTATATAACCATTCATTTAAAATGTGATGAAAATATTAATTACATCAGTTCGTGGTGACGGTAGTCAATACGTATGCATGGGTGATGTCTTAGTTTTTCAAAGGATTGAATGAATGAAAATTAGATAATTAAAAAAAATATAATAATAATTAAACCATATATATGCTATATATCTTTTAAATATATATCTATTAAAATATAATTATAAATAAAAAATAAAAAATGAATCACATCGCCTAGTATAGGTGGTAGTCAACATGTACGAATGAGTGATGTTATCATTTTCAAATGGATGAGAAAGAGAGATAAAATTATTATAAAATCAACATAAATAAATGAATTATATTATATATAATAATTTAATCATGGTAATAATGTTACAGAACATTAATTTGAGGTTTAAGAATAGATAAACATGAAACAAATTTGGAACAAATATATACCTTGTTTTTAGGAACCCCCCGTTGAGAAGATTCGTAAGGCTTAATTAATGCCTATTTTGGGAAAACAAACACCTAATGTCATAGATAATTATTTTTTTAGATTATTTAGAATATTAAGATCACATTAACGGAATGAAGTGGTTTGGAGAAGGGAAGACGATAGATTCCCTTTTATAGGTGAGGTGAGTGGCACACGTGTAATTATTAATATTAATAAAAAATAATTAAGTCACTCACATAGGAATGTGGATATAAATTCAGAAAATTTTAATATATGAACAAACTTGATTCATAAATGCATGTTTAGATAAGTGTTTAGGTCATTTTAACCTATATATCTTTATTTTAATCCCTCATTAACCCTCATAAACATTATATTGTTAACAATATTTTAATCACAATTAAATTTTATTATGGTTATAAATATAGAATCCTTTTTTCTGGATTCAATTATCTGAATTGGAAGGAATTAATTCTAATTTCCACATGAATACATGTAAAAACTATTTTTTGATAAATTCATTTTTGAACTAGAAACAAAATTTAATCAAATTACCAACCTATTAATAAAATAAATTAATTTATATATTTTACTAAATATAATACCTAAAATATTCATTAAAAATATTATTTAAATGAATTTAATTTAATTTATTATGATAAAACATATTGCACAAAAAATGAGTTTTCCAAAAAAGTTCAGGTATTTTACATTCAAAAGATATTATTTTCATTTCTAACAAATTAATAACCACAAAATTAATTTTATAAATGTGTAAATAGTAATTTTTAATCTCTTTAAATAACATAATTATTAACTAAATAATACATATACAAAAAAACATCTCTAAAAAATTTATTTGAAAATAGTTATTTTGGATCGCTAGTTTTTCTAAATTGAATTAGATATTATTTAAAACTATATAATATCATTTAAATAGCTTATTATATGATAAAATTTATATTGTATAATATTAGTTAACATATATTTATGGTTTCTAACATAACAATATGTCAAAAAATTTGAATTGAGGATAAATATATTCTAATTTCATAGTGTTACATTCATCCCAATTATAATATTTTTTTCATTTGAAATTTTATTTTTAGGATAAAAAAAGGATGAGACCTCCACATCATCACAGAATTGGGCTCCGATGTAGCATCACCCAATTTATGTTTTCACCAAAGATCTTCAAAGAGGTGAGTACTCATGTTCCATATCACTTTATCTCAATAATCGAAAATATCCACTAGTTGTTCCGTATATTAATGATCATAATCATGTTGGAAACCCACTACATTCAAAACCTAAGATGGTTCAGGTATATACATAATTATAAATGTTACATTGAATTTATAATGATCTTGAGAAAGGTTTTCTGGAAGAACAATATTAAAATATACCATCCTGATGTCATCAAGAATATAATGTGGATTGACATATCACGGGTTTATATTTCCCTTATTTCCAAATCATATAACATTATTCAATGGAGATAATTGTTGAAAACCCATATTATAAAATTCATACTCAAGATATATGCTATGAATTAATATATATATATTTTTCAAATATATTCTACTCGGATGTATTGTTAAATGGCTCTAAACATCTCTACTATTTCCTCTGGAAGTTAATGTCCCAAAAGATATCATTATCCAACTTCATCCATGATCATTGGAGTAATACACTTTGGTCCAAAAAATGATTCATTAATATATATATATATATATGAATGTTCTAGTGTAGGATATTATTGTTAGAGAAGTCAACCCTATAAAATAAGTGATCCCAAATAACATTTGAATTCATAAAATAAAATATTAATATGTATTCTATGTTTTTAATAGTCCTCGTAGACTTACCATATTCATAATGATGATATACAATACTAAACATCAACACTACATCCAAATTATGAAAAATACTACTATAAAACGTGGAGGAAAACATAAAATACCAACTATATAAAAAACAATGTATTATGTCATGAAACCTTACCACTTAATTGTTGTATTTCCTTAAAATATTATTAAGATAGAAATATTTTTCATATTTTAATTTACATTAATGACATCATAAGGTGATTGAATGCAAAAAAAATAACACAATGAAATTTATATATTTTTTGTGAGTTCGATGATGAAATAATGGTTGTTGTTTTTTATTTTACATTCAGGTGTGGGTAATGGTAGTAGAATAAAATAAGACTTATGTTTCACATTATTAACTTGGTTAAAAAATTAGTATCAAGATACAAAATATAAAATATCCATTTTTTAGTTCAACTGTAACTAAATTTAAATACTATTTTACATTTTCATACATCAAGGATGAATAGAAAACATTGAACTATGAGATTAATCCAACACCACATTCATCAAATCTATTTTTGAACAGGAACATACATGGTTCCTAACCCTTATAATTCCATCAGAATAACATTTGAACTAAAAAAAATCCTCACCACCTTCTATAGTTCCACGCATTCTTTAGATTCCTCTTTATTCCAGACAAGGAAGGATGGTTGAATATTCATCAACTAACGACATGATGGGTCCCATTTTATCATTATTTTTGGATCCATAGTATTAAAATCCATAAGTATTGTTTTTCTTTCAATCCTCGTAATCAAAAAAACAATATAGACTTTCTAACGTAGACCATTCAACACATTTTCTCCTTCCATGAAAGGTAATGTATTGAGTATTCATAATTATTAATCAAATCTAACCATATATTTTAACCCTTAATCAACTATTTCTATATTAATACATATTTTAACAATTGATGATTATTAAATATATCAAATATTTTTCCGGAAATATAATTCCACCTTGTTTCAATGTAAAAAACATTATGTCTAACTATAGATCATGATTTAGGTAAATTCCCTCATGAATTTTAAATTAACCTGAGGCATCACATATCCACATATCATTTTCAATGATGATTTATCCCAACCAATTTGTCGATGAAACACTATAGTTCACAAACCCATATCTACTACATGTGAGTGTTAGTATTTCTATAATGAACTACAATATAATCAGTTTCATGAAATTTTATTCACATTCAACTATCAAAAATAATATGTATTCCTTCAATGCTAACATGGTTATTGGATTTGATAGTAGTAAAAATTTATCAAAATACATTTATAATGTCCAATCATCCAAATAAAACTATATATCTTCACAATCACAATTGTTCAAGGTCATTTCTAAATAATAAGTTATTTAAAGGATCCATTAATATTTCCTCTCGTGAAATTATATAACATAATAATAAAACATTTTATTGATAGAATTTAGACTTTGTATATTTGTCACTCCATTTGTCCTTCCTCACGCTGGCCAACTATTGTAACCATAAGGTTTATATTAAATATATGGAAAGTATTTTCATTGGTTCTGTGATTTGATGATTCGTGGATTTGGAATGGGTGAATCCTAGAAAAAATTTGGTTGATAATTATATTTTTTGATATATATTTTTTCATTAAAACTATGTATTTATATTTAAATATTAGACTTGTTTTAATATATTTTTTGTTCATTTTATAAAGGAATTTATTCAGAGTTCGACAAAAAATTAGCTTAATATACCAAGAGTATCCCTACATTGTACACCTAAATAGATATAGTGACATCACGAAGAGACCAGAATGGTCATGCATATGTTTAAGGGAGTTTAGATGTTTGTAGTGTGTGCATTGAATACATAGGGAAACAAGGTCTGTGGTGTGTATGAGGTAAAAACTATAAGAAAAATATGATTTCGTGTCAGAGTATTGAAATTAATTTTTTCAGAAACGACATTAATAGTTACATGTGAATATTTTATTATATATATTTTTATAAAACTACCATTACAATATTTTTTATACTTAATTCCAACCAACATAAAATAAATTTTTTTACATGATATTTACGAAACCCTCATCTTATTTACTCATGAATACACCTAACCTTCTCTCAGTCTTATACATTATTAACATTTTAAACTTTTTTTTCTATTTTTCTACTAATTCTTTAATAATTTTTCATTATTACCTTACACCTTATATTATTTGGTCCCCAAGAACCCTAATATTCTCAACTCATTATCGTGGTAAAATATTTTTGTTGCTTCAACTGTCTAATTATTGTTTTTGATAACACCTCTCTCAAATTTTGAAGTATTTTCCATGATTCCACTACCCATATGTTCATTTTTCTTTTTTTAGTAAGTATATTCCATTTTAGGTCGCCATATTTTGTATTTTCATTATTTTATTTTTAGAATTTTCATTAATAATTTTTTTGTAAATTGTATTAATCTATTCATTTCTTACGAATATTTTTTTCAATTAAAAATAATGTTTTTTTAAATTTGTCCAATATTAGAGTTTTTTGTGATTGTAATTTGTTTTTAGTTGTAACCATAATTATTTATAATTTTTTGTACTTATTATTTTTTTATCATTGTAATATTTTTGTGGTTCAAATAATAATTTATAATAAATTCTCTAATATAAATTTTAATAATTATTATAATAATTTATGGCAATTTTTATTATTTTTTTTCATTTTTAATATTTTTAAATATATAAATTATCTATTAAAATTTTATTCATGTTGATATATTTTCATGTTTATATTTTTTAATTTTGTTTGTGCATATATATTTTATATTTATTCATATATTCATATATTATGAAATGTCTTTAGGTAATTAATGGATTGTAATCTTATAAATATATGATGATCTAGTCCTCAATATGAAAAAGGGGTTAACAACTTATTAGATATTTATTAATGAAATAATTAAAACAAATATGTTATATACTTTCGAAGCATGAGGTGATTGAATGAGCGCAAATAAGGGTATAAATAAAAAAATTCGAATTTATTTTCCATATTTTTACATGTTTTTCTTCGTAATAATACAATTTGGATATAATATGGAGAAATAAAACATAATTCAAGACCTAATGATGATGAATATGTTCAATATGAGATAGGGGAATGATTGTATAGCAATTTACTATTCATATCCACCATTCCATTACTATTTTAAACTAGTTTTGTATTGAAAAAAAAATTATAATACAAAATTTAACAGAATTATTGATTAAATAATTTTGTTTTTATCACTGTTAAAAAGGTTTTTTTCTCATGTTTTGATGATTTCAATTATCGTGGAGGAGATTCAGAGTGCATATGATCATGTAGAGGGAAAATGGGTATGTCTGTATTGATACCCATGAACACATATCAACTGTTTTGAATATTCCTCAAAATACATGAATCGAAATGAGATACATTTTTGTGATATGATCCTTAAATAATTTTCATACAACTTTAATGAAGTAATTGAACCCCAATTAATCAATTTAGAGGCCCAGTAGAACCGATCAGTATAATAAATTAATCTACACTGAGTAAAATATTTTCCTCTGTATTTTAGAAATATCTCTTATTATATACTCTATATGGCCACGTACATTGACTTGGAGATAGAAATGCGGTATGAAAAAAAGTTTTAAGATTTTTTAAAAATCGATATAAGATTGTCAAGTGGCTCAAAACCTAGGGATAAATGGTTTCATGAAATCAAGGTTCCCCTATCTTCCTCCCATTTTTACTATAAAAGAACACCATGGGCACCACATTTGGAAATTTGACCAGGAGTCAAGGTGATACCATTTTGGAGTCTCAAGTCAATCCTCTCATCATCCCTTGAAGTTTTCAAGGTTTTGGAAGTTCTACTTCTACATATTTTTTTCCTCCCCTCCTATGGAGTTATAAACTCTTCATGATTACCAGGGGAGGAACATGTTATACCTTTGAGAATTTTTTTTATAATAATTGGATTTTTTCATTTACATATATATTTTTACTTTTTATTCTTCATATTGTATTATTCTTTTATATATTTAAAAAAATTTATGTCTTACATGACTCATATGTTCATGTTTGGAGGTAATCCTTCAACGTGTGTTTACTTGGTGAGTTTTAGTTATGAAGTTGAACACTAAACACCCAATCATCAATGGTATTCAGTGAATCATTTTATTTTTTCAACTAAACCCTACGTGGTATCCTATTATAAAATTTTTAACATGTTGGTTCTAGGTGTTTCATAATATAGATCAATATATCATAACCCAATCTCTTGAAGCGATGAATGATGAGCATCATGATATTTCCTTAATTTGATCATGATGTATCAAATTTGTTAATTTCTATTGTCATTTATTGATTTTATATATATGATTCATTTTAAATAAAATAACAAATTTAATAAAATCCCATTCCCCCATTTTATAAAAAAAACAATTATTTTTAAATTAATGATTTAAGGATCTATCATGAGAAGACCTCGTGTTCCTGCTATAATGTCAAAATTCTAGTAAAAACTAAACAACTAATATGACGTGCTTAACAAGATGATGAAAATTTGCAACATTTCAGGGGATAAAATATCATTTTTAATATTTTTTTCTTTTCATTTATTAATTTTACATATTAATTAGTAGTCCTTTCAAATATCCCCCAACCCTTTTGAGGATTTATTCTTTTTTTATTTATGATTGTTTATTAATCTATCTCTCTCTCTCTTCCTATATCCATCTCTTAATTATATAGTATAACATTATATTTTATTTTATCCTTTACCCATTTATATGTGATTTTATTTTACCCATATTCAATTATAAAAAGAAAAAAATAATAAAATAAACATCACAACTTATTTACATGACCTAATGAGAAAAGGAAATACTAATTGAATTTGAACTTCTAAATGATAATAATATTCAATAACAATTAGATTATCTTGATTATGAAAATATAGTATCCTTGAGGAATCCTATTTTGATTTTATGTGATTTAAAAAAATAAAAAAATGAACCAAATCAAATAGCAGAAAATATGGTTACAAATAACTAGAATTTCAAAGAACTGTCCACCCCAGATGTGGAGTACTGACCTGCGTACAAACAATACCCTAAATATGAAGCCAAGCTTTTCCTAAGATCTAGCGTCATACACCTTCATCCAAAATACCATGTTCATTCCATTTAGGAACCTTACAAACATCTTATAGAGTTTCACGCTCTGTGCTCCACCATTAAACCAGAAAATGTGCCTGAGAATCTCAGTAATGTAATAAAATTCTCTTTCTCTTGTGATGGTGTTTTCAAAGACTAGATGAAATATATAACTCCCACAATGGGTGGATGTAATAACCATAAATGAATCTTTAAAGAGAATATTATCCTAGACTCGTGAATAGTATCAATTAGAAAATAAATAGTTGGAATTAGGCAATCATATGGAGAGACCCCTCAAAGGGAGATAACCTTCATGTATATTAAGAGAGATTCAAAATAATTTTCTCTAGTTTCCATCAACACCAGAAATGGTAACTATTTATAATTCAATATTTCTATGGGGGACATATTCCCATTGATAATGGTATGATAGATGATATTTCAAGTTGTGCCATTGTTGATAAAACTCCTTTCACTTCCCCTGAATTAATAGCCAATATGGATCAAATGACACAACAATTTGGTGCACGAGAAATTTCACTTACCTGAGGCATATATGAGATAAGTCCTTAATATCTAGAATATAATGGTGTATAATATACATTATTATATTCATACCCTTCTAAGGAAATTATCTCACAGACAAAGTAACTCAAACTATTCTTATATTCCATTGTATTGTGGTATTTTTTCTAATAACACTCATTTTTATGACCAATGCATGCTACTACATGATTAATCTGAGTCTTGTGTTGCAGTATTTTAGGGGAATACTTTTCAGAGAGTTCCACCCTTCAATCAATATCAATTTAAGAAAAACACAAACCCCAAGTGGAAAGAACAAGCCTAGTTAAAACAAGGAGGAAACTTAATCAACCCTAAATAGAACTTTTATCTACAAGGCCAAGGTATGAAACCATATTATCCTTGAACATCTCAAATCAATCCTCCTACCACCAAATTTGAACCACTATATAAGGATATGGTGCTGAAAATGGAATAAAAAATCCCCATGTTCTAAAATACCACACAATTGGCTAATCAAAACAAAAAACCTCACATGGTAAAACTGGTAAACACCAATGGTGAAATTAAGAAGCATGTTTTGGGATAACTACCATCCCAACAAGTTTCTAATCTAAAAGAAAATGTAATATATTTGTAATGAATCTTATTAGTGGTAAAAATGATTCTTCTTCCAATGATTCTACAAAAAGGTATGTCCCCCTTTTGAATGTCTCATTTCATACACTCAAAAGAATCTAATGATGAAAAAATCAAAAAATCTAAACAAATTGACATTGAGGAATACACTGAACAATCCATTATGCTACATTTCGACCAAATAATCTCTATATATAAGAAAAAATCTGATAATGAGATGGATGAAGAGATAATGGATAAATTTAAAAAGCTACAAGTTACCATTCCATTATTGGATGAATTTAAAAAATAATGTTATATGGAAAATTTCATAATGGGATTTCCACCAATAGATGGCGAGTCAAGGGGAATAAGAGATTCAACCTATGAAGAAATGTCTCATCCTTGATTCAACCAATAATGAAAACCAAATTCAAGTATCAAGGAACAATAAAAATATCTTGAACCATAGGGAAGAAATTATTTTCATATTCTATGATATATTTAGTAGAGTCAATTTTTGTAATGACATACTCTGTATAGACTTACTTGAATGTTTTATAGCTTTAAATAATGGTTATTATCATTCAAAATTCCAACTAGAGATCAACATGCCTATAATGATTGATCAAGGATTTCCTCATAAGAGTGAATAATATCATCTTCCCTGCATATATATATATTATTGAGATTGAAGATACTCAAACCCAAGGACATGATCCCCTCATAAATGGGAGGTCATTCCTTAAAATAGAAAGGATGATCATCAATGTTCACAATGGAACACTATCTATAGAGTTTGGTCAAGAAAAGGTATGATTTAATATCCCTGAATTTATGAACACCACCTTTTAAAAGCACTCAACTATTCAACTATATTCTATAGGAGTGATCTCAAAAAACAAACACATACACTATTCTATCATAGACAAATACTCTCATTCATTTCCCTCTTCTTCACCCATGGATGACTTTTGTTTTGATTCCTTTCTGTGGTGTTGTGTGGGTTCAAAAAAGTTTAAATTATGTTCTTTAATTGATGAGTGTGTTAATTCTGAGATACCCATGATATTCAATGATTTTGAAAATCTCATTTCCATATATTATTTTTCATTAATGTATAAAAAATAGTATATAGATAGTTTCGTAGGCCTACTCCCCCTAAATCCTATCGCTCATTCCAACACCACTATTTTTTGAATTAAAACAAATTCCTTCTAATTTAAAATTTGAAAATCATGAGGGTATTGAACAATTTATTATCATTTTTGCCTCTAAACATTCTCCACATTAGGAATTAATACTACTTATCCATTTAACGTTGTGTAAAATTGATATTGGATAGACATTGGATAATATTCTCAAGATTATCTCCTATATTTTATACACCATATACATTTAGATGATAAGTCTAAGCTTGTATGAAAAGATAAATTCCAGTAAATTTTGATTCTCTTTGAAGTGTTAAAATTATATGCTAGTAAATTTATTTATATTGAGATTTTTTGACCTGTATCTGATTGTAAATGGGTAAGCCCGGTGAAAAGTTTTCCCCAACAAGACAATATTAACAATATTTTCCAATGAAAGAAATAAAAATAGTTCCAATACATGTGCAAAACAAATGGCGGGTATTTATTGACTACTATTTACTAAATAAATCCATGTGAAAGGATAACCTTTATTTAAACTTCATTGACCAAAATGTTAGAATTATTGGTAGGTAAGTCCCATTATTGTTTCTTTGATGACTATTCGAGTTATTTTTAAATCCTAATAGCTCGTGAGGATTATGAAATGACACCAATTAACAATAAATAATGCACCGTTACATAAAAAAGTTACCTTTTTATCTATGGAATTATCCTAGTTCTATTTAGTGATGAATGATCGCTATTGTTTTACTACCTTATAAATTGTATGGAAGAATTTATTGATGATTTTATGGATTATTAGACCTCCTTTTATAACTAATTGGAACACGTTGGTTTTCCCCCATCACTCTTTTGAAAAATAAATCATATTAAATTATGAAGAATACCATTTCAACGTTTTGAGGGGGATATTTATAGGGGATGTAATTTCAATTTATGGAATTCAAATGGATAAAACAAAAATTGAATTAATTTCAATAATTCCATGTCAAAAATGTTTTCATGAGTCGCGACCATTTAGGGACACTTTGTCTCTCAACATATAGCTCGAATGTTACATGACTCAGAACATTATTTTCAAACATTTTATAGAGATACTAATTGGTTTTTAAAGTATTTTATAAAATATAAATTCATAGAGAATATCTCCAGGAAGAATGAAATACCTAATAATCCATGTAATTTTTTAAGAACATCAGTGCATGTAGAATTGATATCAGGGGGCCATTTGAAAATTCATTTGGCTTCATGAACATGTTATTGTATTTGGAATATGACTCTAAATGGGTGGTAGAAAAGGAAACTATCACTGATGACTCTCGAGTGGTTGTTGATTTTTTGAGGTCCAATTTCTTTGGTGCGTTTTTTTTCCGAGATTCCTCATTTCTGATAAGGTTTCATATGTTTTCAATCAAAACATCCAACATTTTCATCATAATTATGTGGTTTTTCATAAACTATGTACGAAATATCAATCCCTAACTAAAATCCAAAATGAAATATCATATCAATATGTCATGTAAATATTAGAAAAAAATTTACAACCTAGTGGGAATGATTGGAGTTTTTACTTGATGATGCAGTTTTGGCATACCGTATAACTTTTAAAACCCTGATCAGAATGTTACCATATAAGGTTGTGGTTGTGAAACATTTTTACAAACTTGTAGAGTTATAAAACCATGCATATTATGTTGTAATACTATTTAAAATGAATCTTTTATATTTATGTGATGATATAAAGATATATATATTTAATAGTGGGATGAAATTAAATGTGATGTATTTGAGATTTATTAGATATATAAAGTGAATAGAAAGTATATACATGATAGTATGATTCATCATCAAATGATCCATATTAGTGAGAAGTTTCTCATGTACAATTCTATGCTAATTATCTACCAAATAAAACATCATTTCTGGTGGATCAGTCATTATACTATTACCAATGGTTACCTTTTGGTGTAATACATGATTTATATTTCTAGATTGGCTGATGTATTACAGTAAATGGGTATATACCAGAACATGTTTATGCATATTTTCCAAAGAATTTAATTTTCAAAATCCACCATAAAGTATCAACACACCAGTGATAGCCACAAAACATTATCCTTTTATCCCACATTATCTGTTATTATAGTAAGGACATAGTGCACAATATGTTTTTATTTGGGGGTGTTTAATATCCAAAGTTGTTTTGGATTTTCATTTCATTTACTATATTTTCTCATTAATCATGATGAATAAGTTTTTTTTACTTTCACCACATTTTCGATTTCATTTGTATTTTCATTATATTTCTTTATTTTTTTTTCACTTTTCTCCTACTAAATTTTATTTTAACCCCCCCCCCACCATGTTACCCTCTCACATTAATGTTATAATGTTAATTTTGATTCCCACATTATATTGGAAAATTATACTCAATGAATAATAGATTTTATTGAAAATTCTTCAAGAGTTTCCCTGTTTATTGTTTTTTTAACATTTAGAAAATTTTGCTTCAATGATGAAATGTTTTTTTAGTCTGAATTTGACATTAGGATGTAATTTTTATAAAAAAATTCAATTATATAAATAAATTTATTTCCATGAAACCTTTGAGTTGATTGATACCCCTTATGTGACTAGATTTTGGGGAAATTGTGCCCCTTACTATCTCCACACACTTCTTCACCAACCCATGAAGTGAGAATACTTCACACAAAATAGAAGTAAAATATAAGTTAGTTTAATATTTATCTTCTATATAAAATTATATTTATATATATTAATTTTTTATTTAATTAATTTCAATATTTTACCTTATTGACCTATGCGTCTGTATGTGTTATCAGAATTTTTTAGGCCCCCATCAAAACAATGTAACAAATTTTTTTAAAAAGAAACACCAAAAAATTGTGGCTTCTTTTTTGGTCAGATCAAAGACCAATCATTCACAAACTATGATATTTTTATAACTATTATAGTTAGTTTCATGAGGAGACTGAAAAACAGTTGAGTGATGATTGTGATATTTGTTCAAAGTTCAACATAAAAAACAATTAGAATAAATTAGGGGAGTGATGAAATGTACAACATATGGGGATATCTCGGTTGATTGATTAAGGTTAAAATTTTGGAAATTCTTAACATAGTGGGTATTTAAATTTGATTGGGAAGGATATAGGTAATGTGTGGAGTAAAAAATAATTAATGTATAAACATGTTAAAATAACCTATATTTACTGGAATTAATGTGGAATGAATAGCATGGAATTATTTATGCATACACATGCACCAACATGGAGAATTAGTCACATGAATGAATTTTTTATTTATTTATCATTTTAGAATTATTCAGCTCTTTTAATTTCATTATAATACAATTTATGAGACATCCATTTCCATGATCAGTGATAATAACACCTTGGTGTAATTTTTTTTTATTTTTTTTTAATTTCTATATAGGATAATATTAAAATTTTAATTTTAATATTCATGATTTTTGGAATATATCCAAGTATAATTTTGGGAAATATTACTTCTCCATGGAGTGAAATTTTTTAGGTGTGGTGGTGTGATCACATAGAGATTCCTTGTTCGTTTACACACATATACCACTAATTTAAACTGTGTTTGTATTGAAAATGATAATAATAAAAAAATTTGACATCATGATTGATTAAATAATGTTCTATTTTTCACAATTAAATGGGTAAATTTCACTAGTATTGATGATGTCCTTGATGGTGTAGGTGATTTGGAGAGACAATTATGGGGTGGAAGGTAAATGGGACAATCTGTATGAGAGCCCATGAATAGATATCCACTATTTTTCATGTTCCATAAACTTTTTGCATTAAAATGGGATGAACTTTTGGGAGACTATCCATAAATCTGTGGGATACAAAATTAATGAAGGAAACAAAGCCCAATTTACCTATTAGGAGTCCCAACAGAACCAATCGTTCCAATATAATTAATCTACACTATGTCAAACTTATGTCTCTTTATTTAGGAAATATCACTTATTATACAAATTATTTCGCCTAAAAATTTGACATGGAGATAGAAATGTGGTCTCCCAATGGGATATTAGTTTTTTTAAAATCAATATTTGATTGTATAGAGGCATAAAATCATGGTTCATGTGGTTTCTCAAAAGTAGTGTGCCTGAAACCACCACTCATTTTTCCCATAAAAGAACACCATGGGCACAAAATTTGGGAGTTTGACTAGAAGGAATGGTGCTACAATTTTAGAGACTCAAAGGATTCCTTCCATTATCTCTACAAATTCTAGATTCTATGGAATGTTCTACTTAAATGGCTTTTTCATCCTACACTCTCATTGAGTTCTAAACTCATAGAGATCAGATAGGGAGGATCATGTTGTAAATCTAGGATGTGTTTTTAAAATAATTGAATGGTCATATTAATTACAGTTATTTGTGTTTTTTCACATTGTGTTTTATTTTATAATTTTATGTACAAATATGTGTTACTATACTCATATGATCTTGTATGGTGGTACTCAGTCATGGGATCTTTCACCCATCGTCAACCACTTCTTAACCACCATTCAATTGTGGTGGTTTTTTGGTTCATATTAGTCAATTGATCTAACAAAATCACTTCTATGTATATGTAAATTCATTTCATGGTAAAACATTGAAATAAAATAATAACATATAAATCATGTTTAGTTTTCGTGTGTTTCATTGGTGAGTTTATGTTGTGATGTCAAACAAAAATCACCTAATCATTGGGGTTATTTGATAAATCATTGTGTGTTTCCGAATGAAACCTATGAGGTATCATATTATAAACTCATCAATATTCTGGTTCTAGGTGTTATAAAAATTGGATTACAATATCACAACCCTATCCATTGAAGTGATGAAGGATGAGCATCATGAGATTTCCTTGGGATGATTACAGTTAATCAAATATTTTTTATGTCATCTTGTAGTGATTTCTTTTATATGGTTCATCTTAAATCCCAAATATCCAAATTTAATACAATCTCATTCTCCATTTTCTTAATAAAAATAATTCTTTTAAAATTAATGATCTAGGGCTCCATTGAGAGATGACATATAGATCCTTATACAGTATGAAAATCTAGTAAAAAATAAAAAATTAATTTGACGCACTCGACAACATGATCTAAGAACATCTTGAATAATTAAAACATGATTTAGGTTTTGAAAAATTGAAAAAGATAAATGTGTAAAATTAATCTATAGATATACTTAGAAACCACTATTCTCTAGTTTCACTACATTTTTTTGTTATCAAAAGGAAATATAATAGTTAAATTGAAATCAATACAAGGATGGAGTGATAAAAGATTCACTATATTCTATGAACATTTAAAAGGGGTACATCCATAAGTTAATGGGCTTCAAGATTCATATTTTGAAGCATAAAAATAATATGTATAATGGGATTAGGGTATAAAATATTAATTCATTACTTAAAAACTATTTGATATATAGAGGGTAATTTAAATTTTTATCAGGATATTCTAAATTTAAGAAATCAAGATAAAAATGGATGGAAAATCCAATAGGTATTCATTATCAATGATAAGCACCAAACACCCCACTAAATCAATATTATATCCTTAAATGATTCAGAATTTAATAAATCACATTTGAAATTAAATTGATGCAAATAGAGTAAGATTTAATATAAATTAACCCATATCTAATTCAAACATACATTAGTCTACTATTTCAATTAAATATAATATATTTGATCACATATTTTCTGATTGAGGAAATCAGGTTTGAAATTTTAAATTGGTCCTTACATAGATAAAATGATCCATTTTAGATCCTATACATATATTATAGTTTATGTACTATTGTATTTGTACTCTAAAACTATTCCCCACATATATTTAAGAAGTGGAAATAAGTGATAATGATATTAGTGAATTTTAGAAAACAATATCACGAAAATGATATTGAGGTTTATCTATCAACATTTATTGATGTTTTAATATTTTTATGAGGGTCATGGGTTATAATGTTTGATCTATACAATAAATATTATTTTCTTTTATTTGTTATGACAATGATAAATATAAAAGACTTTCCAACATATAAAATTTTTTCTGGATATGGTGTGACATGATCTAGACCTTGTCTAATTTACTAAGATCGGATTTCATATCATCAATTTATGAATATAAGAAACACTATATATATGGGAGATCAATTAATTAATCAAATAAATCATCGTTATAACTGATGAAAAAGGAATACAATGATTTAAAAGAGTATCATTTTTCCTATAACCATTTTCAGTATGAGAATATGATGATAATATAAAAAACATTGTTTTCAAATTTGGACATGATGGAATTTATAATAATCATAAAAACACATGGAAGAAGATAAATTTTTTCAAGATATGATATAAGAGATTATTTCATGTTGAACATAACATTGATTTTTATCATGTTAAGGAAATAATTTATTATAGTCTAGTTGGAACATTTTTAAACATATTATTGAATAGATAATGTGGATTTCATTATTTATTGGATATAATAACCATTGAAATAAATTTATAGTTTACTACCAATATGGAAGGAAATATGGCATATTTTCCTCCTAATTGAAACACATTTAATAATAGTGAGAACATAATTTATTTTCTATTCCTTCATTTTATTAAATTTTTTAGTGGGTTTTTATAAGATAAGAAAAATTTGGTTGCATTGAAGGATGTATTGTTAATAGGGATAAAATCTAATGATCATTATTTATTGATGAAATAATTTATTCTAGTATTATTATGTGTCACACTATTAATACATGTTAGAAATACAATCCCTATCTTGTTTAGATTTTCAATTCAATTTGTAGTAAATTCAGTCATCCATATTTGTTAGATGTGTTGGTGAATGATTTTTTCATCATAATTTTTTAAATGGACATTAATTTATAGTATCATTTTTTGATATTATTTTTTATCATCTAATTCATTATATATAATAGATAATAATATATGGGCCAATTTATTTATGTTATGTGTATCATTTAGAAATATATATGAAGATTATGAAACGATGTGTCAAGAATCACCAATGACTAGAGGTCTCCGTTGTTCAATATTATATATCAGAAGAGGTTATGGACTTCTGTACTCATCATTTTTCTTCCTACATCATGAAATTAGATTGTTAATGGAGATGGTACGTTTTTTAAGGAATAAATAAAAAGGTTAATTCCATATAATGAACTGATTCATTAACATTTATACATTACAAACAATATAGGTGGGGATCCACCATATATATCATATCATATTACTAGATTAAATATATTATATCCACAAATAAATGATATTATTTTGATGAATGAATATGAAATCACATTTATTTCATCATTTAAAGGGAAATAAACACTAATTTATCCACATTAAAAACATTTAAATTTTAATAAGGGGATCATGTGATAATGTGACCATGTAGTCCAATTTTATAATTAATGGTCACAAATTTTATAAAAAAATGAGGATGAAAAGTGTACCATAAAAAATTATGGTGTAATGGTTATCACTAAATCTCATGTATTTTCAAAAGGTAAACAAAAAACCCAATTTTTGTTTCACAAACATTGTTTTTTGGATTTGAAAAAGATATATAGTAGTTCTATTATATAAAAAATTGGGTACTGGTATTTCTGTTTAACTAGAATGATAATAACAGTCATGTGAAACATGATGTGTATCGACATATAGTTTTTTTAATTTAAATTATTTAGTTGTAAGGATGAGTAATTTATCTTATAGATGGATGGAAAACGAATATTATTTGTTTATGACACATCAAATGATCATTGCTATATTTTTTACTAGGTAAAAATCATTTGTGTGACGAGAATATTTTGTATATTGAATAATTATTTAAAAATAATACATCAAATACATGATTACATGACAATAAAATGAATGAAATGTAGAAATTTTCAGTGAAACATGAATGTATCCCATTGATATGATATAGGAAAATAGACTATTACTCACCTAATTATTCAGGTAAATGTCTATTTTTTAAAAATAAAAAAGTTAAAATAAATGTTGTTAAGTTAAATATTTTAATATATATATTTTCAATATTTCAATAATATTTTTAAATATTTTTTATTCTTAGATCTATATATACATTTTTGTTCAAAACATTTTACCTCATCATTTTTTGTGAATATATATTTTTATATTCATCATTTTTTGGTATTCAATTTTTTAAATATAATAATTATAAATTTATTTATATTTTGAATAAAATTTTTTTTTACATATAACATTTATTTATTTATAATAAAATACATATATAAAAAATTAAACATTTCTATATGATAATAATTTATATCATTTATTTGTTAATTTTTTTATTCCCTAGTTTCAGGTATACATTTTTCTGAAAATTCTAACATTCAACTTTTTTTTATATTAATAACCAAAAACATAATAAATTTTATAATTATTAAATTTTTAGAAAATATTTTTACACATAGATTTGATAAAAGGCCATACATCATTCTAATTGATAGGCTTGGTATATGTGTAATTGATATCTGTAGATTTTTCATTTAAATATAATATTATTAATTAAGTTAATTAATGTAATGAATCTAATATTTCTTACAATTTTATTATATCTTTTTATTCATCAGATTGGATGTCACCTAATGATGGTGTGAATATGATTACACATTTATCGAAGAACTAACCCATACATGGAGTGAAGATGTTGAGTAATTACTTTACTGATATCAACCAACCAACTATCCCACATGTCATGTAGTTTATAACTTACCAAGCTATGAAAATTCATTTTACAAGACGTATTATATTCCCTTAATGGAGGACCATAGAAAAATCAATAAAATATTCGTCATGGGATTCGATAATGATAAAATTTTAAATTTGTTTATTTTTCCATCCACTGGTTTAAAAATTAATCATTTGATATAGCTAATAATTAATCATTTCAATTATATAGGGAATTTAAGATTCTAGTGAATAATAAAATTAAGAAAAAGTGTTTTACCATTATGAAAACCATATAAAGGGATTTTATTTATAATATAACTTTTTTTATGTTTTTTAGAGTAAACAAAATCAATATCCATTCTGTAATTAATGATTTATTTATATAGATACAAGAATGATGTTTTCCTCAAGTTAGTGGGTTGAAGCGGTTATAATATGTTTTCTTCTTTGTAAAATTTAATTTTTAAATTAATTATAATTACATGATAAAATTTTTATTATATAAATGGACATTGAAAATAATAACCAAAAGAAACTATCTTAGAATTTATACACTCCAAAATGGTGTTATGATATGTATCATTCTTTATGGAAATTATTATCAATAAAATTACGGAATTTAGGGTCAAGTAATGTATAAAAATAGAATAGGTTCTATATGAACCTCCATATCCCCCATATATAAAATAGAAAATGTATGAGAATGAAAAATATAACTACATTTATTATCAATCAAAGAATGTATATTATATAATTTAATGAAATTAATTATTTATTTTTCAATATTACTATTTTTTTAAATTTATCAACCTAATAAAACATTTCAAAATATTATTTTAGGACACCATTAAAAAATGACATAGTGGACCATTAACTCTAAAGGTTTAATATATATTCTAATAGTGTATTTAATAAATCTTGAACACCTTTTCCAAATCAGATGTTTTAAGGATGGTATTTTCTTTAGGATATTTTTTGGTCACACCCCTAGTGATGAATAAATGGGAGAGGAATATAAAGAATAAAACGTTTCCTTAAATTTTGTGCTATGACACTTTAAAAATTATATATATGATAAAATTTAATAAATTATAGTGGAAATACATTCCAAAGAGTAGAAATAGACACAACGTACTATATATTCCAACCCAAATCCCACACCTCCTAATTCATACATAACTATGTATTGTGGGATTTTGTACAAGTATCCCTATGTATATATTTGTACAATAAAAAATTATACCTTATATGGGGCTATTCAAATTATTACTTTATGTAGTCATGTTAGGTATGATTGGATATAAATGATTGTATGGATCAAATTGTTATTGTGTCAATACCTATAGCATAGATTTCAATAATTGGATATAGTATTTGTTTTTTATGTTGTCTAGTTACACTTTGTTGAAAGATGACCTATGTGTATAAAATATTTTTCATTTTTTATCATTGAATTGAAAATTACTTATAATATTTTATAACACTTAATTTATATAAGTGTTTCTAAAATTGAAGAAAATACTATAATGGAAGGGAAACTCTCGTGAACCAACCCTGCCAGATAATCCTTTGGATGTTGATTGTATAATAATGAAACTAAAAAAATTAGAGTTTTAAAAATTAATTAAATTATTTACGGAGTGTTAATATGGGAGGAAAAAATTATACAATAAATATATCTAAAGAATATCTATGGGTTTTTAATGAGTTAGTATAAAACTATACCCATATTTCAGTTGTTTTCCATGTATGTATATTTTAGTTATTAATTTTCTTTCATTATGTTAAATTATATTACGTTGATTTAAATTATTTTTTTATAATCATGCATTAGTACACACATTTCATACAATACCATTTCACTATTTTCTAGGGTTTTAGGAATCCATAAAACTTTTCAACAGTTAGAGAATATATGCACCAAAATCCAAGAACAAAATATATACATTAATGATTAAAATTAATAGATTATATATTGGTTTTTCCTTCCATTGCAAGAAAGAACACATATATAATTATAAAACACTAATAATTAATCCTGTATTAATGTTGAATGTTTAAAATTTTAGTTGATTTGGGATCTCATGCATATGTTTCCCAAATAAATGTAAATCATATTGGTTATGATCATTATGTAGTATTATTCGATGATTATTTTTCATGTTGATAAAGAATGATGTCATATTCTATTGTATTAGTTAATAAATTTTAATATTTTTAATTTATATGTGGTTTGATAATTTATATTTTAAATTATAAATTGTTATGGATTGAGTTCAATAGGTCTCACATTCCAAAAGATGGTCTTGAGAAAATAGAATATGTGAAAGTTCAATTGTATAAATTCTATATATGTGAATACATGATTTTTCTTACAAATATAGTGGTTATATGTATAGAATATTATTTTATAAACACATTTTTACATTTATTAGAGAATTCTTAAGGTATATTTTTTGTTTTACATTTAATTTGGGGGATAATCACAAATAAAAAAATAAAATATTTACAAAATTATAGGTCCATTATAATAATTTTAATTTAGAAGAAATATGTTCTATATTTAATTTCATAACACTTTATTTTTAATGTTTTTTATTATTTTTCCTTGTATAACTCATATAGCTTGAAACACCTTCAAAAAAATTTATAGACTATTTTTTAAATGTTATTACTTTGGATACGTAGTTTTATTTATTTTTATATTTTTAAAAAACAAATTAGAAATTTCAAAGAGTTTCAAAACTTATTTTTATTACTCATTTATTTTTTTTGTTTCTTACTACAACAAATTTCTGTTTAAAGGTGTAAAATTATTTATTTTACTATATATATATATATATATATTAATGTATCATCTTTCAACATATGTTTTAATAAAAATTAATATTCAAAACCGTTCTATTATAGATTTAAACACTATTATGTTAAAATAAAATGTAAAGGCCATTGTACGATATTTTGACTAAAATAATGATGTTTAAAACAGTGTATGATGGCTTTTGATACTGGTTTTAAATGAAAAATGATGTTTAAATTATTTTATATTTTAACTTTTAGAAGGGAATTCAACGAACATTTATAAAAACAAACATTCAATGTCCAAAATTCTATATGTCTTATATTAACATCCCATTTTAACTATTGTTGAAATAAAAGGATATAAAATGTAATGGGTTTATCACCACAAGTGGTTCCTATATGCTGATTCCTAATGAAATATCTATTTGATATGTTAAATAAGTAAAAATCCTTTTCATGAACCATGATTATATTGAAATAATAAATTTGGGACTTATTGTAAGGGTACTATTAATCTATGTTAAAATTATAAACCTAAAACATCTGTAATTTGATCCAACAGATACTTTTCATCCATTTAGTGGAGATTTTATCTTCTCCTTTAATCCATCCAGGACTCGAGTACTATATACATTGAAGGGTTTTTTAGATATAACTCAACAACCTCTGGACATGGTTTGATTCTTCACTCGATTTTATGTAAAGGTTGAGAATGAATTCCATCACTCCTTCTTTGAAAATAATCTATTGAAAAAAAGTATTCAAATGATTAATCCATATAAACTAGGTGTTCATGTTCTACCTTCCATAATTTAAATGATTACACAACATGACCAAAAAAAATTCATTTTCTATAATAATCGTTTCATAAATGTTATGT
This sequence comes from Viscum album, assembly GCA_963277665.1. NCBI lineage: Eukaryota > Viridiplantae > Streptophyta > Magnoliopsida > Santalales > Viscaceae > Viscum > Viscum album. The sequence continues at coordinate 1,925,316,162 of OY728128.1, read as the reverse complement.
GATCAATTAAAAGTATGTGTGATGTTTTGTTATTTCTTATATTTCCAAAAAATAAAATATATATCACATGAAACATTCAATTTCATTAAATATTATTGAATTTAAATGAAGTAGTTTAGTTTATGTAAGGGACTGAGTAGAAGAGAAATGCCTATAAATAACACATTGATAACTGCACATGTAGAGTCAATAAAAATAAATAGATATTTAGCTGACTGTGTATTAAAATATAAAAAAATAGTGACAATTATTAGAAATATGTTTTTTCATGAAGATCCATGATTTGTGATTCCATTCATCGATCATGAATTTCATCTCAAACATATAAAAATATTATTAAAACCACATTCTTTGTGAGGGTTTACGTGAGACTGTTTTTGTTAAAAATGATTAAATTCAAGGATAAAAAAATTATTTTCACTCCAAATCATTCGCATAAAGAATAATGAGTGTTTAATAAACCCAAGTCACATCCTAAATATAGTTTAACTCATAGTGAAAAACCCACGTAAATATGATCTCTTCATACCATTATAATAGGTGAAGATTTTCTCATGAAACTTATATAGATAACCACACAAAGAAGAATATGAATAACATGTATCCATACAAACACAAAGAGAGTCCTAGGAATGAAGCTCTCATGAAGAATATAAAAGGAACCATGCACTTGACTTATTGTTTGAATAAGAGAAATGAAGTTCCATATACTTCTTGAGTCATGTATGAAACCAAAAAAACCCTATAAAATCAGGGTTTCATATGATAAAAATACCCTTTAAATTGTACAAGGTGTAACATTGATGATAGTGTGAATATGGTAAAAATATAATAATGAATATAGTTCCTCTGACATATTATATGGTGATAATGTACATCACATTCAAGAATAATAAAATGGTAATATTTATTTTCTTAGTGAAATTTGTTGAATTATAAACATTATAGAATTTTTGAAAAATAATTATTGTATAATGATAAATCATGAGAATATATGTGTGTTATAGTTTAATTAGAACCAATTATATAATGTAATCAATTTAATATGGTTTTTTTTATTTTCCATGAATATGTGTAATAGTAATAAATAAATTGTGAAAAGAATACTAATAAAGATAGAGTGATGTTCATTGACTGTATTTTGATTTAGTGTTATAAATATATGAGTAAATAATCTGAAGTGTAATTATTAGCAAACATTTTGTGAAAATTATAAATAATTTTATCATTTTTATCCATATTTAGATGAATATGTGTTTTACGATATAATTCAAATCATTGAAATATCATCTTGAATAAACTATTTCTACATATATATTGGGAAATACACATACATATCATATAAATAACTTGGTCTCATCTGGTATTATGATTGATGAAGTGAATCAAATTGATTTTCAGATTTAATCTATTTATAGATAAAAATTATTCCCATTAATTCATATCCTGGTAATATTTTAGAGACCCTATAGTCTATAAACTGACATCATCCTTATTTAAAGAAGTGTGTAGAGGCAATGAATTGCGAGTTCCCCTTGGGTGAGGAGTACTAAACCCTCAACATTATATAGGTGTTTTGCACGGAATAGAGTGACAATTTTTGAAACATTACAATACAAAAAACTAGTAAAACATATATTCAAATTTATCATATGAACACATAATCCGTGTTTCATTTTTTGATGTATCCCTTTACGATGGAATAATTTAAATCTTTTTGTTTTCTTACTGATTTACAATCATATATATATATATAATTATTTTGATTATTTTATATCATGTTACACAAGATTAACCCACTTCCTACTCATAGTGAACAATTTCTTAATAGATATCCAAATAATTTAAATGAAATTTCTAAATTGTGCCACATTATGATTAACACCACCACCCTCTTAATATTTACCTTGGTATAATAAGTTGTATCATTGTATAAATTTCTTGATGTTATGATCAACCATCTTGTGGAATTTCATATAATCTGTTATGAATTATTATGGGTCACTCTTCATATATTGGGTTGATGAAATTTATTGAGATAAAATAATTTAAGGTTCAAGAAAAGTATGTATAATATGATCAAAATTAGAATGATCCAAAAAGATTTTTTTGACCATTATGTAATTTCTTGAGAAACACTTCAATACATAGATATTCCAATAATAAAACCTTGTACGATTATTGGTATGTTGAAATAATATTATGAATATGTGGATGATATTGGATAAAAGAAAGTCCAAATTGGAATGTACATAAATAATAAAGTTAAAATTAAAGAATATGTGGACATCAATGTGAATATTGAAGATATATAAATATTATTAATAAATAAAAATTAGGAGGAGTCTCAAATGAAGGCATAAACTATAAAGTAACTATTAACGAAAAATGATTATACAATAACACAGATCTTAGTGGACCCCTTTGAGAGTGAACTATTTTGAATATATATCCAAATCAATCAACTGTTATAATGGATAAATATATATAATAATACCCAATCAATATTTTAAAGAGAAACATAAATCATGAGAAGAATGATTGAAATTAGAAATGTATATGAAGAATTATTAAATGGTGGTTAACAGAAACCGGTTAAATGGTAATGATAAATTATCACTAGATGAGCATAAAACACATGAAGATAAGATATATAATTTTTTATGTATTAAAAGAGATAAATATTGGGCTTGGTTGAGGGTGAAGAAAATATTATCAACATGAGGTTTCTCATGATGGAGGTCAAATAATGCGATCATGAATCTGTATAAGCTGGGAGTTCATAGACAGTATAAAGGATAAGGGATTTCAAATAGGTTTCTAATGAAATAATTTGAATGAAATCATATACTACTCAAAATTTTCCAAGATCATTGAAAAAGGTAACCCAACATTCTAATAAAAATGATTATACTAATGTTTTTTTGCCTACTTATATAAAAATTAAATAAATATTTGGACACATGTAGACGGTTAAAATTTTATAAATATCCAACACCACATTGATGGAGTATAAAGATATTTTTAATATAGGAGTCTACTCAAATTTTGTATAAAATAATTATAATGTTGAATAAGAATTTTTTGGAATCAAATCCATATAGTCTGTATCTATAAGAAAGAGATGGATATTTATTGGATTCTATTGGTGCTAGGAACATAACCAAATAATGTTGGAAACATATTTCACTATATGAAAATTGTAAAAGTCCTACATTTTTCGGATACCATAGATAAGAAAACAATAAATCATACTTTGGTGAAATAAGAATCATAAAAAATAAAAAATATGTCAGTCTTGGATAGATAATATTTTCTTGATAGATTATATGGTTTTTGCAATAATAGTGGTCAATGTTACGAGGAATGATGGTATATATCAATAAATAAACCAACAAATTATAGTAATAATAGATGAAAAAAATAGTAGTGAAGTAAAAAACATATTTTTATGTATTACTACATTGATGAATAATTAGAAAATAACAACTTAATAATGTTTCTCTATAATTAAAGATGTTTTAGTGGTCAAATCTTCACTAAAAATATGCTTCTATTGTTGTAGAAAGAACTGAATCATAATTCATTATAAATTGTCCATCTACTTTAGTGGAAAATAGAAACTATTGAATTAAATAATGGATCATTCTTTTAAATGAGTAATATGGCCAATTTAGTAAAAAACCAAGATAAAAAACAAAAATTTCATGATAGGTTTTTAAAAATGAATAAACCTAAAAACGAGATCTATGTGTATTGGGTAATTATTATATGTATACATGTAACTAGGTAATAAAAATTTTACTTTTAAAATTGAAAATATTAAACCATAAAGGGAAATGATATTTGATTCATTATGATAATAATATTTGTGAGAAAAAAAATAGATAATGAAAATGAATAATGACCTTGTGCCTAATGATTGCATAGTTATAGTGATTGAACTATAGGAAATGGATAAGGTAACGGAGAAAAAATATAATGGTTAATGTTCCATATTGGAAAATTTAATAAATATTATTCCACTAATGAAGAAAGAAAAGTGATCAATAAATCCCTACATTATAGTAAACATAATGTTTGTAATATTAATGGGGAATAAATGATGAAATTTGAATCTATGATGAAATTTGATATTGATGACTCTAGGTTCATGAATATTTTCAATCCCTGTTAAAATAAATATGGAGTTGAGGGAGAAACCATATTATTCCCACATATATTTTTTGTTCATTTATGTTGGGAATTAAAGTGATTCATAATTTTAGGGGAAACATGAGGAACAATTGATTTAAAATATTCTAAAATTCATCCATCATTGAAAACATCATCATTAATTTCATTAAATCTCATCGTTATCTCATTTGGTCAATAGGAACAATATTTTGTCCTTATTATTTGGATATTTCTCTTAAAATATATCAATTATGATGATATTTTTTGATGATAATCTCTTGAAGAGAATCTCAGAATATGTACCAGATTCCTAGGATTTATTATTAATTGTGAACCTGGTTTTCAAGACAATATTTGAAGAAGTAAAATGTCATGGAATGATTAATGTCATTAATGAGACATATTAAAATTATTCACATATGACTATGAGTGATGAGAAATGTAAAACAAAAGGGATATATTTATTAGACAATGATATAGGAAAATATAATATGATAGGGGGTATTCTAATTGTTATATGAATGATTTCTATCTATTAGTAGAGTTGTATGCCATTGACTATAATGAAAAAAATAAAAACAACCACTCAATGAAAAGAGAGTTGGTGTCACATGTTAAAGAATATATAGATAGTTTTTAGATCTATAATAGCCAATATTATTTCTAAATTTGTTAGGCCAATATATAATTAGAGTTTACTAGTGCATGAATCATTGTTGAAGAGTATAATATTTTACTTATCTCTAAATAAGATATATTTTTTTCTTTATAGTGGTATTAAAATTATGTTTTATTCTACATTGGTATCATTTAAGGAATAAATGGGAGAATGATGTGGATAATATAAACAAATAAATCTTAAAAAAATATAAAAATATTTGCAGACACTTCCAATTTCATTTTATCAACAACATGGGTTTAATAAAGGAACATAAAATCTATAATCCCACATTAGAAATATTTTAATGGATATTGTAAAAAAAGACTGTTATTGTTGAAACCATGGAGTAAATATTAGATTTTTTTTGAAACTATGTGTATATATTTGATGATTCATTGATGATTAGATTTTGAGTTGGTGAATTCTAATAGAATTGATTCTGAACATTCCATTTGAATAAATACAATTAGTGAAAAAATTGATGTAGATTTGAAACTTATGTTTATTTTAGTGGAATTTTTCAAATATTTCACAAATGGATTCATTTTCAATTTAATGAATAAATTTTTACCCAACTCAACCAAGGGAATAAATAGAATGGTATATTTAGAAAATATGATGAAAAGATAATGAGCCACATATAAGAATGCACATGTTCATGATAATGCAAACATTTTTATCACACACATGAAATATGTGTCGTGACACAACTTATTGTGTGTATGAGGTGTATCATAGAACTGATCCCTATAGTTGTGGATTTTTGAGAAGCCTAATGAGTTATTTGGGTTATTATGATTTTTGATAATGAATGAATAATAGCGCGGGACTCAAAATTCATAATACTATTACATTATATAAAAATTGTATGCTTAAAAAATCTATAATTTGATACAATTGATCTGTGTTATATATTAAAAGAAACGGTTATATTCTACCAGAAACCATCTGTGACATAGGTTCAGCCAATATATTGGGGTTCTTTAATATTTACCTCGATAGCATATTGATGTGGTTTTATCTATCTTGATATTTTGGAAAATTACTGAGAGTAAATTTAGTTACACATTATATCTAGTGAATGATGATAAAAAAATCACTAGGTATATAAGTTAAAGTTGTGCGATGTTCATGTTTTGAAAACCAAAATTGAAATGGTGTCTCATGCTTGACCAATGAATTACAATTTTATTAGAATAATGTTTGTATTAGGGATGTTTGAATTAGGATACATTTTTAAAAGGTGATATATAATTTCTACTATCAATAAGGAGAATAGAGATCATGTGACAGAATCAAAATCATGTTACATTAGATCATATACAAAAAGTAGGTTTGTGATCATAAGGGATTCATGCAGTACTGACATTCATATAAATACCCCCTCAATTACCGCATCTATAATATAAATTGAGATAAATATGGACATGCATTGAGATATAAAAAACAATAAAATGTGTACGTTGTGTATTTATTCTTGTTGAACCAGGTGATACTCATCCATGCATACAAAAAACATTTCACCACTTATTCATGATAAAGACAAAAAAATAGTTCCATGTATCAATTTGAATTATTTTTTTATCAATATAAAATGATTAAGGTGACTAATAAAAATTCACTACACTAGATCAATCATGTAAATATTAGTGAATCATTGAAAATAAAACCATACATGAAGTCTAAAGGCAGTTCAATGAACAATGAAAAGCATGAAGAATAAAGATATATGTTATCTTGGTTATCCTCATGAATATATAATCATGAAACTCATATACAAAATAAAATAAGGAAGAATATGGATATCTTGTATCTATAAATTCAATATTATAGCACCATTCCAGTGTCATTCTTGAATATGGGAGGGGAAAATCTCCTGGTTAATGATATATATAATAACAAAATGGTTACATATAATTTTGAGTCATGTGAAATACTATAAAAGTAATTTAATAACTTTTTACTTGAATAAGATAGTAGACATTAAATTTTTTATGGTGAAATACTGAAGGACATTTCATTATAGTGAAAACATAATGAAGAAGAATAAGTGTGTCTTATATATACTATATTGTGAGACAATGCTACATATTTATATTGAATCAATGGAATGTAAATTTCGTAGAATAATTTTTTTTAAATACATGAATTATTCAATTTTTTAAAAATAAATATTGTGTAATGTCGAAGAATTAAAAAATAAGTGTCTTAATATTGAATGAAAAATTGTAATATGAAGCACTTGATTGAATGTGATTTAGTTTTTTTTAAATAGATAAATGATGAGAAATCCGTATTGAAAATAGAATATGGAAGAAATATTGTAGTTTATTTGTTACATTAGGATTCATTAGAGAATGTAATTGACTGATAAAAATGAATATTTATTTCTATAAATTTCAATAAACTGAGTTATAAATTTATTATGGAGAAATATGGAGTCATAAGAAAAGTAATTAACAAGATAATTCATCTCATCAAATTATCATTTGTATAAATGTGTTGTTATAGTCAACCTTTTGAATATAAAGGCATATATCTCACATAGAAAATTAGTACCCATTGAGTTTGATGAAATAAGAAAATTATCCAGTTGAATTTCAAAATGCATCTTTCAATAGATAATGTTGAAACAAATTGATGTTTTCCTTGTAATCTTATAGAGATATAGAAGTTTATAAATTGACATCATTCATCATAAATGTAGCCTTTATAGGTGATAATATTGATTTCCCCTTGGGTGAGGAGTGAAAAAAATATAAAAATTTTAAAGGATGTTCACTAGGCATAGATTGACCATAATTGAAAGTTTGTGATCTAATAAACTACTAAATATTTGTGGATATTGGAACATTGAAACATCATTGGATTGTGATCCTTGGATGTAATTCATTTTGGTGAACTAAGAAAATTATTTAGGTTTTATGATATATTTACATTCTTGCATATTAATGATTTTTTAGTGATTGTACTATCAATTGATATAGGCCAAACACTATAACTATTAACACCATAAAAATATCTTGATAGATAATCAAAAATGAAAATGAAAAGGTGTAACTTGGGTTATACACTGATTCACCCTCTATAATGTTATCCCTTGGTAAAATAGAATGCAATCATAAAATGATCATAACTCTCTTAATAAATCCTATAATATATAGTAATATATTCTATATTGAATTCTAACAAACTAACCATGATAATCTATAATGATATCATTCATTAAACCAATGATGATCATAGGGGCATTGGAATGTCCCAATGAAATCGCTATAAATTAATAATGAAAATATCTCATATGGATGGTTTACATGGGTATATCCTCTTTTATGAAAGTCAATTGATGATATCCTGAATTTAGATTAATCATTTAAAAATATTTATCTCTTAATTTTTCTACCAACTTATCATTGATATGGGGTTTGGATAGATGTTACTAATAGTGATGTTGTAATGTTCCTAATAATCATTTTAATGGCTCATTATGCCTTCATTATTTTTTTAAAAAATAAATAGGTGAAAATCATGATGATGTACTATTCCACATGATTCCTTTATCATGATTCACAAGGAGTGTATTTTTTAGTTCCTGGTACTCAATAAGGTCCATTCAATATAGATTATTTGAAATAGGGGTAACTCTTGGTATAAGTTCAATTGAGAACCCAACTTTACAATTTAAGATAATTCTTGGAATGTAACTAAGAAATACATCCAAATATTCTTGAATAATAAATTTTTTGTTTTCCACCAAAAAAATTGTTAAATTACCCTCATGAAAAGGTAGTAAGAGACACGCATTTCAAGTAATTTTCATTTGGGAGTTTATATTCACCATTTCAATGATTTTTGATAGTTGTTTTATTTGGAATTATGAAATGTGTCTTGCCATTCTCAAAACGTTATAAGGGATCCTTATAAATAAGTCCAATATATACCTAAAATGACATAAAATTCAAAAAATTGGAGAAAAAAATATTTTTTGGATGTCCATTCCTAAAAACGTCTATTGGGGAGGAGTTATAGACTTGATATTCATTCATCCAACAATTACGTGTTTCCTATAATAATTCATCTTATAATAATTAAAGGTGTTAATTTAACATTGATAAATACATTTCATGATATAAATGAATTTATATGAACAGTCCCAAAAAATATACTTCAATATTTGAGTGTACGTTTTACCACACCCACATCATTATTCTATTTTAAATTCCTTACTAAAACCAGTCTAATTAGTTTGGGAATCAAGCACCATTTATTTGAGTAATCAATCATATGAAAATAAAATTAACTATTTTGATGTTTTAAATTATAATACCATATTTTAACCCATTATACATTAAGATCGTCTTATTTCACTATGAATTACCATATGTTTTCATAGATTCTATTGTTCCATTGATAATTATGGTTTATAAAAAGAGTGTTAAATTACGAAAGCATACCACATGAGAGTGTCAAATTATTTGTACTGTTAGGCCTGTCTATCATGCACTAGTTAATTATTGAGTTGATACCTTACCAACATTTCCATGTTTGTTACCCATATGAACATTAATAATAAATAATGAATCCACTTTTTTTATCCAGATATGGATGTATTTTCCAGGAAACCATGTATTCTATACTTTAACAAAACCTCAATATGTTGTCACAATCTTCAATATTCCCTATGGTTTTCACACATGTATGGTAATATTAATCTAAACAAATCAAACCACATGTTGACACCAACTAATATGAACCCAACATTACATACCTAAAAATTTCAACATTTTAAATGAATTTTCAATACATCCCACAGAAAAACGTCCAGGAGTAATATAATGGTTAAGTGTATTTGGAGGCTAGATACATAAACAACATATTTTTGTTAAATACATACATCATCTCCCATAACATTCATCACATATAGTACTATTCTTATAAAATCATTATTACTATTCATATTAACAACCTTGGAAAAGTGGAAACAATAAAAGTTGTGATCTTAGATTATCAATAAGGGTAAAACAAGAGAAAAAAGTCTATGATATTAATTAATAAAAATACATTATAATTGTATGTAAACATTATTGAAACATAGAAAATTTTTTCCCAATCAGATGAGATCCTAAAACATGATTCATGTGAAAATAATGCAATCATAATGTAATACTTTTTTATTGTTATGAATACAAAATCACAATCCAATGAGTATAAAATGAGATTATAACATATGAATTTTGTATAAGAATAGAACTATTTAATCCACGAACTATGGACATGTATGAACACCAAGAGGATTAGAATTCAAATGAAGGAAATTTAAATAGGTCCCCACATGAAATTATATTCATTAAAATTGGTTTGTGAATAAAATTGTGAAAACATAATAATATGAAAAGTTCTACAATAAATATTTTGAACATGAAATCAGGTCCACAACTAATATACTTATATAATGTTATATAAATTTTTAACTAATGAATCAGAGGGATATATAGTTTGGGGCCCACCCATAAATTAATGAATAGAAAACATATTTTTTATTCTTTATCAAAAAAAACATTGATAGTAACATCATTGCATAACCCACGGATAAAAATTTATTTTAGACAGATTTCATCATAATGTAATTAATCCCTAGGAAGGTAAGTGGTTTAATATAAGAATCTATAAATCAACATCCTAAAAAACCATATTGAGAATTATAGTACTTGTTATAATAAGTTAGTTTCCCAATTTAAGTATAAAAATACATTATGTATATTAAAATCAATGACAAATAACATTAAGAAATCATACAAACCTTTATTTGATAACATGGAAAACATATTTTTTTCGGTATATTTATGATATTGAAAATACAACAATATTATGAGAATACAAATTTCATTCAAAATAACTCTATAATATTTTATTGAAGGTTTCCATGAAAGTAATGATATTAATAGATTTAAAATAATTCATTCTTAATATGATGAAATAAAATTTTATTTTTCCACATTTGAAAATAGTAAATAGATATGAAAAAAAATTAAAAAATATTCAATTTACACATTTTATAAATAGATAAATATATTAGAGATATTCTTTTTAGAATGATTAAATATTGATAATAACTTTCATAAAAAATTAATAACATGGACATGAATGAAATAGTTTTTTTCTTAAAGTGGAAATATGAATAGATTTTCATAATAATAATTTGTTGATGATTTTATGTAAAAAAGAGAAGAAAATGGTACTAATACATGAATATTATTTGAATAAACCTATTAAAATAAAATATATGGACATTAAAGGACAAGTATTATATAATTCACCACAATGGAAATTTAGCATTTTCAATCCTAAATAAAATTTGATTGTATCATGAAACCTTGCCTCTTGTGAATCATTAAAATCATAACCCCTTTGAAAGAAATAACATCAAATGGAAATTTAAATACAATGAATATAAATATATTCATGATAAAACATATCAATTTTTTGGCATATACTTTATATTAAAACAATTTTTATGACATGAAACCTGACTAAATGAAAAAAATTGAAATAGGGAACCCTTACTTTTGGAAATCGTTGAAACAAAAAAATCCTAAAAGAGAAAACCATATATAGATTGTTGAATCCCAATAATTTAAATTTACAGAATAATAGAATACATTCACAGGTAATATATACGCCTCAAAAAATAATATATTGATTAATATTTAATATGTCTCATAGATATAATAGTGAGACATGAAATCCTTACATCATGTCTCGTCCCGCTTCATACAGATTAAAAAAACCTATATAATAAATATATATTATATAAAAATTTATTAAAAAAAATTCATATAAATACTACTATATATAATTATATTTTAATATTTGATTACCCTTTTATTAAAAATTTATCATTAAAATCATGATTTGGGTGAAAATTAGTCATCCTTCCATGCGTGATTTAGTTCAACCATTCATCTCCATGAACATTGGTAGTGGTTTCATCAACTAAATAATAATAATAATTTCATAATTATCATATTTAAAAAAATTATACAATTTTAACACCATTCATATGAAGTGATGAATAATTAATTACATAACAACGAGGAGACAATAGTTTGTATATATGCACAAGTGATGTTTTAACTTTTCGATGGAAACAATAGAACAAAGTTAAATAATAATTTTTGTTTTAAAAAATAATAATTATATCACATATATTAATTTATTATATCCTTAGTACTTTTCATGTAATTATTTAATGGAAAATTAATCTCGTCACTTCATCTAGGTGGTAGTCCACATGCACACACACCGATGTTTTAACAATATAACTAATGGAGAGGAGATAGAAAATTACATTAAAATTTAATTAAAAATAATTTTATAGTAAATATAATTTTTCAATAAATTAAATATTGTTATATATATTTTATATGATTTTTAAAAAAAATAAAAATTATAAATATTAGTAATAACTTATATGTTTTCTTTAGTTTTTCTCCTTCAAAAACACCTTAAGGATTCATGAATGAGATTTTTGGGAATACCATAACCATAATTTAAACTATATTTATGTTGGTATATTTTAGGGAAGATATTTTTTGATATTGAGGGTTTAATTAGTTTGAATAATATAAGATATAATGTTCCTTTTAAGATTGTGGGGAGTTGCACACGTGTAACTATTATAAATATTAATGTATAATAAAGTCCCTATGACGGAAAATATGAACCATATTTAATCCATTTAAAATACGAGGAAAAATATAATAGAAATAATTTTATATTATTTAATTTATACTATTTTCATTTCATTCTAACAAATTTATCTATTTACCCCATGTTAGCTCTAAACATTTACTATGGTAACATGATTTTTAGCGTGTAAACTATTCATAATATCAAAAATTCGTTTTCCATTAAAACATAGTATTTATTATTATATTTCTAAATTTTGAATCCATTTTATAGATTTCAATTTCTATATTTGGGATAAATTAATTCTAATATCTAAGCACAAAACGTTTAAAAATCATTTCTAGTTATATGTATTTTTAAGCATAAAATTGAATTTCATCCAATTAAATCCATAGTAAGAATCTCAAGATGAATTTTAAAATGTTTTATTGAATATAATATCTATTAATTTGATTAAAATGATTCATCAATAGTTATTAATTTAATTTATTTGGGTAAAAATACAATTCATTCCAATAAATAGTTCATCAAAACAAATATTTCATTTTATCATAAAATGATTTTATACTAATTTATTACAAATTTATAACCAAATAGTTAATTTTATACTTGTATAAAAATTATTATTTCATAAATTTATTATATGAAAATTTATATTTGAAAAACATATGAAAAAAAATTTCACAAATAAATTTTTTTTCAAAATTTTAATTAGGATCAATAATATTTCATATGTTAATTGAAATAATTTTTTACAATTACATGTAATTTAAATGCCCTATAATGAAATTAATTTTATTATTTTTGAAACATATTCAAAAATTTCCATGGTTTGCTTCTAAATAGTTCATTAAATAAATTGAATTAATGAAAAATATGATCCAAAAAACATTGGTGTTACAACAAAGAGGTGGGGGCTTTGATAATTTAGCATTTAATAATATGTTATTCCATTTTTTGTAATGTATAAGTCAATACTAGTACTTTAAGGGGTTTATAATTTTATATTTATATGAATTTAAAAGATGAAAATACACCATGACTCAATATATTTTAGGCACAATCCATTACATTATGTAGAACATAATAACATTTTTGAAGAAAAAACTTATATGTGGGAAGAACCTTGACATGAATTATTTCTTTAGGGTTTTAATTGATCATATTTCATCAAAAAAATATTTATTTAAGTAAATAAGGAAAATAATTTTATATTTTTTTCTATATTTCTTCTTATTAATTATAATATTATATTATGTCCCATTTTTTTGTGGATGAAAAATATTAAGTGTTAGGATTAAAAGAAAAAAAATTTAGGAAAATATAGTATATAATATTATTTTTGGTTTTGGGTTATCATGCGTATTTTATAAACAAATTAAGGACCCAATTAAAATATTAAGTTATTTTTGAGTTGTATGAGGGTGTTTGGAGAATTGTTTAATTTTTTTAAATATAAAATATTGGTTTTAGTGAAATGCATGGTTAGGGGGAACTGTTTTTATAACCATGACTACTAATCCTAAAAAATAAATAATCTCAATAAATAGGTGGTGAGTAATTTAATAAATTATAGATTAAAAATTAAAGATAACATTACTGACATTTATGGATTACCAAAATTTTTAATTCTAATCCAAATACACATATACACTCCCATTTCAATCTCAATAGGGTGAGATTTTTATTAGAAGATACATTCAGTATTTTCACACTCTTTCATGAAATATATCATCACCATTTCTTGAATGGTTTTTTATTATTTGGATGAAATTTAAATATTCTAACTCCTTATATACTATTTTTATTATTTTTCTTCCTTTCTAGTGGTAGTCTAAATATTATAATTTGGCTCAGATAATTAATTATGGCCTAGAAAAATCCAATATAAATTTTATATATTTATTTTTATTTTTTTATTTTTTTTTATTTTTTTGGTAGGTTATATTCAGGTCATTGAGGAATTAATGTTCATTAAATTATATCATGGTGTTTGTTTCACTATTTAATGAATTTAGTAGTTTTTGGGAATGGTGTTTGTTATTTAAATTTTTTCTTTGGTATTGTATATTATATTTTGTTGTTTTAAACAATATGATGAATACGATTATTGATTAGATGCATTATGGTATATGGAGATAAAAATGGTTTTTAAATTTTATTACATATTTGTTTTTTATATTAGTAGACTAATTAAATTAATATAAGTGTGGGTTCATATTAGAAAATGATAGTATTAATATGTTTCCTATGGTGACATGATCAGTAATAATTTACTATATGCTATGGTAGATTTTTTCCAAAATTATGGGTGGGTGTTTTTACATGGTATTTGTAACTTCACGCCACAACCCACTGTCTTTTGAAGTGGCATGGTGCTGCTAACCTTTGGTGACATTTCCCATTAACTAATGGATGATAATAAATGTTGAGCGTTTAAACACATAAATATTGGGGTAATATTAATACATTTGTTTAATACAAACACTCCAAAAAATGAATAAAAAAACTACTATACATTCATCGAGAGACATCGATATAGATAATTTTTCCACTAGATCCAAATTTTAATAAATATGAAAAAAAAATAAAAAAGTTATCCAAGCACGACCATCTGTTCTACAGTGAATGATGGTAAAATAAAAAAACATCACATAAATAAAAGTCTTTGTAACCAAGGTGGATCCACTAAAATCTAATACATGCATAGTTTCTGATCCACCACTACCAAATATGATATATTCTATAAAGGTTATCCACTATTGATGTACAAATCCATCCAATTACTTATGTTATAGGAAAAAAATTATAAATATTCACTAAGTTTCATATAATGGGGTGGGTATAATAGTTTAGTTAGTAAATCCCTGACTCTATTTCTACATACCACTATATCCAATATTATGTTAACTCATGGGAATATAAAATATGGATTTAGACTATCAATATAATTAAAACATTCTTCAATATATATAATATTAAAAATGAATAGGTTTTCCAAAAAATAGTCTAACAAAATATAAGTTCATATTTTGAAAGCAAAATTTTATATATCCAGAATTTTCATAATCATCAATGTTCAAACACACAACATACAAATTAATACCAAATGAAATATAAATTTTAATGATTGGGGATATGTCCTCCCCTATGATGTCCCCTGGAGGAAATTTAGTGTAACATCCAAAGTAAGTAATGAATAATAGATATTTTTATCTATGCCTATTAATGAATTAGATAATGTTTTATAGGCTTAAAATGAAAATAAATCCAATCGTGAGCATGGAATACACTAATATTTTTAAAAGATTGTTTTACTGCCATTTAATGGAAACCCATTTTTAAATCTATCTTTTGACAATTTTATAAGCCATGTTTGTCAAAATAAACGTATTCTTTATTATCGGGACATCAAAATTTACTTTGTGTGAATTTTTGGTATTTTTCAGATAAAGTTCATTTTTAATGAATAGTGAAAAATGTTGTATTCTAATTCAATACCTCTTTTTAATCTAATTTATTTATATGATTAGATTATATTTTGAATTGGTTTTAAAGTGAAATTAGAATATATTTTTACCATTTAATCCAATGGTGGCCATTGGAATCAATTTCACTTTGAAATTAGACTTAAACTAGTGTTAATCTTTTGATACTTATTGTTTTATAAAAACACGCTATTTGTCATGACAACGTGAATTCATTATTAAATTAATTAATGCAACATACATGTTTTAAATTTTGTAAAATAGACATCATTTTTGAATTCGTAATATCAAATATTGCTTAGGGTGAAGTTTTGGTATCTTTCTGAAAAACTTCAATTTTTGATGAATAGTGAAACCACTAAGTGGTAGTTAAAGAAACTGATTTTTCGTTTAAACGAAACTTTGCCACTTTTGTGATTTTATTTTTAAAAATCCGACATACATGGTTGTCATTAAGAAGTAAAATGTGGTTCAATGAGATAAAAATAATTTTTTTGATGAATAGTAACTTTTAAGTTCTTAATCGCGATTAGTGGTAATTAGTGTAGTTTAAGGTAAAAATAATGTTTTAATAATATGAGATGAGCTTGAAACATGTCCTAACCTCATTGGATGTGTCATGGCCGACCAAGAAAATCCATTGGTCAACTTGGGGACCCCATGGAGCCACTTTGGTTGGGAAATGACATAAATAACTTTTTATTTAATGTTAAAGTAAAAAATGACACAAACATGAGATATTTTACTAAAACAATTTTTACATGGGGTTATACAAGTCAGATTTTTGATTATAAATAGTCATTGGAAATCTAAAAATATTTCCTACATCATAGTATTTTTTTTAATAATTTTTAAACATTAAATGAATTAAATTATTTATGACATCATGATGATGCAGCGATGACCTCATAATTTAACGATTTAAATAAAATGGAAAGATAATGTAATATATAAGGCATAGACATGTACGAAACCTATTGGATGAGTGGATTTCGAACCCTTATCACCTTATCCTCGAAATATATAAATGTGGGACCTCTTAAATCCGAATACCATTTTAAAATAAAGTGAATATCCTTACTTTCCAAGAGTGCCCCTCCTCTCCTCTTATAAAAGGCCCCCACCTCTACCTCCTTACCCACACTTCCAAAGCCTTTGGATCGGCCAACCCCTGCCCATTTTATCTCTCCACTTCCCTCTCTTACTCTTTAAAGACTCACTTTGGGCAGAAGTCTTCCCAAGGAAGCCTTTGAGCTCAAACCAAAGGGAGTTAACCGATTTTAAGGTAATGTCTTCACTTGAGTCCTTTTGTTTTATTTTGCTTCTCCAACCCCCTAAACTCTTTTTATTCATTTCTTTTGTAAAAACTCCAGTATCTAAAATATACTAGGATGTTTTTATGATAATTATTATAGCTACACTTACACACACCTACATCTAATGGTTAAATGACATTCTGTTTCCGTGGATGGTGAATTTATGCCTCCCGAAACGATGATTGTTCAACATTATTTTAAAACCTTAAAAGGTGGCCATTAAGATGTCACAATATTTATATATTATAAATAATATTTTTATCTTTTCCTTATTCTTCTGTATTTTTCATTTTGGGCATACCTTTATGGTTTCCATTATGGGTAAAAGTGATATCTTAATTTAAGGAAGTGCGGACTACCGCCCCCTCAAAGTGATTTGATTCGTTAAATACCATATGTGGGACGTATAAAGGATGGAACTATGATATTATATATGATATTATACTGAAATTATAAAATACCTTTATATTATTATGATTCCATTATATAAAATACGAAATAGAAATGAAAGTAGCGTTCATGCGTACGTACGGCTTACCGTCTCCATGAACGGTGCATTTCATTTCTTACATCTAAATGATTATGAAATATTATAAATGCATGAATGTACTGTATATATATGATACATATGATATCTACATCATGAATACCATTCTGGATATAATGGATACATGAACAACTTGTAATTTTAAAGGGCTTATTTGTTACTCAAGTACCAATGATCGTTAAAACGACCGTTATTAACTTAAATAATTACATAGTGTTCATGACATGGTAATAAGTGATATTAAAGGAATAATGAACTTGAAAATGGTTCTTAAAAAAGTAGAAATTAACTCATGTTTATTATTCAGGAGATTAAAGAACGACCGAGTCAAGTCGGACCCGAGGTATCGGACTTCGTCTCAATCTCCTTTCATTGAGGCATATTTTTTTATACACAACCTTCTTTTATACGATGTATAAACCCCTTTTACTTTTATGTTTATTTAAAAGGAATCTATTTTATTCGAAGAGTTTAATAAATGACAAAAGGGAATGTTTTTGTCATACATATGCGGCGACAACGACTTCTCTGCCGCCGTGACCATTATTTGAGTTTCGGCTTCCTCTACAAGCCATACCTTTTATTAAGAAAAATAAATACCATGTTTTAATTTTCTATTATTTTGGTATTGAAAATGGTTTTCATAATATTTTTATATCAATGTGTGATATTGATATCTTGTGATTGAATGGTGGAAATGTTATGATTCCTTTATGCATGTTTTATGTGATACGATTATGTTGAGGTTCTTGGGTATTATTATGAAGATGGGTGGTTCCATGATAGACTAAGGGCGGGTCAGCCCGATATAGCTCTCTAAAGCATTGGTTAATGTGAAGGAGTGAAACGTTAAGATTTCTCCGAAGATATTTAGGGAATATATTGTGATGGATATTTCAAACGTAACCTTGAGGGTTACTCCCTACGTAAGAATGTTATGAATGCCTCAAGTTACCTTTATGTCTTATGATTTCTATGATTTATTCATGATTTGATGAGGTATTTTAAAGTTCTTATGTTTTATGGGTAAAGTATTATTTCATTCTTATGTATATATGTACCCATGTTTCCTTTCAATATTTTTATATCCCTTACTGAGCTTTTTATGCTCATCCCATGTTTTTTGAAATGCTTTTCACAATTCAAGGGAAAGGTACTTGATATGATGATAGTGTCAAGGAAGTGTCAAGAAAGAATCCATGTTTTATTTTAATATGTTTCCATTAATGGGAAATAAGAATACCATCTTTATGTAACCACTTTGGTTATATGTGGAATGTAATGCAAGTTTTATGATCTAATTCTCTAAAACTCTAAACCCGAAAAGATCCTCAATGTGTAATCTTTTAATAACTCAAGATTAAGTAAGGTTTAAGGCTGGGGGCTTATAGTTGGTATCAATGGTCGGTTTAGATAACATTAGGAGTTAAAATTCTATTAAATGATTATCCAAAAATATTTTTTTTATTGTCAAATTGAAGTGATATAGCATTTGAAGATTACCATGTTGCTTCATCTAAGACATGTTTGTTCAGAATGTTTTTCCGCAGAGGAAACAGGAAAGCAGTGCTAGGAAGGCATACAGAAGGAAATAACCTTCCGAATCAGCATCCTGAGATGGTCAGAATTAGAACTGAATAATTTTTTGTAGTAATGGCGCAGTTGACTCATGCGATAAATGGTGGTGGTATCCATGCACGAGATCAGCCAGATCAACCGCAGAGGAACATGTCAGTGGTGGAACAATTCATGAGGCAACATCCCACATCATTCCGAGGATCATCTTACCCTATGCTAGCTGAAGGGTGGATTAAAGCACTGGAGGAGATTTTCTATGTCATGGGATGTTTAGAAAATAAAATGGTTAGTGTTGCTATTTACTGTTTGGAGGGTGAAGCAGATCAGTGGTGGTCGATGTTTAAAAATATCAGGGACGCTGATGAGATTGATTCTCTCGACTGGGATAAATTCAAAGGTATGTCTCTTGAGAAGTATTTTTCTAAGGCTGTTCGAGTTAGGATGGAAAAAAAATTCTTGGAATTGAGGAAATAGGAAGACTCAGTGGCTACCTATGAAGAAAGGTTCACTCGATTGGCAATGTATGCTCCAAATTTTATCCGAGAACTTTATAGTAAAATCAATTGTTTTTACTCAGGATTAAAGCCAAAATATCGAAGTGATTAGCTTCTCGTGAGATTAACAGTTATGAAATGATTGTTCGATGTGCTGAGAAGGTAGCAATGGAGTTTGCCGATGATCAAGTGTTCTATGACAACCAACAGAAGAAGAGACCGAGGTGGCAGGAGAAAGGTAAGAATTCTTCAAAAACGTCTGATGGTATGAAAAATAAGTTTCCATTTTGTGATAAATGTGGGAAAAGACATGGTGGGGAATGTCTTCTAAATTATGGAAAGTGCTACTGATGTGGTAAGATGGGACATAAGGCTCGTGATTGCCCTGAAAATGATCAGGGTGATGGTAAGAACAAATTTTATTTATAGTTAGTGAAATGTTATAAGTGAAATGAGATGTGTCACTATGCAAACGAGTGTCCGACAAAGAGCTTGAGTGATGAGAAGCAGTTAGAATACAACCAGAAAGGGGTGGTGAAATCCTTTGCAACTACTTAAGCAGAAGTCGGGCCATCAAATGAAGTTGTATCAGGTACTTTCTTTGATTTTTTCAGATTCTGCCAGTGTGTTGTTTGATTCGGGGTCTACACATTCTTTCATCTCTGAAAACATTTCTATTAAAATGGAAATACCATCTCAAGAAATGACTCATGGACTTTTGGTAAAAACACCTCGGGGAAATGTTGAGGCAAAAAGAATTTATAATAATCTTCCTATCCTTATATGTGGAAAGAACCTACTTGAAAACCTTATTGTTATACCTCTAGTAGAGTTTGATGTTATCCTGGGTATGGATTGGCTCTCTATTTACCATGCTAAGATTGACTGTTGAGCTAAAGAAGTTTCTTTTAAGAAATACATTCAGTTTTTGTACAAGAATGAACCCTTACTATTGACAACATATCAAGAGGCCGAGGAACTTGTAAAAGATGGAAATGAATGTTACCTTTCACACATCATTAAAAATAAAGGAACTGTTCAGATTAATGATGTGCCAGTGGTAAATGAGTATCCTGATGTTTTTTCTGATGAGTTATCTGGAATAATACCAGATCGGGAAGTTTATTTTTCTATTGACTTAGTTCCTGATGCTAATCCAATTTCAAAACCCCCTTATCGAATGGCTCAAATTGAACATTAAGATTTGAAGGAGCAATTGCAAGATTTATTAGAGAATGGTTTCTTTCGACCTAGCACATCATCATGGGGTGCTCCTGTTTTATTTGTTAAAGAGAAAGATGGTTCAATGAGACTTTGCATTGATATAGAGCCTTGAATAACATCACTGTTAAGAACAAATATCCTTTGCCTCATATCGATGATTTATTTGATCAGCTCCATGGAGCTCAGTATTTTTCAAAGATTGACTTGAGATCGGGGTACCATCAGCTAAAGGTAAAGGAAGAAAATGTTCCGAAGACCGTGTTCCGTACAAGATATGGGTATTATGAATTTGTAGTAATGCCTTTTGGGCTAACCAATGCACCTGCTGTATTCATGGACTTAATGAATAGAATTTTCCATGAGTTCTTGGATATGTTTTTTGTGGTTTTCATTGATGATATTTTGGTGTTTTCTAAAAGTAAAGAGGAGCATGAAAGACATTTAAGGGTTATCTTGCAAACCTTAAAGGAAAAGAAACTGTATTGAAAGTTCATCAAGTGTGAGTTATGGTTGCAACAAATTTCTTTCCTTGGTCACATTGTTTCTAAAGATGGGATAACTGTTGATCCTGCAAAAACAAAAGTTGTGGAGGGCTGGCCAATACCCACAAATGTAACTAAGATTCGTAGCTTCCTTGGTTTGGCAGTCTATTACCGAAGGTTTGTTAGAAATTTTTTCACGGTTATCTCGTCCAATGACTAAGCTTACTCGGATGTGTGTTAAGTTTATCTGGACAAAAGAATGTGATGATTGTTTTCAGGAATTGAAAAGAAGATTGGTGAATGCTCCAGTTTTGGAACTTCCTTCCAGGAATGGTGAGTTTGTTATATACAGTGATGCTTCATTAAAAGGACTTGGTTGCGTCCTAATGCAGAATGATCAGGTAATTCCTTATGCTTCACGACAGTTGAAAACTCATGAGGTAAATTACCCTACACATGATTTGGAATTAGCTGCTGTTTTTTTTTGCTTTAAAAATTTGGAGGCATCATTTGTATGGAGTAAAGTGTGAAATATATACCGATCACAAAAGTTTAAAGTATATATTCACTCAGAAATAATCTCACATGACACAAAGGAGATGGCTAGAATTAATCAAGGATTATGATTGTACAATTAATTATCATCCGGGAAAAGCAAATAAAGTGGCTGATTCTTTGAGTCGAAAAACTAATGCTTCATTAGCAATGTTGCGTTTGGAACGTGATCCTTTGGTTAAAGATTTGATGAACTTTGGCATAGAAGTTGTTGGTGCAGGATGTTCTTCTGTTTTGTTTCAGGTATCAGTGAAATCATCTCTATTAGACAGAATCAAGCAAGCACAGAAGCAAGACAGTGAGTTGCAGAAGAAGGTAGAGCTGGTTCAGAAATGTAAGTTTCTTGAATTCAGCATTGATAATGATTGTGTTTTGAGATTTGGGAAGAGATTGTGTGTGCCTTGTGATTCACAGTTGAAGAGAGAGTTGTTATTTTAAGTTCATAGTTCACCGTTTTCAGTTCATCCTGGCAGTACTATGATGTACAAAGATCTGCGGAAGTATTACTAGTGGGATGGAATGAAAAGAGATATTTTTGATTTTACTGTGAAGTTTTTTACTTTTCAACAGGTTAAAGCAGAGCGGTAGTTACCGAAAGGGATGCTTCAGCCTTTACCAGTGCCAGAGTGGAAATGGGAGAATATATCCATGTATTTTGTTTTGGGATTATCGAAGAAATCTCGAGGTAATAATGCAATCTGGGTTATTGTTGATCGCTTGAATAAATCTGCTCATTTCCTTGCAATACGAGATACTTTTTCCCGTGATCAACTTTCTCGTTTGTATGTTAAAGAGATAGTCAGTTTACATGGAGTTGCCCTCTCCATTGTATCTGATCGTGATCCCAGGTTCACATATAACTTTTGGAAAGGCCTTTAGAAGTCGTTGGGTACTGAATTAAATTTTAGTACATCATTTCATCCTCAATCAGATGGGCAGTCAGAACGAACAATTCAGACCATGGAGGATATGCTACGAGCTTGTTCGATGGATTATCAGGGATGTTGGGACCAACATATTTCTTTTGTCGAATTTTCATATAATAATAGTTTTCATTCTAGAATACAGATGGCACTATTTCAGGCATTATATGGGAAGTGGTGTCGAACACCAGCTTTCTGGGATGAAGTGGGTGAAAGAAAGTTGATGGGACCAGAATTGGTAGAAGAGATGGCAGAAAAAGTTCAGCTGATTTAGAAACACCTGAGAACAGCTCAGAGAAGGCAGAAGAGTTATGCGGACAACAAGAGGAAGGATATCTCTTTTGAGGTAGGTGATCATATTTTTCTCAAAGTATCACCATGAAAAAGTGTGATGCGATTTGGTAAGAAAGGAAAGCTGAGTCCAAGGTTCATCGGACCATATAAAATTCTGGAGAGAGTTGGATCAGTTTCATATGGAGTGGCTTTACCTCCGAGTTTATCTCAGGTACACAATGTTTTCATGTTTCAATGCTGAGAAAGTACATGCCTGATCCATCTCATGTTTTGAGTCCAGAGGTAGTTCAGCTGGAAGAGAACCTATCTTATGAGGAACAACTGGTCCAGATTCTTGACCAGAGGGAGCAACTGTTACGGAATAAGGTGATAAATCAGGTAAAGGTTTTGTGGGAAAACCACATGATGGAAGAGGCAACATGGAAATCTGAAAATGCAATGAGGGATAAGTACCCCCATTTATTCGATAAGTAAATAAATTGCGGGGACGCAATTTTCTAAAGGGGGAAGGATGTAACATCCCTAGTAAGTAATGAATGATAGATATTTTTATCTATTCCTATTAATGAATTAGATAGTTTTTTAGAGGCTTAAAATGAAAATAAATCCAATCTTAAGCATGGAATACACTAATATTTTTAAAAGATTGTTTTACTGCCTTTTAATGGAAAACCATTTTTAAATCTATCTTTTGAAAATTTTATAAGCCATGTTTGTCAAAATAAACGTATTCTTTATGATCGGGACATCAAAATTTACTTTGTGTGATTTTTTTTATTTTTCCGATAAAGTTCATTTTTAATGAAGAGTGAAAAATGTTGTATTCTAATTCAAAACCTCTTTTTAATATAATTTATTTATATGAATAGATTATATTTTTAATTGGTTTTAAAGTGAAATTAGAATATATTTTTACCGTTTAATCCAATGGTGGTCATTGGAATCAATTTCACTTTGAAATTGGACTTAAACTAGTGTCAATCTTTTGATACTTATTGTTTCATAAAAACACGCTATTTGTCATGACAACGGGAATTAATTATTAAATTAATTAATTCAACTTACATGTTTTAAATTTTATAAAATAGACATTATTTTTGAATTCGGAATATCAAATATAGATTAGGGTGAAGTTTTGGTATCTTTCTGAAAAACATCAATTTTTTGATGAATAGTGAAACAACTAA
Source organism: Viscum album (assembly GCA_963277665.1). Taxonomy (NCBI): domain Eukaryota; kingdom Viridiplantae; phylum Streptophyta; class Magnoliopsida; order Santalales; family Viscaceae; genus Viscum; species Viscum album. The sequence goes on along the minus strand of OY728128.1, from coordinate 1,925,291,548 downwards.
GTGGTAGTTAAAGAAACTGATTTTTCGTTTAAATGAAAATTTTCCACTTCTGTGATTTGATTTTCAAAAATCCGACATACATGGTTGTAATTAAGAAGTAAAATGTGGTTCAATGAGAATAAAATAATTTTTTGGTGAATAGTAACTTTTAAGTTCTTAATCGCGATTCGTGGTAATTAATGTAGTTTATGGTAAAAGTAACATTTTAATAATATGAGATGAGCTTTACACATATACTACCCTCATTGGATGTGTCATGGCCGACCAAGACAATCCATGGGTCAACATTTGGACACCATGGAGCCACTTTGGTTGGGAAATGACATAAATAACTTTTTATTTAATGTTAAAGTAAAAATGACACAAACATGCGATGTTTTACTAAAACAATTTTTACATGGGGTTATAAAAGTCAGATTTTTTATTATGAAAAGTCATTGGAAAGACAAAAAGATTTCCTACATCTTAGTATTTTTTTATAATTTTTATACATTAAATAAATTAAATTATTTATGACATCATGATGAATCAGTGATGACCTCATTATTTAACGATTTAAATAAAATGGAATGATAATGTAATATATAAGACCTACACATGTCCAAAACCTATTGTATGAGTGTATTTCGAACCCTAATCACCTTATCCACGAATTATATCAATGTGGGACCTCTTAAATCCGAATACCATTTTAAAATGAAGTGACTTTTCTTTACTTTCCAAGAGTGCCCCTCCTCTCCTCTTATAAATGGCCCCCGCCTATACCTCCTTACCCACAATTCCAAATCCTTTGGCTCGGCCATCGCCTGCCCATTTTGTCTCTCCACTTCCCTATCTTACTCCTTAGAGCCTCACTTTGGGCAGAAGTCTTCCCAAGGAAGCCTTTGATCTCAATCCAAAAGGAGTTACCCGATTTTAAAGTAATGTTTTCACTTGAGTCCTTTGTTTTATTTTTCTTCTCCAACCCCCTAAACTCTTTTTATTAATTTCTTTTGTAACAACTCTAGTATCTTAAATATACTAGGATGTTTTTATAAGAATTATTCGAGCTACACTTACACACACCTACATCTAATGGTTAAAGGACATACTGCTTCCATGGATGGTGAATTTATGCCTCCCGAAACGATGATTGTTCAACATTCATTTAACACCTTCAATGGTGGCCATTAAGATGTCACTATATTTATATATGATATATAATATGTTTATGATTTACTTAAGCTTCTTTATTTTTCATTTTGGGCATACCTTTATGGTTTCCATTATGGGTAAACGTGATATCTTCATTTAAAGAGGTGCGGACTACCGCCCCCTCAAAGTGATTTGATTCGTTAAATACCATATCTGGGACGTATAAAGGATGGAACTATGATATTATATATGATATTATACTGAAATTATAATATACCTTTTTATCATTATGATTCCATTCTATAAAATACGAAATAGAAATGAAAGTAGCGTTCATGAGTACGTATGGCTTACCGTCTCCATGAAAGGTGCATTTCATTTATTATCTCTAAATGATTATGTAATATTATAAATGCATGCATGCACTAGATATATATGACATATATGATATCTAAATCATGAATAAAATTCTGGATATAATGGATACATTAACAACTTGTAATTATAAAGGGCTTATTTTTGACTCAATTACCAATGATCGTTAAAACGACCATTATTAACTTAAATAATTACACAGTGTTCATGACATGGTAATAAGTGATATAAAAGGAATAATGAACTTTAAAAAGGTTATTAAACTATTAGAAATTAACTAAAGTTTATTATTCAAGATATTAAAGAATGGCCGAGTCAATTCGGACCCGAGGTATGGGACTTCTTCCCAATCTCCTTTCATTGAGGCATATTTTGTTTTATACACAACCTTCTTTTATACGGTGTATAAACCCCTTTGACTTTTACCTTTATTCAAAAGGAATATTTTTTATACGAATCATTTACCAAATGACAAAAGGGAATGTTTTTGTCGTAAGTATGTGGTGACAATGACTTCCCCACCGCCGTGACCTTTATTTGAGTTTCGGGTTCCTCTACAAGCCATACATTTTTTAATGAAAAATAAATACCATGTTTTACTTTTCTTTTATTTTGGTATTGAAAATGGTTTTCATAATATTTTTATATCAATTTGTGGTATTGATATCTTGTGACTGAAAGGTGGAAATGTTATGTTTCCATTATGCATGTTTTATGTGATATGATTATGTTGAGGTTCTTGGGCATTATTATGAAGACGGGTGGTTCCGTGATAGGCTAAGGGCGGGTGAGCCCGAGATAGATCTCCAATGCATTGGGTAACGCGAAGGAGTGAAACGTTAAGGTTTCTCCGAAGAGATTTAGGTAATATACTGTGATGGGTATTCAAAACGTAACCAAGAGGGTTACTCTCTACGTAAGAATGTTATGAATGTCTCAAGTTACCTTTATGTCTTATGATTTCTATGATTTATTCATGATTTGATGAGGTATGTTAAAGTGCTTATATTTTATGGGTAAAGTATGATTTCATTATTATGTATATATGTACCCATGTTTCCTTTCCATATTTATATATCCCTTACTGAGCTTTTTATGCTCATCCTAAGTTTTTTGAAATGCTTTTCATAGGTCAAGGGAAAGGTACATGATATGATTATATTGTCAAGGAAGTGTCAAGAAAGAATCCATCTTTTATTTTAAATATGTTTCCATTAATGGGAAAGAATAATACTACCTTTATGTAACCACTTTGTTTATATGTGGAATGTAATGCAAGTTTTATGATCTGATTCTCTAAAACTCTAAACCCAAAAAGATCCTCAATGTGTAATCTTGTAATAACTCAAGATTAAGTAAGGTTTAAGGCTGGGGCCTTATACTTATCCACCTGTCTTTTCAATCATCACTGAGTGCCATGTATATTTTCGTAAGGCTTCTTAGAATCAAAATCCTCAACACACATCAACAAGCTTCAATTCATGTTTGCACCAACAACCCATTTATTCTAAAAATATGTTCCGAACCATATTTCTAATAAGAACCCCCATTTAGTCAATTTATCATTTACATTTTGGTAAACACCTAATAACTTGATTCTAATTAAAAATAGAATGATATAATTTTATCATTGTTTTAGTAAGGTAAAATAATTAAATATAACAAGAGAAATACTTTACGAAACAAAAGATCATTTATATTCCAATAAAAATAAAAAGAGGAAATAAATTTCCAACCTATGATGTGATCAATGAAACAACTTATTTGAATCCATATATCAAAGATAATTGTTCCATTGCTCTAATAAATCAATATAATAACACATTAATTCTTCCGTAATCCCATATATCTTATCATAGAATCCCTGGAATGGGGATATGTTGAAGGGAAAATGATCATATTTACAATACACAAATAGAAAAAATCCTTAACTATGATTCCCAATGAAAAACTCATAATGAAATTCTGATTATGGATTCTATAGGTTGAATATCACTAAAAAACACCTTGAGGATACCTTGGATGTTGAGATAAATAAAATGGGAACTAGATGTACATTTATAGTAATGGAAAATATTGAAAAATGTCATTCCCAACCCATTAAACATTGTGAATAATAACTAGATCTTGTGAATCCTCAAGAGGTCTCATACAAATAAATTCATATCTCTATAAGAAAAAATTATATTAAACCTTTCACATAATGAATATTCTCTCATTTTTTGAATTAATTCTTCCAAAAAACCTATTCACTCCTTGAATGAAATTCATAGAGTCTACAAAGAACTCATTTATGTCATTAATAAATATTCACTTCTTGAACAGTTACTATAGCCATAATTCATATTACCACAACTTTATCCCTCTGAATTGCTCGATAAATGTTTTGAAAAAAAGATCAAAAAAGAAGTAAATAATAAAAAATAATGGTGTGCCATAGACTTGGGATGCTATATTCTCTCCAATTTTTATCATTCCATCCTTGAGATGTTGGATATTGGTGTTACCCTAGGAAATATTATTTCATTTCCCCAAGATGATATTTTCTCATTCACATGATTCATTATGAACATAAAATGGTACCATTAAACTCATTCTATGTAAATAAATATCCCTAGAATAGTATTTTATTGTATTTACAAAAGAATGATTATTTCATAGATAAAATCTATATCTACCTTAAGAGTAACATGATCCTAACTGATCACATGACTAGGTTCTCCATGATAATTTTTCAGTTGAGAAACATAAAACACATAATGTATAGAACGGAATCTTATTAGTAGGGATAACCAACATGAAAACATTGAAATAATTTTTAATAATGTTTAATTTTTCAGTATATCATGGATCCAATACCCCTTTATTTCCCAAGCATTGTGGAACAAGTCATGGTCACTCTTCCAAGAAGACTTATTTAATTACATTGAAACATAACAATAAAAAATAGTTTTCTACATTTTATTTATATCATCGTTTTCTATATCCATATGATTTCAGACCATGTATTTCTTCTTTGTTATCTCAGGCACATGACTATGTATATCTAGTGACATGTTCCACCGTTTCCAAACAATATAGTAGATAATGATAATGGAAGTCATATAATTCAATTAACTAGGCCACATGTATCATTTAAATGTAACTAATATTATAGGAGAACTAAACTAATGGTATATAATTCTCCCTTGAGTTTTCAATGTCTATAACTTTAACACCCCAAGCTTCCATGATACACGTCTCTTTAAATAATACAATGGCTTGGGATACACGCAACTTCAAGTATTAACACACCACGACCAATCCAACATGCCGTTATGAATAGTAATACCCACTTTTTAAATTTTTTTAAATTTTCTTTTTCAAAATGGAAATTATTTTTGGATTTAGAATAACAAAATTAGCATGAGGAGAATTTTTGGTATTTTTCTGTAAACATTCAATTTTTGATAAATATTAAAAGACACTGCATTATTTTTTAAAACTGACTTTTTATTTAAATAATTATTTATTTTATTTAAATTTATATTAGGTGAAAATAGATATATAATACCTACATATGTATAATTTATTTTATTTGATTCATTTTATAATAATATTAGAAATATAAAATTCTAGTGAACTTTTTACCGTCTTTTACCAACCTACTTTGCGGATTTAAAAATTTGAATAAACCCTAATTTTAATGATTCTATGAGTTTAATTTCACAAATTTGTGACACATGGTTGACATAAATAAATATAATGTTGTTCAATAGGATGAAAATAATTTTTGGTGAATAATAACTTTTGACATTAATTTACCAAAGTAAAAAGTAAATAGGATAATTAAAGATAAAAAATGATATTATAATTACTGTAAAACATGTCTTAATTCTATTGGATAAGTGTATTTACAAAAAAATAAACCTTATGAATAAAATATTATCCTTTCGGTCCACTTGGATTATATTAAGACATTTATTATTATTTTAGTTAATGAATACTTTAAAGTGTTAAATTCAATGTTTAATAATGAATCCATTTTTAATATAGGGGTATACTAAGATAAATTAGACCATAAATAATTACTATAAATAAAAAATTATTTTCTACAAATTGTTATTTTATTTATAAGTTTTGTACATTAAATTATTATGTTTATTTATAACACAATGATGATGTTGTAATTACCATATTATTGAATGATTAAAATATTTTGATATTATTAATATCTTTATAAATGTACATTGATAATTATGTAGTATTTCAATAATTTTATTTGTTAATATTACATGTTAGGGTTGATTAAATAATTTTTTTTCAATGTGGTAGAGTTGTTATGACTTTCAGGAAAAAAAATAGTGTCATAATTGACAAAAATGATTTTTTAAAAAAATACTATATTATTAACTGAAATAATATTCATAAAAATATAACGATCTTCCAAAGGACATAGATAAAGTTATATATATAAATAATTAACCACTTCGTATTTTCTTTGATTTTTATAGTATGTTTAATGACCATTTACTATAATAATACAAGAATACACTGTAAAAGTTAAACTATTTAACTATGTGTTATATATAAACGATAAGGTTAATAAGGTGACCTAAACCTATCTAAAAACTATTGGTTGGGTGGTTTTTTACCTATAACCACCTTATCCTCAAAATAAATCTATTTTGTTCCATTATGAACCGAATATTATTGAATATTAAAATAATATTTCATGCTTTTCCTAAGGTGACTCTCACCTCTCTTATAAAAGGGTACATCCCCATCTCTCAAAATCACAACTCCTATGTAATTTGGATTGGGAAAACCCTGCTAATATATCCTCCCAAATAACATCACATCTACCAAGATGCCTTAATTTGATCTTAAATCCCACCTATGGAGAACTTTTGATCCAATCCAAAGGAATCACTCGAATAAGGGGTAATTATTTAATCACCTATGTCAATGTTCTTTTTTTCTGCCATATCCTCTTACTTTTTTGTTTCCATACAAAAATAATAAATCATGTACCTTCTAAATTCTGTGATGTTATTATAAATAAGGTACAACCATATTAATTATTTTCTCCATCCTAGGAATGAAAAAGTTACCATACGGGTGTACGTATGGTTTACGATCACCACGTCGTTGTGTAGTTCGTTATTCAACACTTAATATTTTTAATAGTATAATAATTAGTTTAATTGTTGTAAATAATAAATATAACATGTCAATTATTCTTTATATATGATATAACATCAAATTGTAGATGATTTCACCATCAATAAAATGATATTGCCACTCTTGCATATGTATGAATTTCCATCTCCACAAACATGATGAGATTCATTCACCATCATAAACAATCAAGAATAAATATAATTTTATTATAAAAAAATAATTTTTAAGAAGATAATTTCATTATGGATACAAATTAAATACATCCTGTCCATAATAAACATGGCTTATGTAACAAAACATATAATGAAAAATGGATCACTTAACACCCAAAACAATGATACAACTGAAATATTATTATCAAAGCAATATTAAAAGATAATACATGATATAATATATATTTATATGGATATTTTATAATTTAATAACAATTAATCCACCATAATTAATGATGTTAATGTACCCTCAACAACAGAAATGTACAAGGTTAGGGGTTTTTATCTCACTTTTTATTCTAGTGAGATTCATGCTATATGGCCACTATTTCCTTCTGTGTGGTGTATGTACTACACATGATTGTATTAAATGTGTAATATACTTTCATTTTTGGTTATTTAAAACTTCATTTTATGATAATTATTTCATCGAGTGTATGTTTCATAGGTTACCAAATCAGTAATGGAATTTCTAATTTTTAATCTATAATTTTTAATTTCTACTTATTGGGTTCTACGCAAACTTCATTGATTATATTACTCCATGATTATGTGTGAAATCACAATTTATTTAATTATGTAGAAATTTCGGCACCCCTTTGTGTGGGAATAATTTTGATACACATAAAAATAACATTAATAAATTCTTAAGTCGTCGAAATGAACATGATAAGAGTAATCTTAACTCAATTTTCATTCATTTAGTTAAACATCCAAGTAATTGGTGTTTTTCAGAAGAATATGTGTGAATGTCTTATGATTGAGTTACACTATATTTCCAATCATATTAAGTGTTTTTATAACTTTCACACATAATTATGTCACTTATTTATCTGTAACCTAATCAAACAGTCTTTATAAGGGGTTTCATCTCAATTTACATTTCATTGAGACTTCTTTGTTGTAATGCACAAATTCACATTTATATGGCGTATATACTAGACTTTGACATTATTTATCAGGAATAGATTTATTCTCATGATATTATGATATTTTTATTACTTCAATTATTTGTATTCAATCATCACTCATTTGGTTAGTAACTCTAACTGAAATATCATTTTAAATGTTTTAATGATTTATTTATTCTAAATCATTCTAAATAAAGTACTTATTTTAAAATTTGTTTTAATGATTTATTTATATGGACATGAATTTTTTAAAATTAAAATTAATTTTAAATGATTCAATGTGGTATGGGACACTTTGATTCAAAAATATAATTTTTAATATCTTCTTGATAAATATTAACACTTTTTAATATTTTCATGAAAAATGGTATATTTCTCTCAAATGGATTTACTGGTTATTTTAATCTACGTAAATATACTACATTATTCATGATTGATTTTGATTTATTCAATCATCTATATTTTATTGAATGAGTTTTTTACTGTAGATGTGCTATTTTTATTCCATTCATGGTTTTTTGTTAAAATATTGTCATTTTGTATTAATGTTTTAATATGATTTTTTAGATTATGTTTTAAACACATTATATGAGGAATTAATTGGAATTATTAACTTATATGTGGATCCCTCTATAGCTCTTCATTGCATCGGTTGGACTCATGAGAAAAACTAGTTTCTTATAACAAGGGCTTGACAAAAACTTATTGGTAGTTTGGCACGAGGCCTTGACTATGTGTTTATGATGTCTGGAATTATGCATTCCATCATTTAGAAATAAGCTATTGATATTACGTGAGATTATTAAACTATTATAATATCCATGTGAATAATTAAATGGCATTATTTGATTTATATTTTCCATATTATGCTGAAATATCTGTTTGAAAGCCTTGTGTTTTAATCTCATACACTACCTTAAATGTTTATGATTATTTATTAAAGATTCTTCTATATTGTTATCCTTACTGAGAATCCGAGCTCACCCCTTTCTATGTTTTATTTTTTCAAGGATGTGATAAAGTATATCATGATTAACCTACATGAATAGGTTAAGGGATATGAGTGTGTTCAAATGGGACACAATGTTGTTTTTATTTATTTAATGATGTAATGTAAAACTTGTATATGTATCCAGTACTTCCAATGATACTAAACTAATCGGCCTTTTAGGACTTGACATACTATGATCATTCCAATTATATATAATAAGGCACCGAATCTGGGTAACTACATTCAGGTCATTATAGTTGGTATCCATGGATGTTTAATACTAACCTGGGAAACTTGATTTAGAAAAACTGTTATTATAGAAAATTACCCTATGATTTGAAGAGTATAAAAGAAAAATATTCATATAATTTCGGTAATGTAGATATGTTGTGTAGTATCCAAAAAATACATCTATGTATTGATATGAGCAGGTAGAGGCGACTCTAGCACAAATATAAATAGGAGTGAAAACTGTGAAAAAGGTGTTTCTAGATTCCCTCGAGGTATCCTGATATATGAAAACAGGCCTTACTGCACTCATGGTTATGAAACTCCAGGGGGGTATGCTTAGAATAATTCACATTATAATTAAAAATGATTTGAAGGATTTTAATTTAAGATGAGTATAAATAACATTGGTTAATCCTAATGTGTTTTAAATAGAACACAATGTGTCATGTTATTCTCTAAATGATTTTATAACTATTGTTACTCACATAATGCTTTCTGGTTCTGTTCAATGGCTAGATTCCATGAAAGTCATAGTAACATTGAAAATCATGTATAAGGTGGGAACATGGGTGGAAATAACCAATGAAATGGAATGTTCATATGAATAAAAGATATCATGTTCATGAAAAATATGTTTTCCAAAAATATGATCAAGAACATATATATTACCCAACTCTCGGACTCAAAAAAGAATTGAAAGGTGGTGAATGAAAATATCTCTAGCATTGGAGAACATAGAGAAAAGAAAGCTCATTTTATATCATGCTGGAAATGTGGAAGGAGACACCTAGGAAAGTGTCTCAATGGAACAAATAAATGATTTATGTGTGGAAAATAAGAACATAAATTAAGGAATTGCTGATGAAAAATGAAGAGTACTATGGAAGAAAATAAAAAAGATCACACAATCCATTTACTGTAATTTTCTGATATTGTAGGGGACCTGGGGATTACCTGAGTCAATTCCCTATTCATTAGGATAAACTCTTGGTCAAAGAAAAACCTATATGGAAATAAATTGATAGAGAAATGTTTAAAAGTATTACTGCTCTTTGTTGTTTGGATTAATTTGGATGACTTTTCTCTCATATGTGAAACCCTACAGTTTGTTATTTGAAATGATATTCAAGGAATAATTATGTTTACTTTTCTGGATATAGTTTTAAATAACCATTAGGGTTTATAAGATCCTTGAATTTGATGAAATTACAGTTTATTAATTTTTTGTATGAAAAAGTGAGTAATGAGATAAGGTTTGTGGTTACATTATATTATGGTTATTTTGAGGAATTTATCTCACTTAGGTAATGTTATAAAATATTGTTTCCTGAAAAAGGACAACACACCGACTATGTGACAACCCATAAAATCGGACAATTTTGTGTGAATCAAGCCCACAACTAAAGTACGATTGGGATTTATCGCCTACCACTGGACTATGTAAAGTACCTGGTTAGGGTGTCTATTTATTTTTTGTTAAATGATTTTATTGGTAAATAATATGTTGATTAAGGATCTAATGTTTCATACAATTTATATACTCAGTATAGGAAAATTATTTTGTGATTAAGTGATAAATGTTATTTTATTGAATGTTCTCTCTGTTGGGAACACTATATTATTAAGGAAAATAGAATACTATGAGATTTCATTTGAGGAGTAATGATGCATTTTTATCTATTTTTATATTTTTGATTTATAGTGATTTGAGTTATTTATAGAAATTATTAACTTATCATATAGAATATGTGATTAGGTTAATTACTTTTAAGTATGTGACAATAAAATTAGTTGATGTTATTTGGATATACAACTTAACGTGGAAGACATCATAATAAAATTCTTCTGAGTATTGGGTTTTAATATTATTTTGTATTATAATGAAGGATTTTAAGGGAAATTTTTTTATTGAATTATATTTATTGAACATTGGCTATGGTTGGTTTATTTTTAGAAATTAAGATTAGTATTTCTTTCTCTAAAGGATTATCCTTTTTGGGGATCATATGAACTTTTACTAAGCATTTTGGTTTTGGTTGATCTTTAAATACAAGGGAAATATATAGTCTATCATTTTTGGATCATGAGATTCTATATAAGTTGACTCTAGAGATTAAGGTGTGACCAAGTCATCTGGAATACTCATAGTTTAGAGTGACAGATGAGTTTTTGGTAGAAATTAGTTAAATGATGGAACTCTACTTATCAAGTATTTTTTTACTTATTCAATGAAAAAATTAATTCTTAAACCTTAGGGAATTGATATTAAATCAAAAAATGTATTGTCCTAATACCTTATGTTATTCATCGTAGATTTATGGATTTGAGGCCCTCAATTTTCCATTCACCTATTTGTGATTGATGACTTCAATCACTCTCTATAAATATTTACATTTTTCATCAAATTACAATTTCTACTAATGTTATCCTATTTGAAATCGTAATTTGGTGGTGACTTTTTCATTTTTTCCCCCTTTTCAAGACTAATTTTTTTAACTCTATTTTTGATGTGGGTTTTCCCCAAATGTATTTTCTATTTTTTACCTTTTATTTCCTAAGAAAAATTTCAAATTGTGAGAAAATATTTATTGAAGTAGGGAAAAATGTATCACCCCTAGATACCATGGTATTATTCAGTTTGAATAATATAATAGCTTGCGATTTATGCAATTTTGAATTCAAAAACACCACAACCAATCAAAATAGATGTTATGAATAGTATTATTAACTTTTTGAAATTTTAGAAATTTTATTTTTCAAAAGCGACATCATATTTTGATTGATAATATAAAAATTATCTTTGGATTAATTTTTGGAATTTTTCTAAAAACATTCAATTTTTGATGAATAATGAAAAACACAACGTTATTTATTAAAACTAACTTTTTATTTATATAATTAGTTATATTATTTAAATTTATATTACATAAAAACAAATAAAAATTTACAATATATTTTCAATGTAATTCATTGGATTAATTTTATATTAATATTATATATATAAAAGTTTATTGAACTTTTTACAGTCTTTTACCCAACTTCTAGGAGCATTTGCTAATTTGCATAAAATGTAATTTTACAGCTTCTGTGAATTGAATATCAAAAATATAAAAGACAGAATTTCCATAAGTTTTTAAAATATGGTTAAATAAGATGAAAATAATTTTTTGTGAATAATATATTTTGACTTTTATTTACCACGGTTAAAAGTAAATAGGGTAATCAAAGGTAAAAAATGATATTGTTATTACCCTAACACATATACTCATTCTATTGGATAAATTTATTTGGACTGAAATATACTTTAGGAATTAAATATAATCTTTTTTGACCACTTGGATTAGATTAGAACAGTTATTATTATTTTCTTTAAAGAAGAGTTAAAAGTGTTAAATTCAATATTTAATAACAAAACCATTTTTAATATAGGGGTATACATAAGATAAATTAGACTATAAATAGTCATTTTAAAGAAAAAAATATTTCATACATATTGTTATTTTATTTATTATTATTAGAAATTAAATAATTAAATAAATTTATGACACAATGATGATGAAATAATTACTTTAATAATGAATGATTAAAATAATTGATATTATAAACATCCAAATAAATTTAAATTGAGACTTATGAGGAATTAAAATGAATTTATAGTTAAATATGACATTTTATGAAGGATAAAATAAATTTTTTCAACGTGATAATTTTTTTATATCCTTCACAAAAATAAAATACCTAATACTGTCAAAATTAACTTGAATGAGATTTTAAAAAAAATACTATATTATTAATTGGTATAACATTTATAAATATATAAGGTTCAAAAAAGGGACTTATATAAGGTTATATTTATCAATTATGGACCAATTGGGGATCTCTAGTCTTTTTATAGTATGTTTATTAACCATTTATTATAATAATACAGAATACATGGTAAAAGTTAAAGTATTTAACTAAGAGTTAAATATAAAAGATATGGTTAATATGGTGACCTAAACAAGTCTAAATCTTATTGTTTGAGAATTTTTCAAACTATCCCCACCTTATCCTTGATATAAATCCTTTTTATGCCATTATAACCAGAATACTATTGTATAATAAAATAATATTTCATGCTTTTCTTAAACTGTCCCTCACCTCTATTATTAAAGTGTAATTTCCCTTCGATAAATATGACACCACCAAATCCATTTGGATCACCCAAAACCGGCCCAAATATCCTCCCAAATACCCTCAATTAGACGTAGTGGCCTTAATTTGATCATAAATCCATCCTAAGGAGCCCTTTTGATCAAATAAATAGGAATCACCGAATGAAAAGATAATTAATTCATCACCTCTTTCAATGTTATATTATTCTTCCACTTAAACTTTATTTGTCATTTTCAAACAAAAATAATAAATATAGTACCTTATACATACTATGATGTTATTATAAATCTGGTACAACCGTATTCATTATTCTCTCCATCCAATGAATGACCAAGTCACCATGCATGCGTGCGTACGGATTACCTTCTCCATGTCATGGTGTGGTTTGTTATTCATCACTTAATTACTTAGATGGGTATAATAATGAGTATAATTGATTTAATTAATAAATATAACATGTTAATTATTATATATATATATTATATAATATCCAATTACAAACTATTTCATCATCAATAGAATGGTATTGTCGCTCATGCATACGAACAGATTACCGTCTCCAGGAATGCGAGGAGATTCATTCCCCATCGTAATAATTCAAGAATAAATATCATTTTATGATTAAAAAATAATGTTTAAGAGCATTATATAATTATGGATACTAATCAATTACATGATATACATTAAAAATATGACCTATGTAACAAAACATATAAAAAACAAATCAGTTAACACCCGAAACAATGATACAACTGAAATATTGTTAACAAAGCAATATCAAAAGATCAGATATGATATCATATTTATGTATATGTTTATTTTATAATTTAAATAAAATTATTTCACCGTTATAAATAAATGATAAATTACCATCTAAATTGAAATATACAAGGTTAGGGTTTTTATCTCACTTTTAATTCCATTGAGATTCGTGTTCTATTGCCACTATTTCCTTTTCTGTGGTGTATGTACAGCCCATTATCGTATTATTTGTGTAATATATTTTATTTTTTTGGTATTTAAATCATCATTTAATGTTAATTGATTCATGGGGTGTATGTTTCGTAGGTTACCAAATCGTTAACGGAATTTCTAATTACAATTTCAACTCATTGAGTTCTATGAAAACATAATGGATTATTTTACTCCGTGATTATGTGGGTAATCATTATTTTATTTACTTATATAATATTTACCACTCCCCTTTCTTGGTATATACTTTTGATACACATAATCAATCCATTGATATATTCTCAAGTCATGGATATGAACATGATAAGAGTAATCTTAACACAATTTCCATTCATTGTATTAAACACCCAAGTCATTGGTGTTTTTTACAAGAATATGTGTGAATGTCCCCTGATTGATTTACACTGGATGTCTAATCATATTGAGTGTAATTATATTTTTCACACATAATTATTTTATTGATTTATCCTTAACCTAAAGATACTATCTTTATAATTTATTTCATCTCAATTTACGTTCCATTGAGACTTCATTGGGGTTATGCACAAAATCACTATTATATGGTGTATATATTGTACTTTGAAAAAGTATATCATGAATACCTTTATTCTCATGATATTATAATTTTTTGATTACCTAAATTATTTGTATTAATGCATTTCTCATTTGGTTAGGAACACTTACTAAAATGTCATTTTAAATGTTTTAAATATTTTTTCTTCTAATTCATTCTCATTAATGTCCATGTTTTAAAAATGGTTTTAAAGATTTATTTACATAGAATATAATGTATAAAATTTAAATTCTTTTTAAAAGTTTCAATGTTGTATGGGACACATTGATTTGAAAATTAAAAATTTAACTAATTCTTGATTTATAGTGATACTTTTAAATATTTTTTAAGAAAAATGGATATTTCACTAAAATAAATTTGATGATTATTTTCATCTATGTCAATATCATTCATTATTATTGACTGAGGTGGATTTATATAATATTCCATATTTTATTTAATGATTTATATTTAATTGTGGATCTGCTATTTTAATTCCATTCATGTTTTGTGGTTAAAATATTGACATTTTGTATGAATGTTTTCTTATGAATGTTTATCATATATTTCAAATATTTCATATGAGGAATGAATTTTACATATTAAGTTACTTATTGGGCCCACTATAGATCCTCTATTCATCAGTAGGTCTCATTAGACAAACTATTGTCGTGGCACAAGGCCTTGACGAAAACTAATTTGTAGTGTTGGAATGAGGCATTGACAATTTGGTTATGATGTCTGAAATTTTCCATTCCATCATTAAGAAATAATAAATTTATATTAAAAGATATTATTTGTCTAAAATAAAATCAATGTGAATAAGTAAATGGAATTATTTGATTTATATTTTCCATATTATTCTGATATTTAAGTTTAAATGGTTTGTGTTTTTGTCTTATACATTGCCTTAAATTTTTATTCTTATTAATGAAATTTTCTACTATATTGTTATCCTTACTAAGAACCTGAGCTCACCCATTTTTATGTTTTATTTTTCCCAGGATTTGAAGTTGTATATCGTGATTAACCTATTGGATTAGGCTAAAGGATATGAGTTTGTTCTAATGGGGCACAATCTTGTTTTTAATTATTTCATGATGTAATGTTAATCTTATGTATGTATCTAGTACTTAAAAGGATACTAAACTAACTAGTATTTTGGGAAATGATCTCTTGTGATCATTCAAATGATATTTAATATTTCACCAACTCTGGGTAACTAGGGCCGGAGTGTTAAAACAACACCCACTCTAAGTGAATCCATTAATATCTAAATTATTTTTATGGTTCTCCTTCAATTTGAGGATTATATGTAATGTTATCCATATACATTGTTTTGAGATCCAGTTACCATGTTCATAAAAATTGGGTACTATATTGAGGGTATCCTTCAAAGGTGATAGATACGATAACTCCATAAAACATGACTAATTCTTGAATATCTATGTTTTCCAAATCATTCAACACATTGGAATTTGTAATTAGGGTATGTTTTTCAATCTTGGCGTGTAAATAAAAAATCACCCAAGTAGATTCATGCTTCTAATGTCTTCTAGGTAGACATCTTACAATTTCTATAGAAATATTATCTCTATTTCATATAGGTATAATAATTGATTAAAACATTCAATATTTTTTCGATTATAGCATTTATATGATGATAGTATAATAATTTCATAAAATAATTTTCAAAATTTAATTTCATACCTATACATAAAAAATGAAAATTCATATCCTCATTCAATTTCTAAATATCCAATTTAATATCCCACTTTGAATAGTGATATTCATAATGAACATATTCTTATAAAAAATTAGGGGTCACAATTATGTTCGGAAAGCCTAAGAGTGATATATCATCACCCATCTAGTCATATAATGTATCCACACCATTAATGATTTATATAATTGTGATGAAATATAGAATAAATATTTGATATTATTTTATATAATACATTTATTCAGGATCAATATAAACTAGAAATAAATATCCATTTTCATTTATTCCAGCATTATCTAGAAGCGTGTCTTAAATAATGATCATCAACTTTAATTGGTCAAGATCTTATCAGACCACATCACTTTATGATTTATAATTCAACATAATTTCCACTGAATTTCCATTAACGAGTGTTTATACCATCTCAAAATAAATATATTGGTAGTCTAACAATATTTATTTTGAAAACATTAAGTCTCACTAAAATAATATATATTTCAGACTCTTACGGGAAGTTAAAACTATAGAATTTTCTCCAAATAAGTAATACTTCCTTGTCATTATGTAATTAACAATTATAATAAATTACATATCGTGATTTAGATTGTTCTTATCAAGTGGTCAAAACTCTCGTGAACCATGTGCCACAACCTGATCTCCTAGAATGAGAGCACAACGATTACCAGATTGAGATTCATCGAAATATACCACATGGGCATGGAATGCATATTGAAATATTAGAATTGATGATGAGGTGATGCATCCATTATGCTCTAGAAATCATTTCTAGTATTAATTAATCCATGTAAATGTTACTCCCCTTTTGGTCATATTAGTCATAGGAAGAACATTCCTCCAAAAACCCAAAAAAAGTGATTATAATAACATGTTAATCCAATATTGTCATGAATCTCAAAAACATTGTTTAGTGGATAAAAAGTGATTATTGCATTAATATTCATGAGGTAAACTGATATTCCCCCATCAAAATATGACATTCATGCAGAAATATACATCTTTTATTTTGAAGTCAGAGTTGGAATAAATTTCATTCAATGGGGAAACCCACAATAAAATAAATATAATTTCCATGTTATTATTGTTGTTATTTCAACATTAGGGATATACCCAAATACCATAAAAATACATAAATAATATAATCTAGGTTTCTATGGAGGATACAGTCCATCATGGAAATGATGATTGTTGTGGTATTCATCAGAACAAACAGAATGATGACATTTTCATAATAGCCATATCGACTATAGAATATTTTCTTCAAAATATCATATTTGAGGACTCTAAGATGATAATATCCAAATTGAAAATCAACATTGTGGAACCACTAGGTTAAGTGTAATTTATAAAATTGATTATTCATTTGAGTAAGAGGGTACTTATTTGAAATTATTACCTGATTAACATTACAATAATCAAGACATAACTGAAGAGAGAAATCAACCTTTTTTAGGAATATTACCGTGGAAACCTAAGGTGATGTAATGGGTCAGATGAAACCATTTCTATCAAATTCTTCTAGTTGTAACATTAATTCCAGAAAAAAAACATCATATTAGAAATTTTTTTACATTTTATGTGATATTGGTATTGTTTATGTAACTAGATCTATTGAAATTTCTATTTGTGTTTGAGATGGTAACATAGATAAATCATTAATAAATAAATTCATGTATTGATCCACTATTATAGGAAATGTTCTATGTTTAGTTTCATCTATAGCATTGAGAGTAATTTCTGGTAACTAGAAAAAGGTGGTTCTATCCATTGAATCTGAATTTTATTCTCTACGAACATTTAAATCACATTCCTTATTAAATAAATGAATACTTATATCTGAGGATTTGAATGAAACTATTTGAGTAGAACAGTAAATATCAGATTTATATTCAACTAGACAATCCATTCTAAATAATTACAAAACATCTATCTTTGGGAACATAAAATCCTATAGAAATTTTAATCTACCCTTTGTAATGGAACATATAGGGAATGTGAATCCTTTTCATTCAAATTGTTCGATCAGTGTCTTGGTACTCATTGTGAGTGGTGTCATTTTGGCGAGTAATACCAATTTTTTAACTACACATGAATCTAGATTATAATGTGATTAACCAGTATAAAATGATCCATTAATAAGAGTCATGTTCATAATGATGGATCTTAATAATATAGGGGGATCGATTTTCTCATTCAATACAGCATGATATTCTATGCATAACTATAGATCAACTCCCACACGACATCCCTTTCTTCCCATATGTGTTATCGACTGAACAACTAAAGGTTTCATAGAGGTTTCCTAGTTCACATAATTCTATGGATGAGATCTAGTCTAATGAAACTACTATTCATCGTAATACAATGTGTGTGTCTATTTTGAAAAAGATGACATTGTTGGTTTTAGATGATTATGTCAATACTTCTTTATATTCACTCTCATTCCATAGTGATGGGAATTACATAGGGGTGTCATTTATTCCTTCTTCTTCTGAGTAAGCACATTGCACATTAAATAACAAGGTTCGTTCTAGTTATTATATGGATATGATACTGACCTATTATAATGATATTCTATTTTTTTGTTACCCTATGAGTAACCCTCCCTCTTGAATTTATTCCCTACGATAAATTTCCCACCAGCACTGGGATTCACAAATGTTTCCCCTCCCCTGTGATTTCTTTTCCTCTATCTCTCTCTATAGAAAGAACCATATTCAAAAGTTCTATATATTTATAAATACATAACATTAACTACATTTGTGAAAACCATACTTTAGAGACAAATATTATTGATTTGTGCTTTATGTATCTTCCAAGACTCTACCTATGAGATAAATCTACCAATGTGAGTCAATTTATTGTCATATTTAGTGACTGACATTCATCATTATTCCAGTTGAAATAAGTCTTCCATATTCACTATTTGGAAGGTTTTTTTAAATGAAATTTTTCTTGAACAAATTCATTAATACATTCCATGTGACGTTTCAATCTAATACTGCTTGAAAAAATATGTCCCACATCTCTAGTGCCCCATCCTAAAGAATAAAAGTTCCAAGATAGACCATTATTTCAATTGATGTTTCAAATATTTTAAAAATATTATATATCCTACTGATCCATTCCTCTACATTCTTAGGTACAAAATCCCCATGAACTATCAATTGTTTCTTCTTTATAAATTCTATCAATTAATTCATCTAATGAAGTTCTACTATCCAGTTTCACTAATCAATAGTGTAAATGTATAGGACGAGACTCTGAACAAAATATTGTTTCACCTTTGTTTAAGCTACAAAAAAATCCCCAACTTCTCCCTCTCTCTATTTTCATGACCTCATAACCTAAGGAAATTTCATTATTTAAACCATTTTAGAATTCAATAATTCTGAAAATTTATTTTTCATCTTATCATGGATATATTTTATATATCAGAAAAATTCAAAATATATTAATATATGAAAAAAATACATAAGAAAACGAAGTTAATTTGGCATTTATCATTAATATTTTATGATACCTAAAACTCTCAAGATAAAACCATATGATGAGTTGATGACACACCTAGACATCCTTACCAATGCCTTTTGTACATCCACTTCAATATTAAATTGATGTTTAAAAAATGTAATTTAGGTCTTATAATTCTATGAATCTCATTTATAGAAATGTTATATAACATTATTTCCATACTAACATGAAGGATGTACCACATTAATATCATTTTTAAAAATATTCCCAGTAACATTTCATGTGAATATGCGAGTTTCCACAAACCATAGGTGTAATTCCCTGAACACCAATGGTTGACAATAAACATTGAGGGTTTAAACACATAATAGCTGGGTGTATGGTTTATATTATTTAAATACAAACACTAATAAAACTAATAACATTTATATATGTTAAAAAATAACCAAATTCTATATAAAATATGCATCCACTAGATCCTAATAGAAACAAATATGAATAAATTGAATCTAAGACCAGAAATCATAGAAATTGAAAAATAGAGTAAAATTGAATCTAAAACTCCAAACCAATAAATGTATCTTGGACGAAATTGGTACCACTATAGACCAAGAAATGGGTAGATTTATACTACATCACTACCAAATATGAAAACTAATATCAATGTGATCCACTAGTGGTGTTTGAATCATTTACCTTTCATGTATCATAGATAACAAAATCTAAATATACACCATGCTGAATTTGCACTCCTGAGTAGAAAAATTTATTAAGTAACTTCCAAATTCTTCAACCATATTCCACTAAGAATTGTAACAGTTTACCAAATAAGAATATTATATAACCTGGTATAATATTTATCACGTTAAAATACTGTTCAAAAGATAAATGATAATAGATGACCATGTTTTACAAGAGTATTTAAACAAATATATGTTCATGTTTCAAGATTAAAAATTATATAATAAATTTGAATATTTAATATTCATTCATGCTCCATCACAAACACACTCCCACACAAAAAAATTACCTCCATTGGAATACGAGCAATGATCTATCCTCCACCAAGCCTTCTCTTGGTGAAATTTATCCTCTTACATTTTTAGTCAGCACTGTGTAACAAATATATTTCAAAAAATCATAGTATAATTAAAATCATAAATACATAATAACCATGTTCCCTTGTAGTAATAACCCATTAACTTGTTTTTAAAAATACATGTATGAAACCATCATTCCATTGAAAACCCACAATTAATCAATTTACATAATATGTTGTCTAAAATAAGCACAACCTAGTTTAAAAAATGAACCAATAATTGATAATTTTACTAGAGGTCAATCATGTTAATAGTGATGAAAAATACAATAGAAATTTTTTAATAACCTGTAGATCCTTTATATTTAAAATATAGAGGAGAAAAGAATATTTTTCATAAATTGGAAACATTTGCTGAAAATATTTGTACGATTACATGGATATAAGAATTTACATCCATTAATCTAAAAAATAATCATAAGAAAACATTAAAACAAGTTCATCCCCATGATTTTAGGAATGAATATACCATTATATTATCCCATTCATGAGATAACTAGTAGATATATAATAGATGGAATGAATGGATCCATTTCCTTTGATTCCCCTTCTTGAACACTCATATAACTGGAGATAATTGAGTCTGGATGTCAAAAATCACTAAGAGGTAACCCTAGAAGTTGATTTGAAGAAATTTTTAACCAAATGAGGGTTTATAAGAATTATAAGAATCATAACACACTATAACCAACTTGGGTAATTGTGTGAAAAAGGATTTCACATTATAATTATTCAAGAGGTCTGAAATACCAAATTTAGCATCACCTCAAGTTAAAATTATGAAAACCGTTTCACACCATGAATTGGATCTCATGTTGTGAACTAATTCATCACAAAATCTCATTCACTCTTTGAATGAAATGCAAGTAATCCACCCAAAAACCATTTACCCTTTGAATAACTATTCACCTTGTAAACTATTAATGGAATTAGAATTTAAATTACATCAAATCTCTCATTCAAATATTATATCAATTTAAGCCAATAAATCTAAAACATAAATAAAAAGAATAAAATAATCATGTACTTGAAACAAAAGGTTTTATATTGTTGGTGGTTTATTTTTACAAAGGGGATGATAATTAATATTTGTTCTTTTTAGGTCTTGGATATGTATTAGTAGCTAATTTTTATGTTGAATGATACAAATAGAAAATAAATAAATTTATTTAGTTATCTATTTTCATTTGAATAATCATTGATTCACCTATAATTATTATTTTTAATATGTATTTGGTTATTTGGATGGATGCGTAAATTTTTTTTGGTATGTAACATGAATATGATAAGACAATTCTTTAATAAACCATGGTTCCCAAATACATAGAACTAATATTTGGCCATTTATGGATTTCTAATTGAGTTATTTTTCATATTCTCTACGTGTGTTTCTTAGGTCATATGAAATAAAATTATTTTCAGGTTCCATGTTATAATATAAGATGCATCATTGGCATGGATAGTGTAGTGAAATCAACTAATGAAGAAATAGTACAGCGTCAACAATTGTCCTTTCAATTTAATTTTTTAAATAGTAATTAATTTCATTATTATTATTAATTAAATATATTATTGTTTTATCCTTTATTTGTGTTTAAATTTTGTGTTTATTTTTATATTTTTTACATTCAGGTATTATGGTGTCATTTGACTGTATAGGCTAAACTATGGTACCAAAATTTTACTCAAAAACCCCTATGTCAATATTTTATCTATTAGAACTAAATGATAATTAATAATTTTGTGAAATTTTATTCCATACATATTATATGTATTTGATTATTTGGGACTACTTAATGAATTAAATTTAAGATAGTTTTATAATCACAAAGTGGTATTGTTCTTTCATCCAAAAAACTCTTCCATTATTAATGTTTATTTGAAATTACGTCTAATAAATATAATTATAATCTATTGAAATTATATGGGACATTGAACTTACATTAATTTTTTTAAAGTATATATCAACATCCTAGAAAATAATGATTCATTCCCCAACCCAAGAAATAAGATTACATTATATAAATGTAATAGTAAATATGGATCTTTAGTGAACTTTATTTCAAAAATATGAGTATCAGTAACAAAGGAATAAACATAATTCACTCAAAAAGAAAAAAAACAAATATTTATAATCATATACATGTATACTGAGAGGAATGAAAATTATTCATTTTTAAATGAGTTATATGATCTTTCACAAAATAATGGTTTAGATTACTCAATATAACATATTGAAAATAAAATACTAATACAAAATAACCAATATATAATAACCCTAATAGATCATGATGAATTAAAAAATATACTGTAAAATTATTTTTTAAAGATATTTATATAGATCAGTTCGTCATCTTGGGGAGTATCACTGTTTTCGTTCAAGAAGATAATTGGTAAATGAACCTCTTAATTCATTACTAAGATCTAATTCGTCTCATGATAAACCTAATTACCCCTACTATGAATTGATGAATTATTTGATAAATTTAATATATTTCTTAACATCCCAAAATTTTCTCCATTTTCTAGATAGACTAAATTACGGGTGCAGTGGGATGTATTCCAAACATACACTTTTTCATAATATTCCAAAATTATGTGAAGTGAAATATTCCAGTTGGACTTATAGATTATAAATAAATCTCCAAACATTAGGAAAAAATTCTATATACATATATTTTATAATTTTATTTTTATATTTAATAATGATATTCTCATAAGATCAAAAATAAAATAAAATAAAATAAAATAAAAATAATATTTAATTTTTCAGTAAATTCTAAAAAAGGAGATATTTTTCATACAATTCAACATGAGTGACATTTTGAAGAAATAATATACATTATTTTGCAATTTTATTATAGAAAATGTAATCTATTTTGATCCTTATAAAGATAATGTAATTACGTAATGGACTCTAATGGTCACTAGGACAATGATCTATAGTTTTCTTCAATTACTTGGGTTTTTTAGATATATCGTAAAAAATTTCTCATTGTCTTTTCAATCATATATATAATTTAACATTAAAATAAGTAAATTATTTTTTGACTAATTATTTTGATGAAATAATAATGTAAAATTATAATTCCTTATCAATTTATATATATTCAATCAACCTTTATGTTGATTAAGAATTAAAATATACTAATAAACTTTAAATATTGGATTGGGATTCATCCTCATGAAAACTAAAATATTTCTTGCATATGAATAAAAATAATTAATTATTTAATAGAGACATTAATCAATATAAAAAATGATGTTTTAATTTTTAATCATTAAATTGAATATTTGAACATATTATTTATTTGTGAAGAAGTGTGATATTTTTATTTATAATAATATTTTAATGTATATATTATTATGGTAGTATTTTGATTTACTTCACCGATGATAATTACTGTTGGTCAATTATAATAATTTCCCAAAACATAATCACCCCATAATAGTGAATATGGTTATACAATATTTTTTGTAAAAATTCAATGTCATCCATATCCATGATAACAATTTAAATATCCAATCATACTATTATATTTATATTATGGATCTTGAAGACAACATGTAAGAGATTACATTATACATTTCTTAAATTAATTCCAAAAACTCTATCTACTATAAAATAATAGTGAAAAAATAATTAGTTAGAGTTGTAAAAAAATTACTATTCAAATTGAATATAAAATTCTTTAATTAAATATTTATAATGATCAATTTAAGGGACTTCAATATGGAATTTCTTGTGCCATTAATTTCAAAGACAACTAATGAGCTATTGGATATTAAACTTTTCCAATTTTTTAAAATTATTCTTAGAAATAATAGAATGTATAAATATTACTTGGATAAATTATAATGAGATATTTTGAATTAAATTATTATGGAATACATAAAATTATTTTTAGGATGATAAAAAAATTTTGTAGCCCAATATATGTAATATAGAATAAATTAATCCTTATTTGTTATAATATAGAAATTTGAGAACAATAAAATTTATTTTTTCATAGGTTTTTTGAGAACATACAATGGAAACAACACAATATGGTTTATAACTAATTGAGTTACAATGTATGGTCTGTATGTCACTGTTCAAAATTATTTCCCGATTGATCAACCTTTCTTGGACATATATCAAGGAATTTTTTATGATTTATAGGGAATAATATTCAATTTTATATGGTAAATATTGAATTCTTACCTCAGATGTATTATAAGTGTATTGAATAAGAATTAAAAAAAATAATGAACCATATTTGGAATTATTTTCCTTAATTTGAAATATAATTTTAATTATTTATTAATAAACATTAATATATTCATTGAGCATACTTAATGGATTTATGAAGAGGTATGTATCAATATCGGTATCTATGTTATAAATATAAGACCATATAATAATATTTCTAAAAGGATAATTACTACTTTTATTGTGAAAAGATAAAATTAGGAAAGAGAATTCTTAAAAAGCATAGATAATGCTATATAAGTTTGTTACCATTTAATAAATATATTAAATCATTGATAAGATAATGACATATAAAATAATAATTTTAAAATAATTCATGACTTCAGTATTAAGGATAGAGTATTACATTGAATGTTAGTATTTAAGAGTATCATGAGGTATATAAATAAAGAAATGATATGTCGTATGTATATCATCCACATTCAATTTATTTATCTAAATAGAGTAATGTTTTATAAATAAATAATCCCAAAAACATATTTCTTAATTAGATAATGTTTTTATTTATTCCCCCAATGGAATCACATACCAAATCCATCGTATCTGTTGGATAAAAAGGTTGTGCAATTATAGAATGAGCTCTCAGATAAGGAATAAAATATACAATTATAGTATATATTATTATATAAATTACTATGAGATAATAAAACATTACCTTTTATATTTCTAAAGATAAATCAAATATATTAATAGGTGATATATGATACTAAATATGTATTGGAATATAATTATCCCTATATATTATCATTAGAAGAAATTTAATAACATATAATTCATAATGAGAAATTTTATTTTGTAACATTTATGTGTGTAATAATAAAATGGAATTTATTTCTTATAATAAAATAAACCATTGTATGATTCTATAAAATAAATATATATATATATAAATTAAAATTATATTATTACATACAAATAATTAATTAAAAGAAAAATAATATATATATATATATAAGAGCTCAGGTTTTGTAAGATCACTTATAGGGGTGGTGAATAATTGATATTTTTCTTCTCTTTATTTCTTTCTCTGATAAATCAATATAGATAGGTCAGTTCTCAGTCCACTCCTCTTTTTTATATTATAATTACCAAAAAAAATTTAGAAATAATAGAACATGAAACCAATTTTTTCAATATTTGGTGTCAATGTGAGATCCTATTATTTATCAGGTTTGGGTTTTTTATGATACATGGATTTATACTATAAATCACAGTGATTAAAAAGTACAAGTTGTCTCTAACAAATCCTAGAAAATAATATCTTGAAATTCATGAATCCCATGGGATTGTAGTCCCATGTTCTCAATAAGTTTGTTATAGTATACCCCATTTTCTTATTCTATATCCTAAAAAATAAATCCTCATATAGTCCCGGGTCATTTATTTATACTAGATTCCAACAATCTTCATGTAGTGCTCCACCCTCTATGGAATTTTCTATAACTACCTATAACCAAAAATTTAGTGGTTCTCTAGAATGGATCTCCATTAAGTACAGACATCCAAGTCTTCTAGTGGATTATTATACTCTCTTTCATTATTCTCCTAATGGTATGATGATATTCATGTTCTAGAAATATGTTAATAAGTATCATCATCTAAATAACCTTACCACAAAAAAAGTACAATCAAATCCTTTTCCAATTGATTTCCATTTATAATTCAAAAGAATTAGAGGCATTTTCCCCTTTAATTCATAAGTGTGTGCCCCATATTCTTGTCATTGTTTCATATTAAATATCAAATAATTTTATATTAATGATGTGGTACCGTGTTTTTAAATTTATCCATTCAACTTATCCAATATTATTTATACTCACAAGATAATATCATTAATATTTTTTCGATAAAATATTATGGAAACTATGAAATTCTTATATGTATGTGATTAATTTTATTAAATTATTATTTATTTGATGTTATAAATATTCCTCAATATCTTATAAAATTTTTGTTGATAATTTATAAATAATATCCTCCTTTATTCTTAATATTATTTCCATTTTTGATTCTCTATGAAATTTAAAATATTAAAAACTTTTTAAATTTCCATCCATGTATTCAGGGTCTCTTTCACTGTGAAACAAAATATTGGCACATGGTGTTGAACACCTATCATGAATTCACATATTAAATCACAATGTAGTTAAACATTGTGATAGTTGAATCTCTGAAACAAATTTAAAATGATCATTATGATTTATGCATTTCTTAAAAATATTATGATTTGGAAATCTTCATTTTAGAGGATTCGAAAAATTGTACCTTAATATGTAGATGAAAATTTTCATTTCAAAATGGATGTATCCTTTTGATGTGAACTATAAATTATAACAATTTTCATATAGTTTGGTGAGGCATAACATTTTTCTAGGGTTTATTGAATAATACAAATTTATGTAGAACCATAAGATTACCAATAGTACACTATAAAGTCTTCCCAATTCATAATTTTCTTCCTATGAAGATAATTATTATCATTCATTCCTTTGGAAGAAACCGTAATGTTATCCTAGAAACCTTATCATGTTCTAAAACAATATAAATATGTGTTAGAGTAGATTATAAAGCCACATTAACATTTACAATACAAGTATCGAACATAATATGTTCTAAAAAGGTAATGAATTAATCTATTTCATCCTTATGAACATATATTGATCATTAAAAACAGACCAACCTTATGACGATACTATAGTGAAACTTATAATGTCTATTAACTATTCAAAAATATATATGGTTTTGTACTTTTATAAAATTATACTTCATCACTAAGATTATATATTTAATCCACCTTAATTCAAATACTCATATAATTATTCTGCTCCTCAAATTGACTCATAATCAAAACCTAAAAAGACTATATCACTTATTTGTAGTATATATTATTCTCAATATATTTTGGAAATTTTCATTATATCAGTAATAAGATTTATTCCTTGATATACATTATTAAATATCCATACAAGTTGGGTTCCTATATAATATATTTCTATCAATTTTAGTCATTTATCCATTATAGTCACTTATATTTATCATAAATTATTTTTGATCAACCATCACATGTAAATGACTATTATACTAGAACCTGTCAAGAAGGATGTTATAGGAAAAAAAATATCTCCAAATTTATTTTTCATCCATTATAGTATCATCTAAACTCACCTATTATAATATTTCAAAACTAATATTAAAATATTCCCATTACCATGGAAAACATAATTATTGAAAACTAATAAAATCTACACATTATATCTTTAATACCCACCTGTATATTTTTAATAAATAATGTTACATATCTTGGAAATTATATGTGCATAAATGAATTATTGTATTTCTACCCATAATTAAAAATAAATTAAACATTCTAAATACAAAGTAATCTCTTTTTACATCATCAAAAAGTTCCATCAACATGTTTTTTACTTTCACATCTTTATCTCTATCATTTTCACAATGTTGTATCCTGAATATTTTTAAAGAATAATGGAACCATATAATTTATTTTCGTGGATTGTTTTGTTACTTAACTCTAATATGGTTAACAAGATGTAGAAAAAAGAGTTATTGAACAAAATGAACTATTCTATACAATATTATTTTCTTCTTGTGATACCATATAAAAAATATACAAATAAGGGATCTATGAGATAATTTATTATGAAATATGTAGCCTTCAATAATATCAAAAAACATATAAAAAATTTACACTATAAATAATATTTCCTTTCAATATATCTTACTCATAAATAATCTCCCATCCTAAAGATCATTTATACGAACAAATTTGGATAAAAAAAATTGATTGGGATATTGTATCTTCCATTTATAAGGGTATCTCCTTAAATACATTATTTTTTATATAATGATGTTTTAAAAGATCCATTTTAGTATCTCACCCCATCATGGGATATAAATAACCCTTTATGGTGGACATTAATCTGATCAATGATGAGAAACACCTTCTATGATGAATATTTTTTATAGCCTAATATATCCCCCTATAGATTTTCACATTAAATTAACTATTTTTTTGTATAAAAATATGATTAAGGAAATAAGTGGTGACATTTCAAATTTCTTCTATATGAGTAACAAGTTTAATAAATTCCTCTCAAGTAAGATCCTCTATTTTTTAGATCTATAATTTAAATAACGTTATATTATTCTTCTTCTTGGTTTATGACCATCAGTCCTTATAAGATTAATATTAATCTATATTATTTGAATTTAGACTTTTTTAAAGATTTAATTTTCACCATGAGCCATCAAAGAACATGCATCACCAATTTTTGTTCATATTTTTATTCATCACATCTTCTTATTTTGGTAGGATAATCATAAAATACTTGTAATGATGGAAAAATATCTTTTATACCCAGCAAAAAATACATATAAAATAAATTTATTCTATTGACTTCTAATTACATTATTTAATAATCGAAATTAATTGATTATATGTCTTCTATTTTATTTTATTATTTTTAACTTCATTGGTCTCTAGTAATATCCTTGTATATTCCAGAAACAAAAAATTCTATATCATGAGATTATTTATTCATCTCATATAATTTGTCCGCTTTCTTCATGGATTTATCTCCTTGATTTAAACAAGGCCTATAAAAGAGACATATTATAGTTTTAGTTTTAGGGCATGTGTGAAAATGATCAAAGACATAAATATATCCATTAATGATTGGTCACAAATTTAGATTAAACAATTAGTGAAAATAATATATGTTATTATTCCGTACATTATTACGATTTGGTATTACGAAACCATATATTCATAATTCAAATCTATCTCCCCTTGATATAGTAATGTTGTTTCTAAATCATAATTTTACTAGTCCATTATAGTTGTTAACATCAGATTCCACACTACTAGATGAAAAAGTTTCTGTATGACTGTAAAATATATGAATATTTTATACCTTGTTCTTAAGGTTGGATGGTCCTATCTGAATCATTGGATGATTTTCCATAAATCTGAAAATATTTCCCAGAGTGTTATTTCGTATTCATTAATTTTTTTTATCATTAAGGTACACAAATTATGCCTCATTCATTTCTTCTTTTTTTATTGAGTTTTTCATCAAGGATATTTGGCATCTAATTTTATTATAAAATTCTCACCACGTCACATTTTATTTTTGAACTAATAGAATTATCCATCCCATAAAAAATTCTTATATACAAATCCAATAAATTGAAATTTTCTAGATCATATTATTTTTATCAATACATTTTTCCTTTTTTTGATCTCATCATGTACTCAATGGTGCTCTCTCCTTCCACAAAATAAATACTAAATGTGACTTCAGGAATTTGTAACTCAGCTATAAATTATCTATGATTTTTAAAGATACATTCATCGTCTAACTTACTCTAGGAAATTATTATTCACTTCCTTTCCTCCTCATGATAGTTCATTTTAATATTCAAAATTATTTCTTATTCATCTTATAATAATATATTTATGGTGGATTGTTATAAGTTTTCTTCAATAGAAATATTATTCCTCATCAATAATTTTTGTTTCATATATTTTCCCTTTGGGTAGCCAGTTGAAAAATTATTCATAACACATCAATTATTGAATATAAGATGAATAATACCTTTTTTTCTTCCTCTCCTTCATTTGATTTTATTTGAGTTAAAGGCTTCAGATGTTTGAAGGTATTCACTACATCAACATCTCTTTCTACGTCTAAATCAGGTTATATATTAGAAGGGTTAATTTGTTATCATTCAAACAATTGAAATGTTTATTCCCCTTTTCATTATTTTTTATTATAGGTGATTTCTTCCATTCATAGTTAAAGAGGGTGTTATAATTATCATCAAGGTATGGGTCTCCCATATCATCTTGGGATGAATTGTTTTTCTGGAACTATTAGGTAAATTAATCATCATTATCATTATAATAGCTCAATATTCTACATTATTTGTAAATTATTTAATAAGAATTATTATCACATTGACCAAGGAAATGGATTAAATACTATTGTTAAATAATAACTCACCTTAAGTTCTTATGGTAGTGAATAACAAAGAATTAGATTCATCCATCCATGAAATGATTTCCTTCAAAAATTGTTAAAACATAATTATAGATAGGATTTTTATTTTCAATGTTTTTCCTTAAATAATGGATATATATTTCATAGCCATAATAGATATATATGATACCACATAACCTTCAATTATTATAAAATATCACTAAGAAGATCAGGGTGAATTGGTGATCCATTTAATTTTTATGTCTTTTTTAATTAAAATAAACTTTTCTTGACTAGTTAAGATCTTTATCCACTCTTATTATGTATTTTAGTCATACCATCATATTTTAGGAATGGTATATAGAAATTATATAATTTTCATCTGCAATGTAAGAGTGTAATTTTTTCAAGGTTTGAGAGAACATCAAAAAAAGTGATTTGTATAATAAATCACTATGGGTATAAGAAAAACTATATCACAAAAAATAATAATTTTAAATCTATTTAAATCCATTATATGAATATTGATCCTAAAATGCTTCTCCATCTATAATCACTAAAATTTTTCATTCTACAGGCTTGTTCTAGTGTTCATGCTTTGGAGACCCAACATTTATTTAATTATTTTAACAATAATTCATTGATATTGTGTTACCAAAAATATACTAAATACCCTTTTCAGCCATTGTTTCATAGAAAATATGTACATTGTACATGATATACATTGTATAAAAAATCGAAAACATTAACAAATATTGTAAGGCTTATATATATCCCTTCATAGATCATCCCACAAAATAATATTTAATAGAGACACTTATCAAATAATAGGTGGTGAAAATATACCACAATAATGGATAAAAATATTGAATAAGAAATCAGAGGTGAAAATTTGTACTAGAATATATGAAAGATTAAATATTAAATTCAGGTATAATATAAGTATATGAATATAATAACATCAGGAAAACCATAGAAATGGGCCTATATTATAAACTAGAGTCATTCATAAAAATATCACCAAAAAATATCGGCAGGTCTTCATAATTAATTTTACAAATAAATTTGACCATGATGTCATAAAACAATACAAATTCATACTTCCATGTTACCATTAACATGTCATCTATAGAGATCACTTCTCTTCTCAATGAAAAAGAAGTTATATTGGGGATCAATCTTAATAAATCAATCATTATGTTGTAGACATAAATCATGGATCACATGTAAATATCATTTCTAACACTATAGTTGGAAATTTATGTTTTATAAATGTATTCCACAAATAAATAGTTAATTGATACATCTAAGTAAATACATATAATGAAAATATATTTGGGTATTCATGACATGGAAATATAACATGGAAATCCAGGCTTTGAACTGGGTAGCATAATGTGTATGGAAAAGGTATATTAATGATTGTATAAATAGAGTAAAAGGAAGCATATAATTAAAAAAAAGGAATCTTATTCACAAAATAGGGTTATTTATAATCATTTTAGGACAAAATAATTTTATTAACAAAAGGTACATAAAAATGAAGAATGATAATAGAAAATATGGAGGAAGATAAACCTTAAAACGAATGGATGCATCATAAAGTTACTAAGAGACTCTTTATAGACATAAGAACTGCATTTGATGGATTTATTTAGGGATTGAGAGAGTAAATCCAGGATCATTATTTTTTGAGAGGACGTAAATCGGAGAGAGGGTGGTTATTTTTTTATATGGTGGTGTGGTCTTAAAGGTTAAATTATTGGTTTTTTTATTATATAATCAAACCACTTGTGGGAACTGTATGTTTAAAATAATTTTATAAATTACAATGAGAAAATGATATTGGGTTCCAATTAAAATAATTACGAATTTGATGTTCACCATCTAACAAAACCATTTAATGAATTGAATCTAAAAATATTTTTTATCATTAAGATCTTATTTCTAGTTATAAATTATAATGTATAAATTTATAAATTTATAATTTTTATTTTAAATTATTTTTTATAAATATTAAATTATATTTTTTATGGAATAAATTTGATAAAAATTTTAATCATTATCACATCATAATGATGAAAAATAGTAACATTACTTGTAAAACGATATGTTTCAATTTTTCCAACAAAGATAAACATCATATGAAAACTCCTTAAAATTAACCATATGTTATGTTTTATTTGGTGATTTAAACAATAATATTTATATATGAAAATAGTTATATAAATATGATAATTTTGTCTTTAAAATAGAAATACTTAACAATTTTAAATTATTAGTTTTTATGGAATAATAAACTATTTGTATGTTATTAAAATTAAAAATGACTTTGTTAATTTATATTATAATTTAAAAAGTTTGTTATGAAAATAAAATTTAATTAAATATTCTAAATTTTTCATAATTTTATTAATATTGAAATTTATTAATAGTCATAAAATATACAATTTAGGTTTATTGAGTCCCTACCCTAGTGGGAAACTTATTATATCTTCTTAACCAAAAATAATAATGAACAACTATCATATTGATTAATAATCATAATATTCATTGGTCATATTGGTCAGAATTCAAAAATTTTGAATGTAAATATTTTCATACAAATAAACCATCATTCTCACATCATTGTTCACTAGTAAAAAATTTTCTTACACATCATTTAATAATGTTTATTATTTTCATAACACTTATGTTTCTTTTGAAAATCATTATGGAATAGGATGACCATTATTGGATAAATAAACACTATGGAATTTTTATGAATTATTTTTTAGTCAATTGTCTATCCTTTAAATTTTGGTCTAATTTTATTTTATGGTCAAAATGTTGTTCTTTATGAGTTAGTGATGGTTTCTTGGGTGTATGGAACTTGTTCTGATCATAAAATCATGATCAGTGATGGCTTTCCACAAATTACATTATTAGAAGACACCGTTTAAGGAAGGATCCACTGTTAGATTTAAACATGTGATAATAGAAACTGGAGTGATATGGGTTTCATGGTTTTCCAAAGTCGTGCGATGTGGGACACAGATCCATGCAATATGATGCGATTAAATTGTATAGGATTTTCACATAGTTGGTGCATGGTTTACTTAACCATGTAGAATAACCATTCTATATTTCCCTTATAAAACCTCTCATGCATGGTTCTCAAAGAGTATGGACAAACCATGTGGAAAAACCGTGTGAAAGAAATATTTTTGGATAAAATGATTGGTTTTTCATAATGTTAATTTTTAATCCTCCCCTCCTCTCTTTTTATTTTGTAGTTGAAAACACCCCCTCCCTTCCATGTTTATGAAAAAAAATCCCTATAACCAACTATTTGATCATGAGCGACTATCTAGTGTCTGATTGATGAGTCATCTATCTCATTGGATCATCACTGAGGCATTCTTAATTCCTTTTTAATCCTTCATTGGTATCCCTTCTATCAATGATTCTATTTAAATGTAGACTAAAATAATATATTTTTTTATTATAGGAACATTCATCATATGTATTCTAATCTAGGTTAAATAGTAGGATAATACCGAATAAGGAATTTCATATGAGTATGAGGTAGGTTGCATATAATTCACTCTTAATGATTCGTCAGTTTATAAATTTTAGTACGGGAACACCTATTTCATTGAGAATAATATGTAAAATTTATTTTTATTTTTTATAGTTTTTATAACTATATTCTATGACCCATTCCATATATGTAATTCAATATAGGTTTTAACGTCCTCAATGATGACCACCCCATGTATGGGGTGATTCATAATCGTGTTGTAATATCTTTTAATTTTCTATCTGATCCATTATTTGGGTGTGACTTATCTTTACCATGAAAAAGGTCATCCATCCTTTATTAATGTATATTGAATTAATAAATGTCTATAACCATGTATTTTTATCAAATTACCCACCTAATGTTAGAGTTTCACATGATTAATAAATGTTAAGTAATATTTGGCATGTATATTGTGAATGTATGGCATGACAAAGTTTATATCTACTGAATCACATATGGTTTCTCATCCATAGACCAACATTGTAATGTAATGAATGTTAATGTAGAGAACTAATTAATTTAATTAATTATTAAATGAATTAAATGGTTTGATTCCATAGAGCCTTGTCGCACTAATGAAATGTAAGGATTGAACTGAATTTCTTTTTAAATGATATTACTATTTCATGGAATGATTATATAAATGAATTAAATTTAATGTTCCAAATTATATATTAACGTTGAAGTCATTATAGAAGTGGTAATACTTGAGTTGAATTTTTTTTCCTGGGGGAATGCATTCAGAACTCATGGATGCCGTTCTAATTTGAGGATCTCATTTTCCCTAGTTGAGACGTACCTTGGAACCTAACACGTGTTTATCAGTGGATGCCTGATATGACCTCATATGATCCTAATTTACCATACTAGATTCCTTGGATACACTCCGTGGATCCAACATGCATTCTATGGATAATAGGTTCATTCGTAACATCCATGGGCCTAACCATAAATTATCTCTTTTTACCTTGTATATATTCCTTAGAATCAAATAGATCACACTATTCTGGAATTGCTTGGATTATGCTCCTTGGATTACACACATACCCCATAGTCATACTATAGTTTATACTATTTTTATTATACTTGATGTCTAGGTTTACTTTTTTTACCTTGTGTCCTCTTAATTGTTAATATCAATACATGTGTCCATGTTAAATCATCGAAACATTGATATTACTATCATGAGGTAATATCAATGAAGTATTTTCCTTATGTGAATTAAATGTATAAATTGCAACTTAACTAATAAATTAACTAGTTACATATTCAAACAACTTCCAATGAATGAATAATGAATTGTGTATTTATGTTATTGTACTAATTTACATTTATATATAAATTATTTCACACTGGTTTCATTTATATTACAAATTCTTGATGTTATATATTTCATTAGTGGAATCCTATATATATTTATCTCACACCATATTTGGGCTTCCATTGGAAATAGAGAAATATGTATGTATATAGGTTTTGAAAATATTGGCTTCATTACTTTGGAAACATGATTTCTTGGTTTCCTGGGATGGAGCTGGTAGCAGATGACCGAGTAAGATCTGAGGATGTTTGGATTGTTTTTTGGATACATTTTTTCTACATTTATATAGAATGTATGATCTTATTCCTTGTATTCGTGTATTAGATATTTCTAGATAAATGACATAACATCATAAGTGTTTTCTATATTTATATTAGCTTCACCTTTTTGTATAATTTTAAAAAATATGTTTCTACTATAACAATGGGTTTTTACCTATATTCTTCTACTACTTATTTTCTTATTTTCTTATCCTCAATAATATAATATGGTAATGTGGTAATAGTCTCCCCATAAGAAAACCTTTGTCAATTTCTTCAAATATGTAGAATCTGGTGTTTTAGGAGATTCACTTAAGGACATGTGGCCAACCAGACTAATTGAACCTCTAGTGACATATGATCTCGGGACATCACAAAATGGTATTAGAGACAGTTCATCTTTTGCTTTACAATTTGGATACACTAGTCAAAAGATTTTGAATGCATGGACCATGGTCATAAGACTTTCTTGGGCTTCATGAACCATTGTTAGGGGTAAATGTTGAGTTACTTGAGTTATATATATTTTTTTTCCAAATAATGTTGATATTTTTTCAACATAGGGTGACACAAATGTTATGTCGTATTTTGGATTATTTATCTGATTTATGATATTATTTTATCCTTGTCCCAATTATTTGAGTGAAATTATCATGGTTACATTCATCATCATAGGATCTTAAAACTCACACATCATACATATTTCTATGTCATATAGGCGCATTCCACTCATTGAATTACCTTATATATGTAATAAAATTGAGTGATCCTTGTTTGTAGAGATATTATTTTGATTCACTTAGTTGTGATAGAGTGATTGAAGGTTTTAATTCATTAGGTTTTATAAACCCTCATGATTTAGATTTTTTAATTGACCAATTCAAGAAACAAAATTAAAATCAAACCTTGTACATTTTTAGTGATATTGATTATAGGCCCCGTTTCACTGGGAAAGAGTATGAATTTTAGAGGAACCTCTTGTAATATTATGTTTTCTTGACCCAACTATGTAGTTATTTTGATTAATATATAGTCTATACAGTTAGATATTCATGATTTATTCTTACCAGTATAATTTTGATATTTATGAGTCTAACATTTAATGGTAATTTACAAAGATTAATTATCATATCAAAATGTTACAGGAGATACCTTGATATAATGAGAACCTTTAGATACTATGAAATTATTCCTTAAAACGGTCTTATGGTCTTGATACATCATAATGATTAGACAGAGTAGGTGTGTGGATAATAGGTGATGGGGGCTCATAAGAATTGAAACTTCTTCTTAGGAAGTGCGCACTTGGTGATCTATAGTAGTGAGATCATTAGGATAGACCCACCAATTGGAACACCACATATTTTTGGTGGCTTTTTTTGTTCCTTTATATGGGAATTTTAATTAGTCTCCTACCTTGATATCAAAATAAATTCATGTTACTTGATCACATTCCTTGATAAATGGAAAAAAAATATCACAATTAAGTCATGGTGAGGTAGTTTGTTCTATGTGCTTCATTGGGGGCTTGACCATGGTCGAATGAACAAGATTGAATTTGTCACCTCTGAGTAGAGGAAGAAATATCTCATGCCTAGTATATTAGGATGGTTGTACTTTAATTAATCAGTGTCTACTGTAGTCAATATGTTTTCCATCCGGTTATATTACAAAATCATAATCAATGAAAACTATGATGACATAAGTCAACAACTTTTTTTATGATATACCATACGAAAGCGATATTATATTACAAAGTGCATGTTCGTAGGTTGTATTTTATTGGTATAACTTTTCATTATCTCTTTAGGGGCCTTGATGGTTTAGTAGAATCTGCTATTTCTATGTGAATATAACTCGCCGCTATTAGATAATGGCCTAGACGGTCACACAATATAGTGTAATATATATTATTCCCAATTGAGTTGAGTAAAAATATATAAAACAAGGTCGAACTCTCCATGGGGGTCGAGTGTTCTCAGTTTCCAATCAATCACATATATATAAACAAATTAATTATTATTCATGTAATGTATAATTGTTAGAATTTATTTATTACATTAATTTATAAGTGATTAATTCAATATGAAGATTAATATTATATAAAATAATATTAATACAATATTATATGTTCATTTAGTATTATTAAGAGTTACGATTTAGGTAAATGAATCAAGATTATCGCATAATATACGTACTATATATTATAGATATGTTATTAAAATATATAAATAATATTATTAATTGTTGGTTCATCATAATTATTTATTTATATCACTTATTGGTGGGAATTAATTACATAGGGGTCGTGTAACCCTAATATCATATTATGAATCTCTACTATATAAGTGTAGATATGATCTCCCCAAAGGAAGAATTCACATTGCAGGAATTGATAGCCAATGTCCATTCCTGATTCCTACAGATAGAATTGATCAATCCCAGCATACGATCCCAATTCGTCTTATTTTATTAAAGGATATGGATTGTTGTGACTTTTGCTGCACGGAATTGATCATCAGATCTCCATTCTTGCACCCAGAATAAGATAAATGATGTATTTTATTATTAATGAAACATGTGTGGATGATCTAGAGGGGTTAAACATTATATCCTTCAAGAAAAATATATTGGAAACTTGTGATGGGCGTTTTTGAATCAAATCAGAATAAGGTACACATTTTTCTTATTTATTGTGCTCTGATTAAACCACACGAGATCCTTGGATAATACCAGAGAGATATTTACATATACAATGAAGATATATCACACCAGTGATTGAAAATTTTTAAATCCCCAACCCATCAGCTTATACTACATCCTCGACTTCCTTTGAATATAATGAGTGTGGTCAAGTCATTATTTAGGGAGAAATAAATTATTTGGTATTAAATTTTATGTAAAGGGTATTGAAAATATTCCAAATAATCTGACTGTGCATTGATCTTATTTTGAAAAAAAAATTAAAAAATTTATGGATCCAAACTGGGTTTACTGGAATTTAGTTTTTAGGATATGTATTATGTTTTTTATGAACACATCATATTAATATGAATGTGTTCATTTTTTTCCACTATTTGTTTTGGATATTATAAAATATTAATCATTACTTTTACTATTATAATAATTCATATTAATATTATAATAATAATAAATTATAATATGAATATAATCAAAGAGTTAGTTTATCTTCAATTATGTCTATTGAAATATATAAAGATATTTTGTTGAAAATTTTACACACTAGCTTGTTAAAAATATTCTTCTGATTGACTGTGTGTCATCGCCGAAGACAGGAGTGCTCCGACCAACAGATATCTGCCCCATTATTATTCCCAACTGGTCGTTGAAAGATCTATGGTCACCACAGATCTTAATCCCTAATTTCTCAGTGGGAAACCATCTCCTCCTCCATTATCTGATCTCTTCTTGATAATTCTACTTTGTCTTATCATTTGGGCATCCCCACCCACTTGGAGCGTGATCGAGGGATGAACCTCTTCACCATCATCGTCGCATTCTGGACCGACCCTATTCACCACTCTCCATGGGATTCCCCATCGGTCATGATCCCGCTGACCAGATTGTGATTTCTAGGGAATTCTCCACCCAGTGAGGGATGATCCCATTCACTACCCTATGCCTACCCAGGGTCCTACAATCTACTACATATTATCCATGGATGAATGGAATTGGTTGACTATGAACCCCACTATAATTCTGCCTCATTTCGTATGTACACATCCCCATGTCACAAGTGGTGGGGTACCTTGTCATGGATTTACTAGTTCAACTGAACATGGTTTTCCCTACTAGTAGGGTAGGTCTTCATAGCATGGAATGGGTGTAGGCAGTTCATTGTATCCTAGAATTTCCCAGCATTTGTTTGAATGGCCTAAGTCAGTTAGTGGGGCTATAGACCAATATGAAAAAAATCATATTATTGGTTTCATGAATCAATTTAATTTAACATTCCAAATAATGATTTTTAAGTAATTTTAATTTAGTCTTTATTTAAATTAATTAAAATATTTTTTTTTAAAAAAAATTATAATTTTTAATATTATTTAAAATTTAGCGGTAAAATAAATTTATTTTTTTATAAATAATTTACGGATTTAAAATTAAATTAATGTTAGAACCAAATAAAATAAATTATTTGAATCAAGTTACATTAAATTAATTTTTTTAATACCCTCGTACTTTTAAATTTATCCTAATTTAACTTTTATTGTGTGATTATTTTTATATTGTCTGGTCATTCCCTAGAGACCGACACTTGCATGTATGGATTTTAAATTATTTAACTATTTATTTGTTTCATGTTATTATTGTAAAAATTTGTTAATTAAATGATGGTCTACACATCATCTTTCTTGTATTCATTTAATTATAAGGGCAAGTGATATTAATACAACTGTTGAACATTACACCCCATATCCACATTCCTTCATCCAAGTATATTTTTACTTAGATATTGAGATGTTAAGATCTAAGAACCACCAAGTAAATGTGATCACCCAGATGATAAGGGAATACATTACATTAAAAGAAACATGCACTATGATTTATTACACAACTCGTGAATAAGAACCACTAGATCCAGATTGACATATTATGAATGATTATTAATTATATTATCATGACTATTCGGGTTTATTTTTTTCATTTAGAAATTGTTTTTTATTTTATGAAAGTGCATGATTATTGTGTGATCACATCAAATAACATACAATCTAAAATGAATAAAATTGTGATGTATGATTTTCTATTTCATGTTCAGTTGAGAGAGTAATCCTATAGTACATGACTCCAAAATAAAATATTATTTCTTTCATCACATTAAAAACACAATAAAACCCTCAAAAAAATATTATGTCATAAATGTCTTCAATAAATAAAATTTGGAAAAAACTGGGTGTTTGAGGCTCTTGTCATGCAATAAATGTCGGCGCTTCTTACTTATATGGATTTATTGTTATATTATTGGTTGAAATAACTAATGTGGTAAAAATAATTAACCA
This sequence comes from Viscum album, assembly GCA_963277665.1. Classification (NCBI taxonomy): domain Eukaryota; kingdom Viridiplantae; phylum Streptophyta; class Magnoliopsida; order Santalales; family Viscaceae; genus Viscum; species Viscum album. Next base: position 1,925,250,113 of record OY728128.1, on the reverse strand, counting down.
TAGTTAACATTCCATCATTTTAGCAGAAACCCTTGAGTAATTCAATTTATTATTTTAGAAGCTCTAACATCACTCAACAGATTGAGGAACTTTGAGCTAATACGGTTGTCCAATCAAACACCAACCATGATCCATCCATGTAGTTTCTTCACTATAACTTGTTGTCTATGAGGTAGGTTTGGGGATCCATTCCACTAGAATACTCAAGAAAAATTGTATTCTAATTATGGTGCATTGGGTTCCAAGAATTCATTTAAATAGTTAGAGAAATTTAATGATTTAATCAACTAATTAAAATTCCTTAATCTCTAACTAAGATAAAAAGTACTAATCATCAATAGTATTATTGTAACACCCTAATATTCCACGGTACTCTTCTCATTGAATAATACAATAGCTTGCATTGTACGCAACATCGAGTTTTAGCACACCACAACCAATCAACAAGCCATTATGAATAGTAATAACCACTTTTTGAAATGTTATAAATTTTATTTTTCAAAATGGACTTCATTTTGGGATTTGTAATATGAAAATTATCTTAGGGTTAATTTTTGGTATTTTTCTGAAAACATTCAATTTTTTATGAATAGTGAAAACATTGTGTTATAGTTTTAAACCGAAATTTTATTTAAATAATTTATTATTTTATTTACATTTATATTAGGTAAAAATAGATACATAATACCTATATATTTTCAATTTAATTCATTGGAGTAATTTTAAAATAATATTAGATATATAAATTTTTATTTGACTTTTTATCGTCTTTTACCCACCATGTAGGCGCATTTGCAAATTTGCAGAAAAAGAAATTTTACCTCTTCTATGAGTTGAATTTCAAAAATATGAGATACATGGTTGAAATCAGTAAGTAAAATTTGGTTCAATAAGATGAAAATAATTTTTTTGTGAATAGTAACTTTTGACTTTGATTTACCACAATTAAATGTAAATAGGGTAATTAAAGGTAAAAATGATATTATAATTACCATAACACTTATCCTAATTCTACTGTATATGTTTAATTACACCCAAATCAATGATATATATAATATATGATCCTTTTGGCCCACTTGGATAATATTAGGACATTTATTTTTATTTTATTTAAAGAAGAGTTAGAAGTGTTAAATTCAATGTTTAATAAATAAACTATTTTTAATATAAGGTTATACGTAAGATAAATTAGCCTATAAATATTCATTATAAATCTAAAACTATTTCCAAAATAATGGAATTTTATTTATAATTTTTAAACATTAAATAATTAAATTTATTTAGGATACAATGATGATGAAATAATTACCATATTAATGAAATATTAAAATAATTGATATTATAAATATTCAAATAAATGTAAATAGAGACTTATAATGAATTAAAATAATTTTTTAGGTTAATATAACCTTCTAGGTTTGATAAAATAAATTATTTTCGATGTGATAAAGTTGTTATGACTTTCTCAAAAACAAAATACCAAATTGTGTCAAAATTGACATAACTGATTTTTTTAAAACAAATGCTATATTATTAATTTATATAATATTCATAAAAAACTAAAGATCAACTGAAAGACTTTTATAAGGTTATATATATTAATAATGATCAATTGGGGTTTTCTTGGATTTTTATAGAATTTTTATTGGACATTTATTATACTAATACAAGAATACATGGTACAAGTTAAAGTATTTAACTAAGAGTTAAATATAAAATATAATGTTAATATGGTGACCTAAACCTGTCTAAAAATTATTGGTTGAGTGGTTTAATTCCTAGTCCCACCTTATCCTTGAAATAAATCCCTTTTGTGCCATTATAAACCGAATATGACTGTATCATAAAATAATATTTTAAACATTTCCTAAATTGACCCTCATCTCTTTTATAAAAGGGCACTTCCCCTTCTCTCGAAATCACAACTCCAAATCCATTTGGCTCGACCAAACCCTGAAAAAACAATATCCTCCCAAATACCCACACTTCAACCTAGAGGCCATTATTTTTTTAGAAAGCCAACCTATGGCACCTTTTTGATCAAATCAAAAAGAACCACCCGAAGAAGAGATAATTATTTCATCACCTCTTTCTATGTTCATTTCTTCTTCCACTTCCACTTTAATTGTTGTTTCCATACCAAAATAATAAATCCTATAACTTCTATACACTATAATGTTATTATAAATATGGTACAACCATATTCATTATTTTATCAATCATATGAATGAAAATATCACTATACGTGCATACGTACGGCTTACCGTCTCTACATCGTGGTGTAGATTGTAATTGAACACATAATTATTTGGATGGGTATAATAAATAGTATAATTGGTATAAATAATAAATATTACATGTAAATTATTCTTCATATATTTTATACCAATAAATTACATATTATTTCACCACCAATAGAATGGTATTGTCGCTCGTACATTTGTACGGATTACCGTCCCCACAAACGCGATGAGATTAATTCCCCATCATTACCATTCAAGAATAGATATTATTTTATGATCAAAAAATAATTTTAAAAACCATAATATAATTATATATTCAAATCAAATACATCCTATCCATAACAAACATGACTTATGTTACAAAACATATAATGAAAAATGAATCAGTTACCACCCGAAACAATTATACGACTAAATATTATTAACAATGAAATATTAAAAGATCATATATCTTATAATATTTATTTATATGATTATTTTATGATTTAATAACAATTATTTAAACATTATACAAGAGATTAATTTACCCTCAACTAATGAAAATTACAAGGTAAGGGGTTTTTATCTCACTTTTTATTTCAGTGAGTTTCATGTATATTGCCATTGTTTCCTTTTGTGTGGTGTATATACAAACCATGATTGTATTATTTTTGTAATATAAATTAATTTATGTGTATTTAAATCTTAATTTTATGGTACTTCTTTCATGGAATGTATGTTTCATACGTAACCCAATCAGTTAAGGAATTTCAAATTTCAATTTCCAATTGTGGGGTTCTACGCAAACTTCATTGATTATCTTACTCCATGATTATGTGTCAAATGAAAATTTATTTACTTATTTAGTAATTTAAACTCTCATATGTGTGGATATTCTATTGATACACATAATCACTCCATTAATAAATTCTCAATTCATCGATATGAACATGATAAGAGTAATCTTAAATCAATTTTCATTCATTAAATTAAAAATCCATTTCATTGGATATTTTTTTAAATAGAATATGTGTGAATTTACTCTAATTTATTTGCAATAGATATCCAATCATATTTGGTGTATTTATATTTTTCACTCATTATTATGTCATTGATTTATCCTTAACCTAAGGATACAATCTTTATAAAGGACTTCATCTCAATTTTTATTCCATTTGGACTTCTTTGTTGATATACACCAATTCACTTTTATATGTTGTATATACTGTACTTTGACATAGTATACTAGGAATAACATTATTCTCATGACTTTAATATGTTTTTATTACATCAATTATTTTTATTCAAGTTCCACTCATTTGGTTTGTAACTCTAAATGAAATTTTATTTTAAATGTTTTAATTATTTATTCTTCAAAATCTTCCTCATTAAAGTCCATGTATTAAAAATGGTTAAAAAGAATTATTTATATGGACATTGATGTTTTAAACTAAATATCATTTTAAATGTTTCAATGTTTTATGGAACAATTTTATTCAAAAATCTTATTTCTACATGCATCTTGAGATATAATGAGACTTTCATATATTTTCAAGAAAAAGGGGATATTTTATTTCAAATAGATTTACTGATTATTTTAATCTATATAAATATCCTTCTTTTATCTTGATTGAGGTTGATTTATAAATTCTTCTATATTGCATTGAGTGAGTTATGGTTGACTATGGATAAGCAATTTTTATACCATTCACGGTTTGTGGTTAAAATATTGACATTTCGTATAAAAGTTTTAATATGAATGTTTAAATTATGTTTCAAACATTTCACATAGGGAATACATTAGACATAATAAGTGGATGGTGGAGCCCACAATAGATCCTTGATGCATCATTAAGTCTCATGAGACAGACATGTGTCTTGGCATAAGGCCTAGATAAAAACATATTTCTAGTCTTGGCATGAGGCCTTTACTATGTGGTTATGATGTCCGACGTTATTCATTCCATTATTATGAAATTATATATTGATATTACATGTGATTATTCGACTAGTAGAGTATCCATGTGAATTGTTAAATTTTATTATTTGATTTATATATTACATATTACGCCTGAATTTAATTTTAAAAAACCTGTGTTTTAGTCTTATACCTTGCCTTAAATGTTTATGCTTAGTTATGAAAGTGACTGCAATATTGTTATCCCTAATGAGAATCTGTTCTCACCCCTTTTTATGTTTTATTTTTCCCAGAATTTGAAGAAGTATGTCATGATTATCCATCAGGAATAGGATAAGGGATATAAATATATTCAAAGGGCACACAATGTTGTTTTTCATTATTTCATGATGTAATACAAATCTTATGTATATATCTAAAACATCCAAGGATACTAATCTAATTGGTATTTCGGTACATAATCTCTTGTGATCGTGCCAATGATATGTAATAATGCATTGACACTAGGTAACTAGGATCAGGGTGTTAAAGTTGGTATCAGAGGAAGATTAGTACAAACCATGGAAACTAGATTTAGAAAAAATTTCATTAGAGAACATTATTGGAAGATATATTTTGAGGAGTTGTATCGAAAAAACTTCCTATAATTTTGGTAATGTTGATATTTTGGTTATTTTATAAGAAATACATCATTGTTTGGTTTCGAGCAGGTAGAGGCGACTCTCCACAGATGTACCTGGGAGTGAAATCTCTGACAAGGAGTTTTGGGCATGACCCGGGTATCCTTGTACAAGACAATAAACCTTACTGCACTCTTGGTTATGGAACTCCCTAGGGATATGCTTAGGATAATTCACAATTTCCTTACAAAGTGATTTGAAGGATTTTAATATAAGATAAAAATAAATATCCCTGGTTAATCATAAGGTGTTTTAGATTTAAAATAATGTGTCATGGTATTCTCAAAATGATTTTATGTCTATTGTTACCCACACAATGTTTTTTGGTTTTAGTCAATGGTTATATTCCAAGGTTGTAATCGTAACATTTAACATGATGTACAAGGTGGGAACAGTGGTGTAAATAATCGATGAAAGAAAATTTTGATATGTGTAAAAGATATCATGTTTATTCCAAATCATTTTTCCAAAGATATGATCAACCACATATATATTAACCAACTCTTGGAATCAACAAATAAGAGAATGGGGGTGAATGAAAAGAGCTCCAGTAGTGGAGACTATGGAGAAAAGATATCTCGATTTCAATCATGTAGGAAATGTGGAAGGAGACGCCCAAGAAAGTCTCTCAATGGAAAAAAGAAATGCTTTATGTGTGGTCAAGAATGACATAAATTAATGAATTACCGATGAAAAATGAATAGTACTATAGAAGAAAATAAAAATGATCCCAATAATCTATTTACAGTCAGTTTCTGTAAATGTAGGGGACCTGAGGATTACCCAAGAAGATCAGGAGTCAGGATTTCCTGATCCAAGTAAAATCAATTAAAAATTATAGAGTACAAAGAGTGTTCAAATAGACGATCTAAAAAGGCGAGTATAGCAGTCACCATGATAATCAGCTTTAACAATGATACTACAAAAAATAGGGGATATGAAAGTCCAACTCAAACTCACCTCTCCAATTTCCCTCTTAAAGATAGCATCCGCTGCTTGATTAGCCTCACGATACACATGAATTACTTCAAGGGAAAGCGTCTCTGCATGTCAGAGGCAATCAACCCAAGCCGGCAACATCTTCCAAGGCACGTTCCTACATAGATCTCTAAGGATATGAACTGCAATAGATGAATATGATTCAATCCATATGTCATTCTAGCTATATTGGAAAGCATATCTAATTTCCTTTATCATAGCCCAGAGCTCTGACTCAATTTTCAATCCATTTCCAATAAAGTGGAAAAAACATACATTGACGTAACCTCTATGATTATGGAAGACTCCACTGCATCCAGAGGGTCCAGGAGAACCAGAAGCCGCTCTGTCAACATTAACCTTCAACCATTGGGAAATTGGTGGAATCCATCGAACATATTTCATCGTCAAAGATTTCCATGTCCTGCTAATGACGCCAAGATATCTCAACAACAAAAGATCTTAAACGTCATTATTCATAGTTATAGTGTGAATCCTGGAGGCAGTGTGGACTGCACGATGAATGGCCATAACACGAACATTAACCGAGGGTGTAGTATTTTTGAGAATCAAGGAATTTCTTGCATTCCATAAGAAGGAAATCAAGTAGGCCGCGGCTGCCAATAAATGGCCATGAACCTGCTCACTGTACTTGTCCTGGCAGATGGAGTGTAGCATCTCCACAACCGAAGCAGAATCAAGGTAGTAGTGTAAGATTCCCGGGATGTAGTCCCATAAGCTGCAAGAAATTTTATAGGAGACAGAAAGATGGGAGGTCGTTTCATCAACCTCCAAATAGAGAACACAAGCTGATGCCAGATGAAAACCAGCACACTGCAACATGGCATTCAGCGGAAGCTTACCTTTCCAGATTCTTCAAATCAGCACCGAAGTGGCTGGGGGAATGAAAGATTTGTTAAAAGTTGTTACCCAGACTGGAGGTTCCAAAGGGAAACCACATATAGACCTGTAGTATTCCTTTATGTTGAATATACCATTCAAGTTCCTCATCCATACCAATGTGTCACAGTCATTATAAATGTACATCGAAATTTCAGTGTCAATCTGACTAGGAACTACTTCACATCATGAAGAGTTGTTAAATTCAGCAATGGTCATCCACTATATGAGAGTAGGAATAACCACAACATCACAAATAGGTCGAGACAGCCATGAGGTAGTCTAGTAGTTGAGCATGGAATGCTTAAAAACAATCCATTTCGAGATGGCAAACAACTCAATGTAAACATACTTTAAATCAGGACAAACAGATGAGCAAAGATAATTGGAGTATCCAGTATGGATTTTCTAATCAAATCGTGCTTTAAGAAATTCCATGGAGCGATTTGACTTTGAGATTAGATTCCAGGTACGCTTACTAATAAAAATATCATTGAATGGACTTATATCTTTGACACCTAGTCCGTCCATTCGAATTGGATTCACACAATCTTTCCATGCAACAGTTACCATCTTCCTCTCATGAATCGAACCATTCCAAATAATATTATTGACTTTATAGTTAATTTATTTAATAAGGGAAAGAGGTTATCGATACAAGGAAAATGAATAGACAAACATTGATGTAATCATAGAATTGACCATGAAAATCATCCCTTCTTGTGACATGTTTTTTCCCTTCCAACATGCTAATTGGTTTGTGATTTTCAGAGTAATTGTTTCCAGATAGCATCTTTTAACCCTGCCCTAAAAGAGAGGAGCCCCATGATAAATGAAAGGAATAATAGACCTTCTGACACAATGTTTCTAGGAAACACTATTTTTCTTTGAGGTATTAAGTCCACCACCAAACACAATCGAGGACTTCCCCCAGTTAATGACATGTCCAGAAACCTCTTGATAATGTGAAAAAATGCCTTTTATAAAAGAGATGGTTCCTTTATAATCTTTCCCAAAAATAAAAATGTCGTTAGCATAAAAATGGTGCGAGGGAGCATAGATCTCTCCTATTTTCATCCTCTGGAACAATCCAAAGTTTTCAAGATATGTAAGGCACCAGCTTAAGTAGTCCTCTGAAAAAGAAAAAAGCATCCCAGATAGAGGGTCACCTTGGATGACCCCTCTTAAACATAGGAAGAATCCCATGAGGGATCCATTAATGAGAATTGAGAGTATGGAACTGGATGGAATGGATCCAATCTGATCAACAACTCTTTGTAAAAACCCATGCATTTTAAGATTGTTTAAATGTATTAGTGCTCTTTTTTATTGGGATTAACTTGGTAGATATTTCTCTCATATGTGTAACCCTACAGTTTGTTATTTTTAGACTCTATACAAGGAAGAATTATATTTTATTTTTTGTATATAGTTATAACTAACCATTTGGGTATATAGGATCCTCGAATTTGAAGGAATTACAGGTTATTAATTTTTGGGATGAAAATATGAGGTATGAGATAACATTTGTGGTTAAATTAGGTTATTGTTATTTTTCTTAATTTATCAAATTTTGGTAATGTTATAAAATATAGTTTTTGAAAATGAAAAACTTGCAAACCGTGTGACAACACATCACGTCGGACAATGCTATGAGAATTAATCCCCCAACCAAAGTGTGACTAGGATTTATCACCTACTATTGACTACCTGAAGTCCCTAGTTAGTGTGACTATTTTTTTTAGTTAAGTTATTTCATTTATCAATAATAAGTTGATTTGGGATCTTATATTTATTAAATGGATATCCTTAGTGTAGAAAAATATTTGGTTATTAAGTGATAAATGTTATTTTGGAAGATGTTCGCTCTGTTGGGAACACTATATGCCTAAGGAAAATAGAATACCATGGGATTTCATTTGAGGAGTAATTGTGGATTTTTATATATGTTTTTTTGTGGATTTATATATATTTGGGTTATTTATTGATCTTATTAACCTATCATAGATAATATGTGATTAGTTTAACTAATTTTAAGTATGTGACTTTCAGAGTATTCTATGTTATTTGGAGATACAATTTAACGTCGAAGTCTACATAAAAAAAACACTTCTGGTTTGTGGGTTTCAATCAGAGTTTGGATTATATTGAATTATTTTACTGAAAATTGTTTATTGAATGGTGTTTATAGAACTTTGGGTATTGTTGGCTTAATTTTATAAATTAATATTAGTATTTCATCCTTAAATGATTATAATTTTTAGGGATCATATGATCTTGTACTAACTATTTTGGTTTTGGATAATCTCTAAAGATAAGGAAAATATATTGTTCCTCCTTTTTGGATTATTTTATTCTATATAATTTTATTTTAGCACTTCAGGTGTGACCAAGTCATCCCGAATACTCATAATTTTGAGTGAAAGGTGATTTTTGGATGAAATTTGATAAATGGTGTAACTCTACTTATCAATTATTTTTTTCCTATTAAATGAATAACTTAATTATTAAACCTAAGGTAAAAGATCATAAACTCAAAAATGTATTATCCTAATACCATACGTAATTCATCACAGATTTATGACTTTGAGGAATTCAATTTTCCATTCACTTGTTTCAGATTGATGACCTAAATATTTACATTTTTCCTCCAATTATATTTACCAATAATGTTCTCCTATTATAAATCCTAATATGGTGGTGACTTTTTCATTTCCCTTTCCCTCTTATTACGAATAAATTTTATTAACCATATTTCCGATTTCGGTTTTCCACAATGGTTTTTTCTATTTTTTATCCTTTTATTTCCAAAGAACAATTTCAACCTTCGAGCACATAATTTATTGAATGAGGAAAAAATGTGACACCTTAAGCTTCCATGGTACACTTCTCTTTGAATAATACAATAGCTTGTGTTGTACGCAACATCGAGTTATAACACACCACGACCAATCAAACCATCTGTTATAAAGATTAATACCGAATTTTTTAATTTTTATAATTTTTATTTTTCAAAATGGACTTCATTTTTATATTTGGAATATAAAAAGTAAATTATGTTTAAATTTGGGTATTTCTCTGAAAACATTCAATTTTTTATGTATAGTGAAAACCACATTGTTATTATTTTAAACTATATTTTTATTTAAATAATTATTTATTTTATTTAAAGATATATTAGGTAAAAATTGATGCATAATACCTATATATGATCAATTTAATTTATTATAGTCATTTTATAATAATATTAGATTTATAAAATTTTATTGAATTTTTAAAGTCTTTTACCCACCTTTTATGTGCATTTTCATATTTTCATAAAAGGTAATTTTACCACTTCTATGAATTTAATTTCAAAAATCTAAGAGACATAGTTGAAATGAGTAAGTAAATAATTGTTCAATTATATTAAATATGATTTTTGTTGAATTATAACTTTTGACATTAATTTAACATTATTAAAAGTACATAAGTTAATTAAAGGTAAAATTGATATTATAATTACCCTAAAAATATCCCAATTCTATTGGATAAGTGTATTTAGAACAAAATAAACATTAGGAATAAAATATGATCATTTTTTTCCCCTTGGATTAGAATAGGAAATTTATTATTAGTTAATTTAATGAAGAGTTAAAAGTGTTAAATCCAATGTTTAATAACTAAACTATTTTTAATATGGTGTTATAAATAAGATACATTAGAATATAAATATTAATTATAAAGATAATATTATTTTCTAAATGATGGTATTTTATTTATAATTTTTAGACATTAAATAATTAATTTTATTTATGAATCATTGATGAAGCTGTAATTACCTTATTAATGAAAGATTAAAATAATTTATATTATAAATATCCAAATATTTTTAAATTGAGACATTTGATGAATTAAAATATTTTTATAAGTTAATAACACATTTTAGGGTTGATTAAATAATTTTTTTCAATGGGATTATGTTTCTCTGACTTTCACAAAAATAAAATACCAAATAGTGTATAAATTGACTTAAACGAGTTTTTAAAACAAATACAATATTATTAATTGATATAATATTCATAAAAATCTAGGGTTCTACCAAAATACATAGATAACGTAATATATATCAGTAATTAACAACTTGGGGTTCTCTTGGATTTTTATAATAATTTCATTTACCATTTGTTATAATAATACATGAATACATTGTAAAGGCTAAACTATTTAGCTAAGAGGTAAATCTAAAAAAATAATGTTAATATGGTGACATAAACCTATCTAAAAACTATTGGTTGTGATGTTTTCGAAAATTAACCACCTTATACTCTAAATTAATATTTTTTAGCCATTATAAACCGAATATGGTAGTATAATAAAATAATATTTCAAGATTTTCCTAAAGTGACCCTCACCTCTCTTATAAAAGGGTATGTCCCCTTCTCTCAAAAATCACACCTCAAAACCCATTTTTCTTAGCTAAAACCTGCTCAAATATCCTTCCAACTACACTCTAATCTACCAAGAGGCCTTAATTTGATAATAATTCCATCCTATAGAGCCTTTTTGACCAAATCAAAAGGACACACTCGAAGAAGGGGTAATTTTTTCATCACCTCTTTCAATGTTATATTCCTCTTCCACATCCTCTTTCATTGTTTATTACATACCAAAATAATAAATCCAATAACATCTAAAGACTTTGATATTATTATAAATATGGTACATCCATATTCATTATTCTATCCATGCTATGAATGACAAAGTCTGCATGTGTGCGTGCGTAAGGCTTACCGTCTCCACGTTGTGGTGTAGTTTTTTATTAGACACTTAATTATTTTGATGGGAATAATAATGAATATAATTTATGTAAATAATAAATATAAAATTTTAATTATTATTTATATATGAATACCATCCAATTACATACGATTTCTCCATCAATAGAATGGAATTGTCGCTCGTGTGTACGTACAGATTACCGTCGCCACGAACTCGATTTGATTCATTACCCATCGTAACCATTCTAGAATAAATAACATTTTATGATAAAAAAAATAATTTTTATAAACATAATATCATTATTGTTACAAATCAAACACATCCCATCTTTAACAAACATGACTTACGTAACAAAACATATAATGAAAAATGATTCAATTAACACTGAAAACAATGATACTATTGTAATATTATTAACAATGAAATATTAAATGATCACATGTGATGTCATATTTATGTATATGGTTCTCATATAATTTAATAAAAATTATTTCACTATTTTATAGTTGGTCAACGTACCCTCAACTGAGGAAAATTACAAGGTAATAGGTTTTCATCTCACTTTTTTTATTGCGATTTATACTATATTCCCATATTTCCTTTTCTGTGGTGTTTCTACTTCCAATGATTGTATTCATTGTGTGATATAATTTAATTTATGTTTGTTTACATATTCAGTGTATGATGATTCTTTTTCTCGGTGTATGTTTCATAAGTTACCAAATCGTAATGAGAATTTCTAATTACAATTTCCACTTGTTGTGTTCTACGCAAACTTCATTGATTATTTTACACCATGATTAGGTATAAAATCACTATTTATTTACTTATGAATTAATTAATACTCCCCATTATGTAGATACACTTTTTTATACACATAATCACTCCATTTATAAATTCTCATGTCATCTATATGAACTTGAGAAGTATAATCGTAACTCAATTTCTATTCATTAAATTAAACATCCAAGTCATTGGTTTTGTTTTTACAAGAATATTTGTGAATGATATATGATTGATTTACACTATATATCCAATCATATTGAGTGTATTTATTTTTTTCTCACATAATTATGTCATTGATTTATCCTTAACCTACAGATATGATCTTTATATAAAATTTCATCTCAATTTACATTACATTGAGACTTCTTTGTTGTTATGCGCCAATTCACATTTATATGGTTTATATAGTGTTCTTTGACATTGTATATCATGAATACGTTTATTCTAATGATATTATAATGTTTTATTACCTCAATTATTGTTATTCAAAGGTCTCTCATTTATATGGGTACTAAAACTAAAATATCATTTTATATGTTTTAATGATTTATTCTTCTAAATAATTCTTATAAATATTCATGTTTGAAAAATGGTTTTGAGGATTAATTTATATGGACATGAATTTTTTAAAATTAAAATTGATTTTAAATATTTCAATGAGTTTTAGGATACGTTGATTCAAAAATTTAATTTGTAACAGCATCTTGATAAATGGTGAGACTTTTAAATATTTTCAAGAAAAAAGGGGATATTTCTCTCAAATAGCATTACTGGTTATTTTCTTCTATGTCAATATCTTTCAATATTCTGGATTAAGTTTGATTTATATAATCATCTATATTGTATTGAATTATTTATGTTTGACTACAGATGTTTTATTTTTATACCATTCATGGTTTGTGATTAAAATATTGACATTTCATATGAATGTTTTAATAAGAATGTTTAGATTATGTTCCAAACATTTAATATGAGGAATTCATTGGACTTATTATGTGATGGGTGGAGCCTACTATAGCTCCTTGATACATCAGTATGTCTTTTGAGACAAAGTAGAGTCTTGGAACAAGGCCTTGACAAAAACTTATTTGTAGTCTTGGCCTAAGGCCTTGATTGTGTAGTTATGATGCCTGAAATTATGTATTCCATCATTATGAAATTAGATATTGATATTACATACGATTATTCGACTAGTATAATATCTATGCGAATAAGTAAATTACATTATTTGATTTATATTTTCCATATTATGCTTAAATTTAAGATTAAAAGGTTTGTGTTTAATTATTATACACTTCCTTAAATGTATATGAATATTTATAAGTGTTTCCTCTATATTTTTATCCTTACTAAGAATCTGATCTCACCCCATTCTATGTTTAATTTTTCCCAGGATGCAAAGAAGTATATCATGATTATCCTATAGGAATTGGCTAAGGGATTTAAATTTTTTCAAAGAGGAAACAAAGTTGTTTTCATTATTTCATGATATATTTTAAAACTTCGAAATGTATCTAGTAAATCCAAGGAATGTAAAATAATCGGTATTTTTGGACTTAATATCTTGTTATCGTACCAACGATGTGTAATAATGAACTGACTTTGTGTAACTAGGGTCAGGGAGTAGCATTAATTTTTGTAGAAAATTGAACGTTATACCATAAGAAATACAATTATTACTATTGGGAAAAGTAAATTTCTAAACTAGTATGAATTTCTGATTGTTGAACTACCACTTGCGCACACTACTAAAATATACGAAATTCTAGGTGTTGGTGTCCAGATAACCGTTATTCCACTTTAAGAAGCGATGGTGAGAAATATTCATATAGAAGACTCATGTGTTATACAAACAATGGTTATGTCATTTTGGTATCATCAATGTCTCATTCTTGTTATGGTATCTAAATCCGTATATCAATGACATTGAATTTAGTCTCATCTCAGAGTAGTTTTCAAGGAGAAAGTGAAATGCATATATGAATAAGTAATGATCACACTGGATTAGAGTAAATAGATAGGTGGATTATGATTTTTCAATACATACTATTATAATATTATTTTAACCCATTTATTGTAGTCTCGTTCGATGTTTGAAAATGACCATTATTGGGTAAACACTTCATTACTTATTTACGTAATATTCACACATAAATTGTACTATTATATATAGATTAATATTTAATTCTTATAAGAAAAACATTTAATGACATGTTAAAAAGGATAGTGGAAAGTAACACTAAAATAATATATGAAAAACCACCATTGAAAGAGGTATTAATAGGAGGTTATATTCATTACTTATTAAGAAATTAAATTATGTAAATGCTACAAACTAAATTATAGAATCAATTTTATTCTTTTTCTTCAGGAATATTAATCAATGTAATTTTTTGGGGTTTTACTTATTAGGTATTCTGTAAAATATTCTTATTAAATATGTGTATTTATATATAGTTGCAATATAAGTATAGAATATGTTGCTAAATGTAAGGTGTGATCCTCAAGAAGCTAATAAAGGATGATTCCTAAATCAGTGGTGAGAAACACATAACTTCTAATCTCCATATGAATAATTCTTATAGAACTATAATTGAGTATCACCAAATCATTTATACCATGCACCCTTTAGAAACATGGTTACAATATTTTAGTTTCTAGATATAACTTTATTTATGGTATCTAAAACTAAAACAATATTTCATTAATACTTGAATAATAGGCAATAATTGATGAATATGAAATATAAGATTATTTTCCTAGTTTTGGAAGGATGATTAATTTTTAGGTAATACTATAATTCGATATAAAGGATATACCCATTTTTGTATTTAGCGTCGGTATAGCTAAACACATTTGGTATTACTAATGTATTCAATTTAAAAAAATTAACCATTACAAATATTTGTGTGACACAATGCCGTAAAAATTAGTTTTGAAAGTTAGAAAAAACTATTCTAAGGGTTAAATAGAGTTATATATAATTTATTATATTCCATTATTTCATTGTGGAATATTTAAATTATGATATATTCATGGTTAAAATATATGTATTTCTTTAGGATGAAATGACAAAGAATATCATTACCAAGCATTCATTGATCAATAAAATGTATCATGGAGCAATTCTAAAATGCAATTACATTATCAACATCAAAAAATTTATGTTAATTATAAGGATAGATTATTAGGTATATCATGTCAACATTGAACAAAAAACAACATGTGGGGAAATTCCTAAATCCACATTTTATACATCAGAGGTACTGTGTAAGAAGTATCAATGTTTCAATTCGAAGAAATGTACATTATATTTCTTGAAGTTATTCACAAATAACAAAGATATCCCATAAGTAATTGCCTATTATAATGACTAATAGATATCATGCTAGTTTAATTGTTAGGAAAATAAATTTTATAATTAGGACATGATTAGGGATGCAATGTTTTTTTAGGATATAAAACAACTTTCATGAAGAACAAACACATCGTGCATCAATTGTAATCATCCTAACGATTTATTAGTGTATTCAATAAATCCATATGATAAAAACATTGTAGCAATGTGATGTAATGAATTTATATATAAGGATTAACATATATATTATATATAGTGGTAGACATATTGAGTTTACATTAGTCAATTATAATGATGCACATGTAGTTCTCATAGAAACGGGTTCCGCAAGTCCATGTGGAACAACAGTGTTTCAGAGACACATATTGTATAAAAATGATAAAACCGTAGTGAAGGTTTTTTACTCAGAAAATATTATGATACATTATTCATTGTGAATATTTATTCGTAAGAGTATGAAGTATTTGGAAAATTGATAATATTGAAAAGATAAATAAGAATTCAATAATGGATACCATGTATTAATCTGAAAAGGGGCTCATTAAATTTAATGCTAGGGGGAATTCAAATGAGATCATACATTGATGGTACTTGTGTGGTACCAATAATGATCTTTTGGTTATACCATGTTGGCATGCATAAATATATTAGAGTTTTACTTATCATACCTAATTTCTATGATCATTATATTGAGCATATGATATCATGACCACCATTCATGGAAGATGTCTACACAACGCAGCCAGAAATGGATTGTCCCATCAAAAAATATAGATATAGTCTTCAAGTTGTAGAAATACAATTTAGGATAGAAGTAATAAAACAAATAATATAATTTTCATTTGGAATAAATATATGAATTGTTTCTATCCAATGTTAGTGGGATCATCGTTTCTTTCCATGAAAAACATGTTCAAAAACATATAGAAAACAACTATTGTACTTCATATTAGTTAAGACCTGGATGTAATTAATTTCCCACTGATTATATTAAAGATTCATCCTAAGATATAGGGAACATGATTAACTAGTGTACATTTAACTATTTCTTGGACCTAGTTAATATTACATATTGTGTCGTGGAAATTAAAAATACAAGATAGAATAATTCAAAAGAGAATTGTTACCAATGTCATAATCCATATTCTCACTAGTTTGACTTGTGCAGGATAGAGGATGAGATTAAGGTGTTGAATTTAGTTAAATATTCTTATGTGAGGGATTAATCACCTAAAAATATATTTACAAGAACATATATGGCCTATATATATTTTATATAATTAAAATAGTAGTTATATCCAGGAGAACATCAAATGAAGAAGTCAAAGCAATCTGATTTTACATTATAATGTGTAAAGGAAATATAAAAAGTAAGTAGAGAATAAAGGATACGAGTATTCAGGGGACACAAAATACCATTTAGTATATCCATGATATCTAATATTTATTATTGTAAATGGTTTTGAGTGAGACAAGAACATAGAATTCATTGTTCGGCATACCTATGAACAATGAGTATGTTACAACGTCTAAGGTGAAAAAGAGGCAGTTATCCAAATGAATCATTTTGTTCCAATTATTTTAATCACACCTAATAAGTAAAGTGTTATCAAAATGATAATTATGTTACTAATATTATAGAAGATGTCAAGATACGGAAGTGGACAAGAGAGAGGTACTCATGGGTACCATATATTGAGAATTTTTACTCAGGTAGATGAAGTCGTATGTAATAGAACAATCACATAGTGTAATCATAGAGGAACAAGTAACTAAATACCTAAATCAATAGAAACATGATATTTATCATGTGATAGCTAACTAGATTGGTTAGAAACATGGATCTTGTTCGTGTGGGAGTGTCGTAATAGTAGGTTCCATTGACCCATCTATGTTATGATTTTGATTACCATATCGTGTATATTGTTATATATTCATGATGTATTCTAATCAATATAATGTAGATATTTATACATCCACTATATAATAGTTATATCAATATATTTATTTTAGTATCAATATGTTATAGAAGATCCTAGGATATAATGAGAACCCTGGGATACTATAGCAATAATCTTAGACAATGGTCATATAGTCCAAGTAAATCATACTAACTAGACATAATAGATGATTTACTATAATGTGATGGGGGCTAATATGAATTGAGGATTATTCTCATGAAGTTTGTACGTAATGATATATGGTAGTTTGATCATGAGGACATACCTAGTTTTAGGAACACCACATATTATTGTTTTGAACATGCATATTGGTATCTAAACTTGGGATCATTTTCATTTTCTTTCATTTGATCACATACATTGATGAAAGGAAATATCCATGACAACATGGTCATCGTGTGGTATTTTTTATTTTGTGTTTCATTGGATGAATGAAATTGATTGAATGATCAAGATAAAATGTTTTTTTATGAGTTGAGGAAGAGATATATCATGACAGGTTGATTAGGATAGTAGTAGCATCATAAATTCATGTCCATGGTAATCTATGTTATGCCCATCCAATAAGATAAATAAATAATAAATTATAAAAAGGATATTGATAAAACTGTCAATCCTAATTAATGAGACATCATGTGATAATGATATTATTTACACAATTCCCATATGTATGTAGGTTAATATTGATATGACATTTCATTATATTATTTGGGGACATTATGGGTTTCTAGACACCTATCTTGGTTTATGAATATTATTCACTTCTATTCAGATAAGGTTCTAGAGCGTCACACACAATAGCACATTCAAGTCTCTTCCCTATTCAATTGAATTAGAAAACATGGGACATGGTGGGACAAAACTTGGTGTTTGAACACTGCCCTTGTTATATCGATCACTAATATATAAATAAATTCATTATCATTCATGTAAATAATAATTGGTAGAATTTTTTTATTAGTTTTATATTTAAGTGATTATGTTAATATAAGGATTAATATTATATGAATGAATATTTATATAATTTTATAGGTTTGTGTAATATTATCGGGAGTTACAAGTCATTTTAATGACTTGGGTTTATCCCACAATATATTTAATATATATATATTACAGTTATGTGATAATGAATATAAATAATATTATGGAGGAGTTTGTTCATCATAATTAATTATTTAAATCACTTATTTAGTTGTTGTTCAATACATGGGATCGAGGAAACCTAACTAGTTATTATGAATATTCGCTATATAATTGGAGAGAAGCCCGCCGTAAATGAATAAAAAACATTATTGGAATTGCTAGACTCTCCCTAAATAAAATATTTATATTTTTTTAATCATCCCATTGCATAAAATATCATTGAATATAGAAAATATCTTTTTATATCCTCATCATAATCAATTTATATAACTTCAAACATAGCTCCCTAAATAAAATATTTATATTTTTTTAATCATCCCATTGCATTTATATATATTCACAAGATTTTCCAACATCTTCTGGGAAATTTATAGTACCATAAAAAAGGGGTATTATTTATTGAATAAGGATAGTTGGATAGAATTTCTAGACTTCCCATAAAATTCCTGGTTTATTTTTCATCATAGGTCATAGAACAATCTATTCCAATTGGAGTAAATACCATAATAACACTATCACTCACCTCAATATCCATTCTTCTTCTAGATCACATAGAGGGGAGGTGTATGAATTGGTGATCATTTGTATTTCTATTATTTCTCTCTTTTAGTTCAACAGTATTGTTTGGGTAATAAGTAGAGACACTATTATTGTGTCTCCTAACCTTACCACACCATTTACATAAAATAAACACAAAAAATCATTTTACATAATTTGGTCTCAATGAGAGAGCCTACTCCTTTCTATTTTTTGTTAATGTTCTCATACTGTAATTTAAACTACAAATTCTTGTGAGTATATGTATAAGTTATCTTATTGAAACAATGAAAGGAAATATATTGAAATTATTGGTTCATAAGTGAATTCCTTGTTTGATCTCGATGAGTTATTTACACTAGATCATTTTAGTTAAAGCTATATCTCAAAAAATATATATTTATATAGTCACCTGGGTGCCTTTGTATATTGGCTCATGTGATTGTTCATGTGTTCCTCCACACACTTATTAATAAGTCCTTTAATCCCTTTGATGAATAGTATAATGGTCTATGAGCCTTTTTATCCTTAATGTTTCTACATCCTGGTCTTGTAATGTTTTACTATCCTTTATCATTTGATGATAAGATGATATCATAGATTATATGAATATATTATTTTTTCTCACATTCATCTTAACTTATTCCATATAAAATTACCATCATATTATTATTTTCATGATAATATTATATAATTTGGATATAGTATAGGTATTTTATTTCTCCTTAGATGCAAAAATATATTCTCATGAAAATAATGAGGATCTCAACTTCAATAAAATAATTTTTTTATCCTGAAGATATTTGTTCAATGTTTTCTAGAAATATTTAATTCCTCAAATATATTATTTTATTCAAAAATATTATTTACAAAATATTATTACCATCATTAATTATATATATTTAACCCTAGTTAGAAATATTTTATCTCTTTTGTCCAATCTATTATATATTACTCAATTCCATTCACTTAAGAATCTTTTAAAATACAAGTGATCTTTTTTTCACTTGTATCATCCAAATGTAAAGAGATTATTTATAATTTTAGGTTGATATGAAATTTACTAATTTAAACCTTTTGAAACTTCTATAATCTTTTTAATGGTTTCATTCATTATTAGGTGTAATTATACATAATTAAATTAAAATCATCTCAACACTTATCATCTTGAATTATGATTAACATTATCAATCATGTTGTATGAATTCAATAAGAACAATCCAACTCTTCAATTGTTTTTTAAATATTTAGTTTTAGAAAGATCAGCATCATTGTGTTTATTGAAATATACCTTATTATGTTGATAAAAATGATTAATTAAAATGTGGGAAATTTATGATATTTCATATAAATTATTCCTATTTTGGTATTATTTGTTAAAATTTACAGTTTTTAAAAAGGTTGGTTGAACTTTATGTTTAAAAAAAAACAAAAACTTGATCAGAAGTACTTAAATAAATATTATAACTACATTAGAATATTATTCTGAACAATATAAATTTCACACACTCTTTTGGGAGAAAAATTATAATGTTCATAAGAACATTATAATGTTATAATGAAAATTTAAATATTGGTAAAGTACCTTAATATTTAGAATTTAACTGTAAAAGGACTTCACTTATCCTCAAGAATACTTTTCTCAACATTAATATGTTCACTCAAACCATATGAATTCACTATAGTGAAAATGCACAAACATCACAAGAAACATATGAATTTTTGAACCTTATGAATATGATACAAATAAATGTTACAATATCTTGAAACCATAATAAAGTTCATGTTATAAACTAAGTTTTCAAAATACCACATCATCACAATAACTCTAAATTTGACCCTATGAAATTGAAATCATTAATGTGACTTCTTCAACCCCTCAAATTAGTTCATAATGATTATGAAATGAATATTTATTAAATCTCACTTATCCCTAATGTCCCAGATCTATTCTGTCGATTTCCTTAACATTGGATCTCAACTTTGGAGTTCATCAAGGTTTCAGATCATCGAATATTATGTTTTTTTTGGGTTCATGCAACATTATTTTAAGTAAATGATTTATATTTGTGTATATTTGAGTCATGGGATTTATAAGAACGATCTAATGTGGGTCTTATTAACACAAAAATTTGATGGTTTAGTTTAAATCAGAAAAAATATTGATCACAGATTGGTCTAGTCCCCCCTACCACAACTACATGGATTCTTATTCTAACATTTCCTGAGGACATATGAATTTATTATAAAGTTATAAACCCTAAAAAATAGCGATTAGGGTGAGCATACCTAAAATATTATTACCGTTCAAAATCCTATGATTATGTGAATCATATGGAATCTAGTTGGATGGTATTTCGTTCGGGAAATAGAAGCTATTCGGTTTTCCAACCTATTTCTCAAAGATTATATGTCTAAGTATATGTATAATGTTTTAAAACTCACTATGTTTGGATTTCATTGGGGTAATAGTTTTGATAAAAATAGGTCCAGGTGTTTGAATTGGGGTTTTATTTTTCACTTATTATATAGAAAATGGGCCACTAAATGGAATCATGTAGGTGTGGGCCAAAAAATAGTGTCCAACAAATGGATGTATAATTATGAGGATGTTATAGGGGATTTGGTCCACGTATTGGTGATAGTTTTACTAGAGATAGTCATTTGGTCAAAATTATTGATCCATGTTTTTATAATGTTGTGAAATTTAAGATAGATGAGGTTAATCCATTTGTATATGACCTATTTAGTCTCTTTAAAAAGAATCTGGGAGATCCCCTGAAATATATGCAATTCCCTATAGGTCCAAGGGGAAATACTGTGTATTGTGCTACTGTTGGTGTTATTTTTGACTCATTACCCTATATATCAATTATGGGATCCCATGGATGAGTCTGTATTTTGTAGTGGAATCAACCATTAAGTGGACACACGATATGAAAAATAGGGATGTCAATGGGCTCCCAAAGCATCATACTATGTGGGGGTAGTGCTTTCTGGGTATGGATTCCTTTGGGAGAGAGCATGAATTGGTTCCTAATGAAGAAAGGGTGGGTGATTCAAAATGTGGATAATATAATGAGTAGGATATAGGTGGTGGGTTCTGGATCAGGTTATGTATAAGGAGGTATTTTCTAGCTATTAAACTGGTAAATCACTTTGAAGGATTAGATATTGAAGGGAAAATCTTGGAGAATGATGTTTCTTAGGATTAGAACTCCAATGATGAGAATGGAATTCCTAGGGATGATTCTAGTGATGAGTCATCTTGTTATTTCTTATGAGATATTTCAAAATCTTTTCAAGGATGATGGATTCTCAACCCAAGGAGGGGGATGGGTCGAAGATGTAATAGGAATGGTTGAAAGGATTATTCTTGTTTACCCATACCAATATAGACTCGATCTTCCAAAAGTTTGAAATCCATGGAAATGGATTGTGATATCCTTGTTCCAAAAAATAAAAATTGAGCTAAGACTTTAGATCATGGGGAAGTTTACCTCAAGGTTTACCTCTCAAAAAAACTATGTGATGCAATCATAGATGATGAGATCACTCTATAGATGCCTAAGCATTCTGGAGAAGAAATGGTGGAAGAGTTTCTGGTGATTAATCCCAAAATAATGGAAGCTAATGGAATAATGGAAAGGTTGGTTCTCATGGATACCAATTGTGAAAAGTGTGCATCGTTAAAAAGAAATAACTCATACTAATAAATATATTAAATCAAGGGAAGATCATAAAAAATTAGTACCTTAAATGATGGTAAAAAATATTATATCACTTTGAAGACCTAATTATTTATAATCCGGAAACATAGGTATCCTCCCTCTACTAGAATCTATTTACATATAAATATTCAAGTAGTTTTAAATTATTTTAATGTAACTATGTAATATTCTTTAGTGTTTTATCTGGGTGAACATTTTTTTCATACTTTTACCTTAGAATTCTTTTGATAATAAAAATTGATATGGTTCAATCTCTCCATTAATTGAATTACTTGAAAACACGTTTCTAGCTGTTCTAAATTGTGTTCCTTCATCATTAATAGTATTTATCATGAAGACCAGCTCATTAATCTCCACATGTAAATAGATTATTCCCTATAATCATTCAATATATATGTTCCTAGAATCAACAAAATTAGTATAATCTATTGCTATCTATAAAGAAAGAAGATTAAATATTATATTCACATGTTTCCTAACACATATTTATAGCTTCTCAATATGATGGAAGACTAGCTTATTGAAAATAAATACATAATTCATGTACACACTTCATATATTACAAATAAAAAAACATCAAAAATGTAAAAAAACATTTCATTAAATTTTAAATCAAAATAATAAAATTTCCCTATGAATATCATTTTACTATAAATCATCATACCAATTAACAAATATTAAGACTGTGATCTACCTTTTATAAATTAATTTAATCTTTAATTAGAATCTGTATAATGAGAACAAAAATGTGTGTGATGTATTTAAGGAATACTATATAAGGTAAAATGTTTATTTAGAATAAAAAAAATTTAGACATCGCTATTTCACATATGAAAACAAAAAATATGACCATTGAGCATAACAACCAATTATATTTTAATAATTTATATTATATATATATAACTAGTATGTGTAACCATTAAATATATTAAAGACATGCATATTTATGATTTTAAATAAATATTAATATTTAAAATTAATTTAATTATTAGTCTACAAATTGTAATGATTTGTTTAAAATAATAAATATAATTTTAAAAATAATATTTAATTTTTCTCTCCATTGATTCCTTTTTAATGAATTTGTCATATTTATAAGATAATTATAATAAATTAAGATTCATATTTCAAATCATGGAGATAAAAATATTTTAGAAATATTTTTAAAAAAATTTCATAAAGACAATAAGCTAGTTAAAATAATATAGTGTAATTATAATACAATGATCTAATATTTTAATATCGACATCCAATTTCAATGTATTGTTTAAAATTGTAAAAGGATGTGTAATACTAATCATTGGTATAATATAAACAATTATTTAACTTCTTAGTCATAATATTATTTTATAGGTCTTATTTTATATTAATTTTTTTTCCTTACCAGTATATACTCTATATCACTCCCATTTGAGAACCAGCCTAAAAATTTCAGCCAATTCCCAAATTATATCCATATTATCCATTGCATTCTAACAAATCAGGATTGTGACATTATGGCCATAAATATATCAATTCATTATGGAATAATGAATTTAACAAAAATTGGTTCACCACGGAAGAGATGATAATAATTTTCACTTTCTATTAATTTATTTTAATATTAATCCATACTTATCTAATTGTGAACAATATGAATATATTATAAATACTAAAACAATTCCTCATAAATAATATTAACATTGTATTAAAAAAATATTTATCAATCATCTCTTTTGACACATCTTTTATGTGGTCAGTTTTACCACCTTCATAGATGATAACCTTATATTACTATTAAATTTTCAATGGATTGTTAGTATAAAAATAATACCATATAAATTTGAAATTTAATATATTTGTATGCTAATAGGATGATTTAATTTATATTCATATAATTTCAAAATTGACTTATTTCACGTACATTTAAACCTATAGGAACCATTGACTCATGAAACAATGATTTTGTAAATCTGGAAATATCCTCACAATTTCGATAAATCAAGACTAATGTAACTATTTCCTTGAAAGTATTTTATATGTGAAACATCTGATCAAATAAAAGAAAATTCAAATGGACCATGAGACATGTCAAATAAAAATATTTATTTAATAATAATAAAAATAATAATAATAATTAGTAATGGAAATTGTATATAAAAAATATGTTCAATTAGAAAACAGATCATGGGATACTTTAATATTAATTATAACATTCTTATAAACAGATTTATATTATATCCATGATACTTGGAGAGATCATTATTTAAACCTCTACGTGATTCTCTCTTCTAGAATCCATTTCCATCTCATATATATATGTATATATATATATATATATTAAGTATTTTTGAAGTATATTATTATAATTTTCATTATTTTTAGATATATATGTATTTTCAAAATAGAAGTTTCAATGGTTCTGAATTTTTATGTAATATTATATTTTATTCCACTATACATTCTATCTATATGTTCATCAAAAATTTTGTTGAAGACTGGTTGAACTATAACTCATGGGGGGAGTCAGTTGATTTCATGAAATTTTATTGGAAAAGAAAACCACCCTCTTAATGGTATAGTAATTTCTATTGTAATCTTAACACATGAATGAAGAAAAAATAATTGATGAAATAACACGGTAAAATCCAGATACATATAGGGATACGGGGAATGGAATTACCCTAGTCCACTCCAATGACACTGAAATTCTTGATCTAAATGATTTCCACTAAACCAATCCTTTACATGGGATTTCAAGACCCATTAATAGGGAATTCATCATTGAGTGGAAGAATTAAAAAAATGGTATAAAATTATGATATATTACATAGATCCATTATGGATTCACAATATACCTACCTTAAACTTTATTTCATCAGGAATCTTCACACTTCTAATAGAAGGAAAAAATGAATGAGAGATTAACAATTATGTTTACAATTGTATGAAAAAACATATAGAATATAATATTTCTCTGGTAGAGATGATAAGAGAGGAATGTAGCTTTAGTATATTCTATTAAAATGACAAAGTGTTGAATTTTGAAGAATATATATTAGACATAAATCTTTATCTTCTTCAATAGATTGAATAGGGTAACAAAAAAAGATTCAAGAGAGGTATTTGATAGATCATGTGATCATTTTATTTTGTATATTCTATATATTTTTCATCTTAACATTTTAATACTCATGAAAAACATATCTCTTAAAATAATAATATGAGATAAATATAATATATTCATCGAATTAAATTACATAGGTCATTTTCTCAAAAATTCTTCAGCAACAGGAATTGGCATTCAATTATTTTCTATTACTATTTCTCTCCATGCTTGTAATATTTTTAATTTTTTTCCAAATCTTGAAATAAATTTTTTTAATACATGTAGAATAACATTAAATTTCACTTAAATAACTCCAACGATAATAAATATGTAGGTTGAAAGACCACGTAGCCAACTCTGGATCACTATATAGCAGAATTATACTTATTTTATTTCGCATAGCTTTGTTGATCCACATAGTCATTCTTTATATAACCTTCTTTATGAAATTGTAGAATTTAAAATAGGAGGACAAATAATATTTCTATTTGGAACCATGTAGTATATTTTTCTATGTATCCAATTCACATAGCCTAATACTCTACATAGCAGATTCACATAGTTTTTTCATTGAGGTATCAATTTCCCCACATTGGATATTAATCGATGTTATCGAATTTATACATAGATAATTTCATAAATTAAATTATTCGCATATGTCTTTCATTCTTTTAGTATACTAATGTACATAGTTTAAATACACTGTCAATTTATCAAGTAGCTAATTACGAGATGTATCTAAATATTCACATAGCTTATCACCTCACATATATGATTTTCTAATCATAGAAAAATTATACTCCAAATATATAGAAATATGGAATTAATAGAAAAATTAATTACATAATGATAGAACCTTCAAAAACTACTCCTAGTAAAATCATTACTTACATATTAATGGTTTTTGAGATCATATGGACATATATCAAATGATATATGTTGGGGAAACATTAGTAGTCCCACAACCTCCACTTTATGATGATAACAAATCCCATTAAACAAGAATAAATTATAATTTTAAATTATTTAAATAAATTTTTATAATATATATATATATAGTTTTTATAATTTCGAGTTTATTATTTCTTCTCCCACAAAACTATACTTCTCCACTGAAATATTACATCTCCCCCATTATAGGTCATATCCTCCATTTATATCATAAAAAGGAAGTGTAATGAGGGGGAAACAGTTTTAATATAAAACATTGAGGGATAAATTAGCTAGGTTGTATTGATAATGAATTTTAATTATCTATTGAAATAAATTTTAGAAAATTATAGTAGGGAAACATTCACTATGAAGAAAAACAATTAAATGAAACAATATAACATTGTAAAATATTTTATGATAATTTTAACTTTGAATAACTTTAAATGAAAATATTTCATTGAAACACATTATATAGATGAAATAACATTGAAACACATTAAATAAATATAATATCTATGAAATATACAAGAAATAGATAATGGATTATGGAATTAATTATAATAATTTTCACAAAACTAAAATGACTCAACAAAAAAGTAAAAAAACTAAAATCATCAGCTAAACATGGATTATGAATTGGTTCAAACTAAGAAAGAATTATTTAGTGGAGGTTCCTTAAATAATAGTTTTAGATGAATTAGAGGTAGTTATAGGGACCATCACTAATGAAAGTACCGCTCTCCCATGATCTATAACAACACTCTATTCAAACATAACTATTGATTTTACTTTGTGTCTCTGGGTAGTTGTAAAGATCACTTTATCAATATTAATAGAAGAAACATTAAAATCATACGATCGAATAGGGTCAATTTCTTGTTTATTTTGAGGACATAATGATGTATATTCTTTTTATAAATCAAAACAAGAATACATGAATCATTTTTATTCTATTATATCATGTAAATTATAGTTAGATTAAAAAAATTACAAAACATTTCATATAATAACTAAAATTATATATAAGTTATAGGTAGGGAGATCATCTACCTTCGAGAAAATACAATTCATATGAATGTAGATCAATCTTTTAAATGATATCTAATTTGGAGAAAATTATAATGGAAGTGTAGGCTTGTTGGTGCTTCAATGAAAATGATAGATGTCCATTACTATGTACCCCTTTGAATGTTTCAACATGGTGTTAATATAATATATATGATATTTTAGTGAAAATAACTTTAAGTTGAGGACTTGAATGATAAATATTGGCTTCTAGGAGAAACATGGATTTAATTAGCTAAATTAATACTATAATATAATCATCCTACACTATAAAGATGAAAGTTTCATATATTTTTGGTAAAACATATATATTATCACCTAAGATAACTCTTGTAGAGTTGTAAAACGTTCTTGAAGAACTGAGGAACTTACAGCAACAATATTTTTCATAGTTGTAATGGGAAATGTTTTAACTGGAGTATTAGTAGGTGGTTGTATTAAAGGTATAGTACTAAGAGGTTTCTATAGAAGAGTATCATTTAATTTATTATTGGATGTAAGAACAAGGTATTCCACTAGATCTGGGGTGGTAGAATCCTCATTTTAAGAGTCTATCAAAAATTGTAAATCCATCATGAATAATAAGTTGTATATGTAAAAACCAATGATAGTTCTATTTATTTAACCAATTGATGAAGAAACAATACACTTTACATTCTTCTTTATAATCAATGTCTCTTACACATTTCCACCACGAGATTCATGAATATGGGAATCCATGTTATCTATTGAAAAATTAGTCATGTGGCCTCATATTTTGAGATTGTTTTGGTCTCTTGGAACATGAAAAACATATCATTTTTAGCTCTTTCATATGATCATGTGTATACATAGAGATTCAAAATTTAGATCTAAAAACACCCGACCAAACTAATCCTTGAGATATGGATCCATATTATGTGTAAAGGAACATGATAAGTCAATTGGCTAAAACATATCAAATAATTCAAAATCAATATACATTATTTTATGTAATCTATCATTCATTTAGTTTCTAAAATATTTAATCCCTTCAATAAAAAAACTGGAAAATATCTAATTATACATTTGGGATTTCTTGGGTCATGTCCCATTCAGATGCAACAAAAACTCCAATCACATTATTCATAGGCTGGGCACTACAAACACCATTGATCTCACTCACATGAGCCCTAATAGCTTCATTATTCTGAGTACTCACAACAAGTTACCCAGGGGGATGATGTGATGGTTTTTGAACAAGTCTATTTGGGATACCATCAACCAGAATAATTTTCAAAATTATATACAAAAAATAATATATCCTTAACACTCCTTGTATTATCTATAATAGATATTAGAACATGTATTAACTCAATATAATCTCTATAGAGATTATCAAAAGGTAAAAACATAAATGATGAAAAGGTTTTCAATTATTTTCAATTAAAAAACTGATATAATATTTTTCATAGATGGTGAATCCTCATGAACATGGCGAGGAGATATAAAAACCTATGTGGTATATAAAAGAACAATAGTTTCTTCTGCAGTCATATCCCAAGATCTATATATAACAGAAAGAGATCCATGATTGAATGGGTTCTCTATTTAATTATAATCCTCATATTCTAATATTTCTTCATCTCCTGAAACATTTGGAACTATTTCAACAACCCTCTCCACCAGATCCAAATAACCTTAATAAATTTCTAACTCATCATTATGAGTGGACTAAATAGTTTTAACAGCTTCATCCTCCTATCAATGAACTTACACTTCAAGAAGGTGTTTGATTTCTGACAATTGAGTGGTTGTTCTGGTAACAACTAACACTTTTATATCCAAATAATATAAGCATACAATAGGTTATTAATACCAAGGTAGAGAGGTTGTATATTTCTCCCCACTGATAATGATAAAGGTGCTATGACCAAATGAACAGTATCCACTAATCCTAGAGGATTAAGAAAATCTGAGAAAAAATACCAATTATAAACTATTTTTTTTCTAGAGATCTACAAACATGGTATTAATTTTGTGAAATTTCATAGATTCTCTCCCATTTATATCCACTTATTTCATCACTAATACTAGGTATATGAGGCTTCAATAGGGATAGTAATTCGACATACCTTACTATTCAAAGCATTGATGTATAAAACACATCATATATCTAGAATGATTTATTTCAATGTTGCTGATAAAAGAAGATTAAAGGTATTTGTCCATAGAAACTCATGTTCCAACACACCAAGCCTCTAATAAATACCTTTCACAATGTATATAAATAGTACATTCCATTCCGTTTACAGATAATTCATATCCCTTTTCTTGAATGTAGAGGTTCTAAAGAGAACTTTTAATAATTCAGTTGGTCCTACTGTACTTGTACCAACATGAGTATGAGTAAAAATGTACTCATCCTCAATAGGATAATGAAATAATTTATACATTTACATGGATGAAATAAGAATTACATTATCATTCAAATTCAAGGAAATCTCATTCTCTTCTATAATGAATTAAAACACCTTATTTAAAAAACTCATTTATATTCTACTAAAAAAGGAACCTATATTTATTATCATCAAATACAGGCTCACATACATGGTATTGATACAAATAATTTGAAAAAATTTTGGTTCCTCTTATCAAACATATATTTATCGTCTTATCATTTAATAATCTATATAGTGCCCCTCTGAGATTTTCTTTCATAAAAGAATTACAACTAAGATTATCTCCTCGCATGAATTTACCTATCATAGAACAGTTCATTTTTTGTAAAAATAATATCCATACCAATGTGGTGATAGTTCAGATTCTAGAAGAATGTATGTAGGTAAAATATGAGGTGGTTGAGGGTCGATTTGGGATTTATTTAACTCATCACATTTGAAGAAGGGATATGGGTTCAATTAATTTTTAGTTATATTTTAAATTATAATCGAGAAATAAAATAAAATAAATCAAAATAAGGAAATAAATTTTTTTATAAAATTGATTCATTTTTAATTAAATTTACAATAATAATTAATTTTTCTATTTAACTACAATATATATTTATTTATATTCCACAATTCAATAAAATATATTGATATTCAAAATAAGTAATAAATAATAACAAATAATATAAAATTAAAATGGTTAGAAATAAATCAAAATTTTAAAAATTCAAGAAACCCAAATTATCACTTAATAAAAACTAAATGATGGTATGTAAAATTATTTGTTAAAATATCATCTAATTGATTCTTAGTGGAAAAAAATTCGAGAGTGATATAAATTATTTATATTGATCTCTTAATAAATGATTTCTTAAATAAATATTTTTTCTCTGGTTGGTTTATATGATTATACAATTTTTTTGAACTAGTTGTATCAAATTTTATTAATAAATGATTTTAATTGATTCCAAAATACATTAGGTTATGTTTAATCAAAAACACATATGCACAAGACCTATGAATAACAATGTATTCTACTTGTACAGTAGATGATATGATTGATGGAAGTTCCTCACTACACCAAGATACCTTGGAATTTCCTTGAAATTATACGTTTATTGAAGTAATATTATATCTAGTCTACAACCACTAAATCAACATTATAAAATGAAGAAAATATAAAATCAAATATTTTTTTAAAAAATATTGAGAAATAGATCCCTTCAAAATCTATAAAATTATTTTAATATATTTTAATTGAGAATACATGGTTTTATCTTCAAATATCAAAAATGGAATATTATATATATTACTTATAGGTTACTTGAATTAAAATTAAATAGACTCCAAATTTTTAGTCTGTATTACTTTTTCTCATCTGATTTCCACATTTTATCCAAATATTGTTTTTCATTATAATAGATAATATGTTCATGAAGTTTACTTTTATTGAGTTGAATCGTTTTAATTAAGTTGAGTTTTTATATAAATTTATTTATAAATTACCAATGAATTTTTATAAATATGAAAACTAATAATGTAATTTATCTCGCCCATCATACTCATTTAAAATTTATTTATCATGAATTTTGAAAAATCATTACACAATTTTTAATTTGAAGAAGTAAAAATTGCATCATCCACATTTTTATGAAAAACATAATATCTAAAGGTGAATTTTTATTAAACTTATTAGGTTATTCCACTCCTACTAAAAAAATTGATAAGAGAAAATGATATATTCATTCATATGAATAATTATGTGGTGTTTTAAGACCATAATGATATTTGTCATGTTTGAAAACTGAATTTGGAAAATGAGCATTTTCAAAAGCTAAATGTTGTTCAATGTGAACTTCCTATAAAAGAAAACCACATAAAAATAATATTTCACAACCATATAATATAATTTAAAATTCTAATGATATGTATAGGCTAATAGAATTGGAAGATAATCTTGTATTACAATGGATAAAAAAGTCTCTTCATAATCTTTTCCTTCCTCTTGTATATACCATGTATCTATTAGTTTAGCCTTATTATTAGTGACCACCTAATGATTTTACAATTTATTCATAAATACATATTATTTCTTTAAAAATATAGTTATATGGTATGTTAACTAGCACCCATACCGTGTTCCTCATGAACTGGTTTTATTCTTCTTTCATTTCGGAGACCCAACTCTCATCAAATGAGTCTTTCTCTATGATATTATGTTCTAGTTGAGATAAAAAGAAATAATGTTTTACAAGGATTCCTACAGTAATTATATATGTTATCCCATAATCAAAGATTCTTATAATTATTTGTAACACAATATTCTTCAAGTTTATTTGTAATCTAGTTAACACAAATTTATGTTAACTAGTATACATCCTATAAAGAGTTGGATAACCAAAATCGTGTTCCTTATCATCATAATTATTACAGAAAAAAGATTTTTAGGTCTTATGTTATCAACAAAATCAATTAAATCATATATTTGAGCAATTTTATGATCAAAAGGATTACTTTCATAAAATTTTACATGACTTGAATCATTATCAATCATTACTAGTTACATGAATAAACTATCGGAATATGAAGTAGTAAAAATATCAATGAATAATTCCATTATCATCCTTTGGATCAAAATTCCATAGAAATTCCTTGGTGTTTAAAATATAGTTTTTTTTATAAATAGAATAAAGTATTTAACATTTAGAATTATATTATTCTATAAATAAAATTGTTTTTCTAAAATATAGGATTAATTGGAACTCTGTTTATGGAATACAATATTTTATTTAGAATTTAAATCCAAAATTTAGTGGTAGTGTTATATTCACATATCATAGTCCTAGAAATTTCATGAAAATAATTTTTCCTCAATTCAACCACACTATTATGTTTTGGTCTCAAGGGGGATTAAAATTTATTTTTGATACCTTTTTTTGAACATTAAGAATTGGATTTATTGTTTCAAATTCTCCCCCATAGAACTTATTAATGAAATTTCTTTGGAATAATTCTCTCTACAAAGAAATTTAAAAAAATTATACAAATTGAATAATGTTGTATTTTAATATGCATAATGAAAAGACATGTTAATCTTGAGAAATAATCATTTATATAAAAGGTAAAATATTTTCCTCTTAGTTTTTCTATGCTATAAGGCCAAAAAAATCCATAGTAATATATTCTATTGTCCTAGATGTAGAAACCATTTTAATTAGTTTTGAAAAACATCTTGTGTTTCTATCACATTTAGAATGAATCACATGGTTTTTTCATCAATTTATGATTCGGTAAATCTAAAACAATATTCCATATAGAAAACATTATCAATGAATATAAAAGAAAATTTCCAAGTATTCAATGATATATCCAAAATTATTTTGTATAATTATTTATAGAGTTCAATTTTTCCACAAAAACAACACATATGTAATGTATATAATATAATATAATGGTTCTTTAAATATAATAATTTTCCCTTTCAAAACAGAACATGAATTACATGAAAAATAATAAAACCCTCAATTACAATGATTGGGAATACATATCAGATCGTGCTTCCATAATTCCACATAAAGAAATACATTGATAAGAATTACTCTTATATTACTATCTAATCCAACTCAAATAATCATTAATTTTCTAATATCACCAAATGTGACCTAGCCTTCAACATTTTTTGAAATTGTGTTGAAATTAGTGGAATATTGGCCCATATGTTTTGTGAATCCACTATCCATATATCATTTCTCATTGATTATATTTGAAATGTTTTCCTATAAATACAAATCATACTATAAATCATATTATTACCCATATTCCCATAGGTCTAGAAATGTGAGTAACAATTTATTTGTGAACCCAAATATTCTTGTGTGGTATAAAATTTCTAGAACTAAATTTTGAATGATTTATTAACAGGAAAACATGATTCACTCCACAAAAGTGATGAATTATTATATTAAAAATAAAACATTATTCCCTAATTTCCTATAATGAAAAAAAATATTTGGTGAGGATATTGTTGTTAGAAATTGAAAGAAATTTTTTATAAGGTTTTGGTTTTTTAAAAAGGACTCATACACCCATATTAGTTTTTGGAATTTATTATCTACAAGGATTTGTTTTACGTAATTTTATTCATTTTAAAAAAAAATTACTATATAATTAATGTATTGGAATTATTTTTTATTCATTAAATTTTGTTACAATGTTTAATAGATGGTGCACAAAAATATTTTATTTTGACATTCTATTACATAATTATTTCTTTTAGTACATAATTTTACTAACAACTATATTATAAGAATTTTTTGGAGATTATTTTTAATCATCAATATTTCTGATTTTCATCGAGAATTGTATAATCTTAATTAAATTCTTAAAATGATTAGGTTTAAATTTTAGAATCAAATTCATGAATCAATGAACTAAAAATGTGTGACCCAACATAGAATTCCATAAAACACATATTAGCCCTTTGATTATATATTTCATCATCTAATCCAAATATGCATCATAATTAAATTATTATAAATCACTCTGTGTTTTTTCAAGAATTTTATTTCATTCTTCTTTTATCTAGCCATTTTGAAATACAATTTCTTAATCATATTTTTTTCTTATGATGGGGATAAACTAGGTTGATGTTCTTGAGTTTCAAATGCTCATATTATATGACCTATTTAATGGTTCCCTCATGTTTCTTATATTATTTAAGGGGTTTATGATTTTTTTATATAATTTTAGATCATATTGGGATTTAACTATAACTAAAAAATGACATCGTTTGATTATAGATTTCAAAATGTATATTCTTCTCTAAATTATTACGAAATTTGTATACTCTTGTTTTTATCCACATATATAGAAGTATAAACCCTTGATGCAATATTTTACTTTTTAATATGACTATTATTACTAGAATTTGCCTCTAATTTATCATTTAACGTTATAATTATACCAATAAGATCATTTATTTATAAATCACCGATTGTTTTATTTTTTTTAATTTAAGATGATATTAAACTTCATCTTGTTAGTAGATTTATAATTAATTTCATATATGAATGTGGTTCATGAATAAGCATTCCTATATAAAAGGAATTATCTAAAATCAAAATATCTATTCTATTTAACTAAGTTTCTCATTAACCATGCATAATTATAAAAGTGTCTAACCAAATTATGGTAGTTTTATATCAATGATATATAATGTTTTTAGTCCCATCTTAGGAACGTGACATAATAATAAAAATATTATAGGTTGTTTCACATTGTGAAACATGGTTGAATAAATTAATTTATATTCTATATATTATAACAATCATAATAATAGATTATATATCATAATCCCTTATAGTATTTTCATCCCATTTATATGGATTTCCATCAATAAGATTACAGGGATTCATGGATTTTAAATAAAACTTTTAAGAAAATTATTCATGTAGATTATATTATATGTCGTTTAACATCTGTAATTTACACAATCGATGAATAGAGATCTTACCATTGAAATAAATTCTCTATTATCAAAAAAATTATCCATATTGAAAATTATAATAAGACATCATCCTTCTATTGTTGATAATATAAAAGTCACATCCTCTAATATGAAATTGTAGGTCTGAGACCAGCTATACTAAGACTCATGAGGGGGTGGTCAATTGATAAGAACACTCTATTTATAGTATCATTAGTTCTGGACATTTCATTATGTATTAAAGTAGTGTAAATAAGACACTAAATGAGACGATCAAAAAATATATATTTATTATGGTTCTTGTGTCAAAATTCACCAATACTACCTCACTAATGCTCAATTTTTATAGCTTAGTGATTCTCACTAGAACATGTCCTTTTACCAAGTACTTTTAGTTCTTTCCCCTAGAACTACATGGTAATGTAGAATAAGATAAACATTATTATATACCAGGAGGATTTTCTAGACTTCAAAAAGGATCTACAATACACCACATTAATGTTTATTTTTCTGTGATCATTTACATATAAAATAGATGTAAATATTGAATGTCATATTAAAAATGAAGCCCGCATTATTATGATAAAACTACGATAGGATAATATTTCTATATGATAGAAGATAAAAGATAGAAGATGCATTTAATTTGATTATAGTATTTAATAATATAGTTGGGATAAACATTATTGCACAAATATAATACATATATCTTCTAGATCTTTTTCACATTGATCATATTAGAACATAGAGATTTGAGAGAGAGTGTTGAGAGTGGAAGGGCTTCTATTCTTGTGTATATTATCTATTATTTAGTTTTTCACATTTGATTACTCATGAAAAATTTATCTCTTAATTGAACAAAATGAGATACATAAAACGTGGCCAGGAAATTAAATTCCATATTCCCTTCTTCTAAATATTATATTATCTATAAGATTGAAAAATAAATTATTCTATAAAATTTCATCTCATAGTACTTGAACGTTTTCATAATCAAATTTACCACATTGTTGAGATAAAAAATTTGATTCATGTATGAGAGCACTATATCTCACATAGATAACTCCAATAGTAAGAGATATGCTGGCTGTGAAACCATATAGCAAACTCTAGGCCACCATGTTGTCAAATTGAATTGATTTTAAATCACACAATTGAATTGATACATGTATCCATTCATCAAATTTCATTATTTCTCAAATATAATAAATTTAAATTGGACAATTAATCATGTTGACATTTGGACTTATGTATATGAATTCACCATGCCTCTAATTCACATAAATGAATACTATACATAGTCATTTAGAATATTTGCATCATTAGTGTACCCATTTTTTAAGATAAGTGATTCACCCATAGAACTAATTTCCACATAGCTAATTTCCATATATATATGATTATCATAGGAGATTTTTTCACTTAGATTATTTATCTACATAATATTTTCACACACAAGTGATTTCATAATGTAGCATAATTTACACATAGTCAGTTCCCTCATGAATATACTTTTCCAAACTTAAGATATTTTAATGAAAACCTTCTATAGACGGAGTGTTAATAAAAAAAATTTATATAAATATAAAACATATTGAGCATACATAAAAAATAATTATTAACAAACAAAGGGTATTTTAGATCATCAAAATGTAACGAATATGGGATATTCTTCAAAATTTTAGTAGTCTAATAATTTATTCAAATCTCTTTATTTAATTTACATTTCACTTCCCTTTTATATTTTCTTTTAATTTTTGGGAATTTTCAATACCCATTACATTCCATTATTCAAATAATTATATTATAATATCTATGGAAGAATACATTCTAAATTCTTCATTTAATTTATCTTGATTTTCATTTTATGTTCCTATAATATTATTTATGGTCTCAAGATAATTATATATATATGTGTGTATATATTTCTCATGATTATATAATAGGGATATTTATTATATTTTCATTAGAAATAAACTCTATTTCTACTATTTATTTAATTATTGATGTTATCATACATTATATAAGAGATCTATGAAACTCTTTTCTCTTTCATAATAGTCTATAACAAGTATTAATAATTATTTAAGTATGATACTTCTTATACTTTTCCATTACTACATTAGACACTAATTTTTAACATATAACGATTTTATTGATGGTTTTGGAACTATAAAACCTTTTATTTCATTGGATAATGCTTATATGTATTGGGATAATATATATAGGGCATGGGTAGTGAGTCCATAAATACTATATTGTTTTTATATGGTAGTGATCCTTGAATTAAGAATTATATTTTTCTTTATTATGCATGTTCCTCATTAATATGTAATATTACATGTTTATCTTATACTCATTTTATGATTATTATTTTTGATCTCATATTTACTTCACATTGATTTAACTAATATTGATTTTAATTATCTTATCCTTACAATGTTAGTTAACTCTAGAATTATATATAATGAATGTAACTAGGAAATAAAATTTATTAAAAAAATTCTAATATCTTATAAGAGATATATACGTGGATCTTAATAAATTTTATATTATGATATGTGTAGACGTTGAAATATATATATAATGGTCTGTGAAACTAAAACATATGAATTATGGAATGGTATATAAATTTTTTACATCTTTTTGTAAAATAGTTATCTAAAATTGACCGTGAGGGCTGTGGTTTGTCATATTAAAAGAGTAAATCTTGAATAAACATTTTATGCACTCATAATTCATCAAATGATTGAAATATTTTATTTTATTTAGGTGAAAAATGATTTTTTCCAAATAAGATTGAAATTATATTCTTTAATTTATTTATTTATAAAAAATTTATATAATGAAATAATATGTGGATTCTGACTTTACTAAGATTGGCCAAGTATAAAAAAATAACAAATCATTATATAGGTTAATGAAGGAATAAATAACATTGTATTCCAATATATAAACTTATTTGAAACATTTTATGATTAAGAGGTGAAATGTGTTTAGACTATATTTAAATAATAAAATGAAAATTAATATTAATATAATGATTATTTGGATGATATAATTATTTAATGTTATTTGTAAATGATGAGAAACAATTTCACTATTCCAATAAAAACATTAATTGTTTCTTTATATGTTTATTAAATTTTTCTAATTATTCCGATTATTAAAACTAGAGGATGTTATATTATTATCTCAGTTAATGTATATGAGGTTGGTATTAGATTTATTTATAGTGGATAATTTGAATAATTTTTTTGCTCATTTTTATACTGATGGGGATATGATAAGAAACCATATCAACATTTAAATGGAAAATAATTTTTTTCACTCAAATGTATATGAATTTTCTAATATGATTAATATTATTGAAACTAGATGATGATATATTAGAATCAAAAATAATATTTATAGGGAGATATTAATTTAATTTATGTTGTATAACATGAAGAAATTGTGTACCTCTGTACTGGTAGTAGGTAACTACTTGAAATATTATGAAGGTCTTGTTGTAAATCAAAATAAATTTAATCATTGTTTTACTATTTCACCTATTAGAAATATTTCAAATAAATATATTATTTATATAAATATTGAGTAAATGGATTTACTGTGATCAAAAAAAATTATTGTGTTGAATATTAATTTAAGTTATACCAATAGTAATTTGAAATATAAACATTATTATGATATAAAATAACGAAATTTTCATTATGGTTTTCGAGATTTGGATAAGGATATTAATTTTAATCATTACGATTTCTTGTCTGGTGGTGAATTCTTCTTTATAAAAGAGCATGTATTATGGAATTAAAGAAGGAACATTCAGTGATGTTGAGTTTAAATATGTGGTATTTTTATCATTGGATTATGCCATTACTAAAATGATATGATTTGATTATATGATTGAATATTTTAAAGTAGTATAAAATGTATGTTTACATGTTTTTTTACAATAAAATATCAATTAAAATTTAAAAATATCTAAAAAAACATTCCAGGTTTATGTTTATCTATATCAAATACAACTACATTCATGATAATTTTTCTGAAATGTGAGCTAAGCGTATAGTTTATTTTTATAAAGGATAAATAACATAATTATTTAAAAAAATACTACCATAAGTCATATTTGATTATTTAAGGGTAAAATAACTTTTATTTCTTTCCCCATTTCATGGATGTGTTATTAATATTGAACCCCAAGCCTTGTATTCTTTGGATGATTTTTAACAAGGGAGGAGATTACTCAATAATATATATATATATATATATGTGTGTGTGTGTGTGTGTGTGATTACTAGTAAAAAAAAATATTTGATGTTTTCAAGTGAAAATAATTAAATTAATAAAATGATTCATATTAATGATTAAAAGTATGGGAGAAATAACAATCGGTGTTACGTTATACAAGTATATTTTTTAAAATTTTTATTATTTATTTTCAATCGGTAAAAATATGTTTATTCATTAATTTTATCAAATGGATTCTAAATCATTGATATATATTTTTATAATTATTATTATATGTGAATATTATTTATGAATGTTTTTTTCAAATAAATATATATATATGATCAAAAATTATGTAAAATTCTATAATATTAATTGAACAAAATTATTTGAATTTTTATTTTATAATTATATATATATATATATATATTAAGAAAAACACTTTTCGGTAAAAGTGAGAAACCAATCAAAACATAGAAAGACGGTCTAACAACAAAAGGACAATCAAACAGCATGATACGAAATAGCAGAGTCCATGAATTACAATTTAAGCCTTTAAGAGATTTTACCTCTAAGTAGCATCCATTAGAGACCATCATCCTTCTCGTCCTAATCGGAATTACGGAGGTATTTATAGTTTTCAACCATATTTTCCCATGATTGGATGAGCTCATCTATAGTATGCTTCTGCTCATTAAATCCACATGCTATAGTTCCAAGTTGTTTACTGGCCCAGGCACGCTTCTCTTCACAAAAGTTCGCAGGGAACCGCCTCCCTTCCAGATTGTTAAACTCCACATGTGTGGTGATGACCTCCATTACTGTGCTCGAGAATTCTTCTTTGCAGTTGAGGATAGCTTCCCACTCATCACATTCCTTCAAGTATTTCCTGCTTTGGTGGGTATTTGTTGTCAATGACTCCTTTACTTCATCCGCCAGATCGGTGGTACTTGGTTCCCTTCTAGGTGGTTCATGCTCCAATGAATTTATCCCCACCAACATCGAAAGCTCATGAGGGATTTTCCTTTTGCAGGAGGATCTATTGACCGGAGGACATTGAAAGAATGATTATTCCTTTTTTGCAGCCTCCGAGAGTGTTTTATGAACCCTGTCAAGTCTATGATGGTGTTTTTCCAATTCTTTTAAGAGAATCTGATAAATTCCTATGCTAATTTCATTTCCATGGGATCATCGGGGGAATCTGAGTCAGACTCCATAACCAATCTATGGGCATCCTCTTCTTCATCCCCTTCATCAACCACATATTTCTCATCAACATCCAATACTAAAAATTGATTAAGAGAGATGGTATCCATTCCACCAAACATCACCGTATCAGTATTGGAGGAATTGTCCTGGAAGACCTGCTCAGAAACCTCTGATACTCGAGGTTGTTCATAACCTCGGCCCATGTACTGTAGAAGATTGCTTGAAACCTCCCATCTCTCATTAGGGAGCTAGACACCAACACCTAGAGTAGGGACCTCCAAACACACATCTGCACCATTAGCCAATCTAGAAGATTCCAACTGCCTTGTTGGAACAACATCCTGGTTGGGGCTCTTCCCCACCGACCCATCCCCACTTGACTGCAATGGTGACCCCGATCCACTTGACAAAGGGTTCATACCTAAATCTTGTCTCAGTCGTTCAAAGAATTATGAAACCCAAGTCCCTGATTGTTTAGGGAGATCCCTCTTCAACTAGCCAGAATAACCCCCCCCCCCCAAACAAGACAGACTTCCGCTGGGGTCTCATGCTATTGGACATCGTGGACAACCTCAGCTGGGGAAGACTGAGGAGGGGGAAGACCTGTCGTAGAGACATCTCTGAACCCATGCTCGCACCCACCTATATCTGTACCACATATAGGGAAAGCTTAATTGATTACTGAGGGCCCTTCGTCCATTACAGGAGTTTTGACCAGACCCTCATTCCTTTCCCTTTTGCAACACTCTGAATGGCAGTGGCCCTGCCTAGAACAGTAGGAACAAAAACTCAACCATGACTCATAATCAACGGGTTGCTCGTACCTATATTATACCTCAATCACAATCCACACCACCTTTGGTGGGGGTTGTGAGAGTGGTATTTCGACACAAATGTGCACTACGATGGGGTACGTCAGGGAAGCGGCCCACCGATCATCGCATAGGAAGCGGCTGATGGAATTTCTAATTGACCAAAGGAGAACTAGGTTCTGGAAAGGTAGAGGTAGACGAGGAATATGAAGCCAAATTGCCACAGTAGACAGGTCTCGATTCATATGAAAATAAAATTACCATCATTAGATATAGAAAAGGAAAACTCGAATGGATCTGCTAGCTCTGGACTAGGCCCGAGCCAGATCATCCTCACTAGCAATGAAAATAATGATTTTCATTACTGATCAATGTGTAACAACTATACCATATACTGAACTCTTGTGGGGAGAATACAATATTTATCTTTTTTCATTAATAATTCCTGTGTCCAACATGATTAAACCATATTTACAATATTGTGTTATTATATACCTAATGTTTGTATTATTGTTATTACTTTATTTTCATCAATTTAATTATATCATATCAGGTAATTAAGCCTTCCAAACAATTATGTAATATATTTCAATGTTTTAAAATAAAAACCTTATATATGAAATGATTATAATAGAGGATAGGTTTGAAAAAAGTTATATAATTCAATTATGAATTTATTCTTCCCATAAAATAGAAATATTTTGTACGAAATAATAATGAACAATTTTTTTATCTTATTTATTTTAAATAAAAAAATAGGTTATAATTTTAAAGATAACAAATAACTTATCTTTATGTGTAATGAATGATATATTGAATAAGGTCATAAAATTGAAAGAAACAAGGATTCACTATGACCCCAATTCCTTATCTAGTGAATCAAAATTTTAATATTTTCAAATTTATCATGATTTTCTGCACTAAATTATGTTTTTATTTAGTATAAATTGAGTCTCTTAGATTGATATGAGTTTTTTACATTATCTTTATCAACCATGTTTTTTATATGATGATAGTGGTTGTTAAAAAATCATAACATGTATGATTATACCAATATAATTTTAATTGGTATTTAAAAAATGGAAATATATCCTTTGGTATTTGACATTTTATATCACGTCATGTTGGAAAGATTATGAAAAATTTAAATTTATTGATTCTTATGGAGGTTCATGATAGAATTTCAAATATATAATGACATATTGCACATTAAAATAGTGTATGTGAGATAAAAATGCCACATGAATGAATATAGAAATTAATTTTATCTTGATTCATCATATTTGAGTTGAGGTATCTTAATTGGTGTATTATAGTATGATTTTTATGCATTGAGTGATTTGGTGTGGTATTATTCTGTTTATTGAAATGTCTAACAAGGGGGTAAATCGAGGAATCAATACATTTTTAGAAACATACCTTTAAAATTGTTCTATATTACATGTTGGAAGAGACATATTTTGTTTAGTCAATAAGGATTTCCTTATGACATTCCCATTACTTCTTGTTTTGAAAATCAAAAACACCTTATACATAAGAAAATATTATTTTTACCCCCATAAGGAAAATTTACTTCTTTAAAGAAATTTAACCTAACCTAGATTTTATTATACATAACCATATTTTCTTAAGTACAACAACCAGATTCATACCCAATTTCCTGGAACCATATAATGAAAAGATTTTGAGCATTCTGTTTTTTAGGATCCGAATTCTGGATGTGATCTGTAATATAGTTCTAATCTGAATTCTGGACTCCAAAATCTTAAGTAGTTCGACATCAAACTCTGAAGATGTTCGACTATGAACACTTAAGTAGTTCAAGTCTGAACTCAGAAGAAGTTCTACTTCGAATTCTTACATAGTTCGACTCCGAACTCTGAAGAAGTTTGACTCCGAACACTTAAGTTGTTCGGCTATGAACTCTCAAGTATTTCGACTCCAAACTCTTAAGTAGTTCGACTCCGAACTCTGATGTAGTTTGACTCTGAACTCTTATGTAGTTCGACTCTGAACTCTTAAGCAGTTCGACTCCGAACTCTTAAGTAGTTCGACTCCAAACTATGCAACTTCAGATTCCGATCTATGGTGAAACCAGACTCCGAATTCCTATAAAACAGAATCCGAATATTTCTTAACATAGACTCTGAATTTCATTTTGGTTAGACTCCGAACTTTTGACTTGCTTAGACTTCAAAATATTGATTAACTTTTACTTACATATGCTTCATTTCAAAACAATGTCATGCATTCAGTTATACATGGTTTGTTATAAAATGATTTCGTCTATTCTGTTTCTAATTAACTATTGGTTGAGTTACACGTGTACAGGTCCCTCCGAATTTCATGG
Source organism: Viscum album (assembly GCA_963277665.1). Lineage (NCBI taxonomy): Eukaryota > Viridiplantae > Streptophyta > Magnoliopsida > Santalales > Viscaceae > Viscum > Viscum album. The sequence goes on along the minus strand of OY728128.1, from coordinate 1,925,205,555 downwards.
AAAATATGACTGTTGGAAGAGGGAGACGACCGTTGGAAATTTTCCTATAAATAGGAGCTCTTTTGAAAGAGCTTTACAACAAGTTGATCGATATAGAGAACACACGCTGTTAAGGTGATTTCTAGAGAGAGAAGATTTTCATTCCTTGTGTGTACTGAACTACTCGTTCAGATTACTTCGTGTGACTCCAGATGTTGGTGATTGCATTCGAGGACTTCTTGGGATAGGAAGACATAGGTGCCGACTACCTTGATGTTTGAGGGCTTCCTTGTTGAGGAAGAAAGAGGTTCCAACTACCTTGAAGTTGAGAGCTTGCGGGGATAGCGAGCCAGAGATTCCAATCCTTGTAGTGAGGGATTATCCGGGTGTGGGTAAGATAGAATTTCATGAAAGTATAAATCAAGAGACCTTTATCCATGGTTGTTGGATACCCATCTCTTTGGGTTAAATGTGTTATTGTTTGTCACTTGTAGTTTTACTACTTGTTTGTTTCTGCTGTATATTTTATTATAAGGAATGTATAACATTCTTATACATCCTTATACTTGCACTCTGACTAGTTTAGATTCTATATTCTTTAAGGTAGAATCTAATATCGTTAACTTTAGTTCCAATTCTCCAGTCGGTGATCAGATGTGTTGTGAATTTTCTTTGTTTAACTTTCTTAAACCTAGATTTTCCTTGTCTAAGGAAAACATTGTTTTCCAGAACCACCCTTAAAGGTTCCAAATAAAATTTTAAAGTTTACAATTCCCCCCCCCCCTCTTGTATATTGTGCATCTAAATCATTATTTCGATACTATAATTGGTATCAGAGCAGGTCTCTGAAATACTCGTACTCACGTATACGTTTTTCTTGTTCATATTCATTCTGAACTTTATCATTACAAACTTTTTAATTCCGAACTATTTCATTCCGAACTTTATCATTCCGATCATTATCATTCCGAACATTATCATTCATAACTTTATCATTCCGAACTTTGTCATTCCGAAATTTGTGGTTACGAACTGTGTCTACTAACTAGTTTGTTTTCCAAGTTTTTTTTAATGGAAGGAATAAATTTTGGTTCTATAGATAATCTAAATCCTACAAGACCACCAATCTTTTATGGTAATGACTATGAGTACTGGAGAGATCGAATGAAGACTATTATTATCAACACTAGAGTGGACAATTTTTTTATGCTTACTGGTGATTATAAAATACCTGATATGGAAGTTAGAAATTTCACTAACAAGGAAAAGCTAGAGTTTAAACTCAATTATAATGTACGCAACACTTTACTATATTCAATAAATAGAAATATATACAGCCAAATTTCTTCTTGTGAAGCAGCTAATTGTATCTGGAAGAAGTTAGAAGTTACACACTTTGGAACATCTAAAGTGATTGAAACTAGTAGAGATATGCTTAGTGCTGAATACCATGGATTAAATTTTCTGTATGGAGAACCAATCTGCAAAGTTCAACAGAGGTTTATGACTATAGTCAATAGCTTACAGTATATCGGAGAAAAAGGGTTAGATGATAAATCCCTTGTAGATAAGATAATTGATATTATGCCCAGTGAGTGGGAATCAAAGAGAACAGCTATAGATGAGAACAGGAAGGTCACTCAAATTTCTCTTGATGAGCTATTCATAACTCTTCTGCAACATGAAACCTGAATGAAGAGAGATGCTGACAACATCAAAAAGAAGAATGGGAATAGTACTGTAGCTTTTACAAAAACATCAAATCATATAAATGCTAAGACTCATGAGAGGGATACCAGATCCAAGTCTAAGAAGGTGGTTATTCAATCGGATTCTAGTGAAATTGAAATATCAGAAAATGAGTTAGCAAATCTTGCTCGAAGGATGAACAGGATATCCAGTCGGAGAAATTTCCAATCCAACTATAAGAAAAAGGAAAGGAAAGAAAGGAAATATGGAGAAGTTACTTGTTACAAATGCAAGAGAGCTGGACATATTAGACCAGATTGTCCTCTACTCAAAAAGAAAGAAAGGAAAGAAAGGAATTATGAAAGGATCATGAATATGTATTACAAAACCAAAGCTAAGAAGGTTCTGAAAGCAAATGATACATGGAGTGCCAGTGGTGGTGACTCTTCAGATGAATCATCTAATTATGAATCTTTAGGAAAGAAGAATCTTGGTCTTATACCCAGATTACCTAATGACAATGTATCTTTAAAACCTAACTATAGTAAGTATTATAACTCCTTAGATGAAGAATCCTCTTCTGATGAAGAAAATACTTCACCTACCTGTGAAGAAGTTTCTAGGTTTTCTGAAATTCTTGAGATTGAGAACTCTAAACTCAATAATAATCATGATAAAGAAAACTCTAGGAATTCTATTCTTACAAAAGAAATATCATATCTTTCTAAAGATCATGATATGAAAAATTCTTATTTTATAAGTATTTAGAAAAATCATGAGGAAGAAATATCAGAGAGGAACAATCTTTCTAAACAGTTAGAAAAAGTAATTTCTAAGAAAAGTGTTTTCGAGCCTAGATCTAGTTCTAAATCTATTGATTTTGAAGATAAAAACATGGTTATAAAACTCACGTTTGAAATTTTCTCTTTAAAGAAGTGATTATCAAACTTTACCCATGGTAATGAAAATTTTGATAGAATGTATTCTCAAATACGACCTTTAAGAAACAAAACCGGATTTGGTTATACCCATGAAAAACCAATATTTAGTAATAACTACATTGTTCCAAAAAGAGCCCCATTTTTTTCCAAGTGTCAATGTGGTGGTCACTAGGCAAAGAATTATTCTTTAAATAAACCATATCTGTAGGTTTTCATAAAGCCTATTTTTCTAAGAAAGTGTGGGTTCCAAAAATTTTGTTGTCTGGAAATCCCGGATACAAGAACATTTGGATTCCGAAAGTCTAATTATTTTCATGTTTTCAGGAATATAGAGGATGTACGAAAAACAACACATGGTACATGGATAGTATATGTTCTCGGCACATGACTGGTAACAAAAACTATTTTGAAAATATTATCAAAACGAAAGGAGGAAAGGTAACTTTCAGAGATAATGGACATGGAGAAATTGTTGGTATTGGTAATATTGTTCTCCTTGGTAAAACTTTGATTTAAAATGTTTTATTTGTTAAGGGTCTTAAGAACAACCTCATCAGCATAAGTCAGTTATGTGATGAAGGGTACCTTGTGAATTTTAGTAATGATAAGTGCTTAGTAAACAATTCCATGGAAAAATTTATTCTCTCATCCAATAGGCTAGAGAATGTTTACACTTTGAACTTAAAAGACCTAAGGAGTCATGATTTACCTTGCCTAAGGGCAATGGATGATCATTCTTGGATATGGCATAGAAGAGTAGGACACTGTAACCTTAGAAACATATGTAATCTCTCTAAGAAGAAACCTATGCTTCAGTATCTAGACTTGAATCTATTCGTATTCTACTTGCCTTTTCATCTTTATTCAATTTTAAACTTTTTTCAAATGGATGTGAAATGTTCTTTTCTTAATGGTTATGTTCAAGAGGAAGTTTTTGTTGAACAACCTCTGGTTTTGAAGATAAAAATATCCAGATCATGTTTTTAGACTTACCAAAGATTTGTATGGTCTTAAACAAGCCCCACGAGCATGGTATGATAGACTCACATTAGTTTTGCTTCAAAATAACTATGTTATGGGAAATTCAGATCCAACCCTTTTTATAAATAAAGACAAGAAAAATGTTTTGATTGTCCAAATTTATGTTGATAACATCATATTTGGTTCAACTCATCAATATTTAACTGATTCTTTTGCAAGTCTAATGAAGTCTGAGTTTGAAATGAGTATGATGGGTGAGATAACATTTTCCCTTGGTTTTCAAATTTCTCAAAAACTATAAGGAACCAATATATATCAACATAAGTATATTAAATATCTTCTCAAAAAGTATGGTTATGACAACACTAAGATTATAAGTACTCTCATTGGTACCTCAAACTCTTTAGACCTTGATGAAGCTGGGAATCCAGTGGATAAAATTTCTTTTAGAGGTATGATAGGAAGAATTCTTTACTTAACAGCTAGTCGACCAGACTTAATGTTTTCAGTGTAATTATGTGCAAGATATCAATCCAATCCTAAGGAATCTCACTTAAAGGCAGCGAAAAGAATTTTTCGCTATCTAAAGGGAACCATGGATCTATAATTATTTTATACTTCTCAAAATGATTTTGTTCGAAAATGATTTTCTGATGCTGACTTTGGTGGATGTAGAATGGATAGATAAAGTACATCTGAAACTTGTCATTTCTTAGGATATTCACTAGTTTATTGGTCCTGCAAAAAGCAACATTTTGTAGCACTTTCCACTACTGAAGCTGAATATATAGCAGCTGGAAGTTGTTGTGCTCAAGTGTTGTGGATGAAACACACACTCACAGACTATGGCCTGAGTTTTACTAAGACTCAAATATTGTGTGAAAACACAAGTGCCATTTCACTAAGTAAGAACCATGCACATCACTCTCATGCCAAACACATAGATGTTAGGCATCACATTCTTAGGGATCACACACTTAAAAAAGATATCATTCTTCAGTTTATCATAACGCAAGATCAACTTGCTGATATTTTCACAAAATCATTACCCTCCAATAGATTTGAATACATTAAAAAAAGTTAGGAATGATAACTGTAAAGTAATCATTCTTCATTAACTTCTTGTTAAACAATTCTCATAACAGTAATAAACTCTTGATTATAGTGGGAGTACATTTGATTGTTAGTGTAACTAGTTTTTTTTGTGTGGTGGGTTTTTTTATCAAACTTTTTGGAACTGAACTTCTGGAATAGAAATTGATGAAACTAAAGTTTCTGGAATGGGAATTTCCAGAACTAAAATTTTTAGGACTGAAATTTTCAGAATGAGAACTTCCGGAAAGGAAATATTCGTACTGAAAACATCCAGAATTGAATTTTTGTACTGATATGTTTCGAAATGGATATTTTCGGACTGGAGTTATCGTAACGAGATTTTCGTACTGGAACTTTTTTAATGATGTTTTTTTTATTTCTTCAAGAAAAATATTACCAATAGTGAACAATATTTCTAGTTAATCCGTAAGCTATGATTTTCCTACTTATAGTTTTTTAATCAATTATTGACTACTGGTATTTTTCTTGTTTTTAAAAAATTCGGATTCTAGTTTTTCCTCGAATCCAGATGATTTTCTAGAAAAACCTCAAAATATCGGAGTCATGTTTTCCTTGCTGTATTGTTCTCAACCGTCAGATCAGATCAAAGCTTTTTCAACTGTTAGATGACTTTTGGAAGAACAACAGTCGCATTCCTTGTCTATATAAAGGGGACCCCGAGACTCATCCCACATCGGTTTTTCCAAGCTTTTGCGTCTTGAAGCCATGCTGCTCTTATTAAGGCCGGTTCTGAACTTTTTAAAGCCGATCTGAATCTTTCAGATTACTTCACTCCAAATATTTGTTGAAGCAACTTCTCAAGATATGTCAAATGCGAAATTGATATCTAAGTGGTTAGTCTTCCGGGAAAGGTTAGTTCATTCGGACTTCTATAAGCTTGATTCCCTTATTTCCAAGAACATAAAGCTGAATGGATGGGAAGATGTCTGCATAGCAAAGTCAGATAAACAGGATCCGGTTTATACTGATTTTCTGATCGAGTTTTACGAGTCTATTTCTTTTCTAATGGAAGATGGCAGAGAATGGTTTTCTTTCAAGTCACATGGGAAGACTTATAATCATTCTTACACCAAGGGCGCAAGCTTGGTTGGGTTATCATATGAAGGAGAAGCTGAATTCTACTCTCACAAACATCCTGATGTGCAAGGAAATTTCAATAAGGATACGGCACTAAAGTTTCATGGGCTTAAGGATGATTCAACAATTACGATTTCTCGTCTCACTCTGAACAATAGAATCCTTCAGCTATTGGTGCAAGGATTTTTGGCTCCAAGATGAGGTGATAAAGACAACTTAAATATGAGTGATATCTATTTCTTAGATTTCTTGGTAAATCTATGAAAGATAAATCTGATGAGGCATGTTTTTGTTACGATCAACAATATCAAAGCTGGAAATTTGAGAGCTTGGATTATCATGTTTCCTGCATTGTTATCTAAGATGATAGTTCGATTCGTAGAATCTTTCAATATTTCCTGCAAATCAATGATTCGGAATTGAAAGCTCATGCTAGTCAGTGATGATACTCTTAAGAGGATGAAGATTGGATTTTCCAGTGAATCCGGAGAATTTTACCCCTATCTGTGGAGGAGTTTGAAGCAACTCAAGAAGAAACACACTCTCCAGAACCATCCAAAAAGAAAAGGAAGAAGAGAAAGGCTAAGTAAGTGGTTGCTGATGAAGAAATTACTCAGGCTAAGGAAACTCAATCTTCACCCCCAAGCCGAAGAAGCAGAAAACATATACGGATGAAGTAGCAGCCAAATGGAGGGAAGACAAAGAAATGAGAAAGGAAGGGGATCCTCAATTCGGATTGGACCCTGCTGAGGCTAAAGACATATAGGAAAAAGCTGCTGAGAAGCTAGAGATACAAGAAAAGGAAAAGAAAATGAGAAAGAAGATGTTTGAAGCGGAATTGGTGCGATCTTTGCTGAAAGATACCGAGCTGGCTTCCGAAATAGTTCTAGTTCCGGAATCTTTTGGTGTTTTACCTTCTTTACCAGAAACTCCATCCAAGAACTATGTCACTACAGAAAAGGACAAGGGTAAAGTAGTTGTTGAAGAAGATAATAAGGAAGTTGTTGAAGAAGTTAAAGAATAAGAAGAAGATGAAAGTGAATATTTGGATATCCTATTCAAGAATGTACAGGACTACAAAGATAAGGCTGAAGCTGCAAAGTTAGTTACTCCAGGTAAGGGAGATGAGGAAACTAGAAAGAAACATCAAGAAGATGAAGAATAAAATGTGTTGTATGATGAAGAAGAATCTTATGAGAGGAATTTTATTGAGGATGGTCAAGAAAAATAGAAACCAGATGAAGACCAGATCGTTCAAGTCTTTGAATCTGAGGAAGTATTTCCTAATATGGGACCCATTCCAAAATCTGATAAGGGGAAGAAACCTCTCATAGAGACACCTATAAAAGATCTCATCAGTACAAAAGAGGTTGGTGGTACTTCTAGAAGAAAGCCGGTGCATGTTGAAGAATAGAAATCTCAAAGAGAAATTTATGATTCAGAATCATCATCTCATGGGCATGATTTTGTGGTTCAGTCTCTGAGAAATTTGGTGGACACAATTCCTATTCTTCCAATAATAGATTCTAGATACCAGATGATGCAACAAATTATGACTCAGAAATCATATTCTTTATCCTTCGTCATGGATAACTTTGTGAAGTTGGAAGCCGAACAGAAAAGTTTTTTCCTTGATTATGATATACATAGAAATTCTTGCAGTAAGGTAACAAAGTGGTCTAAGAGAGTTGAAGAAGACATGTCTCTGTATGATAATTTACAGAATGACGTGAAATAAGTGTTTGACACAGCAGATAAAAAAGTTCAGAATCTTGAAGATGAGCTGATTATTGACCAGAGTACCCGGAGTCAACAAGTGAAGGAACTGAATGACAAGGAAAATTCTCTTGCTCAAAATCTAATAAATGATAGAAATCACCGGATTGAACTTGAGAAAAAAAGTAATTCATCAAGATTAGTTGTTAAAGTTGAAAAAAGAATCATTGGACGCTCAGGCAGAAGATTTAAAAATCCAAGAAGAAAAGGTAAAAGCCTTGGAGAAGCAAGGTGAGGAAGATCAAGGGGACTTAAAGAAACTCAAAACCTTGTTAAAGAAGCTCATTCCGAAGGAAAAGGAAGACAAATGAACCCACTCCGATCTTTTGTTGTAGTTGTCTTTCCTTGTAAAACTTTTTCCAACTCTAATGAAATATTATTTGGCTGGATGTATCTTGTTATATACTGATGATTCAGGTATCATAATTTGTTTTCCATTCATTTCAATTCTTTATGAAAATCACAAAGGGGTAGAAATAAAAAGAACCACTCCTAAGGAGGATAAAGGAAAAATTTCTAAGGGAAATATCCTTAATGAAAGGGGGAGTTTCCCACTACGATGTTTTTCATTCTTACAATAATGAAAACTCAACTCCGAAAATACAGAATAAAATCCTTAGAGTTTCAATGCCTAAGGGGGAGTTATTTGTATTCACTTTTATCCATGAACAAAGAGAGATAAGTTTTAAATTTCAATGTCTAATGAAAACTTTTCAAAATCCTTATATGATTTTTCGAAAGGATGTTTGTGCTTTCCAAAAAGGGGGAAATTGTTGAGTCAATAAATGGATTTTTCATCCCTTCATGTTTTAAAAATCACAAACACCTTATAATTAAGAAAATATTATTTTTTACCCCCATAAGGAAAATTTACTTCTTTAAGAAAATTTACCCTGTCTTAGATTTTCTTATAAATAACCATATTTTATTAAGTATAACAACCATATTCATACCCAATATCCTAGAGCCATATAATGAAAAGATTTTGAGTATTCTATTTTTTAGGATCCGAATTCTGGATGTGATCTATAATATAGTTCCAATCCAAATTCTGGACTCCGAACTCTTAAGTAGTTCGACTCCAAACTCTTCAGTAGTTCGACTCTGAACTCTGAAGAAGTTTGACTCCGAACTCTGAAGTAGTTCGACTCCGAACTCTCAAGTAGTTTGACTCCAAACTCTTAAGGAGTTCGACTCTGAACTCTGAAGAAGTTCGACTCTGAACTCTTAAGTAGTTCGACTCCTAACTCTTAAGCAGTTCGACTCCGAACTCTTAAGGAGTTCGGCTTCGAACTCTGCAAGATTATATTCCCATCTCTGGTGAAACCAGACTCCGAATTCCTATAATACAGAATCCGAATATTTCTTAACATAGACTCCGAATTTCATTTTGGTTAGACTCCAAACTTTTGACATTCTTACACTCCGAAATATTGATTAACTTTTACTTACATATGCTTCATTTCAAAATGATGTCGTGCATTCAGTTATACATGGTTTATTATAAAATGATGTCATCTATTCTGTTTCTAATTAACCGTTGGTTGAGTTGCACATGTACAAGTCCCTCCGAATTTCATGGAAAATATGACCGTTGTAAGAGGGAGCCGATCGTTGGAAATTTTCCTATATATAGGAGCTCTTTTGAAATAGCTTGACAACAAGTTGATCAATCTAGAGTTCACATGTTGTTAAGGTGATTTCTTGAGAGAGAAGATTTTCATGCCTTGTGCATACTGAACTGCTCATTCAGATTGATTCATGCGACTCCAGATGTTGGTGATTACATTTGAGGACTTCTGAGGATAAGAAGACAGAGGTTCTGACTACCTTGAAGTTCGAGGGCTTCCTTGCTGAGGAACACAGAGGTTCCAACTACCTTGAAGTTGAGGGCTTGCGGGGATAGAAAGACAAAGATTCTGATCTTTTTATCGAGGGCTTATCCTGGTGTGGGTAAGACCGACTTTCGTGAAAGTATAAATCAAGAGACCTTGATCCATGGTTTTTGGATACCCTTCTCTTTTGGTTAAAAGAGTTATTGTTTGTCACTTGTAGTTTTACTACTTGTTTGTTTCCGTTGTATAGTTTATTATAAGGAAAGTATAACTTTCTAATACTTCCTTATACTTTTACCCCGATTAGTTTATATTCTATACACTTTAAGGTAGAATCGTAGATCGTTAACTTTGGTTCCAATTCTCCAGTCGGTGATCAGATGTGTTGTGAATTTTCTTTGTTTAACATTGTTAAACCTAGATTTTCCTTGTCTAAGGAAAAAATTGTTTTCCATAACCAACGTTCAAGTTTCCAAAGTAATTTTTAAAGTATACAATTCACCCCCCCCCCTCTTTTATATTGAGCATCTACATCATTATTTCGATCCTACGTATTTTTTATAAAATATCAAAATAATGATTCTAGTAAATAATCACATTGAAAAGTCAAATATCATATACACTATAAGGACTCATACTTATTACATACATAATTTCCAATTTATTCAAGAAAACAATTACTTTTACATTGAGGATATTTTCATTTTTAGAGCTTTAGAGAATTAGGAAAATACATTTATAACATTACACATTATTACAGAGTGGATACCATAAAAAAGATTCAATTTTTTCTTAAATAAAAACATTAAAACATAAAACATGACTCCTTGAAAATTCTTCAACATTTAACATGTCTTCCTTACTTGTATTACACATCCATTAACCTGTGATAAATCATTTAAAAACTTGGGATGAGAACAAAATCTCAGTAAGGGGTGGAAAAGAAGGAAAGATCACATTAGTCCATGAATACTCATAATGTATGAAAGCATTTTCAAAAGTCATTCTTGCCACCCATATATACTTACTTTGTGTAACATGAGATTTAAAAAATATCCATAGAAAACATGAGAAAATAAATATTATCATACAGTTATCTGGGGGAATTACTTACATGATCTTGTTGTCATTCTTGGATACCTTATAATTTGTAACCCTCATGACTACCTTACTTTGTGTAAAAATCGCAGTTATACTTGGAGTAACCATATGGCCGAGCTCCAACATAAACATAACCAATGCATTGGAGGGAAATATAGGTGCCAACATTCATCATAGAAAATTCCAAATAACCAAAACACAATCATAAAACATAAATAATATCATAAAAACATTGCTCGTGAATCTTGTAAAACAGAATTTTAAAAGGGGATTTTTGAAGAAAAGTCATTTATAAACATAATATTCTTGAAGTGAGACTTAATACAGTGGATGGAATATATATATACTCGGTAAATACACATTATTAAACATATTATAATAATAAATCATCAAACAAACAATTTAAATACCACATAAATAACGAAGTAGAATGTTAACCCAAAGAATGGAAATCGAGGTTAGAATTCCCTTACCTTAGGCTTGTATTACATAAAACTTATTTAAACATTCTGTATAATGGTTAAAAGAGTTTTATTAGTATTTTAAAGAAACATTTTCATGTTTATAACATCTTATATGGTCATTTCATTGCATTATTTCACCTATTAATTGTTAGTATTTTGTCCCTTGCACCGCTTTTGGGTGAGTTCTTCACATGATTTCCATGATTGGTTTATGATGGTTGTTCTTGTCGATTGGAATTGAAACTCCATAATTGGAATGGAGTAGTATTTACATATTTCCATTACCATAAATTACATTATTTATGACTTTGATGCTTCATATTAGGATGATTCATAAGTGAAAACATTAATGATGTTCGTTTAGATCATTTAAGTGGTTATTTGATAATAACAACCTCATTTAGTATTATAAATTAGAAAAATGAGTACATAACAATTATAGAACCATGGATTAGTAATAAAACATATATTATAACATGGTTAAACCATATAAATGGTTTCATGACAAGACTTCTAAGAATTAATTGAAATTGAAATTACATCGTCCACGATGTCGGTAATTCGACACATCACGGAAAATGTTTTTATTCCTTAAATAAGTGGTAGAGGAGAAGAATAATGATGATGTATATTCAATAAAGATGAGAAAATACAGAATATACATGATTCTGGTGATTTCATGCTTCTTGGATAAGATGGTGTGAGGAAAGAAGAAAAATGAATCATGAAATAAAACAAAACCATGAGAAATTTCTTACAAAAATTCAGCACCCTAACGACATCTCTTAAAATTTCATAAAAACAATATTGATGAAAGGAATGTAAAATATCATCATTAATACATAATATGGAAAGTAAGGGGAAATATTTAATGAAATATCCTAACACAAGAAAAAGGGAATGGAAGAGAATAACATAAAATGAAGGAAAATAAATAAAATTAAAGAGGTTGTTTACCTCTTGATCCCTTCTCCTCGAAATCATTCTTAAGGGATTTGATTTCAGTCTTTTTGTGAGACCAGAAGCTCTAGGACGTGAGGAAGAAGATTGGGGAGGGAATTTGGTAGAAATTAGACAATGATCAAGGCTTTAGAGGTGTGGGAGGAAGAGGGGAGTGAGGGTGATATTTATAGTGGAGGAGGGGAGGTATTTTATATTATTTTAATCTTTATTATAATATTTTTATCAATACTTTGAATAATATAAATAAAAGTGATCAAAAATATTAATAATGGAATGTGAGTTAGATCCAAGTGGTCTTAAATCATCCTTGCATCACCTATGATGCAGTAAATCAAGTATTTAGCATTTATCGTATTTTATCATATTTTACTATTCACCAAAAATTCTTGAATTTCAGAAAATTCCCAAAAATTCACCCTTACAATCATTCAACATGTAGAATTCAAAAATGAAGTATATTTTTGAAAAATAATTTTCTAAATATTAGTAATTTAATTTTTAAATAAAATCATACTTAATTAAAAAATTAACATTTTTAATTCTACAACTACTTCTTTATCACAAAGAAAAATTAACCAAGATGTTATTATCTTCTAGCCTTAAGAAAATAAAATAAAAATTAAATTTAAAATTCATTAGTGTTATATTACTATTCATATTAATATTTATAAGGGTATGTTACAATTCACAAAAAATAAACAATTTGTTATCATCAGACTCTATACAACATACTGAACACAATTGTAGATGACAGTTTCTTCAAATTCAAAACATAAAAGAAATAAAATTATGTTTAAAGGATACCTATAAATATCTACCTTAAAAAAATTTCAAGCATTTCAATTTATTTTTAGAAAACCATGGGTTGTTACATTATCCCCACCTTCTAGAAATTGCATCATCGCAGTTTTATTTACTTATTAAACAAGTGAGGGTACCTCTCCCTCATAGAATTTTCAGACTCCCATGTTGCTTCTTCATCCATGTGGTTTCTACACAAAACCTTTACCCGGTGGATTACTATATTCTGCAATACCTATTCCCTTTGATCAAAAATATGAACCGGTTTCTCTTCATAAGAAAGGTTCTCTTCCAGCTGAACTGATTCTGGCCTCAAGACATGTGATGAATCTAGAACATACTTTCTCAAAATTGAAACATAAAAAACATTGTGTACCTAAAATAAACTCAGAGTCAATGCTACTCAGTATGAAACTGTTCCAACTTTCTCCAAGATTTCAAAAGGACCGATGAAAGTTGGAATTAACTTCCCTTTCTTAGCAAAACACATCACACTTTCCCAAGGAGGGATTTTAAGGAAGACATGGTCACCTACCTCGAAAGATAAGTCTTTCCTTCTGTTATCTGCATAACTTTTCTACCTACTCTGAGCTATCCTCATGACCTGCTGGATCATCATCACTTTCTCAGCCACTTCGTCAACTAATTCTAGCCCCATCAACCTTCTTTCAATGACTTCATCCCAAAACGCTTGATTCTGACACCGCTTTCCATACAAGGCCTCAAAATGTTCCATATGAATGATGGAATGAAAACTGTTATTATAAGAAAACTCAACTAATAAAAGATGTTGATCCCAACATCCTTTATAGTCCATAGAACACGCTTGAAGAATAACCTCCATGGTTTGAATCGTTTGTTCTGACTGCCCATCTAATTGAGGATGAAAAGTTATACTGATGTTTTACTCTGTGCCCAATGACTTCTGAAGTCCCTTCCAAAAGATAGAAGTGAACCTGGGATCTCTGTCAGATACAATGGAAAGAAGAACACCATGTAACCTAACAATCTTCTTGATGTACAATCGAGAATGTTGATCCAAAGGCATCGTATCTCTAATTGATAAAAATTGTGAAGACTTTGTTAGTCGATCAACAATAACCCAAATCACATTGTTACCTAGAGAAGTCTTTGGTGGTCCCACCACAAAGTCCATGGATTCATTCTCTCGTTTCTACACTGGCACTGAAAAGGCTGAAGCATCCCCTTAGGTAACTGTTGATCTGCTTTAAACTTTTGATATGTCAAGTATTTCATGGTAAAATCAGCAATATCTCTTTTCATTCCATCCAACAAATAATACTCCCGAAGGTCTCTGTACATCTTAGTACTACCAAGATGAACATAAAATGGAGAACTATGGGCTTCACACAAAAATACATTCTTCAACTGGGAATCAAAAGGCACACACAACCTTTTTCCAAATCTTAAAATAAAATCATTATCAAGATTAAATTCTGTAAACTTTCCCATTTTAACAAATTCTACCTTTTTCCGTAGCTGATGATCTTCCTTCTGCGCTTGCTTAATTCTTTCTGACAATGAAGAGTGTACTGAAACCTGAAACAAAACAGAGGTATTCCCTACACCGACAACTTATAAGCCAAAATTCATCAAGTAACTAATCAGGGGATCATGTTCCAAACGTAATACAGTTAATGATGTATGATGTTTCCGACTTAAGGTATCCGCTACATTGTTTTCTCTTCTAGGATGGTAATTGATCATGAAGTCATAATCCTTTATCAGTTCTAACCATCTTTTATTCCTTATGTTTAATTATTTCTGAGTGAATATATACTTTAGACTATTATGGTCAGTATATATTTGGCATTCATTTCCGTATTGATGATGCCTCCATATTTTCAAAGCAAAAACCACCGCTTCCAATTCCAAATCCGGTGTGGGATAATTTATCTCATGAGGTTTATGTTTTCTCAAAGCATATGAAATTACCTAATAATTATGCATCAAAACACAACCAAGTCCCTTCAAAGAAACATCATTGTAGATGACAAACTCACCATTCCGGTAAGGTAAGGCCACAACTAGAGCATTCACCAATCTATTCTTCAGTTCCTGAAAAAAAAAACACCACATTCCTCTATCCAAGAAAATTTCAACCCTTTTCATGTAAACTGAGTTATCAGGCTATATAACCATGCAATGTGCTTAAAAACTGTCAGTAATAAATTGCTAAGCCTAGAAAACTACAAATCTCTGTAACATTTTTGGGTCTTGGCCATTCATTAACCACTTTTGATTTGGTAGGATCAACTGTTATTTCATCCTTATTTACATTGTGCACAAGAAAAGAAATCTGTTGCAACCAAAAATCACAGTTGCTGAATTTTTCATATAGTTCATTTCTTTTAATTTTTGTAAAACAACCCTTAAATGTTTTTCATTCTTCTCTTTATTTTTTAAAAATACCATAATGTCATCAAAAAATACAACCACAAACTTATCCAAGAACTCATGAAATACTCTGTGTAACACCCCATGTAAATAAAGAAAATGAAATTTTCTTATTTACCCATATTTGTGAATAAAATGTTAATATTAATTTAAAGGGAACTCTATGTTCGATAGCGTACCCATTACGCAACAACGAGTTTCTTGGAAATCTAACGTTGCACTCAAATAATAAAATAATATTATTTTAAAGGGTAGTTGAAGGCTAGCCATTATAATGGTGGGAATGAACATAACTAACTAAAAAATAATTATATATGTTTTTCAAATATTTTTAATTTAATCCAATAAATGTTAGAGGCTTAAAATGCGAATGAATCCCATTTTAGGTATAAAAATTCTAATATTATTTAAAAGGTCGATTAACCACCTTTTGATGGGGAACCCTTTTTAAATCCACTTTTTGATAATTTTATATGTTATTTGGGAACAAATAAAATCCTTCATATAATCAGGACATCAAAATTTACTTCGTGTATGTTTTTGATAATTTTTGATAAAGTCCATTTCTAATGAATAAGTGAAAAATGTTGTATTTTAATTCAAAAGCACTTTTTAATTTAATTTATTAATATTATTAGATCATATTTTGTATTGGTTTTAAAGTGAAATTAGAATATATTTTTACCATTTAATCCAATAGTGTTCATTGGAATTAATTTCACTTTGAAATTGGACTTAAATTAGTTTCAATCTTTTAATAGATATTGTTTCTTAAAAGCACGTTATTTGTTTTAACAGCGAGAATTAATTAATAAATTAATTAATGAAACTTATATGTTTTGAATTTCGTAAAATATACATCATTTATTAATTCGGAATATCAAATATAGGTTATGGTGAATTTTTGGTATTTTTCTGAAAAACTTCAATTTTTGATGAATAGTAAAACCACTAAGTGGTAGTTAAAAAACTGATTTTTCATTTAAATAAATATTTACTACTTCTATGATTTTAATTTAAAAATATGACATACATGGTTGTCATTAGGATGTAAAATTTTGTTCAATGGGATTAAAATAATTTTTGGTGAATAGTAACTTTCATGTTTTATTAATCGCGATTAAAGGTAATTAGTGTAATTTAAGGTAAAGATAATTTTATAATAATATGAAATGACCATGAAATATGTCCTACCCTTATTGTATGAGTCATGCCCGACCAATAAAATCCATGGGTAAACTTGGGGACCCCAGGGAGCCACTTAGGTAGAAAATAACATTAATAACTTTTTATTTAAAGTTAAAATAAAAATGTGACAAACATGTATTATTTTACTAAAACAATTTTTACATGGGATTTTACAGGACATATTTTTGACTATAAATATTCATTAAAAATATAAAATGATTTCCTACATCATGATATTTTTTTATAATTTTTAGACCTTATATAAATAAATTTATTAATGACACCATGATGATGCAGTGATTACCTCATTAATGATCGATTTAAATAAAATGAGATGATAAGGTAAAATCTAATACATAAACTTGAAAAAAACCTATTGGATTGGTGGATTTCGAACCCTTATAACCTTATCCTTGAAATATATAATTTTGGGGCCTTTAATATCCGAAAATAATTTTATAATAAAGTAACTTTTCAAGATATTCCAAGGGTGCCCCTCCTCGCTCTTATTAAAGGCCCCCACCTCTACCCCCATACCCACACCTCTCAAGAATTTGGATCGACCAAACTCTAATAATTTTATCTCTCCACATCCCTCTCTCCATCCTATAAGCCTTACATTAGGCAGAAAGCTCTTCAAGAAACCCTTTTGGTTCAGACCAAAGGGAGTTACCCGATTTAAAGGCAATGTCCTCTATTATGTTCTTTTATTTTATTTTGCTTCTCTGACCCCCTAAACTAATTTTATTCATTTTTTTGTTACTAAAACAGTATCTTAAATATACTAGGATTTTTTTATTAGAATGATTCTAGATACACTAACACACACCTCCGTCTAATGTTTAAAGAATATATTGTTTCAGTGGATGGAGAATTACTGCCTCACGAAACAATGATTGTTCTATCTTCTCCTTCCACATCTCATGGTGCCCATTATGATGGAAATATATTTATTTATGATATATATTATATTTATTTCCTATATATTCTTCTATATTATATATGTAATTCATAGATTTATGCTTTTCATGTTGTGCAAATGAGACAATTTCATTTGAGGAAGTGTGGACTACCGCCCCCTCAAGTGATGTGACACGTTCATGCAATACATGGAATGTATAAAGAATAAAATTGATTAACTTATGTATAATATATAAAATATATATTATTATGTAATTATAATATATATATATATATATATATCTCACCTAGTTGTAATTTCATTAATTTTCCAATGAAATGAAAGAAGCGTTCATGCGTAATTACGGTCTACCGTCTCCATGAACGGTTCATTTCATTTCTTTTTTATCTCCAAATGTTATGTAATAGTATAAAATGAATATATACTCGATATATATCATATTTAAATAATTAATAATATTCTAGAGATGATGTACTTATAACTACATGGAAAATTCTTTTCCAACATGTTCAATTTTTACACATGTACCGAACATCGATAAAAACGTCTGATATGAAGTCACATTATTAACCAATTATTATAACATTATAATATTTGATATGAACTGAATAATAATATTTAAAGTAGGAAATTAAGCAATTATAAATTGAAAAATGTTTATTATTTAGGAATATAAATAAACGAACAAGACAAGTCGGACACGAGGTAAGGGATCCTACCTCTCACTTTCTTTTTAAGTACTATCTTTTATGTCATTTCTTTTAAGCTCATATTTCTTATGTTTGGGGATATTATTTTATATTAATAATTCTGTAATTTTATGTTCATATTATTAAAGACCCTATTTGATCTCATAAATCCATTTTTATGTTTTATTTGGAGCTGTTAGGCTTCTGAGTTTTCGCATGGGATTTTTCATCTCACTTTTATTCCCATGAGATCTTTGCTACATTTGCCACCATTTCCTTTGAGTTGTTTATGTACTACCCATTATTATACTCTTTGTGTGATGTAATTTCATTTATGGGTATTTACATAAATTTTTTATAGTCCTTCTTTCATGGGGGGTGCGTTTCCAAAGTTACCCAAATCGGTAAGGGAACCTTTCACCCTTCTCTTTTTAAAATACTTCTTTGTTATGTCTTTTAATTTACATCTTTTTATGTAGGGATATTTTATTCTAGTAATTATTGATGTAAATTTTAGCTCCAAGTGATGAGATACCATTTTCTCTCTCATCCACTAATTTTATGAATTTTAAAGTGATGCAGTTATGCTGTCTAATTTTTGCAAAGGAACTTCTTAACTCAATTTTAATTATTTGGGTTAAACATGTAAACTTGAATATGTCATTATATGAATGTGTGTGAACTAATTTGATTATTCTACACTTAATATCCACTTATATCGGGTTTATTTATATTTTTCACACGTAATTATTTAATTGATTTATCTTTAATCTAAGGATATCATCTTTGTATGGGACTTCGTCTCAATCTCCTTTCATTGAGGCATATTTTGTTCTAATACAAGACTTTCTTTCATACACTATATAAAACGCCTTGAAATTTTACTTTTATTAAAAATGAATATTTTCTGTAAGAAGCGTTTTACTAAACGACAAAATGTATGTTTCATTTTAACGTATGCACTAACAACGACCTTTCCACTGTCGTGAGTATTATTTGATCCTTGGGTTGCTCAACAAGCCGTAATGTTTCTAAAAGTAAATAAATATTATGTACTCTTTTATTTATTTTGGTATTGAAAATGGTATTGATAGTGGATTTTTTATGTCAATATATTTAAGTGATATATTGTGATTGAAATGTGGAAATGTTTTCTTTCCTTTATAATTGTTTTATGTGTTATGATCTTATAATGGTACATGGACATTTGACCGATGGTTACATGATAAACCAAATGACGAGTAGTTCCATGAATACCAGGATGGGTGGTTACGTTATAACCACTAATGCATTGGGTATTGAAGTCGTCTGTATGGCTATTCCATGTATGGATATGTGTGGAAGTCGATAGTAGGGTTATTCCATTTAAGTATGTTTATGTCCCAAGTTACATATATATATTATGTGTTCTTTATATGGGATTATGGTAATATTTTGGTTACAAATGATAATTGGTGATCTTTTATTCAGTGAAGAGTATTTACTACTTCGTAAAGGTGAAAAGTATTACTTTGATAAATAATTCATGGTTTACTTGTTGTTTTGAAAAACTAACAGTTTTCTTTCTTTATGTATCCTTTACTGGGATTTTTATTCCCATCCAATGTTTTTGAAATGTTTTCCACAGGACTTAAAGATTAATAAGGTCAAGGGTGGGATCAAGGAAAGACATGTTATCTAAAACATGGAACTAGACATTTTTCTTTTTACGAGTTTTTATTTTATGTAAACTTAGTAGAAGTTTCTACATTGTAATCTTTTGAGATGTAATAGTTATGTCCTAATTCTATAAAACTCTATACCTGAAAAGATCCTCTTTGTGAATTATTCAATTTAATTCACGGTTATGTAATGTTATAAGGCCGGGTCCTTATAGTTGGTATTAGAGGTTAGTTAAGATAACTTTAGAGGTTAGGGTATTCCCTAAGCATAAGTGACATTACCATAATGGTTAGGATTTTAGAAAGAGTCATAGTTTTAGATAAAGTGAATGAGTAAGTATATCTTAGTGTTTATCTTCCACATTAGTATTGGATAGTTTTGTTGATATACTCACACTGACATTTTTTTGTTTTAGTAAATGGATGGATCTAGCAGGAACCAAAGTGACAATGGGTTTGAAGAAAACTGTGGTGGTTCTCTAATTATGAGACTATATGAAATGGGTGATTCAATGAAGAATCATGTCTCTATTCTAAACATACTATCAAGGAGTCATGATTAACCACTTGATACTTGGTGAGTTCTCTGATGCATCATGCACGAGAGAACCAACTCTATGTGGATGTTTAGGTAATAATTATAATGGTAACCATTAGGGTTTATATGATCCTCAATTTTGAAGTAATTATGGGTTACTATATGATGGAAGATGAAAGGCATGAGGTAAAATTGAGGTTAAATAAGGTTATGGTTATTTTTGAAGATTTTATCTCTCTTGGGGAATCTTTTAAGAATTAAATAGTTTTGGAAAAAGGACAACACGCATACCGGGTGACAACTCGTCGCGTCGGACAAAGCTATGGGAATCGAACCCATAACCAAAGTGTGACTGGTATTTATCGCCTACCACTGGACTACGTGAAGTCCCTGGTTAGTAGGACAAATTATTTTTTGTTATATAAATTTATGAATCAAGAATAAGTTGATTTTGGGTTATCTAGGAAAATATTAACCTATCATGGAGGATATATGATTAGGTTATTTTCTTTTAAATATAAGACTTTAAGAGAAACTGATGTTATTTGGAGATAAAAGTTAATTTTTTCCATGGAAGACTATGTGATTAAATCCTTAAAATATTTGGGTTTCAATATTAGTTTGATTTACTATGAATAATTTTATGGACAATTTTTTTATTGAATGGTCTTCGTTGAACTTTGGGTTTTGTTGGAAAAATTTTGAAATTGAGAATAGATTTTCTTTTTATAAAGGATTATCCTTTTGTGGATTATCTGATCCTGTTCTAACAATTTTGGTTTTGTTAAGGGTCTAAATACATGGTAAATATATAGTTCTCTTTTCTGGATTAGGTGATTCTTTTGAAGCTGATTATAGAGCTCTTAATGCGAAGAAGTCATCCTAAATACACATATTTTGGAGAAAATATGATTTTGTGTAAGAAATCTAGTAAGAGATAAAAGTCTACATGACAAGTATGTATGTTTCATTAGGATTTATTTATGCTCATAAATAAATTCCATAATAAAAATTAACTTAAAACTAAAATGTTGTCTTTTAACTTTACCTACTGGGGAATCAAATACCGTTTAACCCATCACAAGTTTGTGTTTTTCTGGTGGTTAACTTTCTCCTAAACATGTTTTCTATCACTCTACATCAGAACATGAGCCTTTGATTTCTCTTCCATATCCACGTTTTCATGGAATCCTAGTATGGGTTAACTCGTGTGACCTCTGTACTTTACTTTATTTATATTAAAGTGATAGTTTTACCAACTCTTGTTCTGATGTGGGACTTTCAAGGTCGTTTCCGTGCCCAATTTTAAAATTACTAGGTCACAATTTCCAAAAGGGGGGAAGGATGTAACACCCCAGGTAAATAAAGAATATGAAATTTTTATATTTATCCATATTTTTGTATTAAATTATAATATTAATTAAAAGGGACACAATGCTTGATGGCGTACCCAATATGCAACAATGAGTTTCTTGGAAATCTTACGTTCCACTCTAATAAAAAAATAATATTATTTTAAATGGTAGTTAAAGACTAGCGATTGTAATGGCAGGAATGAACAGAACTAACTACAAAATGATTATATAGTTTTTTCAAATATTTTTACTTTTATCCAATAAATGTTATATGCTTAAAATGTGAATGAATCTAATTTTAAGCGTAAATAATCTAATATTCTTTAAAAGGTCATTTAACCATCTTTTGATGGTGAACCCATTTTAAATCCAATTTTTGACAATATTATATGTTATATTGGACCAAATAAAATCCTTCTTATAATCGGTACATCCAAATTTTATTTGTGTATATTACTTTTATTTTTTTGGTAAAGTCCCTTTCTAAGGAATAAGTGAAAAATATTGAATTTTAATTCAAAACCCCTTTTTAATCTAATTTATTTATTTGATTAGATTGTCTTTTGAATTGGTTATAAAGTGAAATTATAATATATTTTTACCATTTAATCCAATGGTGGTCATTGTAATTAATTTCACTTTGAAATTGTAATTAAACTAGTGTCAATCTTTTAAAAGATATTGTTTTTTTTAAAAACACGCTATTTGTTTTGACAGCATGAATTAATAATTAATTTAATTAATGAAAATTATATGTTTTGAATTTTGTAAAACATATATCATTTTTTAATTCTGAATATCAAATATATCTTAGGGTGAATATTTGGTATTTTTCTGAAAAACTTCAATTTTTGATGAATAGTGAAACCACAAAGTGCTAGTTAAAAAACTGATTTTTTGTTTAAATGAAAAATTACCACTTCTATGATTTGAATTTCAAAAATATGACATACATGGTTTTCATTAGGATGTAAAATGTAGTTCAATGGGATTAAAATAATTTTTTTGGTGAATAGTAACTTTTAACTTTTATTAATCATGATTAAAGGTAATTAGTGTCAATTAAGGTAAATATAATGTTATAATAATATTAAATGACCATGATACATGTCCAACCTTTATTGGATGAGTCATGGACGACCAAGAAAATCCATGTGTCAACTTGGGGACCCCATGGAGCCACATTGGTAGGAAAATGACATTAATAACTTTTTATTTAAAGTTAAAATAAAAATGTCACAAACATGTATTATTTTACTAAACTAATTTTTACATGGGGTTATACAAGTCGTATATTTGTCTAAAAATATTAATTAGCAATATAAATATATTTCCTACACCATGATAGTTTTTTTATAATTTTTAGACATTAAATAAACAAATTTATTTATGACACCATGATGATGCAATGATTAACTCATTAATGACCGATTTAAATAAAATGAGAAGATAAGAAAAAATCTATGACTTACACTTGTCAACAACCTATTTTATAGATGGATTTCTAACCATTATCACCTTATCCTATAAATATATTATTTTGGGACCTTTAATATCCGAAAATAATTTTATAATAAAGTAACTATTCAAGATATTCCAAGAGTGCTCCTCCTCCCTCTTATAAAAGGCCCCCACATCTACCCCCTTACCCACACCTCTCAAGCCTTTGGCTCGACCAAAATATACAAATTGTATCTCTCCACATCCCTCTCTCCATCCTAGAAGCCTTACCTTTGGCAGAAGGCTCTTCAAAATACTCTTTTGGTTCAAACCAAAGGGAGTTACCCGATTTAAAGGTAATGTCCTCTCTTATGTTCTTTTGTTTTATTTTTCCTCTCCAACCCCCTAAACTCTTTTTATTCCATTATTTTGCAACAAAAAAACATTAAATATAATAGGATTTTTTTATTAGTATTATTAGAGCTACCCTTACACACACCTCCATCTAATGGTTAAATAATATACTGTTTCCGTGGATGGCGAATTACTACCTCACAAAACGATGATTGTTCTATCTTCTCATACCACCTCTCATGGTGGCCATTATGATGTAACTATGTCTATTTATGATATATATTCTAATTATTTCTTCTATATTATTCTGTATTATATATACAATTCATACCTTTATTCTTCTAATGTTGTGCAAATGCGATAATTTCATTTCGAGAATTGTGGACTACCGCCCCCTCAAGTGATGTGACTCGTTCATGCAACACATTGAATGTATAAAGAATGAAATTAATTAACTTATGTGGATTATATAACATATATATTATAATATAATTATAATATATATATATATATCATCATGTTTTTATTCCATTAATGTGCCAATGAAATGAAAGTAGCGTTCATGCGTACGTACGACCTACCGTCCCCAGGATCGGTGAATTTCTTTTCTTTTTATCACCAAATATTATGGAATAGTTTAAAATGAATAGATAATAGATTTATATGATATTTAAATCATTAATTCTATTCTGGAGATGATTTACTTATAACTACATGGAAAATTCTTTTCCAACAAGTTCAATTTTTACACATGTACCGAGCATCGACAAAAACGTTTGATATGAACTCACATTATTAACCAATTATTATGACATTATAATATTTGATATGAAATGAATAATAACATTTAAAGGAAGTAATTAAGAAATTATAAATTGACCAAAGATTATTATTCAGGAATATAAAGAAACGAATAAGACAAGTCGGACTTCAGGTAAGGGATCCTACCTCTCTCTTTCTTTTTAAGTACTCTCTTTTATGTCATTTCTTTTAATCTCATATTTCTTATGTTTGGGGATGTTCTTTTATAATCCTAATTCTGTAATTTTATGTTCATATTATGAGAGACCCTATTTTATCTCATAAATCCATTTTTATGTTTTATGTGGCGCCATTAGGCTGCCGAGTTTTCTCAAGGGATTTTTCTTCTCATTTTTATTCCCGTGAGATTTATGCTATATTTTCTACCATTTTCTTTGAGTGGTGTATGTACTGACCATTATTCTACTCTTTGAGTAATATAATTTCATTTATGGGTATTTACATCAATTTTGTATAGTCCTTCTTTCATGGGGTGTACGTTTCGAAAGTTACCCAAATCGGTAAGGGAACATTTCACCCTCCTATTTTTAAATGACTTCTTTGTTATGTCTTTTAATTTACATATATTCATGTGGGGATATGTTTTTATATGTCATTATTGATGTAAATTTTATGTCCAAGTGATTATATACAATTTTCTCTTTCATCAACTAATTTTATGAATTTTAAAGTGACGATGTTAGTCTATCGAATATTTTAAAAGGAACTTATTAACTCAATTTTAATTATTTGGGATAAACATATATCATTGAATACGTCATTCTATGAATATGACTGAATGAATATTATTTTTGTACACATAATATCCACTTATATTGTGTTTATTTATATTTTTCACAAAAAATTATGTAATTGATTTATGCTTAATCTAAGGATACAATCTTTGTATGGGACTTCATCTCAATCTCCTTTCATTGAGGAATATATTTTTTTCTAATACAAGACTTTCTTTTTTATGCTGTATAAAAAACCTTTGACTTTTAATTGTATTCAAAAGGAATCTTTCCTATACGAAGCGTTTTACTAAATGGAAAAAAAAGTATGTTTCTTTTTATCGTACATGGTGACAACGACCATTCCGCTGCCGTAAGTATTATTTGATTGTTGGCTTCCTAAACAAGTCGTAATGTTTTTAAAAGTACACAAATACCATATACCCTTTTATGTATTTTTGTATTGAAAATGGTTTTGATAATGGATTTGTTATGTCAATATATTTATGTGATATATTGTGATTGAAATGTGGAAATGTTTTCTTTCCTTTATAATGGTTTTATGTGTTATGATTTTTTAATATTACTTGGAAATTTGACGGGTGGTTACGTGATAAACCAAATGACGGGTGGTGTCGTGAATACCAGGATGGGTGGTTACGTTTCAACCTCCAATGAATTGGGTATGGAAGTTGGTCGTATGTCTATTACATGTAGTGATATGTGTGTAAGTCGACCGTATGGTCATTCCATTTAAGTATGTTTATTTCCCAAGTTACCTTTATATGTTATGTGTTATTTATATGGGTTTATGTTAATCTTTTGGTTACATAGGATAAGTGGTGATCTTTTATTCAGTGAAGAATATTTACTACTTCAAAAAGGTGAAAAGTATTACTTTGATAAAGTATTCATGGTTTATTTGTTGTTTTGAATAACTAACAGTTTTCTTTCTTTGTGTATTATATATCGGGCTTTTTATGCTCATCCCATGTTTTTGAAACGCTTTCCACATGAATTAAAGATGAATATGGTCAACGATGGGATCAAGGAAAGACATTCTATCTAAAACATGGAACTAGACATGTTTCTTTTTATGATTTTTTTATTGGAAACTTAGTAGAAATGTATACTTTGTAATCTTTTGAGATTTAATAGTTATGTCCTAATTATCTAAAACTCTAAACCTAAAAAGATCCTTTATGTGAATTATTCATTTAATTCACGATTATGTAATGTTATAATGTTGGGTCCTTATACATTGTTTATAAGATTCATTAATACAGCAGGTGCATTAGTTAATCCAAACGGAATTACAACAAATTCATAATGCCCATATCTAGTACGAAAGGCTGTTTTCGGGATTTCAACCTCCTTCACCTTTAGTCGATGGTATCCGGATCTCAAGTCAATCTTAGAAATGTAATGAGATCACTGGAGCTGATCAAACAAGTCATCGATATGAGCAAAGGATACTTCTTTTTAATATTTATGTTATTCAATGATCTATAATCCATGCAAAGTCTCATGGAACCATATTTATTTTTAACAAAAAAAAACAAGATCTCCCCATGGTGAAGTGCTAGGAAGAATGAATCCTTTGTCAAGCGAATCCTTCAAGTGATTTTTCAATTCAAGAAGTTCAATTCGATCCATAAGATAGAGTTGTTTTGAAATTGTCTTATCAAGAGGAACTAAGGCAATTGTGAATCTGACTTATTGATCAAGTATGACATAGGGTAAATCATTAGTAAAAACATCAAGGTATTCATTTACCACTAGCACATAATTAATTTGAATAGTTCCCTTGTTTTCAACAATATAAGAAAGATAACTTTCATTTCCATATTTCAATAGTTTCTCAGCTTCTTGATATGTTATCAATTGTATGAGTTCATTTTTGAATAAAAATTGAAACTCTTCACTAAAAACAACTTCATTCGCTCTACAGTCAATATTATCCTAGTAATTAGAAAGCCATTCCATCACCAGAATAACATCAAATTAGACTAAGGGTAAAACAACAAGGGTTGGAGGTAAAGTCATTCCACATACCATAATAGAAATATTCTTATAATTCATCTTTTCTATAACATTTCCCCCGGGGGTTTTGACAACATGATCAGGTCTCATTTGTTGAGGAGATAATTCTATAATTACCAAAAAATTTCTCAGAGGTGAAGGAATGTGTAGACCCCATATCAAACAAAACTTTAGCAAAATCTGAGTGAACAAAAAAAGTACCTGATAAAACCTAATTGGATGGACCGATGTCTGCTGATGTAGTCACAAAGTATCTCACTACACCTTTCATCTTGTAGTCTGGCTTATTTGCATCATTTGGATCTCTCTTTGGGCAGAATTTTACATAATGACCCATTTACCCACATTTAAAACACTTTAGTGTTTTCTTATCAGAATTATCCTAAGGATCATTTTCATTGAAATCTTGATCCATTTGTCCAAACTTACCACATTTAAAACACATTATAGTTTTGCTAAGCCATTCCCCAGGGTATTTATTTATAAACTTTTCACAAAACGGAAATTATATTTTCATAACATTTTAGTTCTTTGGTTGATTCTTAGCCATTTCTTGCCAACTGGACCACTTCTTATCTTTGTTTCCATAATGAATATGATCGTTAGTAAACATCCCCTTTACCCTCTCAGCACATCGGACATGTTTCTCAGAACATTTGAATTCACGGGAGGCCAAAGATCTTCGATACCTTGGCTACAGTCCTGAGTAAAAGTGGTTGATTTTCCTATCAAGATCCAGAATAATATTTGGTGCATACCTTGCGAGTCGGGTGAAGTTAGCTTCATACACAGCCACTGAATCTTCCCCTTCTGTTTCAATTCGAGGAATTGTTTCTCCATTCTAAGTCACATCACCATAGAAAAATATTTTTCAAGGAAAATATGTTTAAATTCATCATACTCTAAGGCATAAAAATCCTTTCTACCCATGATATTACTTACTATTGACCACCACTGATTAGCTTCCCCTTCAAAATGATAAATGGCATGACTTACCTTTTGATTTTCTGAACATCCCACAATATCGAATATATTTTCAGGGGCTTTGATCCATCCTTCAGCTGCTACTCGGTTAGAAGATCCATTTAATGCAGGAGGATATTGTCTCATAAAATGTTCCACTATTTTCATGTTCGTTGTGGTACCTCTATTGGTTCTCTTGCATGGATTCCACCATCATTTATTTCCTGCGTTACCTGAGCCATTACTGTCACAAACTGCTCGGTTCCAATCCCTACCATTCCGGGTTGTTGTTCTAGAAGGATGTCATTATGTCAGTGCCACTCCTCTTCAGCATCCACGTTCCTTCTATAGACAACCATTCTGAACAAACATATCTTAAATGAAGCAACATGGTAATCCTTAAATTCTATAAAAAATTAAACATAGAGTGAAAATTATTTATGGTATTCTATTAATATCACCCTAACCCCTAAATTTATTTAGACCATCATCTGATACCAACTATAAGGACATGGCCTTATTACATAAATAATCTGGAATTTAGTCAAGAAACACTTACTTTTACATTTATGATATTTTCAAGTTTAGATCATTAGATAATTAAGACAATACATTCATAACATTTCACATTGTTACAGAGTGAATACTATAAAAACAGATTCCATTTTTTCCAAATTATAAACAATAAAACTTAAAACAAGACTCCTTGACAATTCTTCAACATTTAACGTGTCTTAAATCCTTCTATTACACATCCATTAACCTATGAAAAATAATTTAAAAACTTGTGATGAGCACAAAATATCAGTAAGGGATGGAAAAGAAGGAATAATCACATTAGTCCATGAATACTCATAATGTATGAAAGCATTTTCAAAACACATTCTTGCCACCCATATATACTTACACTGTGTAACATGAGATTTAAAAATGATCCAAACAAACCATGAGAACATTAATATAATCATAACGGTATCTTGGGGCATTAGTTATATATTATTGTAACCATTCTTGGCCACCTTATAATTTGTAACCCCCACGGCTACCATAATTTGTGTAACCATCGTAGTTTCACTTGGAGTAACCATACGGCCGACCTCCAACATACACATACCCAATGAATTTGAGGGAAATATAGGTGCCACATTTCATCATAATCAATCCGCAATAACCAAAACATAATCATACAACATAAATAATATCATAAAAACATTTCTTTTTAATCTTGTAAAACAGAATTTTAAGAGAGGATTTTAGAAGAAAATTCCATTATAAAAATCATATACTTGAAGTGAGACTTAATAGAGTTGATTGAATATTTATATAATTTGTAAATACACATTATTAAACATATTATATTCATAAGTCATCACAAAAACAATTTAAATACCACATAAATAATGAATTATACTGTCAACCCAAAGAATGGCAATCGGGTTTACAATTCCCTTACCTTAGGATTTTTTTACATCAAACTTGTTTAAACCTAATGTATAATGGTTAAAAGAGAGTTACTAGTATTTTAAAGAAACATTTTAATATTTATAACATCTTATATGGTCATTTAATTACATCATTTCACCGATTAATTGTTACTATTTTGTTATTTGCACCACTTTTGGGTGAGTTCTTCACATGATTTCCATGATTGGTTTATGATGGTTGTTCTTGTCGATTGGATGTGAAAATCCGGAATTGGAATCAAGTAGTATTTTCAAATTTCTAGTACCATAAATTATAACATTTATCACTTTGATTCTTTATATGATGATGATTCATAAGTTAAAACATTAATGATGTTCGTTTATATCATTTAAGTGGTTCTTTGATAATAACAACCTCATTTAGTCTTATAAATTAGAAATATGAGTACAAAAGTATTCCAGAACCATGGATGAGTCATAAAACATATATTATAACATGGTTCAACCATATAAATGGTTCCATGACCAGACTTATAATAATTAATGGAAATAGAAATTACATCATCAACGATGTCGGTAATTCGACACATCAAGGACAATGTTTGTATTCATTAAGTAAGTGAAAGAGGAGGAGAATAATGATGATTAATTTTACATAAACATAAAAACATCCATAATATACATGATTCTAGAGATTTAATTCCTCTTGTATATGTGGGGGTGTAGAAAAAAGAAAAATGAATCATGAATTAAAAGAAAAACTTGAGAAATTTCTTACAAAAATTTGGCAGCCTAATGACATCTCTTAAAATTTCATAAAAAAAAGATCGATGAGAGGAATGGAATATCTCATCATTAATAAATAATATAGATAGTATGGTGAAATATTTAATGAAATATTTAAACACAAGATAAATGGAATGGAAGATAATAACCTAAATTGAAGGAAAAGAAAGAAAATAAAAGAGGTTGTTTACCTCTTGATCCCTTCTGCTTGAAATCCTTCTTAAGGGCTTTGATTTTGGTCTTTTGGTGAGACCAGCAGCTCTAGGACGTGGTTAAGAAGATTGGGGAGGTAATTCGATAGAAATTAGACAATTCTAAAGGCTTGAGAGGTGTGGGAGGAAGAGGGGAGTAAGGGTGGTATTTATAATGGAGGAGGGGAGGTATTTTAGATTATTTTAATCATTATTATAATTTTTTTTCAATACTATGAATAATATCAATGAAAATTACCCTAAATGGTAATAATGGAATCTGAGTTCAATCCAAGTGAGCTTACATCATCCTTGCATCACCTATGATGCAGTAAATCAAGTATTTTTTATTTATCGTATTTTATCGTATTTTACTATTCATAAAAAATTCTGAATATCAGAAAATTCCCAAAAATTCACTCTTGCCATTTTTTGACATGTAGAATTAAAAAATGAAGTGCATTTTTGAAAAATAGTTTTCAAAATATTAGTAATTTAATTTTTAAATAAAATCAAACTTAATTCAAAAATTAACATTTGTAATTCTACAACTACTTCTTTATCAAAAAGAAAAATTAACCAAGACGTTATTATCTTCTAGCCTTAAGAAAATAAAATAATAATAAAATTTACTATTCATTAGGGTAATATTACTATTCATATTACTATTCATAAGGTTATGTTACTATTCACAAAAAAACAAGTTGGTTTCATTAAACTCTAAATAACACACTGAACACAATTGTAGATGATAGTTTTTCAAATTCAAAACATATAAGAAATAAAATTATGTTTAAAGGATTCTTATAAATATCTACCTTAAACAAAATTTCAAGAATTTCAATTAATTTTTAGAAAACTATGGGGTGTTATATATACATTAAATCTAATTAGTTTTTAGTTCACCTCAATGAACTACATCAAATGTTCACGTACAAAATATATTTTTGGTAAAAAAAATTAATCCCATATTTTTTGATAATATTTTTTTTCTAGGTATTTTTAATCCAATGATCACAAAATATAAAATTATGATTTTCCACAACAGTAAAAAATCATTCAGGATGGCTTCTCAGAGATTTTATGGAGTGTTTATTGATGAGGAATACTGAAAAAGTTCTATATTTGATAAACATGATTATATTTATAGAGGAAATATATCAAGAGGGGGTTGGAGTTTTTTCAAGAATATTTCAGTGATATTTATAGAAATAAAAGGATTGTTATAATCATAATGGAGACTCTTTAAAAAAGAAGACATACATCTAGAAGTATTTGTGGTATCATGATGATGTTTATGAACCTGAGGTGATGTTTTAATAGAATTTAAAATGAGTTTCGAGATTTATGATTTATCTATTTATTTTTAATAAACAGGGGGATCATCCTATAATTAAGGACAAAAAAATTGGAGTAATTTAATGATAATTATACAGATATTTTTCTTCATAGTTTTTACATGATATGCACTAAAAAAAATCTATACCCTAGACCCTATACCATTGGTTTTAAAAAAATGTTTGTATAGGGGGTCTTATCCAAATGGTTCATAAATACCATTGGTATAGGACATTTTAATAAAGTCTATACCATTTTTTTAAATATTTGTATTGATAACTCTATACCAACTGTTTTAAAAAACAAATATTAAAGATTTTCCCCAAATACATCATGCTTCCAGTACCTCCTCATTTCTAAATTGATCCATAGTTTTTCATACTGAGCACTCCATCATTTTCCACATCTGATGATCCATCCTCAGTATCATTCATTATATTCCTCTAAATTAAAATTAGTAATATAAAAATGAGTTTTATGTTCATACAATAATATATTTTCATTTTCTATTTATGTTTAAAACATTATCCTTCGACATTTAGTTTAATTCCCCACCAAAAAAAATATCTCATCACTTAAGTTTTTTTATTCATTTATACATGAATATCTAATTTGTAAGTACCAAATAATTCATATTTTCATTCCACCATAATTTACATTTATTTTCATGTTCTAAAATAGGAACTGATTTTTAATTAATAGAATCTTGGTACATTAGTAAAATGTTTGTTTTATGTATATTTATTACAGAATTTCTTAATAAATTTGATTGCATGAAATATTTTTATAATTCATCTATGATATACTTATATATAAATCTAATATGAAATATAATTTTTATTAAAGTTATATTATCAAAATTTAATGGGGTGTTTATTATGAAAATTCATTGTTTAAAATTTACAGTTTCTAGTATATTAAATTCAATTTTATGATATTTTCTGCGATTTTGGTAGTCTAATTATATTACATTTAAAACTAATTAGAATATAAAAAAATAAAATAATTTTAAGACAACATATCAACTATATATTTCCAATGATTTTAGATATTGAAATTAATTTCAATGTATTTATTGATATATATATCCTATATGATTATTTGAATAAAGACTTAATATTTATGTTCTGTAATACTTGACAAATTTTGATATTTCTTTCCAAATTGTTATTAGTTTTTCAGTTTTACTATGAAATTATTGAGAAAAAATAGTATTTATATAGATGTTTAATATTTATGATCTCAGGATATCATCCCCCAATATGGGTTTTTATCTCGGTTCCCTATCCCTTAGTGGTATTATACACATCATTCTCATATACTAAAACTTCATAAATATTTTCTTATATATTTAAAAATTAAATACAAATCTAGGAGGAGATGTAAAATTATTATATATTCTTATAATGTTAAATAAAATTACCCTTCATGATACGAAATTATTATATATCAATATAGCCAATCATGTTATAATTTTAAACAAACCGTTTTTATTAAAAAAATACATTGGAAGGGGTATTATATTGTGTATTATAAATGTCTAAAATGTTAGAGAGTTTCTTAAGAGGGAAGTTTGTTGAATAGGCTTAACTATTGGAGTGTTTAGTGTTATGGTAATCAAACTCAAATTATTATATAATCCATAATTGTTTATAAATATCCAAATAAGGGTAATCCTACAACATCTAATGAGATATACTTTATTTTAAAAATAATTGTCTTTAGTGGAATTTAAACTCAAATAATAGCCTATAGAAAACCTTTTGAGTCCCATGAATTCCATTAACAATCATCAGGAAAAAATTGATAAATTAAAATAAAACAATTACTTGTTATGATATGAATACGATAAAACACATATTGTATAAATAATATTATATTCAATGGTGTATAAACTATTTAACATTTACACCTTATTATGATAATATTTTTTATCATCAAAATATCTTACAATAAGATAATTAATCAATAAAACCGAAATTTTGATTCCATTCACTAAAAAATATATTTTCTTCAAGTTCACCATTGATTAGAAATGTCATTAAGTATACAATAAAATGATCTCTATATATTTATACTTAATACCAACTGTTTCTCATAATTATCACAGATAGATTCTTCTTTATACAATGATTTAAAATCATATTTACAATGTTTCACATAATCTTCCAATTTACTGCTTTTTGTGATGATACACTAATTTTAACTATTATTATCAATATATAAAAAACTAAGGTTCTAAGATCCCATAAAAGTATTATATCTGAAAAAACAATTCATGTAACCCAATTCAAATGATACCCCTTAGAATTATATTATTAATTTAAATGTTTTTGACATTATGTTATTCACTCACTCATAATTTTTTCTCATTCACTAATTTTTCAAAATTTCTCATTTCATATCAATTATTATCTGACACATCCTTTTAATATATTTTTACACTATTTTATATTTTTTTCTATTTTATCACCTCTATGTCACTTTCATACATCATAATACACACATAAAATGTTAATTGAATAGAAAAAAATAAAAAAGAAAATTAAAACACAATTTTGTATTTTATTATGTATAACTATTACTGATATATATAATTAAATTCAATATAATTGTTTAATAATTATATAATTTTTTATATATATACTATTTTGTTCTTTTTTATTATGATTATCATATATACTAATGTCTTAGTTATGGTTTTATATAATAAAATAAATTATTATTACATTAAATATTTATTTTTTTATTACAATATTATTTCCATACTTTTATGACCAGAAAAATAATTTTTTTAAAGGATGGATAGAAGTTGTATATATAAAACTAATCAGATTTCAACAAATTTTTAAAACATGATTGATATCATTTTTTATTTTTTATTTTACAAATCTTTAGATAGTGGATACATACACTTTACTTGTTATAATTATGTGTGAAGACCGTGTTTAGGTCATGAATAATTTATATAAAATAACAATAAACATGTTTTTTGATAAATTAAAATGTAAGGTATCTCAATTGAAAGAAAATAAAATCAAAAAGAAATTCTGATCTTAATGAGATGACTTGATTGGATAATTTATTAGATGAATAGTTTCTATTTATTTTTCACCATGAAAAGGAAATGATTCCAACCCACGAACACTTTAATATGAGCACACATAGTGAATGTAATAAAATTGATGGTATTGAGAGGGTGACAAAATTGATTGATGATTCCATGAATCCAGTATATCATTAATGTGGTAAAATAAAAAAAACTTGTAATTTTTAATATTACATTTTCATCAGAAAATTGTATGGGATTTATAATTCATCAATGTATTACATTATTAAATTTTTGATGGACATACGCCAAGATGATGAAAATATTACATCAAACTAATTTGTCTCATGGATATTAGTGTATGACCATGGATTTTCCAAAAAAAAGTATGCTTTCAAAGTATATTATATCTTACCCAAGGAGGATACAACTGAAAAATGATTGTTTAATATAGAACATCTCAATAGAATCCAAATTCTGAAGAACCACCATCATGTGGGTCACATAAAGAAATGTAGAAGATTCAATTGTTCATAGACTCCATAAAAATTTAATTTATAATGAAATATAAAAAAATGCCATGGATAGATTCTGTGATAAATAACGATAATGGTTAGTTCATACATCCTGGAGATAGATCTTTATGGATAAATATTATGTATAAAATCTTGATAATGTATATAACATTTTTAATTTGTGGTTGGGACATTCATGGGATGGTTTAATCTGTTTAGGATGATGATTACTTCATAGAGAACATAACCGGTTTTCATAAATTATTATAACCATCTTATATCGATGTGTGTGAAAAAAAAATTCTCTTTCATCAGAATACTCATATCCATACCTTCTTATCCTTACAATTACATAGTTGTATACCATAATCCATTATTAAAATAGTTGAATCGCATTTTGAGTGTGGGTGAGAGAACATATTATGCATGTTTCAATGAAAAATTTCATTTTCATGTTACATGTATGTGGATGATAAATGATTTTACTGCTAATTCAGTGATGTATGGAAGGGTAATTAGGGGACAATTATCATGTCATATTTGTATTATGAATACATGATCCATAAGACTTTAACATGTGCATAGGTTTAATTGTATAGGACATCCTCAGTTTTTTTGAATGGTTCGTCTATATACAAATAATTTTTTATGGTTTTAAAATACCATGGATACCAATAATCTACCTCTAAATATTATTGGAACTGATTCGTTAAATGAATTTAAAGAGTTCAGTTTTTTATTTTTGAGGGGTTAGATGAGATCAATAAAAAGGAATAATGTTTCCACTAAAAAATTATATTTAAAAAAGAAAAGTATTTTTTTTGAGTTTCCATGTAGATCAACCCATTTTTTAGTCCATTTCGTATACATAATTCCCATTGATTAAAATATATGGGAAATGTTTCTATTAATTCATCTAAAATCTTATAAAATTACATAATATGATTTATGATCTCACCGTGACTTGGGGGATTTATCTATCAGACAATAATTTCATCTTATGTGTGTTAATGAAAATAAATGGAATGTTATATTTGATTTTTATGACATGAAACATAAAAAAATTGACTTCTATATGTAATATAGATTGTGAATGTTCCTTATGGTTATTCAAGAAACATATCAAAATGTATCAACGGAAGTGATATGATGTTGAAATCCTTAAAGACTCGTTTTTATCACATCCTTATGCATTATTTGATCCTAATAGAATTATTTTATATATTTTTCAATAATTTTAGGTTGTTAGTTATTATGTTGTTCCATTTTAATAGAGAAATATTTTCAAATTAATTTCTATTGTATTTCGTGGAAACAAATGTCAACAGATATGCCATTAATTTTTTCTATGAGTTAGAGAAACTATTTATACCATCATTTTTCTTATTAATGATACATATAACTATTAATACTCTAATCAAAATACTTCTCTAAGTACTTTTTTATTGTAATTAGATGTATCAAACTGAAAAAAATACGAACAAAAAAAGGTTTATCATTAGAATAGGAATCACCCTGAGGGTTCTATCATGCAAGGTTATATTGGTCAAGAATGTATAGATTTATATTCAATGAATTTTTAGGATTTGACTATTAGAGTTAATATAAAAATTTGGAATAAAAAGTAATATTATGTGAAATTTGATCCCCATTTTCAATCACTTCCCTAAACTGGTTGAATTACTAGATAAAATAAATTGACCACATTAGCTTGAAGAGTGCGAGATGTCACATCATACAGTTTTTAAATTGTGATATTCTCAATGACTACATCAATTATAAAAAATCTACATGAATATATTATATAATATCATGTATTTATATATATCTATTAATCTATTTATATTTTTTTATCTGGTAACATAAAAACAGATTAATAGAAAGAACCATTCTATATCTTTGAGAATAAGAGTGAATTTTTTTAAAAAAATGGTCTTTTTCACTGTTGAAATTGAAGGGGGAAGTATTACTGTAATAAAATAATAATAAAAATATTTAATTAAATTTTATATTCATTCATATATTTGGTATTATGTTTCCCTTCAAACTCTTTCTCTAAGTAAGTAATAAATATTGATTTAGTTCAAAACTGAATGGTATGTGATTTCAAATCAATTATGATCAATGGGTATATATTTATTATCCCTAAATGAGAAATGAATATGGGGACAAAACAAGATGGTGATATGTTCACATCCACAAAAAACTCTTGTTATAGTACATTAGAGAGTAAACCAATATTGAAAAATGTATCTTATTATAGATTCATTGAGAAAATACTAATATTGGATTATTACTCTAATATTACAGCGACTATGATGAATTTGAGTGGTTTAATTCAATGACATGGCATGAAACATTTATTTATGACTTTGGACATCGACTTATTCATAGAACTCAAAATCATTCTATCGATGAGAAATATATAATGGCATTAATGGATAAAAATATTTATGTGAAAGATCATATAAAAACTAATGTTTGTTTTGATATTGATGTAATCCCATGATATATTGTTTAATATGGTTGGTGGAATTGATACCATCCTTAATCTCATTGGGATTGATCAATTTATTACTTATGCTAACTCTAATAGTTTAATTATAAGAGTTATTTATGAACATAAAATTATTGTGGTAATTATAAAGAATCATAGATTTTTTTCTAAGTTCATTTGGATTAGCTAAACATGGGTTATTGAGGATGTGGCTATTCATATTTATTTACTATTTATTATAAATATTTTATATCCAACTTTAACTTCATTATGATTTCCGGTATATACTTGTTATAGTTTCCTTTGAGTGTCATTTTAATTTGTTGAATTGATCGATATTAGAACCTACCAATCTTAATAAGAATGAAACATTTAAATTAGAATATAAAACAAGATTAATTAAATTGAATATAATTAACCAGGTAATATGAAAATAAAAATTAATGGGAACAATGAAATACCAAGAAATTGGAATAATAACCAAACCCAAAATATGAACCAAAATACCCAAGACAACCTAATGAAAAATAACCCAATAAATTATCCAAAATGTAAAAATGACCTAAGACAAATAAATATTAAATAATGACACTATCAATTGAATAAATTGAACCAAGTGCACTAAAAAATTGAATTAGATAAAATTGAAAATAGTGGAAAACTACATCATACCCATGCTAATCATGCTAATTTAAAAAAAATTATTTTTTAAAGGTGTGACATTTTCGTTTGGATATTGTTCCCACTAAATTAAAAATTCATTTGTTATATCACTATGTATTATTTCTTTGGTTTCACATTTGGTATTCATTAATTATGACATGGCTCATCTTATTTGTTTTCTTGATTACACCTTAGTTATATATTAATAATTAATTCCATTTTTTTCAAATTAAGGAATTGAAAAACACTAAAGATATATGAATGAAACATAGGGAATATGTAAATATTTGAACGAGATAGGTTGGTTTCCTTCCATTGGTGCCTATTGTGAATATTTTATATCAATTATATATATATATATATATCATATAATGTCATGTGATTAATATTTTTAACATTTCATCAAGATACATCACCAAGGAAACATTTATTATTTGACCAACCTAGTGGTAAGACTTCTTAGCCAAAGGATATGAGGGGTGTTACTAGAGAAATAACCTTTACTCAACATACATGATGACACCATGTACCTTCATCATATATACCATCTATCAAACCTTCTAATCCAATAGTTTTATTAGAGGAGCCTGGGATATTTAGTCTGCCTATGTTTTCACCACCTTTTCATCTAAGACTCCTCAAATATCATTACCTTATCTAATGATGGAACCTTATCCCAATAAATATTTTGCATTTATATAAAACAGTATGGCATCATCTCTTCCTTATAAATTATTCTCCTGAATATTTTATATTCATTCTCCATAAACATCTACTCATTAACATTCTAAAAGTAATAAAAATAATTTGTTCCTAGTACATCTGTATAGGTTTACGTTCCCTAATATCATAGGGATCTAGTAGTTTCCACTGATCATACTACCTTATATATATTTATATAACCCTCATAAATTTCAATTAAAATAATTTATTTTCTATATAAATTGTATTGATATAAAATTTGATTTGTATCTTTAACATATTGTTCATTCACTATGTGACAATGTTATATAGGCATGCATATGGTGTGGAATAGCCACACACATAAAATGGTTGATTACAATGAGGAAAATTAAATGATTAGAGAAACATGTTCAGAATGTAGCAGTTTTATGGAAGTAAATTTTGAATACTTTGATGTCATTCCCATTAGGCCACTCTCACAGAGACACAATCCAAATAAATTAAATTATAATTATTAGGATAAAATATCAATAATAAAATTCATTGTATATAATGTAATATTATTATTATATTTGTATGAATTAGTATTTTTTCTAAGCCTCGTTATAATTTTCACGATGGTGAGGCAATGGGGAATGAATGTCCCCTGGAAATTGGTGAGCTATAGAGAGAATATAAGAATGAGTTGTATAGTTTCTAGCAGAAAATATTTTGTATGAATTTAGAGGCCACATTTTTCTTTAATGTACCTCAAGTATCATATTAGTTTAAATTATTTCATAATAGAGGTGTATTGTTTTCAATGTATTAATCAAATTTTATATTTTTTAATAAAATTTACCAATATTTTTATTAATACTTGGGTTTTATTGTTATTTTATATTCTTTTTTAAAAGGAATATATAATAAATTAAAAAAAAGGATTCAACAAAATACCACGATGCTCAATGGAATACTATTATGTCAAAAAATAAGTGGAAGTCAGTAAGATAGTCATTTATAATTTTATATTTTAAAAAACTATTTAAATATAATTTCTGGAATGGTACATGAATATAATATTTGAATAATTAAATAACATTTCTTTATAACAACTGATTAATATATTATATAGATAGTAATTTATGAAAATAACTAAATCATTGAACATCCAAATTTGTAACCCCCTTCTCATCGAACACACACACATAGTAACCTTAGTGTTACATTCCTTAGATCGAATACTATTTGGGAATGTGTTCCCAACATATGGTATCCAATACTAAACGTTCTTAATTTTATGAAAATAAATCAAATCTATTTATGAATATTATAGAACAAATTAATTTTGTCTTTAAGCCTCCAATTATTTATGGTGATAACGTCGTTAATTGTAAATTTTAGATTCTTTATTTTCTAAAAAAGTAATATATATTTTTAGAGAATTTATTAATCATGATTTTGATCAAAAAATCAATTCTAGGGGGTTTAAGATGAAATGGACATAAAAAGTTTGGTTTCAATTTTAACTAAAGAGGTATTTAGAAATCTCAAAAGATTTATATAACTTTATTTACATTAGATGTTTTAACATAGATCAATTAAGAAGTCATGTTAATTTGAAATGACATAAATACATATAAATATATTTAATATTATGATATGACTCCTTTAATAAGAGGTCAAAGTAATAACATTTATGAAAAATAATTTTTTTCTTTAGTAAATATTAATAAAATGAATAAGAAAAAGGTGTTCATTGAAAAGGCAATACCCAAATTGGTGAATAAATTTTATTTTATTGATGCATTTAAAAATAACTCTCATTTTATCATTTAATTGAAATTTAATATCTCATATTCCAACTAAATTATTAAAATATATGATGAAATTTTTAATGATGAACAAGAAATCTGAACCTTGAGTTTTCAATCTGCCAAAAGTTCATTGAAAAATTAGGTGGAGCTTCAATCCTAAAAAACATGTTCAGTGATAAAAAATTTAAATAAAGTAATTTTTTATTTTATAATTATTTCAAAAAAATTAAAATTCTACATCAAAATTATTTTACCATTAAAGAAACCACTAAAAGGATAAATTTCATGATGAATGAGAAATATAATTTTTTATGATAAATGTCCCATAAAATTGTAGTACATATGGATTAAGAAATGGTACCTAAATTTAATTTGATCAATCTAAAAAAAATATTGGAGAGAAAAAGAAATATAGAATAGTATAGAATATTAAAATATAGAAAATTAGAGAGTCTACAAATATAAAAAGTAGAGAATCTTGAAAAAAATAGAGAATCACGAAATATATAAAAGTAGAGAATCTTTTAAATGGAATGAAAGGAATGATTAATTTTGAAATCATTTTTTAATTAATGATATATGAAATATATTAACTTGTAAATAAAAGTCACATTATCCAAGTATAAAAAATAAAATAATCAATAGCAAGAATATGATGTTCAGAAGAAGAGTTAAATATTTCAACATAGTTCCAATATTATATTGAAATCAAATCTAATAAGATCAAATACAAGTGATATCAAAACGTTGAAAGAGAGGAGGATAACTCCAATATAATGAATCTGTATGGGAATGTGAAGATAAATTTATTAGTTTTTTATCTTTTTATTTCTTTTGAAACCATTGGTCTTCCAAGAAACTTCATGTTTCTGGAAGTAACTATCATCATATAAAAATCTCATACTTCAGTTTGAAATTTTCCACAACAAGATATTTTTTTAAATTACAAGTCATCTATAAATAATTTTTTTAATGAAATTATATCCCTTCACCCCTACTTATTTTTGTGGTTGAATTTAGAGTATTTGAATTTTAAAAAATTAGAAATATTGTCATGCTAGTTTTCTTAAATTGAAATTAAAAATGATTAACTCTGTTTTAAAATGGGGGCGAATTTATATTAGTTTCCACGTGTTCTCATGCACCTTGACTTTTCATCTCTCGTTTTCACTTTGAATTTTTAAATTTTAAATGTTTTTTCATGGAGGTAATTAATTTTATATTAATTATTTCATTTTTTTGAAATTGGATGGGTTTTATATTAATTAAATTGTTGCAAATGAATTCTTAAATTCTTTTTTCCTTTACCACCACCATTATTTATATATTCTCCATAATGATCGAATGATCATAGAAACATTTTGAGTTCCATTGAGTAGATCAAACCCTAAAACCCAATATTTATGATTTATATAAAACCCACTATATCTCAATACACCAAAAGTTCACAACATATTTTACTAGTGGATTCATCCAATTATATGTTAATGCGATTCTTCTATTAAAATTCAATACATTATATTTAAATCTTTTCTTGATTGTTTTACTTCAGTCATTATTATATAATGTTTTAATATATATATTTGTTTTATTAATTGTATGTATTTTTTTTTAATTTGGTGATTTGGATTCTCTACAATTAAAATATGTGGTTCTCCATGAGAAAATGGAATTATTCTATAAATAAATAGAAGGGGAAACTATAATGAAAATGTAACATCAAATATATCCATAGTTTCCGTATAATTACATGGTTGATTAAATATTGAATATATGTTTCCAAAATTGTATTATTTCCAATGTGAAATGGGAGATAGCCTAGACATGGATATTCTGAAGGGAATCTAGAATAATGGGTATGAAATGGAAAACACAATAGGTTCAACTAAACCTTCATTATACCAGGACATATATTTTATGATCAATTATATTATATTATCATAAACTGATGCCAGGATACTATTTAATATTTTTATATATTTATTCCCATTATAGTGAAATGTTTTTTGAAATTATTCATACAAATAAGAAATAAAACAAGGCTGGTATCTATATATAAATCTATAATTATAATGAATATGTGAAAGACATTTTATTAGTCTTAGTTATAGATCCTGTTAGTAAATGAATTTTTTATGATAAATTGACATTTTTATGTCAAATTGACATATTTATGTCAAATTTAGTGAATATGTTTAGCCATACCATATTTTTTATATCCATTTTATTTTAATTTTTAAATTAATCATTTAAAACTTATTTGTAATTATGATTTTTCAACATGCAGTTCCATGGTAGATGGGGGTTTTGAATATCAAAGGATGTGTTTTTTAGGAATTGTTTTTTAAGAGAATACATAACAATGATGGAACTGTAAAAGATTAGGTGACACAAAAATATATTTTAATTTTTACTTTTATGGTTTAAAATTATAATTTCTAATTTATAACCAAATAACCAAATTATATTTATAATAGTGTTCCTTAGAGGCCCTTGATGAGAAATAATATGAGAAATTTGGAGAAAATGGGCAATTAAATATGGTTTTGAGAGATGAGAACCATGGAACAGTATGCTATCGTCCAAGGAATAGTATTGTACCAACTGGATATTGGCCCACATCATGTTCCAATTCCAGTAACACATAGTGGGATAAAAGATAATGCATGGGTAGTTCAAGTGCAGGACTAGGAAAAATTGGAAAACCAAATGGTCATACATGACTGTGAACAGAATCAAATGGCTAATGACGGGTTTATGAAATTTCTAATAGTCTTATGTCCATAACATTCACCATGTACTCCACATATAGTGT
This sequence comes from Viscum album, assembly GCA_963277665.1. NCBI lineage: Eukaryota > Viridiplantae > Streptophyta > Magnoliopsida > Santalales > Viscaceae > Viscum > Viscum album. The sequence continues at coordinate 1,925,161,968 of OY728128.1, read as the reverse complement.
TGAAGATTTTCTAAGGATCCTTATGTTATATAGTGCACCAGGAAATGGTCCAAGTGGCGTTCATTATGATGACGTTCATGTTGATAGTGATAACATTGTAAATGGAGAGAATGATTGGTTGGATGATGTTAAGGATGATGTCAAGGATGATGAAAAGGATTCTGGAAAGTACAATGGTCAGGATGACGTTGAGGATGATAATGATGATAATGATGGTGATGAGGGAAAAGTTAATCCTTTACATTTTATTCTACATATTTGTGACATTTTATGTTTGTTGATTTGTTCTAAATGAATATATGTGATATATTTAATGTGTTTTATCATTGGTAGAATTAAGAAATTAGTTTATTATGATATCATTGTTTTATATTTATGGGGGATATTTTATTGTTGGTATTAGACCATGATGGGGTGACGTTGTGGCCTCTGGTGTTTATTAGAGTATGTTCTAGTGGATGTTCTTGTTGTTGTTGTAGGTTCTATAGGAAGGGAAGGGGTGCTGCAAATATGGGAACTAGGGGGTATATACCAGTTGTTATAAATAAAACATTGTTCAAACCAATATTATCTTAACCATGTACCATAAATTCACTAAAATGATTGTATATGCCTTTCCCAATAACCATATTCCCAGTGCTTTATAGAATCACTATTATGGGCTACAACAATATTTCTCAAGCCTATACCAATGATTTACAACCATTTGTATAGGTTAAGCATCATGAAATATTATTTTATTCTCAAATAAATTTATGAAAAAAATAGTTACATACAAAAAAGTGTCACATGAACAATTTTTTTGGTGAACGACTTTTATATGAACATTAGTTGCAAGCCAAATGAAGTCACATGAATTAGTTGAAAATTTAACAATATTTATATGGTAATGTTAATGTTATTATTTTGATAAAAAAAAGTGATTCATGACACACTAATTATTCATAGTTCATTCAATACATCTTCTAAATCATCTAATGGAATTAATAGTACACTTTATTTGAGAGAGAAGCGAGGTATCAAATTATTAGTGGTCGTTTACCATAGGGTCAAGGGTCCACTTATTAAATTTTAAAAAGGATTATAATTTTTTTATTTTGGTATATAAATACATAATCATTGTGAACATATTGGATTAACCCATCTTGATTTGGGCATGTAGCATTAATCATGATAAACCCGAGTCAAAATGTTAGTAACTAGTGTTGAATCTGTTTCAAATTCAGATAGTTGAATACTATAGAGTGTAATAATTTGATGACATATCATCATCAATATTTTTAATGAAAGGATTGAATTTCCATTTCCACAAAAGGATCCAAAAGAAATAATGATAGATCCATGACCATCCACGATTATTCCACCTTCTCAAATGATCCAGTTGGCATAAGATAAATCTAAAATATGATTAATTTATGAACATGGGGTTTTCCATGAAACTGATAGACCTAGTGAAAAATTATAAATATCTACAAGAATGTATTAATTTATTCATCAAAGGATTAGGAATAAATATTTACATGTTTATTTAAACATTACAATTTCATTAATGAATTAAAATGTATTTGATTGATGACAAAATGATCATTATCCACATGATTGACTGAATGTATTGCCCTATTACAAGACTCTAATGTAATATAGAAGCTTGAAATGTGAACTATAATCTTGGAACTCATATAATGTAAGTCAACCTCCACATTTTTGAACTATATAAGGATTAAATATTATAATCACAATGATTTATAGTGATTCTTTTTTAGTTAGCATTGAATATTTTTTATTCTATTCTATTTTATTTCCCGAAACAAGTGGATAATAGACTCATTTTTTATGTTGGTATAGTATGAGAAACAATAATCCACAATTATAACTTTTTTTGGATAATTTCATATATAGGGATGGACTAATACATATTTCAAAACACTATAAATCTTAGTTTGAAAGTAATAGATTCCCTCTATTTGTATTTATCCTTGGGATCTATGATTTTAGCTATATAGTTGAAATGTTTATGAGTTGAAATTCAAAATTTGTGTGTTCGTTAAGGGATTACAATGATTAAGAAATCCTTATTAACAAGAGTACTTATTTCATTTCTTAATTTGTGTTCTTTATCAATGTTTGCAATGTGGTAACATAGGTAAGTGTGATTGTTGGGGATATGTGAGGACTAATATCAAATGTCGTCTATGTGAATACCATAATTCTAATTTTAATAAAATTTCTTCTTATGTTTTATCCATAAATTTTTTTACTATGTGATAAATAACTAATGGATCCTTCATTAGATATTAATCACATTACTATGCTTTCATATCGGATAAATAACAATGATACAAGGATGTTGAAAAATTCTTCTTCAGAAGATTTATTTAAGGAATTAATAAATCTTACCTTGGAAATTTCTAAAAAAAGAACATGTGGGTCAAGTGATCTTACTCTATTCCTCAACATTAAAAAAGATAAACAAAATTTAAAATAAACTATTTCACTTTTTTCTAATGTATAATGGTTTAATAATTTGTTACAATGAGTTCAAATAATATTGAATATGACAATGATGAAATGACATTACCATGATGAAGACTTCATGGGAGATTAATATTTGTAGGTGTAAAACATTTATAATGAAACCCCGTACATTCACAAGAGAAATATAGTTCAAAAGAAATATATGTCGATTATTTTTAAGGATATATAGACTTCAAAAAAGGTTCTATTGTGGATATTTATGTCATGTCACAAAAAATAAAATATTGTCACTGTATAATATAATATTAAAATTTAGGATTTTAAATTTGAGTAGAGTTAATGAAATGGATTACATTTATGTTAATTGAGAAACATTTAAGAAATAAAATATATCGGATCCAAATAAAAAACATTTCATGTCATAGTAATATTATTTTAATTCTGACTTTAAATAATAAATTGAAAATATATAATATAAAAAACAATAAATCATGGATAATGATGTTGAGTGGAAGCTCAAAAAAATAAATAACACACAAATTATTGATTTTTATAATAAAAAAATGAAATATTTTTCAATCATATCAAAGTATTTATAGATAAATTAGTGTTTGATAGAAAAAAATAATAAATATAATGAGAAAATCATGGATCTTGGTATGAAATCCAGAAATTCGATTAGAAGAAAAGTATAATAAGATATGGAGAATAAAAATGTTCTATAAATATAGTTTGATAATCTCCCATAGAAATATAGACACATAAAAAACAGTTATTTGTCGTGATTATGAGTAATTGAGAAGGTTGGATGATTCCATACCAAAATTAACAACTTTGAAATTGAAGGTTTGTTTGTGTATAACTCAAAAAAACCATTGAAATAACCAATGTGATTCATTAAAAATAAAAATGAAAATCCAATAAACTGTTATTATTATAGAAGTATGTTGCATAATCAATGTGGGGGTCCCAATTATAATAAATCTTGTACGACATAAGAGAAACGAATTTTCCCAAAATAAATCAACATTCCTAGAGTGCTTTTAGTGGAAATTATTTATACTTTGAAAGGTTTATTTTTTTTAATTTCTATTTTATGGTGTGGAGGAATGTAACTATGAATACCCAAATTGGTCTTATATAATTGTATACAAAATCATAAATTTGAACAAAAATGAATAAACATTATTAATTTATAAGATAAATTGGGTTGATCATTTTTGTGGAAGATGAAATAAACCAATCATCACATATTGTTAAATCAATTACAAGGATCAAAAAGATATTGTTCTTGAAGATCGTGGTTCTGGCGATAGACCTGATGGAAATAGATTAATCAAGCATGTGGATCCTTGATTGTTGATTCACTAACCATTTTAATGGTAATATGAATATTTTCATTGGAATGAATTAAAATACATAAGGTATAATTAGATTTGTATATGACATTTTTTTAATGATAATTGGCATTATGAAATAAAAATCCATGTGCAAAGTGATGAAATATATAGATAACTATTTTATTGAAGGACTTTGACAGAATATTTAAATATTTACTAATCTATGTGGCAATAGACACGTACTAAATTTCACCATTTATATTTTAATAATCAATGCGAAGGATAGTATAATATTTATTAAAGGTATGTGGAAAAAGGGTAATATCTACCTCATGAGTGGGAGAAGTAATGTTACCATTATAGAAAGAAGAAGAAAAAATATTGTGGCATAAAAGGTTTGTTCACTTGATCCCTCGGTCATTAAAATATTAGGTGAATAATGATGGATATTGAGATATCCCTAAATTTTATAATTATCATACACACTAAAGTGATATTATGTAAAATATTAATGATTGTTAGTAATAAATACATGCATAATGAAAGGGACATAACAAGGTTAATAGGATTAGATACTTATGATGTGTGTGGACTATTATCACTACGTGAAAATGATGGGAATAGTAAAAATATATTATTCAATGATGATTTTATCAAGATTTCAGGATATATGGTCATCACCCACATGTCCGTGGTGTTAGGTTGCATCACTCAATGCGATAGGAAGGATAAAAAGTGGAATAGGTAAATGAATCTATACTTTCAGACCAGAAATTTCACGATGTTCAAAAAGAGATGATTATTTAATTACCCTGAGAAGCATGTGATAAGGAATGAAGTTCCCATAGTGATAATTTCTCAGAAAAATTGTCTAATTTTGATGAAGAAATAGATCATAAATAACATGTACAAAATGATGCTAATTGATAAATACCTACGACAGATGTTTTAGAATGTGGTATTCATGACATCAACTTATATTTATATTATTTATTTATTTTATCCTAGAGAATAAAACACATTGGGAAAGATATTTCATAGTAAAAATACTATATTAAAAAAATTAATATTTAGAAGTAAGTGTATTATTCCTAACAACGATAAACACATGTATTTTGGGGGCATTGAGATGAAGCGATCATCCATGGATACTCATCCAAGATCAAGGAATATAAATATTTTATTAATTACCTATAATGGTTGTTGAATTCCATGACAACACTATAGTGGATGATATACAAATTCAGGAGGAAAATAGTGTACATATTCTCGATGAATAGGAATGATTTTGACTAATTAAATGGAAGATTAATGTGATTGATATTAATTATAAAGAAGATAATGATAATGTATCAAATAATGTTGGACCATTATCTATATATAAACAAATATTAATACTAAAATTGATGATTGAAATACCATCGATGACGAAATAATGTTTATAATAATGAATAGAAATAAATATCATCAAAAAATTCAGTGTTATTATAGGTAGACCTAAAATATTTTTATGTGGATAATAAATATGATAATTTGGTCTGTGTAATGAATGAAGAGCTTGGCCAAATGGAATAAAATATTATACGAGATATTTTTTTAGAAATAATAAAAATGTTATAATATTCAAAAAATCTAGTTTTTTATAAAAAAAATTAGATACAACATGGTTATTCGGTATAAGGAATTAATTATGTTCAATTAATATTCCCAAATAGAATTTATTGATGTAGATGAAACATTTACTCATTTGGAAACATTATAAATTACTCAATTATTCTTAGATATGGTGTTTCATATGATATCTAAAGATTATAATATAGATTTTAAATCATCATTCCAAAATTTAATACATGAATAAGAGGTGTACATAAATAATCTAGATGGTTTTTAATGAAATAAAAAACTTTATTGGATGATAAAAAGAACTAAAACCATGGTACTCCTTAGTAGTTCAATAACTGAACATAATCAAGTTTCAATGTGTGAGGATTTCACCATAATACCTATATCAAATTCGAGAGTGATGAATTGATGATGGTACACTTATAATACCTTGTGGATAGAACATGGATTAATGGCAATAATGTGGGGAAAAATGTATAGTGAGTTTGAAATGACCTCGATTTTAGAAATTAAAATAATCGGTGGATTATGGGTGAAAAAATAAAGTCTTTGAATCTTCATCTCATAATAAAAATATTATAATAAATTCAAAAAATATATTTGGAATATTGGATACAATGTAATGAATATTTTTTGTCCATAGAGGCTGTCAAGGGATGAATATGGAAAATATATTAACAACGTATAGTTCATAAAGATAATCGAGAGCCTAATATAAAAAAATTGACGAGACTCCGTATTTTTTTCTAAATGCTAAGCTAAAAGGAACCCAAGTAATCCAATGCAAATAAAATTATTATCAGTGAATTGAATATTCTAGTATATAAAATGGATGGGGAATTTCATATTTCAATTCAATTAAACATCTCAATTAGAGTTATTATGAGATTCATATTTTGATTGTGATGGTTTGGATGAAAATAGAAAGGCCTATTCAAGTGATGTATTTTGTCTTTGAGTATTGTGCATCACTTGGATCAGAAATGAGTAATACGGATTTTCAATGAGCACTACAGAAGATGAATATATTTCATCCTCTTAATTTTTTCCATAAATAATTTTTATGAAGAGACAACATGAGGTTATGTGTGTAAAAGTTATATCTCCAATTAGAATCAAATTTCAGAATTCAAGAACTATCAACTATATAGAAAATACCCATCAAAGAAGGAAAAATCAAGATAAATTTTATTAGAACTTAATATTGTTGAATTTTTAGGACTATTTTATAAACTTGGTGTATATGTGTACCCAACATCAAGTCGCAGGTATCATGTCGAATAAAATTCCCCAAAAAAATACACCTGGATTCTATGCTAATTTTTTTTTCTTTCTAATAATGTCAATAATACCAACAAATTTTGATCAATTTTAGCAATCCACAATTAAAATATCGACAATAAACATAGATTGAGTTACATATCCAAGAACTTTTTGGATTATAGTTTCATAAAATTAGAAAACCCCATTACATAATAAAAACCATATATTTATCATCCAAATGAGAAATTATCTATTTATATCCAAATATTATTATTCCATAAAAATTTATTAATATCTACCAAAATAATTATATACACTTGAAACCATTAAAAATATAACATATGTATTACTATTATTAATAACCTTGGAATCATGAAACCTATAAATTGTGAGATTAAATGTCTGGAAATGTAAAAAATATATTTTATTGATTGAGGATATTAACTAAAAATAATATTAGAATATGGTTATGAGAACAAAATCAATGTTCATACCATAATATATTAATACATATAAACATGATCCCAATGTCTTGAGTAATGGAATAACTATTTGGAATAATACATGAGTCATTTAATTCAAAAATCACGAGCCATGTGAAATCAATTGTTATTGATGTGATCCATTAAAACAAATGGAAATCATTGAAAAATTACTTTGTTATCATGGGACATCACATTAGAATTAATGTTAATCTATTTCATAGTTGAATTTTAATAATATTAACATAATAGGTTACCAAAATCATATTATATTTGAAGAATGAATAATTATCAAATGAATTGGATAACTATATTTTGCGCACATTAATTAAAATATAAAATTTCCAGGAACCATATCATGAATAGAACTCATAGTGATTTAATTTAAATGTAAATATCATATAATAACCATTATTCATTTATAGATTGACAAATCCATTCAAATTAAATATGTTTTTTGTAAATATCATTAAAATATCATCATATTTCATCCTCATAAAGATCTTATAAAGAATAATTATATCATGTTCCTCTGGGTGAATCAAATATTTCTGGATTGGAAATCTAGGTTTGGAGTCTTAGGATGGGGTACAGAGGTAGTGCATGATTAATATTAAATATGAAACCCAACCATATGTCATAAAATGTAATGTTAAATGGTTGTTACACCATTCCACGATTTCTTAGAAACCATGAGAATGTATTTAGTGAAACACATTGGCATGTCAAATGATTTGTGTGTGGTTTGTGAAACCATAACACTTAATCAAGTGATATAAAATGTTATGAATAGTTAGTATTATATTTTTAGTATAAGTTTTACAAAATAATTTTACTGAACCATGATACCATTTAGAAAAATGAATAATACAATTCTTTCCCCTAGTTATTTTAAACTATTTTTACCCAATTTTCCATTCCCTCTTTGACCTAAGCCCCTCTATCACGTTCTCCATTCTCATCACCGTCTTCTTTGAGTAAGCTTACCAAATATATTGTAGTTTTTGATTCTTTATAGTGAGTTCTATGAAATAATGAAATATTACGACTAAAACACCCTCCTTTATTTTTCGGTTTTAATTACATTTGAGTTTGGCCGTATTTAGTTAATGTTATCTATTATTCAATCATTTCTTTACATTATCATTTTGTTCGGTTCTATGTTGAATTGAAGATACAATTTTGGTGTGTAGACTCTTACTAGACAAATGTAGTTAGTCCCTAGGTATTTTCTATTCCATCACTATATTTATTAAGTGACAGTGATGTATCTCTTTATATTTGTGGTTCTTGACCTCAATTTTCATCCTACACCATAAACTAATAAGTTAGCATACAATAAAATAATGTAATGGGTTTTCTAATTAATAAAATTCAAGTTGGATCATGATAACTCTATGTAATCTTATTTTCTTTAGTATACACCCTTGGAATTTGGAAATTATGTGCTTAGGGAATATTTGAATATTTAATGTGGTATTTAAAAATGGAAAAATTGGTTTTCCATTTATTTGTTCTGTGAGTTTTGTTCCAAATATACAAATTCTATTTGGTTTTGAAATGAAACATTTGAAATGGATTTGGACTATGTTAGTTTTTTTATTTGAACCTACAACACATAAGTTTTTAATTATTCTGGAAAATTTATGTTGGAGTTTATTTTTATACTCTGGGTGAGTGTGATCCCTCTCTGGATAGAGGAATTGGTGCTCAAAATCATAGTGAAATTGTCCCACCTGGTAGATGATGGGTTTTATGATTAATCATTGGGTGAATAAATCCCTCAAGTGGATGTTAGTTCCCCATGTAATGATATATTACACTCAGGTGTTGGTTAGACTCATGATGGTCATTTTACCATTGGTCTGGAGTGGCTTGGGTATACGTGAACTTTGTGACATGCTCATTGAAATCCAACACTAGACAAAGTACGAGGTTACTACCATTGGTTTCACCAAGAATCCTAGTATTGGAGTTTTATTTATTTATTTATTTATTCTAGTAGTCATATCTGTTGTTTATATATAGAAAAACATCATGAACTTATGGTAACACCCCATTTTTTAGAAAATTATTTTGAATAAATAAAATCTCTTTAATTGATTTAATGGAATTACACACCATGTTAAGATTTCATTGAATTAAAATCCATGTTAATCTGGTGGTACATGCAAGACATACATATCTTGTGTTACTCTTGACATTGGGATTTAACAAAACCTTATTATATTATTAATATAATTATTTATACATAAACGTTATAATATAGATGTTATATTTAGTAATATAAATAGTAATAATTTTTTTTTAAAAACAATGGTTTTCTATAAATAAAACAAATTTATAGTAAAATAATTTTTTTTTCTAAGGTCATTATATGTTTTGAAAATATTATTTTCTCGAAAGAACTACCTTGAATGTCTTTCGATGAACAATAATAAATTTAAATTTTCACACTATTAAAAATTTAATTTGATAAAATAAACATATTTTTAATTAATATTTTAAATATAATATTATGATTGTTTATTTGGTACTTTTAATAAATGTTACATTTTTGGATAAATAGTGAAAAATACAAAATTTTAATTACATACTGATTTCTTGTTAAATTTATTTATAAAGATAAATAATATTATAATTTTATTAAAGTATATTTAGTTTAATTATAAGTATATTAATCCAATTTAGGTTATTAGAATAACTTTGAGATTGAAATTTAATATAAAAACATATTTACCTATTGATCTATTTTATTTGAAAAATAAGTTGTTTTGTCCCATATCTACAGTTAATTTTGAATTTATTTCTAGCACATAGGTAAATTGAATTTTCAAAAATGGATTTTATAATTTTAATACAAATAATATAAAATTTCTAATAATTTAAAATTAATTAATACACAAGGTTATTAGTGAAAATAGTTAAAATTAACTACTCAGATTAAGACAAAAATAGGTTTATCAACAGACTAAGCATTAATCTTAAAGGTTAAAATGACCTCAAAACTTGTCCAACACCAATTTTATGGAAATATTTTTACATTAAAACTTCATCTATTTAATAATGTGAATAATTTAATCGTTTTTAGGTAGTAACAATGGTACACCAAACATTATTTTCAAATATGTCATATATGGCCTCCCCTTTACTAATAAAATGCCACCAACTCTCCGCATATCTACACAATATCGATACAAATTTGATTAGAGAAACACTAAAAATCACCTTAAAAATACCTTTGTTAATCCTATAATACTTAATTTGGGAATAAATCCAATAGAGGATGTATTTTGGTGAAAACCAAAAAAAGAAACCCAAATAAGAGTTAATGTTCATCAATAAGTGTTTTTGTTTTATTTCTTACTCAGACCCCAATAAATATTTTTATATCAGGATTATATAATAAAAATGGTATATAAAAATTGATTATATGTTTTAAGGATATTTTTTTCCTCAAACCACACGTAGATCCATTAAATGGGTTACTAAATCATTATTTGTGAGAATAGTGGCTACCGCATCGCGAACCAATGTCATTTATTTTTTCAATACCACAAATAAAGGATGGAAAAATGGAGAAAATACAATTTATATATGATACATAATGTTTCTATTATGTTATTATTATTCCCAAATTTTTTTACTACACATACCAACATACAATACATTTGGTGTGAATAAGATAACGACATTCATTTGTACGATGAACTACCGCCTCATGAAGCAATTTCATATGTTCATGAATTACATCGAATGAATTAATGTTGTTATTAATATAAATGTAATATATATGGAAAATATATTATAATTCCATGATAATATATCATATACTTTTTTTATTTCATTTTGTTAAGAAAATGGAAAAAAAATATGGCATACAAAAAGCCAACTGTTTGAATGAACTATGTATTTCATTTCGTGTTTATATATTTTTATTATTATTATAAATAAATAAATACATTTTAAATAAGATATTTATATCATTTTAATCATTATATAGATAATGAAATAATGACCAATGTATGAAGAACAAAAATTTAAGAAACCGAATCATATATGAAAAACAATGTGGGTATTACCCAAAACAAATATTTAAAATGGAATTGTTATTAAATGGGAAATTAAAGGTCATAATAAAATCATATATGGATTTATATAAATTAATTTGGTTATATAATTGATTTATAATATAATTATACGTATTATAGAATAGTATTGGACAATTATAATAGACATCCTCACATTAGGTAAGGAATTCAAGTCTCACATTTTAATTTTGTAAGACAGTTGATATATTCACAAACTCTTTCTTACATGAGTATAATATACTCACCCATAATTAATTATATGATTATTATAATTGTTATTTTTTACATCAATATCCATTTTAATGTCTCTCTTTTACTGGGTAATATTTTCAAAGATACCATCTCTGTAAGGGAATTTTGTATCTATTTCCTTTCTTTGAGACACATGTTATGTTATGAACTGATATTCATTTATGTGGGGTATATGCTACTACTTTGAAATATTTTATCATTATTATACATATTATAGTGGTATTTTAAACTTTATGTAATGATTTTATTTATTGGGAAAGATGATTCAATGTCACCAAATTCGTAGGAGTTTATTGATACAATATCATAGTTTATGAGGATTGTTTATGAGTATGCCTCCATTGAAGAAATATTTTGATCCATATCCCAATAAATCGAAAGATATTTTTTCCAATTGTTATTCACGATATCACCATGTAATTTTACCATTATTTCACTCATTGGGACCTATAACAATTAATAAAACATTTTTAATAAAATAGACATTATTTAGCTATTCATTTAGAAACCTATATTCATCCAAAAACCATATTTTCTAAAAAAATAATTTTTTTAAATAATATTTTATTTTATTTTTAAAGGATATTTATTTTAAACAAATTTTATGTTTTAAATTTTTTTAATTGATTTTAAACTAGTACATTATATGAATCAATAGTTATTTTTAATGAAAATGGAATTTAAAATGATTATTGTTTTAAAACGTGATTTTCAACGATGAAACTATATTTTCCTTAATAAATATTTTAAATGACACTTTAAAAAATATTTTTCATATAATATAAAATATGTTCATTTTTTTCATTCCTTTCTGGGGATATGATCCATAGGAATAATTCATATTGTTCATCTAAATGGTTTCAGTTTTTATGGAATTATGATTATGAAACTACTTTCTCTTCCACATGTTCTATGCTTATGAAACCCACAACTTTTAACTATTTATGCTATGATTAAATGTTTTTGAACCATTTTTCCATTCTATATATTATTATATGATGTAATTTTTATGATACACAATTCATTTCAGTGGTTGTGATATAATTAATGATAACTATCTTATGGAACACAAATGTAATGTTTTATTACGAGATATATGGGTCCTATATATATAACCAATTAATTGGTTCAATTTTTATATCATTCATGAGATATGCATGGATAGAATGGGGAGTGAATCTGTTACAATAATATAAGTCTATAATTAGGATTGAACTTGGTAGATTAATATAGGGCTGGGACGAGGAGTGAAATTTTTTCAATAAATGAATTTTTACACTATCTTGACCCTTGTATTGAGGCTTAAGGAAAATAAAAATTATTTTCTATGATTAATAGTGTTAAAAATGTTCATGTCTTATGCCAATGTTATTCTATAAAGTATTGTGTTTATTATTAACTTATTATTCATGTCTAATCAACATTCAATATTTATTTCATGACTCGTTATTTTGATTTTTCATATGTATGGTATGGACAAAAAAATTTATTCTTATGTTCTCATAATATTATGTTCATGTTATGATTAATCATATCAATTTCATTCCCTTACTGATCATTTATGATCAACCTTTCTTATGTTTTCATTCCATAGGTTATGAAGAAATTTATTTTGTATGATGTTTTATAGAAGGGTTCCAGTTATGAATAACATAATGGTAGATGATGAAGTTCACCTATAGACCATTTTTTACATTTATTTGTTTACATGGGCACTAAACTAGTATGGTATTTGATCATGTGTCTGTTTAACTTAATATGTTTTCCCTAAAAATGATTTATTATCAATGTATATTATGTTTTTCTTTCTTTAGTTGTTATCAGAGAATTGGTTTAGTTAAACTATGGTAACTAGAAAAAGAAAAACATACTGAGATCCTTATAGACTTGTCTTAGGAGAATTATAAGGATAATAAAAACTATATTAAAATGTTAGGTAATCCTAGTAAATTATAGAGGAAGTGATATCCAAGAAACAACATCCATGTCTTGATACTACTTATAGATGTGGATATGGAATATATGTACATTGGGTTAACAATCCCATAAAAAATGTATTGATCTAGACTGGACTAGGATATGGTGCATGAAAACATGACTTACTAAATACTTTTTTTCACTATTCAAGGGAATATTCTTTGGTAATTCAAAAAATATTTAAAATTCATAATTTTCGATTGAAATATATGAATATTATAATTGACCATTAACAAAACTATGGTTTCATAGATTAAAAAATAATTATTTATGATTGAAACATAGTATGAGTGATTTTGAATGATTATGTGGTTTCCCACTATGATTATTATTTCTTGAACTATGATTTTTGGCTTTAGTCAACTGATGGAAGGTGAATAAACTACATTTATGTTGAGTGTGAAGTACAAATAAATCATTTTCCTCTTGAGAATCAAATTATTATAGGAGATGGAATTAAAAAATTTGTAACTATGCTCACAATGTTTTCTTAAGATATGATTCATACATGACTTTCATATGAACAAATCAGAAAAATAATATTTGGTTGATCCCTTCTAGAGGAAATTACCACTTTCATTCAGTGGGTCTTCTGTTCTGATAAAAAATAAATAATAAAGCATCACCAATAAAAGATATTTTATTTTATTAAATATTCAGAACAGGAAAATTCCATTTTTAATATCATCTATTTGGAAGGTTAATAATATCAATGGGGGACTGTTATCAATAATATGAGGCAATATGATGAAATTAAATTCATATATTGCGATGAGTTCAAGAACACATTTTTTAATATGTATGTTATTAATATTTTTTATAAGATGATGGAGAATGAGTTTCTTGAGTTAATGGAAAAGTATGATGAATCTGTTTTAACCTATGAGTTTAATGTTATAATAAATTCAAGGTATGATTCTAGTATTATTACCAAACCAAAAAGTATTGTTGATCAACTCTTCAGTGGCTTAAAACCATATATTCGATGAGAATTGACCATAAGAGACTTCATGATCTATGAATAGAGTTTGATATGGGATATCATGGTTGAAATATAGGATAGAGTTATATATCAATCTCATTGTTTTTTTATGAAAATAAATATGGAGATTAATGTAAAATCATAAAACCTTAAAGAGGAAGATGAGATTTCTATTATGAAAAAAGTTTGAGAAGAAGCATGGAGGAAATTATTTTAGGGAGAAAATTAAATGTTTTTAGTATAGAAGTAAAGGTCATCGGGAAATGGATTGTTGAGGTTATAGGAAGAAGTTAGACATTAATGGAAATAATATATATATATATATATATATAATGAACCTCCCACACTTCAGTTATTCAGGTTTATGGAGAATGGGAATTATTCAAAACAATACTCAAACATTATAGTTAATGATGATGATCGATGTCAGCAACCTCCTAAATTGACGGAAAAGTGTAAATCTCTTGTTATCACTTTTTTTAATTAGAGGTGAGATAATGATGTGGTGCAAGGTACACTTAACAACCTCTCTATAACTGGTAAAATTTGATTTGAATATTTCTATAGATATTATTTCATATCTAAATAATTAAATATGGTTATAAAGATGCATATGAAATGACTATATATATATTTATTAGTGAAATCCTCTAATTGTTTGATGATCACATCTCAATTTTATGATTCCTCACTTGTTGAAATTTGTGTGAATGTGATCCATGAAAATAATTTCATTCTTCTTCTAGTTAAATTTTATGTCATAATAGGCATGTACTAGGTTTCCCTAAAAACCCCCCAAATTATTTATAACGGAAGGTAATTCAAGTTTGATATTCCATAAAAAACATATTAATAGTAATCACTGTGACACTACAACAAATTAATGGATTAGAGGTTGGATTTAGGCTATTTACTAGACCGTCACAAAAAAATGTAAACTTATTTTTCTATGATTTTTATAAATTGCATCTCAATATTATGTTTTTATTAAAAACACACCATTTTCATTGTACCCCACCCTTCTACCCCAATCCTTCTCCCCCGATCTCCCCCCCCCCCCCGACCCCGAACCCAAGAACCACTCTCACATTGTTGGTGCATAGGTATCCTCTGAACTCTCCAATTCTCTCCAAACAACTCCCCCAAACATTCTCCACTTAGATACCCCGACCCTATGACCCCATACCCTAGAAACAGAGTTATTTCCCCTCAACGACACTTGAAAATCTATCGATCTATTTGATTATATTCCCTCAATCCCATTCTTGTGCTATGGTTACAACCCCCCAACCTATCTCCCTCACCCAAGTCATCATCCTCACTCGAGCCCTCTCCATGTCATTGCCTTCTCCCGATCCCACACTGATGTTCAGCTCATATAGGTTTAATTCCTCTATTAATTTTCATTTAGATATTTTCTATTCAATTTTTATCTCTATTTTAATTACTGTAATTTTTAATTAACTACAAATTTTGTTCTAAATTAGATCACCATGTTCTCTAATTTTTGTTTTTATGTATTAGTGATTGGATTAATTTTTATGGTGTTAGATTATATCATAGTTGTATATACCTATAAAAATTTATATGATTTTTTTCAGGTTTTGAAAAAAAATTGGATTTTTGGAGAATTATATTGTGGGTGATATAGTTGTACTAATATTTTATGTTTTTTTGTTTTATAAAACACTTTTGTATGATTTCAAACCATCTTAATGGCCCTTTAGGGATACTATGATTCACCAAATGAAATGGTATAGATGGTTTTATGGTTATTACCCTTGATGGAATATCGTTAACCCTTTCGAAGATCAAGTGAAAGTGATAATTTGTACGACTTTTAAAGGGTGTGGGGATTTATAGGGTGATAAACATTATAATGAAATGGGATATTATTTTTACATGACTGGTTCAAATTGATCTATTTTCACTATATTTTCCGTAAATGGGGTTGTATAGGTTACACAGTCATCACTTGTTTTACAAAAGACCAACTTAGTAATTTTCAAGAATTCAAATAAAATTGGAAACACACAATCTCTATTTAACATGGGTAATATTTTTTAAATGAAGTTTATTTTTTATTGTTTATTTATTAACCTCTTATTTAATCCAAATTCATTATAAATCATTATTTTTTATATAATCATTAACATTGATTTTTATTCATAAAAGATATGAAATATAATTTAATTAATTAATATTTTATTTCTATTTCCAATTTTTATGTTATAATAATAATATCAATCAATTAATGGTATCATTAATTTAAATGAATATTTTCAAGAAATTATGATTTTGTTATTTGGAATATTTGGACCAAGGTGTGGTTTGATCCATAAATACTATTTATAATGTCTGTTTTTCCAAAAAACCAATATAAAATTAAAATATTGATTATTATTGTTTTTTTAGAAATAGATACAATATTTATCAATTTTGGGAAACTAATCATAAGCCAACATCCCTTTAATTCCCAACAATTATTTATTAATTCAATTAATTTACATATTCATTAAATCATGAATCTATTTAATTACAACTAATTCCACATCACATGATTTTAACATTATCTTTTTTCAAACATAGTAATACTTATGTGTTTTAATTTTTTTAATAATGTGTATAATATTGTAATATATATATAGATAGTAGCTAGATCACATTATCGATGAAAAAAATTCATTATGAGAAGGGTTTTGAGGAGGTTGTATATCGAAAAATTTTCAACTAATCCATTGATTATAGAATAAGATCACCATTTAAAAATTATTAATTTAGAAGTTGGTTGATGATATATGAGGTTTAGGAGCACTTAAAATTTTACCAGTGCCCTACTCTATATTTTTATTGGATTTGGAATACATAATTGAATGTAACAGAAAGATTGAGATTTGATGTCAACCGATAGAATGATATCCCAAATTCATAAACAATGGATAATGAAATTAAAAAGGCATATAAATGATTCATTTTTCATTTCAAGACAGAAACATCAACATCAAAACACTTATAAAAACATAATTGAGGGTTATATAAATAGAAAGATGACAAGTAATGTTTTCTTGCTATATGAAAACCATATCCATATAGTACATATCATTGGATCCTCCACTTGATTCATTATATACTGATGTGTGAGAGAACATCATATAGAATAAAAATGTGCCTCATGGTTTAGATGAAAATGGAAAATAAAAGTTTTGTATTGGATATTTCTAATATTCAAAACATTATTTTTTGTTAAAGTGGTACCACATCCAATGCCTTTGTGTAATTACAAATAATGTGATGTCCATGATTTTGAAATTTTTTAATAATGTATTTTCTGACGTAATGATACCCGATCCTTTTTATGATATTAAAAAAATTGTTAATAGGCTTCGAATGAAATATACAAAAAATAAATGCACATCCAAATGATTATATGCATTATTGGTGAGAGAATTCATGAATACATGATGGAAAAAAATATTATTCCTCTAGATTGAAGAATATGCGTGATGTTGGATATATAAATTAGTATGATACTAAGGAAATAAAGAAAAGGAACACACATGAAATGGTTTTGCATTACATTACATTATATCCAGGATTGCAACGATTACTCATGTCATCAAAAAAATCAAGGAAATGAATTGGAATTCAATAGATAATAATAATGATGGGTTAATGCATCATCCATGAGATTTAAAATTGTTGAAATCATTTCATTAATTGCCTCCATATTTCTCATCTGATCCTAGGAATGTGTGATTTGGAATGGTCATCAATGGATTCAACCCATTTGGGACTTTGAACACCAGTTATAACATTTAATGGTTGTTTTGATCCTTACTATATTCCAATGGCGATGTTTATACAACAAAAATATTTTATCATTTTTAAGATTTTTATTGAAATAATATGCCTATAAATGTTATTTATGTATACATTCATCCTCCAATTGAAAAATTATAAATGTTTTGGTGAAATTTTGTTGAGACATATGAATGATCGTATAGAAAAATTTTCAAAATTAATGTTTGTTGTAATGTGGACAAGTAGTGACATCCCTAAACATGATAATTTGTTTAGTTAGAACACTCGCATGTATTAGTCTTGTCTTATTTGTGACATTGATTTTGATCCTAAATGACTACCTTTCATTAAAAATGGAAATTCTTACGTCATCAATTATTTCATGATGCATCTCATTGATTTCGATTGAAGAAGAAAAAAAACAATGGTTAATTGATTGTATACCCCCTCATAAGTTGTTGAAAGGTTATGTAATATTGGATCAACATGTAAATTTTGAAACAAAATTTTAGAAGGTGCATTATTTAATTGATAATGGAAAATATGTTTTAATTTCATCATTAAGTGAAATCAAAACACAACAATGGATGAATAAAAGTATATTCTTCAAACATCTATATTAGTAATTTATTATATTGTGGAATAGTATTGTCGTTATTAATATTGAGAACAATATTTGAAAAATATGATCATAACATTTCTTAATGAGCAAGTTAAATTGAAATCCCATCCCAATAATTCTAAATACATAGAAAAAATAAACACAATTCATAATCATTGGTTAGATGATAATGGAATTTAGGCTACAAAACTTTTCTCAATGAAAAATATTGATAAAGATTAATTCAATTGAATTATAAAACTTATGAAGTTATCTTATGGGTATTCCATTAACATCTCAAGGTGTTTTTATATAAATTATCATAGGTTACATAGATTTAATAGTCACGATTCACATATTTTTTAATGTATTTAATTCCATTTTTATTTCATACATTATAACCTAAAAAGGTTATCGTGGTTGTACTACAAATTTTAAAATTCTTCAGTAAAATATATGAGAAATATCTACACGAATTTGATCGTGAAAACCTTCATGAGATATTTTTATTGAAACTTTGTGCAATTAAGATGATATTTCATTTATTTTTTTTACAGTCATGATATTTTTAAATGTGTATTTGGTCAAGGAAGATAAATTTTGTGGCCCCATTCATAATCGATTGTTGTTTCTAATTAAAATGTAATTTATTTATAGTTTTTCTCCTTAAGTAAATAATATTTTTCACTTCATTAAATATGAAATTATATTTTTATATTTTACTTCATTAATATCTTGGACATTTGAAATCATATGTGAAAAATAAATTTCAACATGAAGCCTCCATTTCTAAAGGATTTTTGGTAGAGGAGTTTCTTAACTTTATTTCTAGGTACAGGGATGATATTTAGAAAATATTCAGTCAAATTGTATATGTTGATGACACATCGATTCAATCATAACTTAATGGGAAATCAAAAATAGTTCCTGTTATTGGTCGATCAATTAAGATGAGTTCAAATGTTTTACTAATAATAATGGAATTATTAAAACCATATAGATATGTAAAAATGAATAGTGAAATATCATATTCATGTATTTACTATTTTAAGATAGAAAAAAGGATATGAATGAGATTCCAGATATTAAATGAGATTGATATAACAAAAGGTTTTAATAAATAGGTTGTAGAATGGAGTTTACGACATGTGTGTTAATAAATATTTCAATCAATATAGATATTAGGATAAAAAATATATTTTCTATATATAATAATGTTTATTACATTTTTGAGAGAGTGAATACTGATAGTCAAGATTATTTTTAAGAATTTATTAATTTTCATACTCGAGGTCCTCTAAAATAGGAAGGAATGTTCAACACATACAATGTAAATGGATTTATATTTTGTTTAGTTGATCGAGAAAAGGTTTTGAAAACACTAAATTTTCATAAATTTATATTTTCTACAGTGGGATAATCTGGAATGCTAACTAATATTATAAAATTAAACTATCATGGGAATCTTTCATTTCTTTTAATCAAATGAAATTTGAAAGATATTATCAGGACTATCAAAATTGATTCCTTGAAATTTTATTTTATGATATCATTCACTTGATGGATGTTAATGACAATGAATTATGTGATCTATATACAGTCTCACCATAATAGAAAATGATATATTTTTTGGGATGATTTCATTGATGAAAGGTGTGTTGTAGTTTCTTAGAACAACAAAAAAATACTTGTATGATATGGGTAATTTTGTGGAAGATTAAAACTACAAAATTGAATCTCATAAACATAAATAAGCTTTCATATTTTTCCCTCATTAAGTTGAAAATATTAGTCTTTAGATGGTGTATGATGTGGATTATATAATGATGGAGCATGGAGATGACATAATTAATTAAAAAAATGATTTAATGTTGAATCATACACTAATTTATAATACACTTATATTATTTGTGTTGTCATTCATTATCATAGTTATGTATATTTCATTAATTATCGTTCATGTGTTTTGTTTTTTGTTTTTTATATATATTAATTTCAAGAAATAAATGTTTAAAAGTAAATTTTATTTGATTAAATTATAACATTTACAAGGAGGAAGTTTTTTACTGATCTTAGTCGACTCTCGGTCAACATTCCCTCAACCATAGTAATAGATGATGACCCATTGGTTCCCACCCTATAGCCTCTAAGACACCCTACATTTTAAAATACACCAATTTCCACAACCTCCATTTGGAAAACTTTTGGCACACCCTCCATTATCATCTCCTCAGTAGCCTAACCAATGCATCCCCATTAAGTAGGATCAGTAGCAAGGGTGTAGTTCGTCACTCCTATTTCATTATGAGGATATTAGTGGGTGATAGTTACATGTACAAATTTTTATATGACTAAAGTTATTGCACTATTTTATACTTATAATTTTTTTGACTAATGGATGGAAAAAACAATAGTAGAGAGAGAAATATGAAAAGTTCATATGTCTGGAATCGGAAAAAATTAAATACAATTGTACCATTTTATAGTTATGGGGTCCCTACTGATGATGTCATAGGATTATTTTTTCAGTCACTAGGCCAACTGGTAGTAGATCCAGTTATTTGTTTGATACACATATTTATTGAAGGAATATTCCTCAATATTAGAAATATGAAATATTTGATTCAATGATAAAGGTAATTTTAATAATTTATGGTGTAATTGAATTTCATTATGTTATTATATATACATATTTTAAAAATGAATCTCCTTATACAGGTTTTTTTTCAATTTACCATTACTGATCCTATTGCATGAAACTATACATTGTCAAATTTGGGTATGAAATAAATGTATTTTATATATATATTGTGGAACGAATTCAATGATAGGTAATTAAGCACCCAAAAAATGTATAATACGGTACCCAATAGGGTGATAAGAGGGAAATGGATGGATTTTGTTGATAGCCATCATCTTGAGAAGAATGTGGTATTTTAATATATTTTATTATATTAGTCTATTTATATATATATATATGAAAATTATGTGGAGATGAAATTTAATACATTATTATTAAATATCATGTCAAATATTTTAGGATGTTTTATGGTTTAATTCAATGAGTCGAGCTACGAAAATCACCCCTCACTCTTCTAGGTCAATGAGTTTTTCGAAAAACTGGTCCACTATAGTATTCATTTCATTAGTTTAAATATTTATCAATTAATAAAATATATTTAATAAATTATTTTTTTATTTGTTTAAGATAGTTTCAAAGTTTAGGTCACTAGGTCTCTCAAACTGAATTATGGTTGGATGTTCATAAAAAAAACCAATTTGAGGTTTGTTAAGGATACTTCCAATGAAGATGGTGTCTTAATTTATCATTCATTGTAATAAATTATTGTAATTTTTCACTATGTTAATTTTTACATTATAAAAAATTACTGATATTTGATTTATAGGTAAAAATTAAGGAATAGTGGGATGTTAATACCATCCAATCCATATCAGTTTTTTAGGATAACATAGTTGATAAAGTCCATTGTAAAGAGAATCATGGCCGACTTTTGGGATTGTTTGGGGACCATTACCATATGACATCATTGGTAGGTCATCAGGGATTGCAGCTTCATCAACTACTAGTTGTATTTTCTCAATAACTTATGATTCAATGAGAGATTTCTATAATATTAAAATCACATTAAAATAATAGGGGGATCACATATCTATTTTACTAAACGTATTGATTGATTTATACCTGAAGACGACCGGATTTGTCACCAGTTATATTGAAATGATGGCTGGTGTTAATAGGTAAAATACCACAACATCAAAATCATTTATTTTTTTAAAATTATTGGTTTCATGTATAAATATAAATATAAAACACTATGTAAATTTAAATTTAATTTTATTTTTGATGCTGATGGTGGGAAGTGGTGGACGATATGGAGAGGGTGGTGAGAATATTTCAATGGGTAGAGATTAGGGGACTCTTTGATCTCACCACCCAATATAGAAACGGAGTTTTTTTCATGTATCAATTATAACAGATATTATTAACATGTAATTTTCATTATTTACCCCGTTATATTATCATATTTGTATGACTATGATCAGGGTTGGTTATTTAATAAGCATTGACCAATTTATATCACTATATTTTTGTAAGTGTATGGTGGAATATTAATTTACTAATCCCTAGAATGGATAAATTAAATGTTATACATGTACTTGGTTTTATTATAATTATGAATCCACTTATGAAATTTCAAATTAAAAATTAAAAACAATTGTCCCCAATGACTTATTATTTACATCTTATTTAACAGATCCTTAGTATAAAAATACCATTTTTTCACATTAATTGTAAAATTGGAATAAAAATGGATTTTTTTCTTTTTAAATGGTTTCATTAAAATATGATTATAACAATGAAATAAAATAAATTTTCCACAATAGATTTTAATTTACAATTCATTTATCTATACCTTTGTTTGGAATGTTCTGGTTTGTGTAAAATTGGAAGGGGAAAATTTTATGAACCCTATATATGTATGATATAGACCAAGTGGGTGTTAGGTGTTACCATATGTGGGGTTGTTGGGCCTAAGAGACCATACAATTTATATGATATCCCATGAGAATATAAAACCAAAATGTGATGGGTCTTACAGTGTCTCATGGTTTATGGGTGACCCTTGAATGGGTAGGATGAGTTAGATTATGATTATGAATGAGATATTGTAAAGGATCATTAATATGTTGGGTGAAATGGGATCTTGGAATGGAGTTGAGTATCATATTGTGTATAATACCCCATATGAGATATACCTAATGGAGATTTATTAGATCATATTTGAGGTTCATGTGAACAAGAAAACCTTAAACATGGGTATGATGTAAGGAATGTCTAAATTACTACTACACTGTAATGGAAAGCATCTATGATTTAGCAGAGAGTATAGTTTTCAAGGGAAAGAACCATTAGGTTACAAACCCTATTGACATAGGAAGTTACTTTAATAATGTTGTGGGAGAATTAATAAAATCTAATTAGACTTTCGAATGACAAATATTTCATTAGGGGCCATATGAATGGTTTGATCTTGGTGAGAATCCTAAAATTTTGAAAATAACTGAATGTTATCAGCGGTTATTGATTCTAGAATACGAGAGGCATGGATAGTGTCTCAGATATATGAACTGAGTTTTAATGAAACATATCTCATCATTGTTTGTGATATGTATTTGTGATTAGTCTATATAAGATAATAAATCATTATATCATTGGTGGAATCATCATATGTAAGAAATTAACATTGACGCAACATTGACTTCTAGTTTTTGGTTGGTGCAGTAATGGATTGGATGCCTATGATAATTAAATAAAAATGAATCCACATGTGTGAGTCATAAAATGATGTGGGATTAATGATAGGATTAAGGGTTTCATGACATGAGGCTCTACGATGAGAATTGTGATGTTCTGGGAGTGGAAATAAGAATGTTCTTTGATCGAGGGTGAATACATAAAATATATTATTTTTGAATGTAGATGGAATCATAAAGGGTTTACATTATTAATATGGAAGAGTATATCAGGAGGATCAAAACATGTGTATAAACATCAAGACGCATATGGCTATGTCATATGATATCGGTAAGAGATTATATATATGGTTTTGAGAACACCATAATTCATTTAAAGGGTCTACCTTGTAATTTCTAAATTGTTAAGGAAATTCATAAACATTGATAGTTATGATATAGTTATGCATGAATTAAAAAATTAATGTTCATATATTTATTAATGGTGTTAAATTTCATTAGGTGAAGTATTTTATGTGTTGTTTCTATTGTGCATTGTTTGTTTGTTATATTCCATCGTTGAGTGTTATTATGGGGCTACAGATTTTACAACTACATTTTTTTTAAGATCAAAATTTTGTGGCTATTTAAACATCTAATAAATATTAGCTATTATTTTATATCACTGTTTTAAAAATATAATATTTAAATACATTATTATTAATCATGGATATTTGAATTTAGTTGTTGTTTTTTGACAAAAATTATAAATATTATTTTTCAAGGGTTTAAACTTCCACTAAATCCCTGACCTTTTTTGGCCGGAAAATTACCAATAAATATACATTTTATGATGGTTATTATAAATATTAACTAAAATAATAAAACCATCGCATGTTAGATTCTGACACCAACTTTAGTGATTGTTTTTCGAAACATTGGTAGAAACATCTGGCAGCAGTTTAAACCATCACCAAGACAAAAAAACTATAGCAAACCTGCGATTTTATTAAATTGAAACAATAAGTATGATATTTATATGGATAGCACATCCAATGTATGGCTATTAATTACCATTCTCAAGGGTTGTTTATGTCATATAGTTGGGGTTAAAATTTACACCAATAATACACAAATTTGTTGGGAATATTAGGATCTATTTTAGGTAGAGTTGACTAGTTTTCCAACCCAACATGATGTTGAGTTCTCAATAGAAATAATACATATATGAACAAAAATTTAAAATAATACCTATAAAAAGGCCTTAATTGAGTAGTAAAAATTGAAGAAGAGTCTCTAATAAAACCTTCAAAATGGATTCATTCATCTAATTATGTCACCTTGGGGTGAAAATATTTTATTTTAAAAAATAATGATGGATCAATGCTAATAAATATTAACAATCAAATGTTGAACTATATCATGATAAAAAACAAATGGCATATTCCTCTTATTAATGAATTGTTTGATCAAATGTGTAGATCTCAATACATTTTTTAGTTTGAACTTCAATATGTTGACCCTAAATTGAGGTTTTAGAAGGAGGATATTCCCATGATGGAAATTTATTCAAGTCATGAAAACTATGAATATATATAGTGATGCAATTCGATATTATTGGTTCCTATCCTATAATCTTGGATTTAATTAATATATTATTTTAGTGATTAACATGATCAATTTGTGGTAGTATTTATAGATGATATTATTATATATTCCAAGAGAATGAAAATTAATATCTCTTTATAATTTTAATAAAAACCATATAGATGGAGAAAATATATGATTTTTTTTAATTTTCACTGAAAATGTTTCATTTTCGGCCATATAATCTCAATATATGTTATATTAGTTGATCCAAAAAAAGCCTGAGGCTATTGAATATTGGATAAGACCTACCTCAGTGATTTATATATACAGTTTTCTTAGTTTAGATATATATTTGTGATGCTTTTTGGAGAATTTACCACAACGATATAATATAATTACAATGTTAACTCAAATGGGGGGAAAAGATCCCATAGACAAATGAATGTGATAAAATTATCCTGGAACTAAAGAGAAGATTTGTAATAATTATTTATCTTAGATTACATTATAGTGGAGAAGTGTTTTTAATATATAGAGATGCAACATAAAATTGATTGGGATCTGTTATTATGTTGGATGATAGTTTTATAGAATATTCCTCATGAAAATTGATGATTCATGGGAAAAATTACCCAACCCCTGATTTTGAGTCAACTGTCGAAATATTTTCATGTACGATATGAAGGAAATATCATTTCAGAGAAATATGTGACATATATACCAATCATAAATTTGTAAAGAATTTATTAACATTGCTGGGGATTAACATTCACTAAATATGTTTGGATCTGATTAAATGTTTTTGAGTACTCAATACATTACCACCAATAGAAAGTGAATATAGTGGATGATTCTTTGAGTTGAATGATTCATGCTAGCTTATCCATGATGAGTATTACAAAGGATCCAATATTTCTGTATTTGAAAATGGTAGATCTAGATATCCTAATGGAAGGGAAAAATCCTATCATTCATAACTAAATGTTCAACCATCTATCCATGTAAGGTTTAGAGAGGTTTATAAGGAAGATGCAGAGATAAAAAAGAATGTTTGAAATGTTCCTGATTTTAACCACGATCGTGATGGAATTATAATGTTCAGGAACCTTGTATGTGTATTGTCTATAATAGATATAAAAAATGGGTTATTATAATAAGATCAAATTTATTCATTCTATATTCATTCATGAAGTATGATGATGGAATGTGATTTTATTGAAAAGAAATTGTGGGATGGAATGAAGATAGATATTACAAAGTTTGTATGTTGGTTCTTAGAATGCATGTATGTTAAGGATAAAATAAAAAATTATTAGGGTATGTTACTTCCATTAACCATAAAAAATGGAAATGGTAGGACATCATCATGGATTTTTTCATTGAACTCTCAAAAACATATAAACGAAATAATTATATATGGGTTTTATTCGATCCCCTTATTAACTAAAAACACCTCATCACTACAAATGAATACTACTCTCTAGATGTACTTACATGGATGTAAATTAAGGAATTGGTATGATTTCATGTTGTACCACATTCAATATTATCAAATTAGGATATTAGGTTTACCTAAGTATTTTGGAAAATTCATTATAAATTCCTTGTTATAGAATTATATTCTAGATCTAATTATCATCCTATTATGGATGGTCAATAAAAAATAATAATTCAACCCACTAAGGATATGTTGAGATCCTATTAATTTGATTTCCAAGGTTTTTGGGATCAAAAAAGTAATCTAGTTGATTTTTTATACAATATTATCTCTAAATCTATAATTTAGATGTCATTATTTGAATCCCTATATAGATTTAAATGAAGATTTCCAACATTATGGATGGTGGTTTTACAAAGAAATCTTTTTACAGTTGAGATAACTAAAGAAATGTTTGAGACTATTAAATCTATTCAGATGAATATCAATGATTCTTAGAGTCATTTGAAAAGTTATATTGATAAATTTATGCATGATATATAATTTGAAGTTGGTGAGAGGTGTTTCTAAGAATGTCTCCATAGAATATGGATGTCATATATAGGGAGAAAGGTAAATTAATCCCTATGTATATTGGTACCTTTGAAATTCATGATCATATCAGGATAGTAGCCTGTCGTATAGGACTTCCCCAAATCTTCTCTCAAGTCCATTATGTACACCGTTTATATCTCCTGAAAAAGTATATACCTAATACTTCACATGTAATAAACTCAAAGGCCATAACACTAGAGTAAGATCATTCTTATGAGGAACAATTGATTGTGATTCTGGATCATATTCAAAACGTTCTAAGAAATAATACAACTCACCTAGTAAAATTTTTATGGGGAATCCACCAGTTTTAAGAGTCAACATAGTAGATTGAGTGTATAATGATTAAAATGTAGCCTTATTTATTTATATCAGAGTTACAAATTTTGATGGTGAAATTCATTTTAAGGGGTGTGGGGAGAATTTAACACATGGAGTTTTTATAAACATCATTTTGAAGAAATAAAACTTATTTTATGTCTTGAATTTCATGAAAAAAACTGTTAACAATTTTTTATATTAAAAATCATGTTTTGTTAACAGTACACACAATACCAACTTAGCTTACATTACAAGAAAAACATAATTTCAACCAAAAAAAGTTATATTATTATTAAAGTAATTTAAATGAAAATATTATAAAGTAGATGTTAATATTTGTAATTTGAATATTAATAATTTTTTTCAAATATAATTTTTGTATATAAAGAAGACATTTTGGTAATAAAATACATAATTTTAGGTTAATTCAATATATGTTTTGAAATTAACTTTTCCTCAAATGAACCCATTTTTATTTCCGTATGTGAACAATAATAAAATTTATTTTTTACACCTATAGATATTTAATTTGAAAAAATATACTATATTTATTAATTCAAAATGTAAAAATTAAATTTGTTGAATTTTTGGGGTTTTACTGAAATATTTCATTTTAGGATGAATAGTGAAAAACTAAATTTTAAATGAAAATGACATTTTCGTTTAATTTATTTATAATTATAAATCATGTTTTATATTTTTTAAAGTATAATTTTTTAATTTATACATATATAAAAAAATTATTTCATTTAAATCAATATCACGTAGAAATTTAATATAAAAAAAATTAAAGTTGTTAATATTTTTTGCATTGAAATCCTAGGGTTTCCTATCATCTACAAGAATAATTTTAAATTATTTTATACCATTTATGTGAACTAAATGTAGAAAAAATGGATTTCATATTTTTAATCACAATAATAAATAATATTTAATAATCCCAAATTAATTTTTTTACAAAGAGATTATTGAAAATAGTTAAAATTAATCAAAATGATTATGAGTAAACCTGTTTTCTAATGGAATAAATATTATGATATACAAAAAATGACCTATAAAATTGTAAAACAACTATTTTTTTCATATTTAAGCCTTAATAAATCAATTATTTAATTTTTTAAAATATTTAAGCATTTGGTTTTTAAAAAATTTGGGTACACCGAACATTATTTTAAAAAAATCCATGTCTTTCCTCTCCCTCACATATAAAAGTCCACACCCATCCTATTTACTTCACAACATAAATATAATTTTTTTTATTTATTAACTACCAAAATCAAGTTTCCACAAAAATACATCCTTTCCAAAACACTTAATTTGAGCAGAATTCCTTCCATGGATGGCCTTTAGAGAACACCAAATAGAGATACGCAAATAAGAGGTAGTTTTCATCAACAAACACTTTTCTATTTATTTCCAATACCCAAAGATTTTTTTTTTCTCCCTAAATATATTATAAATTTTTTCATGTTTTATTTAATGGATTTCACCGACAACCACAAACACATTCATCAAATTGGTTATGAAATCATTCATCGTGGGTACGGTGGACTACCACCTCACGAACTGAAGTCATTTTTTCTCCATCACTACCTATCAAGAGTTGGATAAATGGTAGGAAATTTTTTTTTTATATTATAATTATTATATTTATGAATATATAATGATTATTTAATTATTATATCATAAATACCTTCATGATGTCAATTTTTATGACTATGGTAACATCATTCATGTGTACGAAGGACTATAGACTCACGAAGAGATATAATTCATTCATTCATAACATGGAATATATTAAGGTTTAATTTAATGATAATATTTGACACTCATAACATAAAATTATTTTTTAATGATAATATATCTTATATATTTATTTATTTCAATCTGACAACAAAATGGAAATTGCGTTCATGCATATATAAAGTCTACTGTGTCCATGAATGGTGTATTTCATTACATATTGATTTATTTTATAGATTATTGGAAATACATATACACATAATATATTTTATATTTATATAAATTTAATAATTATTGATATTATTAAATCATTAGTAAATTAAAATCACTAAAAATATAACAAATCAAAAGAGATACAAAAAAACTTATTCATACACAAAATGTAACATTATAATGGAAGTGTTAATAAACCTATAGTAAAAGTCATAATAAAATAATATATAGCATCAAATAAATTTTAATGGTTCTATAAATTATGTATAATAAACTTATATTTATTATAAATTATTACATAATGAGTACAATATATGTCCAAACTTAAGGTAAGGTATTTCAATGTCACTTTTTTCTTTTATAAGAGACATGGTATATTCACATTCTATTTATTCTATATTCTATATATACTCACCATGAATGTATTTTATGATTCATAGAAACATAATTATTATTTTTATATATACATTTAATGATCTCTCTTTCATGGGGTTATGGTTTCCATGATACCAAAATCTTAAGGTAATCTTGTATCAATTTTCCTTCATTTAGACAGAAGTTATGTTATGAAATTATATTCTTTTAAGTGGTGTATATATTTTAACAAAGACATATTATATCATGAATATCCTTCCTTTAATTACATTTTTAGACCAATTTATGGTTATAAATTTATGGGGAGTATGATTTAATGTTACCAATGTGTTAAAATTTTATTTATATAATCTCATAATTTATCATGACTTTTCATGATTATGCTTCCACTGATAAGTTATTTTGATCAATATCTCATGAAATATCCTACATTTTTTTATAAAATTGGGTTTCATGGTATTATAATTAAATTTTACTATTTTCAACTCTTTGGTACATAAAATATTTAAGAAAACGTTTGAAAGAAAATTCAACATTATTTCTCTCATTGGTCGAAAATCTATTTACATCCAAAACCTTATTTTCCAAAAATGTTTTCAATTTTTTTAATTCTAATTAAATAAAATTTTAATGTAATATTATATGTAAATTTTTTAAATATTTAAAAATTCTATTAAAGGATTTTAAAATCATCCTCTATTATTTTCAATGGATATTTTCAATGAAAATGGTTTTAAAAATGATTTCTGATTTTAGATGTTTTTTTCGAAGAGTAAAGGATATTTTCATTAAGAAAATTTTAAAATGACCCTTTCAAAATTATTTTACATATACGATGAAATTCAATTGTTTTAATTATTAATTAATACAGATTATATTCATGGGTACAATATTTATATAAATGATTTATGTTTTGATTGAATGATGTTTATGAAACCATTTATATTCAACAAGTTATATGATTATGAAAGTCACCACTTCTAATGGATTATTCTTTGATGAAATGATTATAAAACCTCGATATATTCAATAGGTTTTGATATAATGAATTTTGAATGATACCCATTTCATTATATGGGTTATGATATCATTAATGTTTATGATATTGTGGAACATATATCTTTTATTTCATTATGATATGGGTGGGATCTATATATTCCACCAATGCATTGGGTAATGACTTATATATATCATGAGATATACATGGATAAAATCAGGGGTGTAATTTGTACTCGATTACATGGATGAAACGTTGATTAAACATGGTATAGTAATACATGGCTAGAATAAAGTGTAAACAGAGTACAATGAAGGACCTTATCCACTATGATAAATATGGCAGTGATCCTTGAACTATATGGGAATGATTTAGTATTCTTATATGTATGCGAAAAATTCTTGTCTTATGTGAATGTTATTATCCCATAGCACATGCTCATTGATTCACATATGATTATTTCCTTGTGAACATATAATATTTATTCCATTAAGTATGAATGTGATCATTGATATGAAGGGTCTGGTTTTCAAATGTCATGATCATGTTACCAAACCCTTAGGTTCATGTTAAACTTTTTTATCTCCCTTATTTATAGTTATTGGGAATCGATTCTCACCCTTTATTATGTTTTTATTCCCTAGTTTTGGAATATATGTATTATTTATGAAAATTATTTGAAGGGTGATTGTTATAATTAATGGAGTGGGAGGTGATGTAGTTCACATTCAGAGTAATTTATAAGTTTCCATGATTCAAAATGAACTAATATAATTCGGTGTTTGTGCATGTGGTTGTGTAATTTTATAAATATTATACAAAAAATGATGTAATTATAAATTAGGTTACGAATGGGTTTCTATAATTATGGTTTCAGACTGTATTATTTAAGTACAGTGATGGGGTGGCCTACTAAGTTGTACTATACCCCTCGTGGGAATCTACTTGGTAACTAATAAAATTTTATGGATATGTTTTTGTATAAGTTAATGTTCCCTATAATGAATGATTTATTTCATTCAATGATAGTGATAGGCGATGAGACTTTAGATATAGATCAAACAACTTTTTATTCTTGATGTTCTATGTATTTCTCATTATTACACTTTTGTAACCATTGTATACGAATGTTGTTATGAATGAATATTTACTTTTACAGCATCACTTTTTGATATTGACTAGTTTATGATTAGTTCTTGGTTATTTCATTTTGCGTGTTCTATATTAATGTGATGTATGTTATCTCCATTTTAATGTGTTATTTTTTACTCTAACTAGTGGTTATATTCTCCCCTTGGTGTCATATCGGGACCCCACCATCAGTTGGTATCCTCTAACGTATGGGGTCACACACTTGAGTTTTTATGACTTTCCACTCATCAAAGCAGTGATCACTAGTCAGGGTAGAAAGATATTGGAAAGTGGTATCAAACACCCTATTTATATTTTTTATATATTTGTTGTGGTTAATGGTAGACTAAAAGTTTTTTTTGGTTTTTTAATGATCTTGTTCCATGGTTTATTTATACCACTTATGGGGAAAATCCTAGTTTCTAGGGATGGGGTTGATGTTCACAAGTTTTTCCAAGTTTTGTTATTTTATTTTACCTTATGTGACACACATTAGGTTTATTTTGAATAGTGAGGGTATTAATTATGGTATTTTATCTTTTTTTTTCAGTACTATAAAAGAGAATGTGTTCATCATACATCATTAAATTAATGTAGGGTTTCACTTGAAATGAATTGTAAAAGAGGAATATGATTAATATTCTATTATCATGTTATTTATGAATTATAATTTCTTGTGATTATAATAGTAAAATCAATATATACCTATGATTTATAATTTTAATTAGTGAAAAGGGGGATGGTATTTTAATGTGTTAGTATGGAGTAATATAGAATTTTTCTATATATGTCTAAGGTGTCATTCTACTTATCCAGTACCCTAGATGATTTCATTATACATCAGAATATATAAATGAATTGTTAAATGAGGTAATTGGATAAAAAAAGTTCTAGTTAAGAACCTATAATGTAATTTACCTCAGAATGTTTGAATGGAATCTTATCTATTAAAGGCATGGATCATGGTATTTTGATGATAAAACCTCATGTCATAATTAATAAATAGAAATGAAAAACCAAAATTTAAATTCTATATTGGAAATAATAATTTACTTACTTATTGAAAAAACTGGATACTATAAATATGATATCTTTGTAAAAACATAAGGCTGAAATCGAAATTGTTTTTATTAATTTTTAATAATGGAAATAAAATATTAAACCGTTGGAAGGAAATAAATCCCTATATTAATATGAAAATGAAATTCATATGATTTTTGATTGCTGTCAATGGGTAGTGTGCGGGGAATGAATGAGTTTTTGTGATGTGAAAAGGTGTATGTGATAATGGACCTTGTATGGGTGGTTGGGAAATTTTGATATGTATTGTTCTTATGTGGGTGTTTGTTTTGGGTAATGTGTATAATATTTGGTTCATAGGGATATAACTATAGCATGTGTTATGATAGTATAGTGGTGTTCATCACTTTGGGTAGTGGGGAGATTTCTATGGTGAACCGAGCTGGAGTTTTTACCATTTTATTTAATGTATTACCTTGGGGTGGATGTTTGGTTTTGGAATTTTATTCTTCAGAGGTACTTATGTGGGGATCATGGATGTTTTCATGATCCCATTTTGAGGAATATGAACCCTGGTAATGTGAGAGAGCCTTGTGTATTTTGATGCAACATAAGGTTGAGTGAGTTGACTCTTTTTCTTAAAGGAATCTATTAGTGTTGTAGGTGGTTCTCTGGAGTGTGTGTATTGGGTGTATTGGATTCCTCATTACACTTAGATAAGACCTTTTCCACTACAACCTTGTTCATTTTTAATTATGATGGGTTTGATCAGAAGGTCCAGAAATGCAGCACCCCCTATAAATTCGGATGTGTCATTGAGAACTACTAAGGTTAAGTAGGATATTTTTTCTATGAAATGTATTTAGGAAATTGGACATCGAGTTTTTACCATAGTATAAGAGGGATGTTTCATATAGGATTCTTGCTTTGGGTAATGAGAAGCATGAGAATCATAGTTTGTGATTTCAGTGAATAATCCTGGAATCATTGTTTTCTGAACATAGGGACCATGGGTGTGAGGTATATTGATTGATGAAACAAGGACTATGACCCTTCAGTATAGATGAAAATAAGTGTTTTGGGTGCATAAATCCTTTAATTTTTGTAAATTTTGGTGTTGTGTGCTGGTATTAGCAGTCTTTCATGTTTGGTAAAGCCCAAGTGATGTACTGTTTTTTGTTTTATAGTGAATGTTATTTTATAACTTCATGTAAATACTTCAAAACTGTAGATGGTTTTAGAAAATATCACATCTCAATAAAATTTGACCAAAAGAAAATTTTATGGGTACTCTTTTTAATGATGGTCTGGGGATTAAGATATGGTGTTGAGATTCTTTTTTGGAGTGTGTGACCCTCTTAATTTAAGGGAGTTTTAATAAATTATGAAAACGATTTTCTTGTGAGTTATGAAAGGTATGATGTTACTAAGTATGTGTGATAGCCATTTCTTGACATTATTTTGTGAAACTGGTGGGATAAGGGCTAAAGAGATTAGAATTTTGAGCCAACGAAGTATTGATTGGGGTGCACTTATGGTGAGGAGAATCTTATCAGTTCTAGATTAATTAACCTCATTCATGTAGGGCCATGGTTGTATGTAACAAGTTTATAGAAGATAAAATGGGAAAATATAATGATATGAATAGGTGAATTTAGTTTTTATTCTTAGGATCGAGTTATTGAGGTCAAAATGAGAGTTATTTTGGATGTGTTTTGGGATATCAGTATAGTCTGTGTTTAATTGTATTGGGATCAGCATTTTAATTTGGTATTACACATCATATAGGATTGGGATGGTTGTGTGATTGTCCGAAAAATCATGAGTTTTTTGGACATTAAATCATGATGAATGGAATTTTCAGTGACGTGTTTGAAAACTGAGATGGGTTTTTGGGAAAAAGTCCACATATGGTGGACTAACTTTTGGTTTTTCACTTGTAAGTGGATATAGAGGCATGGTAACCACATCTAGAATATTTTATTGAATAATTTAGGCATACTCCATGTTTCAAATGGGATTTAAATGGTAAATTTTCTTGATTGGACCTTGTACAACAATCAATGAATACTTAGACTCATTCAAATGAAATAAGGAAAAGTGTACCTATCAACAATCATTATTTTCATAGATTTTTTAAAACACTTAGATTTTTTGTGTGCAAAAAATATCTGTAAAACATGAAGACCAAATTAGGTAGGTAAATCTGTGAGTTGGAATATTGAGATAGTGTATCAAATATTATAAGTCATTTCATATGTTGGAAAATACAATGGACCTAGAAATCAATTTTATATTATCATAATAATGTCACAAGATGGATTACTTTCATATTTGTTGATTTTTTTTTTATTATCTTATAGAGGGTCTATGTGTTTTTATTATTAGTTGAATCCATAATTTCATGTATATGTGACCAAGGCCTTACACATTATAAGGGTTTATTGGATACCACCTTGTAAATGGGGCCTCAAGATGGTCTTGTTTTTATGTTTCACTCTAGTTATATGACTGGATCACAGAAACATAATAATGTGGATGGTTAAGTGTCTTTGGATTTACTGTGCCAACTGATTATAAATTTTTTAGGTTTTATATTAAGGAGCCTAAATTGAGGTGGTTATTAATCTATTATATCACGTAGGTATGAGAGACCATTCCATATCATTTTATTAAATTCACCAGTTACGGGTGTCATCTACTGATATTATTATTTATTAAAACCATTCTATGAATGGATATGTTTTGGTTAATGGTTGAATTATATGATCGGGAATGATCTTTGAACATTAGAAGAGATTTCATTGGAAGGAGGTTTTAAGATTAGATGATAGTGTTTGGGTGACAATAATCATGTATATATATAACATTCAAATAAGATGTGTGATGAAGATGGGTTGAGGGACTTTGAGGTTCCATTAGTTGTGGAATTTCATTAATAAAATGGATGGATGCATCTGTCATGATCATAACTAGTGGGGTGAAAAATATAATTTTGAGGTTTGATACTCATTGCATCTAATAATACATATTAATGATGTGCTATAGTATGGTGGCTATTTTGAAATACCATGACCCCTATAAAGGGTATAATCACATTTATGTCTCATTAAAACCTTGTATACTATTATGTAATGACATGTTTGTAGGGGTCTGTCAGTTTGGGTGAATGCTTAGACTGTTTCTGGAGAGAACCAGGGGTCTCAGGATCAATAATCCACATTATTTATTAATAGATTTGGGAATAGAGCTAGCGCATGGTTACAACTAACTATTCAACCAAACCCCATAGCCTAAAATTTAAAGGCACATAATTATTAAGTTTTAAAGGGTCTTAGTAAACAATGTTAATGTCTATAGATAATTCCAGAAGAATTTCACATGGCAGGTTCATGGTTTTGGGAATTGTTTGTTTTACCAAAGTGAAATTTTATATTCTATGTGGTGAAGATATCAAATTTTACTCATCATTTTTCAGACCATGAAATCATACTACACTCTACTTTAAAAACTGTCAATTTCATTTTTCCCCTTGTGACCCAAAAATCATTTTACACTATATTCACCTCAATTTTTAACCGAATCCCCTCCATCTGTACCCCTTAAACTCAATTTTTTCTTGGATGAATCTCCATTAATCTATAATTGTTTGATCTCTCAATGTGTGTGATAAAGGGATCTAGATAAGTTTATGACTCCATTTACCAAATTTCTTATTTTCATAAAAATTTTTATGATTATTTTTTCATCATATTTGTCATATTTTTAGGTAAGTCATTTTCTTTCACATTTCATTAAATTATAATAAAATTGGAATCTTGATTATGGGTTTGTTTAGTCCTCCCCACATATGAAATGTGGTCCCTATTTATTACCCATAGTCACACTATTTCTCATAACTATTTGAGATAAGTCTCGAGAAACGTTTTGTGTTTGAAAAAATAATTTCAATCCATAAACATGTAGATTTCAGGATATAAAACCATTGATAAGTTTTTCTTATCAAAGAAATAAATGTTTAATCACAAAAACTGCTAGAAGGAAAATTCCATCTGAGGTAAAGCCTTGAAATTTGGATATTTTTTTGGTTGGAAATAGTTCATAAATTTAATAAGGTTTTTTAAATGGGAAAAATATTTTTTATTTTTCTACTTCCTTGAATTACGTAGAGGTTATAAAAATACTTTTTTGATTAGGAATTGATCGTGGTAAATTGATTTTCCCTTTATTATTTATTTATTGAAAATTTGAAGAAGGTATTTTTGAATGATATTAGTAAAATGAATGTTAGAATTAATGGTGAAACCCATCAGGAATATATCACTTCATGTGTACATTCGGATTGATGCATAAACATAGGGTGAATCTGGCCACTTAGTTAAATTTGGGGCCCCATGGATGGGTATTTTAAAATCATGTTCTCATTATACTGGGGATAGTTATATTATTCTTAGTTTGTAGTTTCATTGGATGGTATGATCTCCATGATGATATATGAGACATCTGACACTTGTCAAAGTAGTTGGGTTAAATCTTGATTGCCAACAAGAAACCTAAGATCAAAGTTTCATTTATTTATTTGGGGAGTAATATGAATGATTAATACTAGGTACCATTACTTACATAGAGAAATTATAATGAATTACTGGGGGATGTTATTGGAGGTGGATTATAATGTCGTAATCACAACCTACTCGGGCATCCACTTGGTGCTCAAGAATATTTCAGGGAATATTGTAGGAAAATGGAAATCCCCATATGATGAATGTGTGATTGATTTTATGAATTAAGTTAGGGGATGGGTGTCTTTTTAAATCTAGAGCTAATTTTTTGTCTTGTTGTTTTTAGTATTTCCTTTTTTTCCCAAATTTTAACCTTGTAAAAATGACCATTTTTGTCTTGACTCATGACTATTTTACTATAAATTTCAAATATTTCATTATTTATTCTTAATATTTTGTTTTTATTCATTTCACTTGTTGTATTATGTGATTTCATTTTTTCCCTTATCATTCAATATTTCTATACTCACACCTTAGAGAATAGTGTCCCAATTATGTTGGATTGTACCATCACCACAAGTCTATAGCATCTAGAGGATGGAAAGGCACACATGAGGTATTTCAGCGTTCTGTTTGTCCATGAACTGATCAATGGCACTGGATGGTGGGAATTTTCAATTATATATGTATGATATTAAAATTTAAAACACTAACTGATTATAAAAAATATAATAAAAGTGAAATTTTGGTCAATAATAGTTACATGAGAATAAATTTTAAAATTAAATTTTAGAGGTTATTATTTAAACATATCTCAGAATATCATTTTAGGTGGTATACATTTTAAAGGATCATTTATTACTAATATTAAAAAAATAATTACTAAATAATAATTTCAATAAAATAATTTTTTTAAAATTTTATAATTATTTATTCAATATCTTCATGAGAACATCTATTTAATTGGTATTGGAAAACTAAATACATCACCTTGTGGAGATGGTTGTTCACACATTCTCCAATGAATTGGAAAGTAAGAATGTATATAATATATTATATTTAAAAATTAATTATTATTTAATAAGTATCTTATATACCCATTAAATCTATCTTATTAAAAATCTATGTAATGTGATTATGAAAATGAAATATATTTCATTTTGTTGGAGGAATTCCACACATATGCATGAGGGAAGTTTTCCTTTTTATTTTGGTAGAGTATAGGTATAAAATAGTTTTTTCAGAAAAATTAGATCATTTGAGAATAATAAATATACTAATTTAGTTATATTATGATTCATAGAAAATATTTTATAGAGGTAGAACAAGATATATACATGAAAAATGTAATAAGTACATATACCATTTCCATGTATGTCTTCTTTTGTCTTTGTCATTAATCCATCTAGGATGTGCCTTTTCATGTGACTTGTAAATCTTAAAAATGTGGAGAAACTATGACATTTATTTTGTCCAATAGTTACCAATCTAATTTTGTTATAGTCATTTGAGCATTTTATAGAAGTGGTTTCATTTTATATATTAGAAGAGCACAACCCTTATAACAATTAAGATCTTCAAAATATAATAAAATAATTTCTCATGTAATGTGAAAACAATTTTGTTCAATTTATATAATAGGATATGGTAAGGTTAAAATACACTAATAAAATAATAGTTGTACAAATTTTTAGGAAATTTGAATCCTTATCACTTATTTTAACACACATTTTCCTTTTAACATTTATCACGGTGAAAAATATTTAACAAGGTAACTATTCATTATCACTATAAATAATATTTACCAC
Organism: Viscum album; assembly: GCA_963277665.1. NCBI lineage: Eukaryota > Viridiplantae > Streptophyta > Magnoliopsida > Santalales > Viscaceae > Viscum > Viscum album. The sequence goes on along the minus strand of OY728128.1, from coordinate 1,925,122,093 downwards.
TTTAAAAAATTTACAAAATACAGTTAAAAAATATAGAATCCATTGTATATGATTTAATTTCTATAACTGTTAAATATCACATTTAATATATGTTTAGACAACATAATTAAAATTTGTTCTTAGAAAATTACCTTTTTATGAATGATGTTTATTTTACAAAAAAGTAAAGTGTAATATTGATTCTGGATGACATAATTAGGATATGTTAAATTAAATGAGACTAATGTTTTTTAAAACCCAACAAAAACCTAAATTATCATTGTGAATACATCATTACGTGTGTAGAGTCAAAAATATGTTTTATTTGAATAAAAATATTACATAAATTTACAAAATATCAAAAATAGATTTCTAAGGTAAGATTATTTTAAATGAATTATATTTTTTCTAAAAATATATATTTATATTATTAAATATCATCCATAATCATTCAAGTCATTCTCAAATCATGGTAATGTCCAAAAAATGTATATATTTTCAAAATCAAAATTTTCACTATTCATTCAAAAATCAACTATTTCTGATAAATACCCTAAATTCACTCTAAAATAATTTTTAACTATTAACATAAAAATTTATTTTAATTTCATCAAATTCATATTATAAAATTACTAATTTTAAATTTTATAAGTATTTGAAAAATTTTAGGAAAAATCTCGCTCATTTAAAAATAACCCTATAATAGTTAATGTGTTCTTTACCTTATATCATATGATTTAACAAAGAGTGTATTTTTTGAATTGTATATTCATAATATAATGATTTTTTACTTTACTTAAATAAAATTTTATTCCCTTTAGTTTTTTCTTTCATCAATTGTATTTTATACCATAAGATATTTACATAATGTAATACATAAAAATTACAATAGTGTGACATTCCCCCCGTACCCTTAAATAAATTACATCCTCTCAATATTATATTCCCTAAAATATAGAGGGATATCTTTTATACATAAATTTAAACTAGGATCACTAGTTTTTCCCATCCCAATTCCAATGTCAGATGCCCCCTAATTCAACAAGTTGACTCTATACATTCTCAAAATTATACAAAACAATTCCCAATTATTTTTATTTCACTATCTATATTAATGTATTATATATTAATCAAAATATATTTTTTATTGATTGAATTTGTATAATAATCCTATGATTATAATGTATTGTTTTGAAACATCCTCTCAAACATTTTTCTTAAATCACCATAGGATGTGATTTCACTAGAGTTGTTTTAAAAAGTGTTTAACTTTATGACATTCAAAAAATACCTGATAATAAGAGAAATAATTTTTTTTATCAATTTTATCCTTCCTTTTTATCATAATCGATCATTAGAGGCCCTATTTTTTAGAGATCAATTTTATAAAATTGATATAATTAATATATTATATTGCCTAAAATACGTATGATGTGATATTATTATTTTCAAAAAAATTAAAACATATCTTGAAGACCATAATTATATCAAAATATATAAGAGTGTGGGAATATATATTGTAGTTTTTTATGTAAATTTAAATTAAAAGAATGTATCATAACCACTTGAGAATTATTTTTAATTTTTATATAGGTGAATTCTATAGAAGAGAATTCAGGGTGGTGTTCGACATCCACTAATACATATTGATGAAATTCATTACCAGGATGAAGGTAATATTCAAGTAAAAAATTATAATTTTTTCCATATTTCAATATTTTACTATATATAATTTTTAGAATAATATTAATATATCATAAATTGAATGTGTATCCCAAATTAAGAATTTTGAGGTCTCAATCATGTTTTATAATGGACATTTTCAAATTAGATTCATTATTATAATTATATATTTCATCATTAAATTTCATAATAATATATTCAATTATATCTCTTTTGTTTCTATAGATCATTTGAAACATGGAACAAAAATACCTTATGAGTGTCAAACCATGTGTGCATTTCGGGCCACTTGTTCTAAACTAATATAATATCAAGTTCAAACCCAAAGAACATTTTTCAAGTATTATTACCCCTTAGTTCATATATTCAAAACTATGTATCCATTTTCTTGTATCTAGTTGAGTATTTAATTTCTAGGATTCCATATACTATATACATTGGAAAAAGATTCAGATATATTTCAAAATTTACACTTGTCTATAGGATTTTCACTAATTTTTCTAGTCGTAACCCCCAATGATAATTAAAAAATATTTTCATCATCATTATAACCAAATTCCAATAAAAAAACAGTGAAATTATAACCACCTTATCAGATAATAAATTTTTATTCTCATTGTAATCAATATAATAAACATATATTTCCAAAATAAAAGTAACTATTTATCTCAATTAATCATAATATCATCAAAATATAAAATCATATTAACAATGCATGTTATATTTAATTTTTTGATTTTATCCCAATGTATAATAGCATTCATCCAAAATATCCTTAAAATTAAATCAAAATAATAAACCGAAGTTTTTATATACCTCAATCATGTATTCTTCAAAAAACAAAAACAAACATGTAAAAAATTATTAACAATATTAAACTCTCATCATATTAACATCATAGTATTATATATTCATTTAACTTATGATTTTCCTTAAACTTATTAACTAATAATGGTATTTAAAACTATTAAAATGTATTCTTTCAATAATATCATAACCTATAAATTTTTAATAATCTTAGATTCAATACCAAATAAAATGTGTCAGACCAGTACACCATGATCAGATGCTAAAAACATATTATTTACATATAATATATGATACTAATATATGTTACTCTATATTTAAAATACATAATTAAATTTTAAATAAAAAAATTAATAACATATATAACCAACAAATTTAATGTTTATAATTTAAAAAAAATTATATAGAAATCAACAAATATTCATTTTCCGATGGACGTTTTCCCATTATACTAAAATAATCATATTTTGTAGAATTTCCACCAAGATAATTAGATAGATATAAACAATTCAGTAATATTATTCATTACCATGGGAAAATTAAAAACAATATGTGTTGGATTAAAATCACTATAATGTTATAAATATTCTTAAATAGTCAAAATCAAAAGTTATCATAAGACGAGCATAATAGTATGATAACATAATCAAACTATGTAGACTATGATATTTATACCTGAGAAAACATCATCCATAAGTCATTATTCATGACATAAAATTTTTTCATAACCACCATGTCGTAGGATTCAACAATAATGAGACATGGGAAGTTATTAATTGTTCAAGGGAACCATTTTATCTCATATAAATAATTGAAAAACTATTTAGTTATCATAGGATATTATATTCAAACCATAATAAATCTATTTCATAGAACCATTTTAATATGACTAAACTAGTTTGTTATCTCCAATATTTTCTAGAATACTAAATCATTACCCAGTGAATTATATATCGATATATGAATCTTACCAATAACCATTTATTGATTCCATAGACTGTGACATAAAAACAAATAGCTTTAACACTTTCAAATAAATCTCATAATACAACCATTATCCCATAATATCTTATTTATCCCATGTGAATGAAATGGATTCCAATATAAAATAGTAGTATTGACTCATAAATATCTTTTAAAATATTATGGAAAAAAAAATTAATGAATTGTAAATATGTTTTGAAAAAAAATAATTAATATCATTTTCCCTTTATTAATTTTCAAATATAATTATTCCATGAATAAATAGGAATATAATTGTTTTATGAAATCACGGAATCATGTAAAGGTATATTGATAATAAAAAAATTCTATGATTTCATGAAAATCCATTCATTCTATATAAATTAAAAATCAATTTATCATAGTTTGAAAAAAAAAAGTGTCTCATAAAAAAAGTGAAAAGATTATTTGTAATAATTTTAATAGAATTTAAAATGAAGTATATATCACCTTTATAAAAACATTAGATACAAACACTTTTTTTTATTATTTTTAAAATATTCATATGGATGGAAAAGAGTTTAAAATATTTAAAATGTGGTTTTAATGGAATCTCTAAAATGATTATCAAAATAAGAATCATTGTAATGTATGAACCTATGAAGGAATACATAATCCCATTTATATAAATATATTCATGAAATATTTTTTCTAATGTTTTAATAATTACACTATATAAATGATTTTATGTTTTTAATTCCAAACAAGAACCAATTAAAGAATTTTGAGATGGGAAACCCTTATAATATTGTTAATGCCAGAATCAAAATAAATTAAACGAAGCAACATAATATGATTAAATAAAACCCATGTTATACATGAACAAATATTGAATATTATAATCATGATGTAATAGTTATGGAGTTCAAAATAAATCCTGGAAAACAACATTAAACATGTCTCAAAAAATTAGAATTGATACTAAGAACCCTTCAATATATATTTACATTAAAACTAGGAATGAAACCATGAAGTCATTATATGAAAAAATACTCATAAATAAATAGATAATAAGACATAAAAAAATTGGGAGATATACACAAAATCATTTCAAAATGTTTTCACAGAATAAATAATATAACTTAATAAAAATAATTTGATTTATGAATATTATTACCTCAAAAATTATATATGTTCGAACACATTATAACATTATATATAATAAACATAAATATGTTATAAATCCACCTAAAAATATTTTTATTCTTATTTTTAATTTTATTATTCTATTTTGATTTATTATTACAAATTTATTAATAATTCTTCATTAAAGTAAACGTTTATGTGTTAATTGTCATATTTCCAATGCAATATTTGATCTAGTGGTTTTAGTCCATGTACCACGTTCATGATTATATAACTTATATAATTGTTATGGTGAAATTATAAATCTATTTTATATTATTATAGTGTTACATGGATATTTCATGGAGTTTATGGTGATGATTCATATTGTAATACTAAAAATTCAATTTTTTTGAAGTATTTATTTTGTATAAAGAAACAATTTTACTAAAAATACACACACACACACACACAAAAACACCCACATATATATATATATTAACATTAAAAAAATTAGATCTATAATTAATAATTATTATATAAAATTACAAGTATCTTTGTTTTTCTAATCATTCGTGACATAATTAATTAATCATTATTCTTGTATTTGGTAAACACGACAAAACAAGAATATTCTAAATTGACCGAATGAGTATGAATTTATTATTTTATAGAGATATTATTACATAAAAAATATAAATTATTCGTAAAAAATTTATAATGTTTATAACTAATTTTATATAAGTTTTATTTGATGAATAAAATTTAATTATAAATTTTAGATATTTTACTTCAAAGTGCCTTAGTAAGCTTCCTAAGTTCGGTTGAACATTTTGATGATAGTTTATTCTTAATATAAATAATATAATGAAAAAATTACATTAAAAACCTTATTAAAATTATAAATGTAATATTTATATATTTAATCCACACATAAAACCATGCATGTAATGTAGTGATGAAAAAAGAAATAAATCTCTTGATGGAGGCGATAATTCTCACACATGCAACTGACATTTTAATTTTCCAAAAGATGGTCATGTAAAAATGGTAGATAAAATGTTATCAATTAAGAAAAATAATGATTTTTTAAATTTCATATTTATCCATTACATATATATTTATAAGCATCCATTTGAGCTAATGAGTAATATCAATGTACATCACTTCATTGAGGCACTAATCTCAACATATTCAGGGGCGAATTATTCATTTTACTTTGGATGGGAATGAGGTTGAAAACAGCTATTCGATCAACATAATGTGAATTTATTATATTAATTATGTTTATTTACTTATAGTATTATTTTTATAATATAATTTGATCTGTTATTATAAGAAATAATCTTGAAATTATGTAGTAATGACTTATAAATTCTCTTTGGATATCATCCTTTTGATTACAAAATAAGACATCTAGTATCTATCTATTGTTATGTCCAATACCACTATGATATGTTGATGACAGTTAGCTAGGGATTATTGTTATGTATTGATTGAGATAAAGTTTTCAATGAGGGTGTGAATGTGGGAATATGAGGTTCCATTTTATAAGTAAGAGGACTTGTACCCATGTAAATATTAAAAAAATTGAAATATATTATATATATTTTTCATCATAGGTGGCTCTAATTTATTAAAATTTAATATATAAGACCACTTAATATCTATATAAACCCATAAAATCATATATATATATAATCTCTACCGATATTTGAATCCTATTCTCTTAGTTTAACCCATTTTACATTTTTTTCATTATAAGGATGACAAATTATTCCCATTGTAACTAATAATTATTATTAAAAAGGAAATTAACCTCATTAATAATTTTAAAAATGATATTTAAAATTATAGAATTATTTTACCTTTTCGTAATTTCTATAAGTGATAAAAATAACATTCAATATAATTTCTTAAAACACAATGAAAACAATTTTAAAAAATCACCTTTGTTCAAAAAGACGTATTTTTCCCCAAATAATGTATAATGTAGATTATAATATAATTAATTAGATTATTATAACTAAAATGTTACATATTTTACATTTAAAACAAATTAATTCAAAAAGGAACCTTGTGAATAATTTATTAAAATAGTCAAACCAAATATTGTTTTTATTTGAATATAAATATAACATAGATTTCTATAATATCAAACATAGATTTTTAAGTCTAAAATTATATATTTTCACTGAACTATATTAATTATAAGAAAAATATTTTTTATATAAAAATTTATTCATAAAATATTAATTCATTCTAAAATAATGACAATATCCTGAAAATGATTGTATTTATAATATTTATGTTTTTCACTATCCACACAAAAAAATCACTATTTTTTAAATGAATCCATGAAATACACCCTAGGATAATTTCTTCACCATGAATCCAGAATCAAATTTCATTTCATCACATTAAAATTATAGAATTAATAATCATGTATTTTAAATGATAATACAAATTGTTATAAAAACCTTCATTGATAGAAAAATAACCATTTGAATGTTATATTGTCTTATATATTAGTTCATATCATTTACTAGAGTGTTAATATTAGTATTCTAGTATTTTATATTCATAATTTATTGATTTTTTACATTATATTTTATTAACCTGCTATTCAAGTTTTTTGTAGTTTCTATTGTACTCTAGTCATCATGATTTTATTTATAGTAATGGATGGTAAAATCATCAGGAGTTGGAATTAAGTCCTTAATATAGTTATGTAAAAGAAGCATCTAATGGATCTCATATTTCATTTGAATCCTATAATCACACTGACACTCAAAAACACATTATTATTGTAGATATAGAACCAAAAATCTATAGGTATTTCCTAAATTTTTTAATGTGTGGATAATTATTGTTTCATGTGTATCCAACAATGTATTGGAATTTAGCTTAATTCATAAAGGGAAAGATATATATCATCCATGAATGGGGATATATAATTTATGAAAGAGGAATATTTATTTAATGTTAAATTTTGGGAGATATTATTTGGGAAGTGAATAAATGTTTCGGCTTCATAATATTAATTTCATGCATCAATTGACGATCAAGAGTTAATCATGTGGATCATGAATATGATTTGAATGTAAACATTATTTATCATTTTGATATTGACTCATGAGGTATTATAGTGCATGATAATTTTGTTATATATATATATTTCTTAAGTTGTATAAATTGAATAATTTTTTTAATAAAAAGGTGTGAACTACTTTTCAATATGATAGTTATGGAATTTGATGTTTTGTTAACAACCCAAAAGTGGTGAATTAATGTAATTAATGCCCAACTAAAATTTTCTAAAAATTTGGATTTAATTTTTTGAAAAATAATGTTGAAAATATTTTAGAGTGTATAAAAACATTGTATATTCGTGGTGAAAAATGATCTAAAGGATTTTGTAGTTTGTTCATGATTATTTTGAAATGGTTTTATGTAAATGAAATATTCTCATGCATGTTATGTAGTGTCTCAAACAAAGTAGATGAACTCGTTGAATTTTTTGTGCAACCATAATGAATATTTAAAACCCAAGGAGATATGTTTTCTTGAGATTTGGAACATTTTCATAATTTCTGTTTTAGACTTTAGTTTTTTAAATAAAACTGGTTACTCATCCCATCACAAAGGAAATGTACAATTAGTGTAATATCATTAGAGTTAAAAACGTTTTATTTTCATGTATAACTAATGTGATGTATATAATACATTAATAATTTTATGTCACAAACACTAATGACTTTAATGGTATTACATAAACCAATTATTTTTTGAATAACTATTACATGAACATCAATTTTGAACAAAATGGGGTTACATTAATCTCTAAAAAATTTCATATAATTAATATAATAAAGTGGAAATCCTTATTTTATTAAAATAATATATTCATGAAACACTAATTGTTATGTAAAAATAGGGATTCAATATATATTAGAGGTATTTTGATAGGAAATAGATCACACTTTTATTTATGGATTAGTGTGTTCTTTAATTTTAGTTTTTAATAATAGTACCAAATGTTATAAATAGTTGTGATCTAGAGTTATTTT